>CM077085.1:155251143-155851143 GCA_039513925.1 Platanthera zijinensis | reverse complement strand
ACGTAAGGCTCTTATGGTCCCTGATGATATCAACTTTCACGCTATATAGGTAATAATGTCACATTTTAAGTGCAAATATCACAGACGCTAACTCCAAGTCGTAGATGTGATAGTTCCGCTCATGCTCTTTCAGCTGGCGTGAGCCATAGGCTATTGCTTTTCTAAACAGTAGAAGAATGCAACCTAAGCTGCTCCCTAATGCATCACTTTAAATATTATAGTCGTCCATACCATACGGCGATGTCAAAATAAGCATCGTGGTCAAATGAATCTTTATGTCTTCGAAAGCTCGTGCGTACTCCGGCATCCAAAAGAACTTCTGATATTTTCGCATCAGTATGGTGAGAGGTAAGGCAATCCATCAAAAGTTCTCCATGAAGCACCTGTAGTAGCCCACTAGTCCATGGAAACTCTGTACATCAGCTACAGTAGACAAAACTGGCCACTCTTGAATTGCCACTATCTTCACTTGATCTACCGTCATACCTTCTCCCCTTATTACATGGCCCAGAAAGGCCACTGACGATAGCCAGTACTCATACTGAGAACTTTGCACAGAGCTTGTTTCTCCTCAAGGTAAGAAACACAATCTGTAAATGGTTTGCATGGTCTTCTTCAGACTGAGAGTACTCTAAAATGACGATTACAAATAAGTCCAAGTACTCTCGAAATGTTCGGTGCATTAGGTCAGGGATTACTGATGGCGCCTTTGTTATCCTAAACGGCATTACAGTGAACTCGTAGTGCCCATAGCGTATACCAAACTCTATTTTGAGAATGTCATATTCCCGATTCCTCAACTATTAATAGCCATACTTCATATCTCGTTTTGAGTATACCATAAATCTAACCAGCTGATCGAACAAGTCATCAATTTGTGCTATCAGATACGCGTTCTTCTCCTCCAGCTTATTCAATTCCCTATAATCGATGCACAAATGCAAGCTACCCTCCTTCTTATTCACAAATAAGAACTGGTGTGCTCCGAGGTGACATACTTGGGCGTATATATCCATGATCTAATAGTTCTTGTAGTTGTACTTTCAGCTCCGCCAATTCCTTTGGTGCAACACTGTACAGCAAGTGGGCAGAAGGTTTTGCACCTTACACCAACTTAATAGTGAAGTCAATCTCTCACTGGGGTTATAGCCATGGAAGATCCTTAGGAAATACATCAACATATTCTGATTTAATAAGAATGTCACTCACACTAGCTTTTGGCTCAATAGCCTTAATAAGCGTGAAGAATAACTCTGCACCCTTCCGAACAGCTTTGATGACTTGGAGAGCAGACATCAATATCTTGCTCGATCCTCGTATACGAACGAATTTAGTCTCTAGCTCGGTAATCTGTCCAGTGTGATATCCTTTGAGTTGCAATCTATAAAGGCACTCTACTCTGAGAGCCAATCCATATCAAAAATCACATCGAACTAAGATATCGGCAGTACGAACGCTTCCAATCCGTAATCCCTACTTCCTAACCGCACCTCAACATAGCTAGACCTATCTATATGCATCATGCATTCGTTAGGCAATAACACCTTCACACGATCTATCGTCATACAAGTAGGCACTCCGATCTGTGATACGAAGTCCTCAGATAGAAATGAATGTGAAGCACCCGTATCAAATAGTGTCCTCGTCGGGTAGTCCCGAATAAGGACAAGCCTGTGACGACTTCACATTGCTTTATGGCCTCCTATTGGCCAAGTTTATATACTCAGGGTTGCGCCTGGGATGCAGAGGACTCCACCACTGTCTTCCCCTTTTAAGCATAAGTCACACCCGTTCTCTTTTCCTCCTTTGGAGGGCTATATCCGCAATCGCGGGAAAAGTGTCCCGCCTTGCCACAAGTATAGAACGTACGAGGGCCTTGCCAAGAAGATACACCAGACACAACTGTAAAAGGAGCCAGTCCAAAAGACTTGGACCTTTTGTTGTTCCATTTCAATCGGTAGCTAGATTTTCCCGAGTGTGACACTTTGAACTCGGGCATTGTAAGGACAAGTCCCACTTACCCTGCACCCTCTTCAAGTATTTATCCATTGAATGAGTCATATCCACCAATGCTTGAAACCCTTGGTTCACCGAGCTCGAGAGCAGGATTCTCAGCTCATCCTGCAGCCCTCCGTAAAACCTATTTGTTTTAGGCACTTCTTTAACGAAGGTAGACCCAGCATAGCGTCCCAACCTTGTAAACTCATGTAAGTAGGTATCGACACTACTTTCACACTTAGTTAGATGCTTACACTCATTTTCCATGGTTATGCGCTATGCCGACGATAGATGCTTCGCCAAGAACAGTCTCAAAAACTCTTATATTGAGACATCCATTAATTGTCTGCCTGCTAAGTGGTGCAGCTCCATTTCTCCCCTCCAAAGGGGAGCCTATCCTTCTAGTCAGAAGGTAGCCAAGGTGACTTTCTGTCCCTCATCTATTCGTATCGCAGTCAATATCAAGTTGACATGCGCAAGCTAGTCCTCATCCTTTATTGGGGATCATGCACCCGTGAATGTTGGAGGACTAAAACTCATAAACTGCTTCTGTTATCGTTCAGTTGCTTGCGTATCTATCAAAGCATCAACAGGCTCTTGCATCGCACCATCCTGCACTGGCACTATTTTAGGTCATGCCTGCCCCTTCTGTTGTGCATTCATAACCGCAAGCACTGTATTAGTAATGAAGCATACTCTCTCTGTCGAAGGAGGAGGTGTGGGCACATTAGCAGGTACCGCACTCTCAATAGAACGTTTGGGTTCGACTGGACATCACCACTTTTAGTCACCTATAAGCATACAAGACACAAATTAGAGACCAACCAAAGCGACAAACACAACTAATAGGAATGCACAGGTTCCTCAAACAAGTGTATTTTCATTCTTATGTTGACATTCTTGAGTTCATTTATGTTATAATGGTCCTCACTTATACGTGCTCGCCACCCCTCAAAAGAATTCGACCACAAATTCGGAGTAAAAAGACAAAGATAATCTGATACCAAATTGTAACACCTCCGTCTGTCATATGAAATATAATAGAGGGTCCGTACGGGGCCCCACACCATATTCCACAAATATGCAGTGGGATTACAGGTTAATATCAAAAATTACTCGAATCCTAACTCAGAGCATTCTAGCGAAAGCTTTAGGTTTGCATGAACTCATACCAGTTGAATGTACAGTATATGTAAACCACAACATTTATAAATATACATGAAATGTAAATTAAAAATACAAAAAAGTTCTAGCCTTAAGACCTTACAGTTATACTTCACAAATGTGGTTTACAAGCATCAGCTCGTAGGTCAGCCACACAAGAAAAATGTAAAACTTTTTCGCTCGGCCTTCGATGGACATCATAGCAGCAAGGGCTTCAGCCCACTAGTTCCCGCCTGGCTCTACAACACCTGCATAGGGACAATCCACCACAATGGTGGAACCAAGGTAACATTTAACATTTAGCTGGCAAATTTATAATGACCATACCCCTTTCTCGGGGCAGTGGTATTCCTTCCCTGCAAGCATATCATATTCACAAGCTGATATATCTCAAGAACGTGCACTCACGCATAGTTCAAAATATCACAAATGAATGCCTCAATGACCAAACTTTTCGTGCACTCAGGGCACATTTTCAGTATACCTGTTATCAAGGTCCCACCACCGTTAAGAGGTCGCTGACATAATAGTTAATTTTGAGCATCAACAGTCTCCACAGCCCCCGACCATAGACTTTAGTCTGACTGCGTACAACCTAAGACTCTCAATATCGGATCCTAATAAATGCCAATAACCTAGGCACTTGAGATAGACAACCATAATGTAGAAACAATACAACTATTGCTTGTTACTCAAATCATCAAGTCAATGTCTAAACTGACGTTGGTCAGCATTCCCCTTGTTTGTTCGGCTCACTAAAGTCCAGCAGCTCGCAGCTTACAGATTAGTCTCACAGTATCCCAAAGATAGGCTTTAAAATTAAAAGGGAGTTATTGCCAGCGTTCGTCACGGTCACTTTGAAGGACCAATTAAAGTTCTATTTATGCACCCAAACTCATCCAAAAACCCTGTAGCATTCTGTAGTGCTAGAAACACTGGTCTTTTCATAGCACACAAAACAAATAGCTCACCAAGAGCAATCACCTTTGGAGATACTCACTGTCGCCTGACGATATCCAACTGGTCTTAAAACTATTGAATTTCTTGGGAATTTTCCTGGAATGCAACTGCAATACTTCCTGCTACTTTCTATTCACAGGTACAACCCCATAGACCCCATAAATTGCACGTTTATACTCGGAGTCTTCTTCAGCCCACAAAATAAACATCACCAATCTAGACCTACCTGTCCAAATGGGCTTCACACAACATTCATATTCCGTACTACACATTTCCGGATCTATATGGAAGACTCATAAGGGATTTCAAAAATTGGCCCAAAGGAATTCCCTTTGCTTTTCCACCATTTGGTGGGGGATTCTATGCATATTTTAAAAGTACTTATTTTTTACAAGAAGGAAGATCGATACCCTTGTAGTTTTCTTCAGAGCCATTATCTTGATCTTTAATCTAGATGGAATTGATTGTCATAGCTTCCTCTCCGTGGATCTAGCATTGACTCGTAATTCAGATCACCAGCACACCATGAATCAATCTCCCCTTGATTTCCTGGACTTTCCCTCCTATTCCCTCTCAAGAACAAAGCAAAAGAGTATGTAAGAGAAAATGAGAATGAAATCTCATGTCCATCCTTTATCTAAAAGCTACTGCAGAGATATAACTCCTACCGCTGTGCGGTATCACAGGCGGTGACCTCTTTGCCCAGCCGGCGCCTCTTTCCAGAGCTATCGCCCCGCGATAAATCTATAGCGCCGCGTGATAGCACACTCAATGATTTGTTGACAACATTGAACGCGTTGAGTGCTACTGCGGTGCGCTAGCTTCCTTCCGTAAGGCGGTAACAACCCGATCCCTGGGTCTTTTAATTCACTGAGCTATCGTAGGCTATAAGACTATCATAGCACGATAACCACCAATGACCACTTCTCATTTTTGTAGTGTTACAATCACATTATATTTTAAGTTCACCATCATGTAATTTATCTTTTGTACAGTTTTGTTGGTGTTCGCGTGTTCATAATACGTAATCACATTATATGTTTATTTACTTGCTTTTAACTTCTCTTTTGTAGATATTAGCATGTGTTTGTGAGTTCTCTTCAAGTACTTGCATTATATTTTAAATTTACCTACTTTCGACTTCTCTTTTTTAGAGATAAGCAAGTGTTCGCGAGTTTTACTCAAGTACAAGCATTATATGTTTATTACCTGCTTTTGACTACTCTTTTGCAAAGATTAGCAGGTGTTAGAATGTTCACCTTAAGTACTCGTTTTATATATTTTTTTACCGGCCATTGACTTCTATTTTGCGAAGATGAGCAGGTGTTTCTAAGTTCTCTTTAGGTACTCGCATTATATTTTAATTTACCTACTTTTGACTTCTCCTTTTCAGATATTTGTAGGTGTTCGCGAGTTCACCTCTGTTACTCCTATTATAAGTTGATTTATGTGCTTTTGACTTCTCTATTGTAGAGATTAGCAGGTGTTTGCGAGTTCTCTTCAGGTACTCGTATTATATTATAAATTAACCTGCTTTGGACTTCTCTTTTGTAGAGATTTATAGGTGTTTGCTATTTCACCCTATGTACTCATGTTTTATTGTTATTTACCTGCTTTTGACTCTTCATTTGCAGAGATGAGTAGGTGTTCGTGAGTTCTCTTCAGGTATTCATGTTATAGGGTAATTTACCTGCTTTTGACTTCTCTTTTGTTTAGATTAGCAGGTGTTCGCGAGTTCACCTCAAGTACTCTTGTTATTTGTTTATTTAGTGCTATTGACTTCTGTTTTGCATAGATTAGCATGTGTTTGCAAGTTCTCTTAAGATACTCGCATTATATTTTAAATTTACTTGATTTTGACTTCTCTTTTGTAGAAATTTGCAAATGTTTGCGAGTTCACCTCAGGTACTCGTGTTATATGTTTATTTACCTACATTTGACTTCTCTTTTTGTAGAGATTCCCAGGTGTTCGTGAGTTCTCTTCAAGTACTCGTGTTATATCTTAATTAACCTACTTTTAACTTCTCTTTTTCATATATTGGCAAGTGTTCGCGAGTTCTTTTCAGGTACTCGAGTTAAATTTTAAATTTACCATCTTTTAACTTTTCTTTTACATAGATTAGCAGGTGTTCGCGAGTAAACTACTAGTACTCGTGTTATATGTTTATTTAACTACTTTTGACTTCTCTTTTGTAGAGATTAGCATGTGTTCATGAGTTCTCTTTAGCTACATGCATTATATTTTTAATTTACTTGCTTTTATTTCTCTTTTGCGGAGACTAGTAGTTGTCCGAAAATTCACCTGAGATACTCGCATTAAATGTTTATTTATCTGCTTTTAAGTTCTCTTTTGCAGATATTTTCATGTGTTCATGAGTTCTCTTTTGGTACACGCATTATATCATAAATTAAACTTCTTTTAACTTCCCTTTTGTAGAGATTAGCCGGTGTTGACGAGTTAACTTCAGGTACTCGCATTATATGTTTACTTACCTGCTTTTTTCTTCACATTTACGGAGAAAAGCAGGTGTTCGCGAATTCTCTTTATCTACTATTGTTATATTTTAAATTTACATGCTTTTGACTTCTCTTTTGTAGATATTAGTAGGTGTTTGCGATTTCACCTTTGGTACTCGCATTATATGTTTACTTACCTGCTTATAACGTTTCTTTTGCAGATTTTAACATGTGTTTGTGGATTTTATTTGGGTACTTGCATTATATGTTAATTTACCTTATTTAGACTTCTCTTTTGTAGAAAATAGAAGGTGTTTATGAGATCTCTTTGGGTACACGCATTATAAGTTTATTTACATGTTTTGACATCTCTTTTGTGGAGATTAATAGGTGTTCGCGAGTTCTCTTCAGGTACTAGTGTTATATTTTTAATTTACCTTCTTTTGACTTCTCTTTTACAGATATTAGCAGGTGTTCGCGAGTTCACCTTAGCTACTTGCGTTACTTGCATATTTACCCGTTTTTACTGCTATTTTGTAGAGATTAGTAGGTGTTTGCGAGTTCTCTTCAGGTACTCGTGTTATATTTTAAATTTACCTGCCTTTGACGTCTCTTTTATAAACATTAGCATGTGTTCTCGAGTTAACTTCAGGTACTCGCTTTTTATGTTTATTTACTTGTATTTGACAGCTCTTATGCGGAGTTAGCATATGTTCGGGAGTTTTCTTTATGTACATGCATTATATTTTAAATTTACGTGTTTTTTTCTCTTTTACAGAGAGTAGTTGGAGTTCGCGAGTTCATCACAAGTACTCGCATTATATGTTTATATAACTACTTTTGATTTCTATTTTTGAGAAATTAGCAGGAGTTAGTGAGTTCACCTCATGTACTCGCGTTATATGTTTATTTACCTACTTTTGACTTCTCTTTTATAGAGATTAGTAGGTGTTCGTGAGTTCTATTAAAGTACTCTAGTTAAATGTTAATTTACCTGCTTTTGACATCTCTTTTGTAGAGATTTGTAGGTGTTCACGAGTTCTCTTTTGGTACTCGCATTATATTTAAAATTTACCACTTTTTGACATCTCTTTTATAGAGATTAGGAGGTGTTCGCGAGTTAACTTCTTGTTTTCCAGTTATATGTTTATTTACTTACTTTTGAATTCTCTTTTGCATAGATTAGCAGGTCTTCGCCAGTTCTCTCTAGGTACATGTATTATATTTTAAATTTACCTGCCTTTTATTTCTCTTTTGTGGAGACTAGGAGATATTCTCGAGTTCACCCAGGTACACATGCTATATGTTTATTTACCTGATTTTAACTTTTCCATTGCATATATTAGCATGTGTTCGTGAGTTCTCTTCAGGTACTCACATTATATTTTAAATTCACATGCTTTTGACTTCAATTTTGAAGAGATTAGCAGGTGTTCACAAGGTCTCTTCTGGTACTCGCATTATATGTTTACTTACCTGCTTTAGACTTATCTTTTGCATAGATTTGCAGGTGTTCGAAAGTTCTCTTTAGGTACTCGTGTTTATTTTAAATTTACCAGCTTTTTATTTCTCTTTTGTAGAGATTAGTCAGTGTTCATAAGTCCACCTTACGTACTCACACTATATATTTATATACCTGTTATTAACTTCACTTTTACAAATATTAGCAAGTGTTCGTGAGTTCTCTTTAGATACTCGCGTTATATTTTAAATTTACCTGCTTTTGACTTCTCTTTTGTAGAGAAAAGTAGGTATTTGCGAGTTCTTCGTAGGTACTTGCATTATATGTATATTTACCTACTTTTGACAACTCATTTGTTAGCATGTTCACCTAAGGTACTCGCATTATATATTTATTTACCTACTATCAACTTTTCTTTTGCTGAGATGATCAGGTGTGTGAGAGTTCTCTTCAGGTACTTGCATTATATTTTAAATTCAGCTGCTTTTGACTTCTCTTTTACAGAGATTTATAGATGTTCGCGAGTTCAACTGAGGTACTCGCATAATATGTTAATTTACCTGCTTTTGACTTCTCTTTTGCAGAGATTTTCATGTGTTCGCGTGTTCACCTGAAATACTCGTGTTATATTTTAAATTTACCTGCCTTTTATTTCTCTTTTGCAGAGATTAGTCGGTTTTCGAATGTTCACCTTACATACTCACATTATATGTTTATTTACCTATTTTTAACTTCTTTTTTGCAGATATTAGAAAGTGTTCATGAGTTCTCTTTAGGTACTCGCATTATATGTTTATTTACCTGCTTTTAACTTCTCTTTTGTAGATATTGGCATGTGTTCGTGAGTTCTGTTCCGGTACTCACATTATATTTTGAATTTCCCTTCTTTTGACATTTCTTTTGAATAGATTAGCTGGTGTTTGCGAGTTAACTTCAGGTTCTCAAATTATATGTTAAATTTGCTGCATTTGACTTCTCTTTTGCATAGATAAATAGGTGTTCGCGATTTCTCTTTATGTACTCACGTTATATTTTAAATTTACCTTCTTTTTATTTCTCTTTTGTAGAGATTTGTAAGTGTTCGCGAGTTCACCTTATTTACTCGATTATATGTTTATTTACCTACTTTTAACTTCTCTTTTGAAAATATTAGCATGTGTTCATTAGTTCTCTTCAACATATTATATTTTAAATTTACCTACTTTTGACTTCTCTTTTGTAGAGATAAGCAGTTGTTCGCGAGTTCTCCTTGTTACTCGCGTTAAATGTATTTTTACCTACTTTTGACATCTCATTTGGAGTGATTAGGAGGTGTTAGCATGTTCATCTCAAGTCCTCACTTTATATATTTATTTACTTGTAATGGACTTCTCTTTTGCGGAGATGAGAAGGTGTTCGCGAGTTCACTTCAGGCACTCGCATTATATTTTAAATTTACTAGATTTGGACTTCTATTTTGCAGAGATTTGCAGGTGTTTGCAAGTTCACCTCAGGTACTTGTGTTATGTATTGATTTACCTACTTTTGACTTCTCTTTTTCAGAGATTAACAGGTGTTTATGAGTCCACTTCAAGTACTCGTGTCATATTTTAAAATATCCTGCTTTTGACTTCTCATTTGCAGAGATTTACAAGTATTTGTTAGTTCACCTCAGGTACTCATGTTATATGTTTTTTTACATGCTTTTGACTTCTCTTTTGCAAAGATGAGTAGGTGTTGATGAGTTCTCTTTAGGTATTCACGTTATATGGTAGCTTACTTGCTTTTGACTTCTCTTTTACAGAGATTAACAGGTGTTTGCAAGTTCAACTCAGAGCGAGTTCTCTTCAGGTACTCCTGTTAGATTTTAAATTTATGTGTTTTTGTTTTCTCTTTTGTAGAAATTTGCAGGTGTTCATGAGTTCACCACAAGTACTCGTGTTATATGTTTATTTACATGCCTTGACTTCTCTTTTTTGTATAGATAAGTTGGTGTTTGCGAGTTCTCTTCAAGTACTCGCATTATATGTAAATTTACCTACTTTTGACTTCTTTTTTGAAGAGATTAGTAGGTGTTGGCGAGTTCAGTTGAGGTACTTGCACTACTAGAAAAATGTCTTTTAGCCATGGTTATTTTTGCCACGGGGGAAACCATGGCAAATAATGAAGTATTAGCCACGGTCCCTATTTCATGTCAAATATCTATTATTAGCCACGGATGACTAATCTGTGGCAAATAAAAAAGATTTTGCCATGGTTTGCCTATTTCGTGGCTAATAAACTAGTATTAGCCATGGCAAGCCTAATTCGTGGCAAAAAGTACTATTTGTAGTCCCATATCGCCAACTAAAAAATCAATTTGGGGTTTATATTGCCCATTCTCAATTAATATTTGAAATAATATTGGCTCGCAGACGGTGGCGGCGGGTGGCCGAATCTATTTTATGTTAGGCATTATCATTTGTTACAGGCCCATTAGTCACGACAATTGCACCGTGGAAAATAAGGAGCTTTTAGCCACGACAATTGAAACGTGGCTAATAATATTATTAGCCACGGATTCAGCGTGACTAATATTAATTCGCCACCGTAGCATTGCCCACGCCCATTTGCCGTGGGTAGGCTGTGGCTAATAGTTTTTATCCATGATTTTGGACTTTTAGCCACGGCAATCTGCCATGGCTAAAAGTCTGTTTTCTAGTAGTGTCACGTTATATTATTAATTTACCTATTTTGACGTCTCTTTTATAGACATTAGCTGGTGTTCTCGAGTTAACTTCAGGTACTCGCGTTATATGTTTATTTACTTGTATTTGATTTCTCTTTTGCCGAGTTAGCATGAGTTCGCGAGTTCTTTTTAGGTACATCTGTTATATTTTAAATTTACTTTTTTTTTCTTTTTTGCACAAATTAGTCGGTGTTCGTGAGTTCACCTCAAGAATTAACATTATATGTTTATTTAACTGCTTTTGATTTATCTTTGGGAGAAATTAGTAGGTGTGAGTGAGTTCACCTCAGGTACTCGCATTATATGTTTATTTACCTACACTTGACTTCTCTTTTGCAGAGTTTAGCAGTTATTCGTGATTTTTGTTCAGGTACTGACGTTATAGGTTAGTTTACCTGCATTTGACTTTTCTTTTATAGAGATTAGCGGGTGTTCTTGAGTTCTCTTTAGATACTCGCATTATATTTTAAATATACCTGCTTTTGACATCTCTTTTATATAGATTAGTAGGTGTTCGCGAGTTAACTTCAGGTACTCCCGTTATATGTTGATTTACATACTTTTGAATTCTCTTTTACCGAGATTGGCAGGTATTCGTGAGTTCTCTTTAGGTACATGCATTATATTTTAAATTTTCCTACTTTTTATTTCTCATTTGCGGAGAGAAGTAGATGTTCGTGAGTTCACCTCAGGTACTCGCACTATATGTTTATTTACCTGCTATTAACTTTTCTTTTGCATATATCTGCATGTGTTCGTGGGTTATCCTCAGGTACTCGCATTATATCTTTAATTCACTTACTTTGGACTTCTCTTTTACAGAGATTAGCAGGTGTTTGCAAGTTCTCTTCATCTACTCGCTTTATATGATTACTTACCTGCTTTAGACTTCTCTTTTGTAGAGATTTGGAGGTGTTCGAAAATTCTTTTTAGGTACTCGCGTTTTATTTTAAATTTACCAGCTTTTTATCTCTCTTTTGCAGAGATTAGTCAGTATTCGCTAATTCATCTTACGTACTCGAATTATATGTTTATTTACCTACTTTTAACTTTTCTTTTGCAGATATTAGCATGTGTTCGTGAGTTCTCTTCTGCTAGTCGCATTATATTTTAAATTTATCTAATTTTGACTTCTCTTTTGTAGAGATAAGCAAGTGTTCACATGTTTTGCTCAGGTTCTCGCATTATTTATATATTTACCTACTTTTGACTTCACTTTTGGAGAGATTAGCAGGTGTTAGCATGTTAACCTCAGGTACTCGCTTTATATATTTATTTACCTCCTATCAAATTCTCGTGTGCAGAGATGAATAGGTGTTCGTGAGTTCTCTTCAAATACTCGTAGTATATTTTAAATTTACCTTCTTTTGACTTCTCTTTTGCAGAGATTTGCAGATGTTCACGAGTTCACCTCAGGTAATCATGTTATATGTTGTTTTACCTTCTTTTGACTAATCTTTTGGAGATATTAGCAGGTGTTTCTGAGTTCTCTTCAGGTACTCATGCTATATTTTAAATTTACCTGCTTTGGACTTCTCTTTTGCAGAGATTTGTAAGTGTTCATGAGTTCACCTATTGTACTCGTGTTATATGTTTATTGACCTTCTTTTGACTTCTCTTTTGTAGAGATGAGTAGCTGTTTGCGATTTCTATTTAGGTATTCATGTTATATGGTAACTTATCCACTTGTGACTTCTCTTTTACAGAGATTATCAGGCGTTCGCGACTTCACCTATGTTACTCTAGTTATATATTTATTTACCTGCTATTGACTTTGTTTTTGCGGAGATTTGCAGTAGTTTGCGAGTTCTCTTCAGATACTCGCATTAGATTTTCAATTTGTCTGCTTTTGACTTCTATTTTGCTAAAATTTGAAGGTGTTCGCGAGTTCAGCTCTGGTACTCATGTTATAAGTTTATTTACCTATTTTAACTTCTCTTCTTGCAAAGATTAGCAGGTTTTTATGAGTTCTCTTCAGGTACTCGTGTTATATGTTAATTTACCTACTTTTGACTTCTCTTTTGTATAGATTAACAATTGTTCGGGAGTTCTCTTTAGGTACTCACGTTATATTTTAAATTTACCTGCTATTTATTTCTTTTTTGTAGAGATTAGTCTGTGTTCGTGAGTTCACCTTACGTACTTGCATTATATGTTTATTTACCTGTTTTTCACTTCTATTTTGGAGATATTTGCATGTGTTCATAACTTTTCTTCAGGTACTCGTGTAATATTTTAAATTTACCTGCTTTTGACAGCTCTTTTGTAGAGATAAGCTAGTGTTCGCGAGTTTTCCTCAAGTACTCGCGTTATATGTTCATTTACATGCTTTTAATTTCTCTTGTAGATATTAGAATGTGTTTGTGAGTTCTCATAGAGTACTCAAGATATATTTTAAATTTACCTGCTTTTGAGATTTCTTTTGCATAGATTAGCAGGTGTTTGCGAGCTAACATTATGTACTCGAACTACATGTTTACTTACCTACTTTTGACTTTTCTTTTGCATAGATTATCAGGTGTTCGGGAGTTCCCTTTAGGTACTCGCGTTATATTTTAAATTTACCTATTTTTTATTTCTCTTTTGTAGAGATTAGTTAGTGTTCGTGACTTTACATTTCGTATTTTCATTATATGTTATATTAACCTTCTTTTAACTTCTCTTTTGCAAACATTAGCATGTGTTCGTGAGTTCTCTTCAGGTACTCACATTATAATATAAATTTACCTACTTTTGACTTTTCTTTTGTAGAGATAAGCATGTGTTCGTTAGTTCTCCTCTAGTTCTCGCATTATATGTATTTTTACATGCTATTGATATCTAATTTGGAGAGATTAGAAGTTTTTAGCATGTTTACCTCATGTCCTCACTTTATATATTTATTTAATAGCTATTGTCTTTTGTTTTACAAAGACGAGTAGGTTTTTGCAAGTTCTCTTCAAGTACTCGCATTATATTTTAAATTTTTCTGATTTTAACTTCTCTATTGCAGAGATTTGCGTTTTTTCGGGAGTTCAGCTCAGGTACTCGTATTATATGTTGATTTACCTTCTTTTGACTTCTCTTTTGCTGAGATTAGAGATTGTTTGCGAGTTCCCATCAAGTACTCGCATTATGTTTTAAATATACCTGCATTTGACTTCCCTTTTGTTTAGATTTGTAGGTGTTCACGAGTTCACCTCATGTACTCGTGTTATATATTTATTTACCTTCTTTGTACTTCTCTTTTGCAGAGATGAGTAGGTTTTCATGAGTTCTCTTTAGCTATTCACGTTATAGGGTAACTAACCTACTTTTGACTTCCCTTTTGTAGAGATTAGCAGGTGTTCACAAGTTCACCTCAGATACACTCGTTCTATGTTTATTTACCTACTATAGACTTCTCTATTGTGGCGATTAGCAGATGTTCGCAAGTTCACTTCAGGTACTCTCGTTAGATTTTAAATTTACATGCTTTTGACTTCACTTTTATAGAAATTTGTAGGTGTTCGCGAGTTCACCTCATGTACTTGTGTTATATGTTTATTTACCTGCTTTTGACTTATCTTTTTGAATATATTAGCAGGTGTTTGTGAGTTCTCTTTAGGTACTAACATTATATATTAATTTACCTGTTTTTGACTTCTCTTTTTCAGAGATTTGTAGGTGTTCGTGAGTTTTCTTAAGGAACTCGTATTATAATTTAAATTTACCTGCTTTTCATTTCTCTTTTGCAGAGTTTAGTCGGTGTTCACGAGTTCACCTTACGTACTCGTATTGTATGTTTATTTACCTGCTTTTAACTTCTCTTTTCCAGATATTAGCATATGTTCGTGAGTTATCTTCAGGTACTCGCGTTATATTTTAAATTTACCTGCTATTCACTTCTCTTTTGTAGAGACAAGCAAGTTTTCGCGAGTTCTCCTCAGGGACTCGCGTTATATGTTTATTTACATACTTTTGACTTCTCTTTTGTAGAGATTAATAGGTGTTAGCATGTTCACCTCAGGTACTCGCTTTATATATTTATATATCTACTGTTGACTTCTCTTTTCCTGAGATGAGAAGTTGTTTGTGAGTTCTCTTCAGGTACTCGAATTATATTTTAAATTTACCCGCTTTTGACTTCCTTTTGTTGACATTTGCAGGTGTTCGCAATTTCACCTCATGTACTCGTGTTATATGTTTATTTACCTACTTTTCCCTTTTCTTTTACAGAGATGAGTAGGTGTTTGCGAGTTCTCTTCAAAGATTCACGTTATGTCATAATTTACGTACCTTTGACTTCTATTTTACAAAGATTAGTAGGTGTTGGCGAGGACACCTCGGGTACACTCATTTTATGTTTATTTACTTATTATTGACTTCTCTTTTACGAAGTTTAGTAGTTGTTCGCGAATTCTCTTCGGGTACTCACATTATATTTTAAATTTACATTTTTTTGACAACTCTTTTGCAAATATATGTAGGTGTTCACGAGTTCACCTCAGGTACATGTGTTATATGTTTATTTACCTGCTTTTGACATCTCGTTTGGTAGAGATTTGCAGGTGTTCAGGAGTTCTCTTCAGGTACTCACGTAATATCTTAATTTACCTGCTTTTGACTTCTCTTTTGTAGAGATTAGCAGGTGTTTGCCGGTTCTCTTCATGTACTCGCATTATATTTTAAATTTACCAGCTTTTGACTTCTCTTTTATAGAGATTAGTAGGTGTTCGCGAGATAAATTCAGGTACACATGTCATATGTTTACTTAACAGCTTCTGACATCTCTTTTGCAAAGATTAGCAAATTTTTGTGAGTTCTCTTTAGGTATATGCATTTTATTTTAAATTTACTTCTTTTTTATTTCTCTTTTGATGAGACTAGTAGGTGTCCGTGAGTTCACCTCGGGTACTAACGTTATATATTTATTTACCTGCTTTTAACTTCTCTTTTTCAGATATTAGAACGTGATTGTGAGTTATAATCAAGTACTCACGTTATATTGTTAATTTTCCAGCTTTTGACTTCTCTTTTGCAGTGATTAGCAGGTATTTGCGAGTTAACTTCAGGTACTCACGTTATATGTTTACTTACCTTCTTTTTACTTCTCTTTTGCGGGGAATAGAAGGTGTCTGCGAATTATCTTTAGGTACTCGTGTTATATTTTTAATTTAACAGCTTTTTACTTCTCTTTTGCCGAGATTAGTAGGTGTTCATGAGTTCACCTTAGGTACTCACATTATTTGTTTATTTTCATGCTTTGAACTTCTCATTTGCAAATTTTAGCATGTGTTTGTGGTGTTGATGCGAGAAATGGGCTTCTCCGCACTCTAGAGAGGTGAACAAGTTCGATCCAAGGATACGGGGGTAACAAAAGTGATGAGGACTGTCGAGCAGCCGGTTACTTTAACGGTTATGGATTAACGGTTGATGCCGAGAGAGGTGAAGGAGAAGAGAGGGACGCTTGTAGAGGCAACAATCGAGTTTTCCCACCGCGGCTTAAATGCGACTTATGCAATGGGTTTTCTTTTGATAGCAAAGTTTGAGTTATAATGACAGAATGAGTTCGCTCCTACATAAAATAAATATAAAGGGTACAAGGGGAGGCTGGCAGCTAGAAGAAGGAGGTTGCTAGAGGCCGCGCAAACAAATCAAACATTTTGGCAGACCCTGCAGACTGCCAATCCCGATGATTGCTACCTATGGCCGTGTGGACTGCGTGATCAACAGGGAGGATTGCATAAATCGCCGAGGTGGAGGAAAGTCGGGAAGGCTATCCGCTCGGGTTGACTGCTGATTCCGCCCTAATAGATTGGTGAAGGGGTTGCTGGAGCCAAGTCCAGGGACTAGGCCACAAGGGTTTGCCGTCGAGGCCGTGCGGACTGGCTGTCAGTCCACGAGAAGTGTTGGCAGACAAAAATTTGTATCCGCAGGGTTAGCTGCTAATGTTACTCCCCGATTCTTTCTCCTCAAATGAGAGGTATGTGGGCCTATTTATAGGCTCGAGGAGGAGACATCAGAACTGGGCTTGACGATGTCACCCACGGATGTTTGGGCAAGCTGCGAACGATTCTGCATCATGTTATGCAAGCTGAGGAGTAACTCGCTTACAGTTGGGAAGAAGCCGTTGTTGAGAAGCTTAAGTGCTTCTGGAAGATTGAACAATGAGTCCGCCGAGCGCATGGCGGATGGGTTGAGTCTGTCTCTACTGATGGATGCAGTGAGTTTGACACCTTCTTGCAGACTGAGGTTTAGTCTGCCACCTACTATAGGATAGATGGCAGGTCACCCCTGCTTCTTGGCGAGCTGGAAGATAGAAGGAACAGGTTGATCCTACATTTGGCGACCTGGAGGCTTGTCGCCCACTAGGTTGGCCAGAGAATCAATCCACCTCTTATTGGAAAGATAGAGGAGCAGTCCTCCTCAACTAGGAGGACACAGAGAACTAGAAACTGCCTTTATCAAATAGAGAGATGGGTTGGAAGCTCCTACTGCTTGGCGGACATGGCAAGCTGAAGCTCACCTCCATTGATCAAAGAGATGGGTCTATGCGGACTGGGCAGATACCTTGAAAATGTGTCCGCAGTTACCCAGGAAGAAGGCTTGAGTCCACCGCCTAGCTGGGCAGTCCGAACCTGTTGGAATAGAGAGAACTACTTCACGGTTTGCCAAACTATCCGTGTGGCCTGCAGGGACGGACTATTGAAGAAATCTGCACCCCTATAGAACATACGGCTAATATAACAACTAGGCGGTCAGACTGGGAGACCTCTCTAGCAGCACGGCCAGGACGAATAGAGAAGTCTATCTGCTCGACCTATAACACCACCAGTTTTTCGGTTTTTTGTTTGATTGTTGTTTGGCACTAAAATGGCGCGTTTCCGGTCTTTTTTTGTTGTTAGAGTGTGGTCTTAGCTCTTTAGGTTCCTTGGGTGGCCTATTTGTATCCTGTTTGCAAGATTCCCCAGCTAGCCGGAGTCTATTTTGGTGACTTGGCTGAGCCTCTAAGGGAATGCTTGTGCTTTGGCTTCGGGAGGTGGTAGCCCGAGTTTTCATTGTCGGATGTTGTTTTCGACTTCGCCTTTATTTTCATACCTTGGGTGTTTAGCTACGGTGCGAGTTTCATCGAAATCCAAGTTGATTTGTTTTCGCGTCATTTCGAAGTTTGTTAGCCCGTAGTGGCTACCTTTTATGTGTGCATATATGTATAAATTCTTATGAAGGTTTAGGGTGGCTATTATGTTATTATCTTAAGTTGAATTTGATGTTCCTAACAGGTGGGCTTGGCCTGAATCAGTTAAGCTGATTTCATAAGTTTAGGGTCATATGTGTTTGTATGCATAAAATATATATATATATATATATATATATATATATATATATATTATAAGGATAGTTTTTTTTTTCATGCTAGCTAAAGGTGGAGGTTTGGGGAGCTGCAGCTGTGGGTGCTTGTACTTGTTTTTTGGCACAGTTAGCTAGTGCCCATGCTAGAATATTTTTTAGTTATTTGTTAAAGTTAGTGGAGGTCTTATTAAAAGGCTCCAGCTGTTCTCTACTTCCCCATTTCCCAAGCTAGCTTCAGCCTGTTAGCTTCTAGCAGAAGGTTCGAGCGGGAGGCGGAGGACCTGCTGCTTTGGCCGTTGGATAGTTGTGGTTTTAGGGCTTGTTTCGCATGGGTAACAGCAGATTTGAGCTGCTCTCGCCGAGATCTCGCTTCCTAGGTATGCAATTTAGCTTTTCGGGCTGTCTATAGGAGCTAGGATTTCCAGTGGGTTCTTCTTCTTCTTTTTCTTCATATTTTTCTCTAAAGCTCCAGTTTTTCCTCTATAGGTAGCTGGAGGTGCATATTTTCCTCTATTGGTGTTGCAGCTGCTTCTTCCTGCCGGATTTCAGGAAAGCGGCTTCTTGCCCTTACATTTTTTGTCCCTTCTATTACCTTGTTAGGTTGTTGTAGGTAGCTGGAGTTCTTTTTTTTCTTCTAGGAGCTAGGGCAGCATCATTCCCTTGCTCCAGCCATTTATTTATTCGGGTTTAGGAATGTCCAGATCGAGCATATTTAGTTCTTTTTTTCCATCCTCTTGTTCTCAATTTGGTGTCCAGGTATCTTACTGGAGTTAGAGATTAGCTTAGTTTAATGGTATACTTAATCTTAGGCTGTGGTGGATTGGGTATGAGGAGTAGCAGAGAGAGTTGGAAATAATTTTCTAACTCTCTGGTTAGAAAGCATTGAGTGGGCTTAGGTCGGGATAGCTCCAAGTTTTCTAAATTTGTATGCTAAGTCAAAAGAGTTGAGTGAGTGTACCTCAATCAACTCCAAGACTGTTAGGCTTCTGGCATTGAGTGTGGTGCAATAAGTCAATGCCATGGTATTTTTTGAAGCTAAGTAAAAAAGCGTTGAGTGAGTGTACCTCACTCAATGCCTAGACTGTTAGGCTTCTAGCATTGAGTAAGGTGCACTCACTCAACGCCATGGTCATTTTTATGGCTAAGTAATTTTGCATTGAGTGATTCGACCTCACTAAACACCATGGCTGTTTTGGCGTTAAGTGTTGTGGACTCACTCAACGCTAAAGTCTATTTTTGTGGTTAAGTCATTTGGCGTTGAGTTAGTCGACCTCACTCAACGCCGTGGCTATTTTGGCGTTTATTGAGTCGACCTCACTCAACGTCGTGGCTGTTTTGGCATTGAGTGAGTCAACCTTAATCAATGTCGTGGATGGTTTGGGGCTGAGTGAGTCGACCTCACTCAACGTCGTTGCTGCTTTGGCATTGAGTGAGTCGACCTCACTCAACACCGTGGTTATTTTGGCGTTGAGTGTGGTAAGCTCACTCAACGCCAAAGCCTGTTACTGTGGTTAGGTGACTTGGCATTGAGTGGGTGGACCTCAATAAACATTGTGGTTATGCTTTGTGTTGAGTACCCCACTCAGCACCGCGTCGAGTGAACTTGACTCTTTTGCCTTGAGGGGGGGGGGTGTTTTCCTTTAGGACTGTTAGTATGGCTTTTTCCTTAGGGGGTGTTGGTTGTTCGGCTAGTTTTTTTCATGCCAATTATTGGATTGTTGCAGATGGTGTGGTTTTGTGGGCTCTGTAAAGGGTGAATTGTATGTGCTGAGTTGTGGCCACCACCACCTAGGCCGTGTTGGGCTGGTATGGTTGTGTGTGCGGACCCTGTAGCTGCCACCGGTTGTTTTCACCCTGGGGTGTTTTTGTTTTTTGGGTCTGGTTGTTGGTGAGGGTGGTGCCGCCCACTCCGACCCATGGTTTTCACCACGGCCAATAATTCAGAAAGATTAGGACTGTTAGTTCCCTTCATTTTTAATGGCTATTTCTTTTGGAATAGGTATGCCTTGGTGATGCTGTAGGTGCTTAGCAGAGCATGCTGCTATTATGTTCACGCTTGGTGTACATTTATTACTCTTTGGACAGTGTTTCTTCTTACTGTCATGCCTTTTCTTTTACTTATAGCATTTTATTGTAGGGCTTGTAAACCTCTTCTTTTATTGCTCATGAATCTAATGCTCCACCTCCTTTTATTTTCTTTTACTTGCTGAGGTGTGTTTTTTTTTGAATGCCTCAGGTTCAGGTTGTAGCAAGTTAGACGGATAGTTCTCTTGTGGAGCTTGCTTGTGGCCTCCTGGGTAGCTGAGGTTGTTGTTCCTTATCTGGTGAGATAGTTTTTCTTCCTTTCTATATAGACATGCATACTCACTAGTGGGTTAGTGTCAGGATGTTAATGCCCATTGGTGGTTTACTTATGTTGCAGGGTATGAACTAAAACTGTTACTTTTGCCTATTTGAGGTTTTTCACTTATTTCTGGGAATGTTTTATTCTAGGTTGTATGTTAGGTATTTTAAAACCCTAAAATGCTACTACATGTCTCTCATGTGTATAATGTTTACAAGACTAAATCACTATTTTCTTCCTTAAGCATAAAGACTATCTTTTTATATATATACTACACCGACCTTAAAGTCGTGCATACGATGAGCCATCCCTTTGGGACACTTATGCTCCTTTAGGATGTCTAAACAACTTAATTAAAGTATTTTCCGCTGCGTATAAATATATCTTTTAGTGTGGACTAGCTGATCCACTATGCCGAGTGATACGACCATTAAATATAACTGGCTTTATTTTATAATAAGCTCTGGTTTTCTTAAAATCTAAATTCTGGAGTTTTGCCTGAATGTGTGCAGTTATCCCCTACACGATGTAGCATCATGGCACGTATTTTCCCTTGCTCTGATACATTTTATTTGTGAGAAAATGCGGGTCGTGACAATTGTTATTAGAGGGAGGTTGCTTGACGATTAGTCAGGCAACCTTTCCCTTGATTGCGTTGTTAGTTTAGCATCATATCACACACACACCGATATGTCATCAGCACGTCTTGGCTAAAGCACGAACACTACACTCATAAGCCTGAATAGAAGTATACGGGGCATATTATTTAGTATACGATGCATAATATGTGTTTGTATATCGATCCACCAAGGAGGCAACATGCGAGGATTATGTAGTATGAGATGCATAACCTCACCACATGAATACAGCTAGCACAATTTCTTTTTTTTCATTGCATGGAAATGTTATGTAGTATGGGATGCAGAACATTTCCTTATGTACGCCACCCATGACATACATTAAGGCCTTTCTTTTAAATGCATAGAACAATATGCATAGCATAACATTGCATAAGCACAACGTGCCAAGCTAAATATTTGCATGATGACATATGTACACACATGGTTTTGAGTCAAGGGAAATACCAATTCATGCATTCATGGTCTAAGCACATGAGTTAGAATGGTAGTGAGGGACCATCCCAGGTTAAGCATAACATCATTATTATAAAAAAAATCCAAGAGCAAGTTTAGCAGTTAGAGTTCATATTTAAGTATGTTTGTTTGTACCAGGTAGTTTTATTATAGCAGTTGGGCTAGGTTTTAAATCATGCTAATATGATTATAGGATGGCAAGGCGTCCTTCGATGAGATCGACTCCCCAATATGAGGGTGAGTCTTTCGGAGCGCAAAGAGAGGCGTTGATTGAAAGTCTGCGGCAGAGTAATGAAGCCTTATCTAGGCAAGTGATGGGTATGAAGACTCTGATCCACCCTCTGTTAGCATTTGTGGCAGGACAGCCTCCAAGAGTGTCTGACCCTGCTGTAGGCATTGCTGTTCCTATTCCTCCTGCTCCCCTGGTACCTCTTGTTGTACTGCCCCTGGAGATGACATTCAAATCACACTTCCAGCGACTTGGACCAACTACATATTATGGGAAAGTATACTTTATTGTTTTGGATGATTGGCTTATAGACATCAAGGATATGTTCTCCTATTCTGGAGTTACCCCCGATCAGAGAGTGATGATCGCCGCCTATAGGCTTAAGGGATTGGCGAAGAGTTGGTGGCTGAGAGGGAAGGAGAGCTTGAAAGAGGGATGCTCTTGGGAGACCTTCTTGGAACTATTGCTAAGAAAGTTTCTGCCTTCGGTCGAGCGCAATCGCCTGATGAATGATTTCCTACATTTGAAGTAGTGGCAGCTCACAGTTGCGGAGTACGAAATAGAATTCATCAAACTGAGCCGGTTTGCCCCCAGCTTGGTGAGTTCCAAAGCGGATATGGTTAAGCGATTTCTTGGTGGCCTGAGAAGTGATGTTCAGCAGTTAGCTGTGGCTCATGGGGCAGTGAGTTATGTTGGTGCGGTAGAAGCTGCTTGAAGGTGGAGGCCATTAAAAATGCTAGGCAAAGAGGACAGCATGTGAGAATAGATAAAATAAATCTATTGAAGGAAAGAGACCCCAGGTATCCGGTGCATCTTCAAGAAAGAAGAGCAAGGAGGTTTGTATCTTCTGTGGCAGGCCGAGCCATCCCGTTGAGAAATGTTTAAAGAGGTTGGAAGCTCAGAAGAAGGAGCAGGTGCATGCGATTGAATGGGCTCCCAGGAAAGATTTATTATGTTCTGCGTGTAAACGGCCAGGGCATGATGTTACCCATTACTGGAGAAAGGATAAGAGTAAAGTAAGAGGTTGTTTTCTTTGCGGTCAGGAAGTGCACATCAAGGCTCAGTGCCCCTAGCTCCAGCTGGTGTTCCAGCCAGTGCCACTCCAAGCATTGCCACCGCCTCAGCGGGGTGAACAAAGTCAAGGGAAAGCTGAATGTAATTTCTTCAGAGGAAGCGCAGACTTCGACTAAGGTAATTTTAGGTTAGATTTCTCCCTAGCCTAATTGTTTTATTTCTAGTATAGCTTTAGCCTTTGTTTTTTTTCTTAGTTGCGTCTACCATCCTATAAGAAGATTTAAGGTGATGAATCGCTGGGCACGTGTTCTCTTTGACTCGGGCGCTACCCACTCCTTTATGTCTAGAGCCTTTGTGGATCGCTATCGCTTTGGTCTAGAGCGAGTTAGTGATGCATTTTGCGACAAGTTTCCTTCCGGTGATTCCGTGATTTCAGATCAGGGTATTCAGTATTTTCTGATTTTGTTGGGAGACTTTCTAGCAAAGGCAGATTTGAAGGTGATCGACATGGGAGACTTCGATGTTATCTTAGGCATGGACTGTATGTCCAGTTATGATGCAGTTATCCAGTGCAGGGGTAAGTGCTTAGACTTCATTAGGGAAAATGGTCAGCCTGGGAGTGTTTATGCTGATCTACGACAGGATGCTCCAGTCATTTCTGCAGTATGTGTTCAGAAGCTGCTTGATTCTGATTGCTTTTCGTGTTTAATCTCAGTAGTGGGGACTGTGGTTAGCGTACCGCGTTTGGAGGAGATTCCTGTTGTGTGCAAGTTTTCAGATGTTTTCCCTGATGATCTTCCTTGTCTTCCACCGGATCGAGATGTTGAGTTTGTGGTATTCTTGGAGCAAGGTACGCGTCCTATTGTGAAGGTGTCGTACCAAATGGCCCCGCTTCAGCTGGAGGAGTTGCGTATCTAGCTGGATTAGCTGTTAATGAAGGGTTTTATCAGGCCGAGTTCGTCGCCTTGGGGTGCACCTATTCTGTTTGTAAAGAAGAAATATGGGTCAATGTGGCTTTGCAACGACTATAGAGAACTGAATAGGGTTACTATTAAGAACAGGTACCCTCTGCCTCGGATTGACGATTTGTTTGATAAGTTGTGCGGTAGCACAGTATTCTCCAATATTGATCTTCGATCTGGCTACCGTCAGCTCAAGATCCGTGAGTACGACATTCCGCGGACAGCTTTTCGAATCCTGTATGGGCATTTTGAATTTTTGGTCATGTCGTTTTGTTTGACCAACGCGCCCTCAGCTTTTATGGATTTTATGAATTGAGTGTTCAAGGATTTCATGGATAAGTTCGTGGTCATGTTTATCGGCGATGTTTTGATTTATTCCCGCAATACGGAGGAGCACTACCAGCATCTACATTTGGTTTTATCTGTCTTGAGGGACCACAAGCTATTCGCCAAGCTGAGCAAGTGCAAGTTTTGGTTTCCTTAGGTTGTATTTCTGGGCCACGTGGTGAATAAGAGTGGGATTTTAGTTAACCCAAAAAAGATCGCTGCTGTGATGGATTAGAGTAGGTCGGGCACACCCAAGGAGATTAAGAGCTTTCTTGGATTAGCCGACTACTACAGGAGATTCGTGGAGGGTTTTCCAAACCTGGCTGCACCTTTGACTAGATTGACTCAAAAGAACGCATCTTTTGTCTGGAGCGAGAAGTGCGAGGAAGCCTTCCTGGAGATCAAGGATAGATTGTGCAGTTCCCCGATTTTGACCCTGCCTACTGAGGGTATGGAGTATGATGTTTATGTAGATACGTCGCATGTTGGTCTTGGTTGCGTGTTGATGCAAGGCGGGAAAGTGATTGTGTACGGGCCAAGACAGCTTAAGACTCATGAGAGGAACTACCCTACGTATGACCTGGAGTTTGCAGCCGTGATTTATGCATTAATGTTGTGGAGACATCTGCTTTATGGAGCGCAATACAAAATTTTTACTGATCAAAAGAGCTTTAAGTATGTCTTCACCCAGAAGGAATTGAATCTGTGCCAGCAGCGATGGTTAGAGTATATGGCCGACTACGATGTTGCCATGCAGTATCATCCGGGCAAGGCCAATATGGTGGTCGACACCCTGAGTCGGAAGTCAGGGAAGATTTGTGGTCTCTCCACTGAGCTTTTATTAGAGGATTTTCTTTTGATGGGCATTTCTGTGGGAAGCAGTGATTTGTAAAGTAGTTTGGCAGTGGCAGAACCTTAATGGTTTGCGCTTACGAGACAACATCAGAAGGACGATCTTGATCTTCTGCTTTAGTATCTTCGAGCTGAGAAAGGTGAATTGTAATATTTTTCTATTGATGATGCAGGTACCTTGCGGTACTACGACAGGTTTTGCATCCCCGCCGTGGGAGATATCCGGGTGATGGTATGATGGGAAGCCCATGGATCTAGTGTTGCCTACCATCCAGGATCTACTAAGATGTATCATGATTTAAAGCAGATTGCCTGGTGGTATGGGATGATGAGAGACATAGCGAGATTTGTTTCTGAGTGCCAAACTTGCAAGCATGTGAAAGATAATCATGGAAGGCCTGGTGGCAAGCTGACTCCCTTGGAGATTCGGACTTGGAAGTGGGATAGCATCTCGATGGATTTTATTATGGGCTTACCGAGATCTCCTAGGGGGCATGATTCAGTTTGGGTGATCGTGGACAGATTGACGAAGTGTGCTCACTTCGTACCGTTCAAGATTGACTATCCGATGAGGAAGATAGCTAAGTTGTATTTGAATGAGGTCATCTGATTGCACGGTATGCCAGTCAGCATTATTTCAGACCGAGACTCCTGATTTACATCTCGCTTCTGGAAGAGCCTGCAAGAGGGTTTGGGTACGGATTTGAGATATTCTACTGCTTACCACCCACAGACTAATGGCCAGACAGAGCGAGTCATTCAAATAGTTGAGGACATGATCCGATGCTATATTTTAGACCACGGAGGAGCGTGGGATGAGAGTTTGCGGCTTATGGAGTTTACGTATAACAACAGTTATCAAGAAAGCTTGCAAATGGCTCCTTTTGAGGCATTGTATGGTAGGCGCTGCAGGACTCCCTTATTTTTGGTTGAGGTTGGCAACGGACCGCTGTTGGGTCCAGAGGCGCTCGAGGAGATGGAAATTACTGTGAAGCTTATTTGGGAGAAGCTTTGGATAGCCCAGGAGTCACTCACCAACCGGCGTAGATCTCGTTTGGAATTTGCTGTGATGGACTTGGTGTTCTTAAAGGTTTCCCCGATGATTGGATTCAAGAGGTTTGGCAAGAACAGGAAGTTGGACCTGAGGTTCGTAGGGCCGTTTATGATTGTTGAGCGGGTTGGTGTATCAGCTTAAAGGTTAGAGTGGCCCGCAAATTTTCCTGGCATGTATGATGTCTTTCACGTCAGTTAGCTTCGGAAATTTGTGCAGAGTGGCAGGCAGGTTTTGGATTCTGTGCCTTAGTGTGAGCCGAATCTTTCTTATGTGGAAATGCCTGTCCGCATTTTGGATGCTAGGGATTGTGTGTTGCGGAGGAAAACCATTTCTATGGTTATGACTTTGTGGAAAAACTAGGATGTGGAAAACGCGACTTGGTAGCTAGAGTCGGCGATGAGGAAGGTTTACCCTCATCTGTTTCCCTGACTTGTGCCTGGTATGTTTGCACTCTTTCTTTTTATGGATTTTGTTTGGCTATTTACTTTCCCTTTTGCTAGAAGGGTTGTGTGTAATGATTCGTGACGAAACTTTCTTTTAGGGGAAGTGGCGCCCCCGGTTTTTATATGTTTTGTTTTATTGTTGTTTTGCGTTACGATCGCGCACTTCCAGTCTTTTGCTATTATTAGAGCGTGGTCTTATCTCTATAGGTTCCTTGGGTGGCTTATTTGTAGGCTGTTTGAAAGATTCCCCGACTAGTCGGAGTCTGTTTTGGTGACTCGGCTGTGCGTTGGTTTCGGTAGGTTGTAGCTCATGTTTTAATGTCGGATGTTGTTTTCGACTCCGCCGTTGTTTTCATATCTTGGGTTTTTAGCTGCGGTGCGAGTTTCGTCGAAATCCAAGATGATTTATTTTCTCGTCGATTCAATTTTTGTTAGCCGGTAGTGGCTACCTTTTATGTGTGAATATATGTATAAATTCTTATGAAGTCTTAGGGTGGCTATTATGTTATTAGCTTCGGTGGAATTTGATGTTGCTAGAAGGTTGGCTCGGGCCTAATCAGTTAGACTGATTTCATAAGCTTAGGCTTATATGTGTATGTATGCATATATATATATATAAATATTATATATATATATAAGGATAGTTTTTATTTATTTATGCTAGCTAAAGGTGGCGGTTTGGGGAGCTGCAGCTGTGGCTGCTTATGCTTTTTTATTAGCATAGTCAGCTAGTGCATAGGCTAGATTCTTTTTTAATTATAGGTTAAAGTGAGTGGAGGTCTTATTAGAAGGCTCCAGCTATTCTCTTCTTCCCCATTTCCCGAGCTAGCTTGAGCTGGTTAGCTTGCAGCGGAAGGTTCGAGCGGGAGGCGCAGGACCTGCGCTTTGGCCTCCGGATAGCTGTGGTTTTAGGGCTTGTTTCTCTTGGGTAACAACAGATTTGAGCTGCACTCACCGAGATCTTGCTTCCTAGGTATGTAATTTAGCTTTTTGGGCTGTTTATAGGATCTAGGGTTTCTGGTGGGTTCTTCTTCTTCTTCTTCTTCTTCTTCTCTAAAGCTATAATTTTTCCTCTATAAATAGCTGGAGGTGCAGATTTTCCTCTATTGGTGTTGCAGCTGCTTCTTCCTACCGAATTTCAGGAAAGCAGCTCCTTGCCCTTGCATTTTTTTGTCCCTTCTATTACCTTGTTAGGTTGTTGTAGGTAGTTGGAGTTATTTTTTTGCTTCTGGGATCTAGGGCAGCATCATTCCCCTGCTCCAACCAATTATTTATTCCGCTTTAGGAATGTCCAGATCGAGCCTATTTAGTTCTTTTTTGCCTTCCTATTGTTCTCGATTTGGTGTCCAGGTATCGTGCTTCAATTAGAGCTTTGCTTAGTTTAGCGGTAGACTTAAGCTTAGGCTGCGGTCGATTGGGTAGGAGGAGTAGCAGAGAGAGTTGGAAATAATTTTCCAACTCTCTGGTTAGAAAGCGTTGAGTGGGCTTGGGTCGGGATAGCTCAAGGTTTTCTAAATTTTTAGGCTATGTCAAAAGAGTTGAGTGAGTGTACCTTACTCAACGCCTAGACTGTTAGGCTTCTGCCATTGAGTGTGGTGCACTCACTCAATGCCATGGTCGTTTTTGAGGCTAAGTCAAAAGCGTTGAGTGAGTGTACCTCGCTCAACGCCTAGACTGTTAGGCTTCTAGCGTTGAGTGTGGTGCACTCACTCAACGCAATGGTCTTTTTTTCAGCTAAGTCATTTGGCATTGAGTGAGTCAACCTCACTTAACGTCGTGGCTATTTTGGCGTTGAGTATGTTGGACTCACTTAACTCCAAAGCCTATTTTTGTGGTTAAGTCATTTGGCGTTAAGTGAGTCGACCTCACTCAACGTCATGGCTATTTTGGCAGTTAGTGAGTCGACCTCACTCAACGCCGTGGCTGTTTTGCCGTTGAGTGAGTCGACCTCACTAGACGCCGTCAATGTTTTGGCATTGAGTGAGTCGACCTCACTCAACGCCGTGGCTGCTTTGGCACTGAGTGAGTCGACCTCACTCAATGCTGTGGCTGTTTTGGCGTTGAGTGTGGTAGGCTCACTCAACGCCAAAGCCTGTTGCTGCGGTTAGGTTACTTTGCATTGACTGGGTGGACCTCACTCAACGTCATGGTTATGATTTGTGTTGAGTACCCCACTCAACGCCGTCTCGAGTGAACTCGACGCTTTTGCCTTGTGTGTGTGTGGGGGGGGGGGGGGGTGTTTTCCTTTAGGACTGTTAGTATGGCTTTTTCCTTAGGGGGTGCTGGTCGTTCGGCTAGTTTTTTGGATGCTGACTCATGGATTATGGCAGGTGGTGTGGTTTTGTGGGCTCTGTAAGGGTGAATTGTGTGTGCTGAGTTGTGGCCACCACCTAGGCCGTGTTGGGCTGGTATGGTTGGGTGTGTGGACCCTGTAGCTTCCACAGGTTGTTTTCACCCTAGAGTGTTTTTTTCGGTCTGGTTGTTGGTGAGGGTTGTGCCGCCCACTCTGACACAAGGTTTTCACCACGGCCAAAAATTCACAAAGATTAGGACTGTTAGTTCCCTTCCTTTTTAGTGGGTATTTATTTTGGCATAGGTCTACATTGGTGCTGTTGTAGGTGCTTAGCATAGTATGCTGCAATTATGTTCATGCTTGGTGTACTTTTACTGCTCTTTGGACAGTGTTTCTTCTTACTGTCATGCCTTTTCTTTTATTGATAGCATTTTATTGCAGAGCTGGTAAACCCCTTCTTTTATTGCTCATGATTCTAATGCCCCACTTCCTTTGATTTTCTTTTACATGCTGAGGTGTTCATTTTTTTTTGAATGCCTCAGGTTTAGGTTGTAGCAAGTTAAACGGCTAGTGCTCTTGTGGAGCTTGCTTGTGGCCTCCTGGGTAGCTGAGGTTATTGTTCCTCATCTGGTGAGGTAGTTTTTCTTCCTTTCTGTATAGACATGCATACTCACCAGTGGGTTCGTGTCAGGATTTTGACGTCCACTGGTGGCTTACTTATGTTGCTGGGTATGAACTAAAACTGCTACTTTTGCCTATTTGAGATTTTTCACTTGTTTCTGGGAAGGTTTTATTCTAGGTTGCATGTTAGGTATTTTAAAACCTTAAAATATTATTACATGTATCTCATGCACATCATGTTTACAAGACTAAAGCACTATTTTCTTCCTTAAGCGTAAAGACTATCTTTTTATATATACTACACCAACCTTAGTGTCGTGCATTCCATGAGTCGTCCCTTAGGGACACTTTTGCTCCTTTAGGATTTCAAAACAACTTAATTAAAGTATTTTCCACTGCGTATAAATGTATCTTTAAGTGTGGACTAGCTGATCCACTGTGACGAGGGATACATCCATTAAATATAACTGGCTTTCTTTCATAATAAGCTATGGTTTTCTTAAAATATAAATTCTAGAGTTTTGCCTGAACATGTGCAGTTATCCCCTGCACGACGTGGCATCATGGCACGTATTTTCCATTGCCCTGATACAATTTTATTTGTGAGAAAATGTGGGTCGTGATATGACCCATAAAGACTTCATAGAAAGGCTGAGACTTCAAGGGGGAACTTGGAGCAGGCGACGACTTGCGAGGTAGCTACTGATGTTTATTTTCTCCACGCTTGTGCGTGTTTCCAATTGATGAGGCAAGTATACCTATTGTTCGGAGTATAGGATCAAGTGTCATATTTAAACTCGGGGCTATCGAGTACTTGTACTCACAAGGGGCACTATTATCTTATCGGAGGGAAAGTTGATTTATGTTTGGCAAAGGAAAAACTAAGCGTTAAACTAAGAGAGAGAAATATGATTTGGGGAGGCTAGCACTTGATCTAGAATCCCCTCGAACTAAAATTAATCTTCTTGAAAAACAAAACAATGCGAGTTCTTATCTACTCACTCGACCGTGGAGGTTCCCAAAGTACAGAAGCGTCTCTGTCGAGCTCATGCTTCTGACTAACCTTAGGTTGATCGATTAAGACATTTCGGCCAGTCGAAACCCCTAAGCTTGCTTTAGGCGGTGAACCCCTCTATTGGATTTGACTCAAATCCGGAAGATTTACGTCGTCCTCTCTCGAGGAGTGCATTCAACTCCTTTTATCTTTGAGTGATCTCCTCGTATCCGCAACCTTTCGGTCATTTAGGATACGGATCTAAGATCGAAACCCATATCCGCGTAATATGAATTTGATGAAAATAAGAAATCAAAGATAAATGGTAGCGAGTAAATTTAAGAACAAGACATTTGATAAAAGAAGAAGAAGATTTTATTTCATTCCAAGGTTCATCATGATCAAGTGCTAAAAGAAAATTAGCTACTTATCATGATTAGGGAATTACAAAATAGAGTAGAGAGAGACATGATGAAAATAAGAGCAAGTACAATTGAAGGTAACAACAATAGAAATTTATACTAGTAATGAGCAAAAACAGCAAAAGAAAAAGAAAATTACAAGACTCCAACTCCCCAAAATTTGACCCTTGAACATCTGAAGTTGTCTGGAATTTATAGAAAAAATTTCTGTTTGGTCACGCCCTAGGTCACGCTCGTGAACTAGGCCGTATCAGGCTCGAAACCGTCGTCTTGAAACTTCGGGAACGTTGGAGGAGAAACCGCCAAAATCTGTAAACTGACGGGTCACGCCCCTAGGTCACGCCCGTGACCTAGGGCGTGTCAAGGCTGTTTCTTGAAAACGACGGGAAGCTGAAAACGGCAGGAGTAAAACTGGTCTTCAAGGAGGTGTCACGCCCCAAAGTCACGCCCGTGATTAGGGGTGTGTCAAGATGGAACGGCTTCGGGCAGCAACGGCTGGAATGGAAGAGTAATTGGCTGGGAAATGCCACTGACACGCCCAGAGTCAAGCCCGTGACCCAGGAGTGTAATTTTAATCCGACGTGGCAGTGTTCAACGGTCTCTTTCTGGTTGTCACGCCCCGTGTAAATGGTACACGGGCGTGTCATATTTCGACACGGGCCTGACTTAGTCGGTTGACAAACGTTGGGCGCGGGTCGACGAGATTAAGCAGCAGTCTCGAATATCACGTGGCACGCCCCTGTGTCACGCCCAGGTAGTAAGGGCGTGTCACAGGCGTGTCTAGGCGGAAAACAGGAAAATTCTTGTTTTGCTCTAAATAACCTGTAGATCAGACCTGCAAGATTAAAAAATGATTTTATTAGAAAAATAAATATAAAATTATAGAAACAAGTAAAAATAATCTTTATATTATAAAATTGATATAAAATATCTAACTTTAATATAAAATAGTAAATAAAAAAGATAGAAATAATTAGAGTTATCAAATACCCCCATACTTATCAGTTTGCTAGTCCCGAGCAAACAACTTTCTATAGGGAGTAGAAAAATTTTAAATGCTAGAAAAGAAAATTGAACTTAAGGAGTAAAATGCGAAGTCTTATGCCTATGTTTGTAGATATTTTTGTAGAAAGACTTACTCAGCATACAAATTTAATTTTTATTTTTCTTAAAATGCGTTTTCACTATTATTTTTACTTTTAAAATGAAAAATCTGGTAAATCTTAAAAAAAATTTTAGGGAGAATGTAGCGTGTGTACTAAGAATACATTGCACAAATGAAGATTAAAATACCCTCCAAAGAAATCCATCAATGTCGATGGCCATAGGCTTGCCCTTTCACACTCTCGCCACAGCACTAGTCTAACGTATAAACATAAATCAATAGGGCTTAATTAGGTTAAAATGTAGGCTTAGGTTTTTGGTGAGGGTGATCAAAGATAAAAAACGATGGCTTAGTCACACCAAAACCTAAAGTAAGCTTTGACATAAAGATTTGCTACGGCTTTTAAGAACGTAGCAAAATTCCTATTTCTTTTGTTTTTTTTATTTTTTTTAATTTTTTTTTAACTCTCTCATTATATTGAAAATTTTTTTCTACCTCTTCATTTTTTAATGATAATTTTTTTTTCTTTATTTTGAAGAGGGGAGAAAAATAAATCAACTTTTTTTTTAATATAAGAAAAGAGCCACCAAAAATAAAAGGCTCCTAATCACTCCCAAAATATTTCTACATTTGTTCTTTCAAGCTCGGGTTTACGTGTGTAATTAGGATGCTTTTTAGGCTTTGGTAAAGTTCTTGGTGGAGCTAAAACAAAAGATAAGGTAATAGGCTCAAAATGGCTAAACAACGATAAAATTTTAGGTACGGGTACAAAAGCTCAAACTGGCCAGAAGAAGTGCCTAAATCATATTTATGCTAATGAGTCTAACTTATGCAAAGTCTTGAGAATAGTTAGAGGGCAAGTTCTAGACATCGAAAAAGAATACCTCTCTCTTGATCCGCGAAATATCTCTCTAGTAAACTTCTACTTACTCACCTTAATTATTTTAAAGTTTTACCGGTTTTCATAATTGAAGTAAAATAAGTTGTTTCTACGCATTTAGAAAAACAAAACTTTAATTATATGCTGAATATTTAATTCTACTTAAATTCTACTTACATGTGCATTTAACTAGAAACACAGCATGACCAACAGTTCTACTCCAAAATTCAACATTCAATAAAAACATCAAAATTCTCTAAACACTATAAACAAATTGAATTAATAGGAATTTTGCATGTGAATAAATATAGAAATAATGACTTCTCTAATTAAAATTTATTTTTGATTTTCTAATTTTTTCGTTTGTTTTTTTTTTTAATTTTGGAAAAACAAAATTTTAAGATGAAATAGAATTTTTTTTTGAGTTTTAAATTTGTTTTAAAATTTTTTTTTGTTGTTTTTGTTTTAATAATTTTTTTGAAAATTTTTTGTATGTTTTGCTTGAGAAATATCCCTTCCCCATGCTTAAGCAATACATTGTCCCCAATGTAAAAATAAAGAAGAAAAGAGAAGAGAAGAGACTTCCCTGAAAATGCAAGCCAGCATCAAAAGAGACCTGTACAAGATGAGTGAAACAAAACATAATATTTTATAAATTTTTTTTTTGGATTTTTTTTTCATAAGAAAAACAACTACATAAAAATAAAAGATACAGATACAAAAAGGTGACCCTCTACATATCCAAAGAAATGAAAAGTTAGCTACTCCTAGTCTGGAGCGTCCCCGGGCTGCTGTTAGAAAGTCCGCATATTCGCGAACTCGCGGGTAATATGCGCCATGGAGGAAGCCTGGTTCTGCTCGAGCCTTGTAAAGCGCACATTAAAAGCATCGAAGCGACCGTCAAAATGGGTCTGTAGCTGGTCTATGTGCGTGTGAATCGACCTAAATTGTTGGTCCAATAATTGGAAGGCTCGGGCGCTGGAGCAAAATGCAGCGATTGTGGCAGAATCTGGGGTGAAGGATGAGTATCGCTGGGACCAGCACCATGTTCAAGATCAAGATCCCCGCCACCAATTGACGGGGGAATAGCCTCAAACTTGCCTTCGCGTCGTCTCGCAAGGCCGAGAGACTGAAGGGTAGGGAACTGAAGAGGCTGCGGCGTTTGCATGCAAGTGAGCCGCGGAAGAGCGTCCCAAACGCCGGTCTGCTTGGCGAGGAAAGTGATGAAATTCCTGCCGTGCACCACCCCCAACCTCACATTTTCGGCCTGGTGCCGAAAGAAAATCGCGAGCATGTAACCAAGGTTGAGTGGGACCCGGTAAAACATACTATACAAGTATAGTATGTCCGCCCGAGTCACCACGCTGTGGCTATCGCCGCGTCCGGAAAGGGTAAATGTGAGAAGGTTGTGAAGGAGGCGCAAAGCGGGGGAGATGAGGTGGCTTCCCTTGGATTTCATTTGGGTGTAGGGGGCGACGTCATTACTAATTTCCGACCAAAAAGTGGGGAGGCTGAAGTCGGGAGGGAAATTAGTTTTGAGGTCGGGGTAGGCGGGGGAAGTGGAAAAGGCCTCCGAGCAAAAGCCCATGGCGACATTGAGTTGGCGGATGGTGAGCTGGTGCATCACCCCGCCATGCAAAAGACGATGAAATCATCTTGCGCTGCCCACTGGAACTCAAAAGATGCCAAGAACTCAATAGTGAGTTCGAGGAAAGCGGGCTCAGAAATGGCGAAAAGGTGGAGCCCACCCTTGGGTAGAGATGAGCTCCTGAACTATCTCCGCTGCTCCGAATTGGGTGAGGATGGCCCAATCCAAGATCCGGAACTCGCCAAAGGGTTTGGCGCGCAGTCGCTCGCTTCGATCTTGCTGGGTGGCATTCTCGAATAGGAGCATGGCCTCTGTCGAGGCTGGATCGGCGGGGTGCTCGGAGGAAGAAGCGGTGGATCGAGGGTGGTGGCGAGGCATGGTGAGAAATGTGGAGGAAAATTAGGCCAAAGGGAGGAGAGAAGAGAGGGGTTGAAGAGTGTAGGTGTGAAGAGAAGAGGAGAGGAAAAACTCCTATTTATAGAGTTTTTCGGGTTGTCACGCCCGCCTATCACGCCCATAACTGGGGGCGTGACAAGCACGGGTCAAAGCGGGAAGGAACCCGAGGCTGACCGCCTCGGATTCGGGTGTCACGCCTCAGATTCACGCCCGTTACTCTGAGGGACACGCCCGTGACTTTGGGTGTGTAGGGGGAATCCAAAGAGCATCCGATGTGATAGCATCGGGTTCTTCGGTCACGCCCCAGATTCACGCCCGTGACTCTAGGCGTGTCAGTTAAAGCTGACCCGTGAATAAGGAATCCGAGGCGTGACTTGTCAACGCCTCGGATACCCGTGACACGGGCTAGTCATGCCCGTGACCATTATGGCCACGCACGTGTCATGTTCGAATGACGGGCGGGAAAACCGAGGGAGGAGGGGCCTCCCGCTGGCTTGGCAAAACACGCGGTGGACACGCCCGTGACCCGTGGGTCACGGGCGTGACAGGCGCGTGTACGAAAAAGAAATTTGTTTTTTTCTTTTTGTTTATAAATAATTGTTTATTATTATTATTTTTTTTGGTTTTTTTTTTCAGCATTATATTAAAAAAGTAAAATAAAAAAATAACTTAAAATTTACCGACTTGAAGAAATACGTAGATTTGACATTCGTCCCCAACCGATCGTCATGCACCGATAACCTTCAAACCTGTAAAAACTTTTAAAAAGAATATTAAAAAAAGAAAGAAAGGATAACCATGGGGTGCCTCCCACGAGCGCTTTGTTTATGGTCGGTGAGCTCGACCATAGTGAGGCAAATGATCTCGGGATTTGACAACAACATGTTGTCAGTTTGGGCGTTAATAGTATCACCGGAAATATATAGTTTCAGCCGGTGCCCATTCACCTTAAAATCGCCTGCTTCCGAGTGCGAAATAAGCACCGTCCCGTAGGGCCAAACCTCTTTTACGACAAAGGGGCTGGACCATCGGGACTTAAGTTTACCCGGAAATAAACGTAGGTGGGAGTTAAAAAGAATAACTTGGTCTCCCGGTTGGAAGTCCTTTGGGTGCTTAATTTTTTTATCATGATAAAATTTGGTGCGCTCCTTATAAAATTTATTATTTTCATAAGCAAGGGAGCACCACTCATCGAGCTCGTTAAGTTGGAATTTGCGAAGCTCGGAGGACAAATTTTCATCAAGATTTAAAGATTTAAGTGCCCAAAAGGCACGATGTTCAATCTCAACCGGTAGATGGCATGCTTTCCCATAGAACAATCGATACGACGTTCAACCGATAGCGGTCTTGTACTCAGTCCGATAAGCCCATAAAGCATCATCAAGCTTGACCGACCAATCTTTTCTATTAGTAGAAACCGTTTTTTCTAAAATACATTTAATTTCTCGGTTAACTACTTCTACCTGGCCACTACTTTGAGGGTGATAGGGGGTGGCTAACCTATGTGTAACGCAGTATTTAGATAATACTTTAGCAAATTGTGCGTTACAAAAGTGGGTGCCCCTATCACTAACTATCGCCCGCGGTGCTCCAAATCGTGAAAATAATTTTTTGAGAAATCGAGTCACGACTCAGGCGTCATTAGTGGGAAGGGCTTGTGCTTCCGCCCACCGTGACACATAGTCGACCGCTACAAAAATATATTTATTTTGTGGGACATTGGTAGCGGTCCAACAAAGTCAATCACCCATAAGTTAAAAATTTCTACTTCTAAAAACAAATTTAAAGGCATTTCATCACAGCGGGAAATATTACCTGAGCGTTGGCATTGTTCACAACGACTTACATGGGCATGAGCATCCTTGAAGATGCTTGGCCAATAGAATCCCGCTTCAAGAACTTTCCGTGCCGTCCGATTAGCTTGATAATGGCCACCAGCGGGTCCCTCGTGGCAATGCTTTAAAATTCGGGCGCCTTCCTCAAGAGAAACACACCTCCGCACTACTTGGTCCGCGCAAACACGAAAGAGAAAGGGATCCTCCCAAAAATAATTTTTCAAATCGGAAAAGAATTTCTTATTTTCTTGATAAGACAAATCATTCGGGAGGAATCTCGCAATAAGGTAGTTTGCGAAATCGGCGAACCAAGGAGTGGGGAGAGTAATTACCTTATGAATCGCGAGAAGGCGCACCTCCGGGAAAGTATCATCAGTGTCCTCCTCCATGAGCTCCCCAAAATTGGGATTCTCCAACCGTGAGAGATGATCGGCCGCCAAGTTCTCCGCTCCTCTCTTGTCCCGAATCTCTAAGTCAAATTCTTGGAGTAACAAGATCCACCTAATCAATCTTGGCTTTGCATCTGTTTTTGTTAGTAAATAACGCAAAGCAGAATGATCGGTAAAAACAATAATTTTAGACAAGGTTAGGTAAGAACGAAATTTATCAAATGCGAATATAAAGGCTAATAATTCTTTCTCGGTGGTAGTATAATTTTCTTGTGCGGCGGTTAGAGTTTTGCTTGCATAATAAATAGGATGAAAACTTTTATTTATGTGTTGTCCTAAAAACGCACCTACGACAAAACTACTAGCATCGCACATTATTTCAAATGGAAGTTCCCAATTGGGACTGATCATTATAGGAGCGTTGATTAATTTTTCTTTAATAAGTGAAAAAGCGCGCAAACAATTTCCATCAAAAATAAACGGCGCATCTTTTTCTAATAAATGCGTAAGAGGCTTAGTGATTTTAGAAAAATCTTTAATAAACCGGCGATAGAAACCGGCGTGCCCCAAGAAACTACGAACGGCCTTAACATTTGAGGTGGGAGGTAGCTTTTCTATAATCTCAATTTTGGCTCTATCTACCTCTACGCCCTTGCTAGAAATTTTGTGGCCTAAGACCAAACCTTCCCGCACCATAAAATGGCACTTCTCCCAGTTCAAGACTAGGTTCGTGTCCTCACATCTTTGGAGTACGCGGGAAAGATTTGATAAGCATAAGTCAAAAGAGTCTCCAAAGACAGAGAAATCATTCATGAACACCTCCATGATATCCTCCAATAGTTCATCAAAGATCGCTAGCATACACCTTTGGAAGGTAGCCGGCGCATTGCATAAACCAAATGGCATCCTTCGATAGGAGAAGGTGCCAAACGGACAAGTGAAGGTTGTTTTCTCTTGGTCTTCGGGCGCAATTGGGATTTGAAAATATCCCGAGAGACCATCAAGAAAACAATAAAAAGAGTGTCCGGATAACCGTTCAAGGATTTGACCAATGAACGGTAAAGGAAAATGATCCTTACGGGTTGCATCATTTAATTTACGGTAGTCGATGCAAACCCGCCATCCGATAACGGTTCGAGTAGGAATTAATTCATTTTTATCATTAGGAACTACCGTTAATCCTCCTTTCTTGGGCACCACTTGGACCGGACTCACCCAAGAGCTATCCAAAATCGGATAGATGATGCCCGCATCTAATAATTTAATTACCTCGGCCTTGACTACCTCCTTCATGTTAGGATTTAGCCAGCATTGAGGTTTAATAGTTTTGTGTGCGTGTTCTTCTAGTAATATTTTTTCGGTGCAAAAGGAGGGATTAATTCCCCTCAAATCCGTGATCTTCCACGCAATTGCACGGCGATGACGTTTTAAAATATTAGATAATTTTTTTTTTCATTATCGGTCAAGTAGGCCGACACAATTACGGGAAGTTTAGAATCCTCCATTAAAAATAAATATTCTAAATGTTCAGGCAATTGTTTGAGTTCAAGAATGGGAGGTTCATCATAAGATGTTTTAAAAAGATCACTACCGACTTCTAAAATTTCAAAAATAGGAGCGCGAGTGATCGGAATATTATCACTATTTTCATGAACAATTAAATCAAAATTTCCAAAATCAGATTCATGATCAATAGAAGATAAAGCAAGTTCAGAAGCAGAAAAGGAGTCTTCTTCGGGGGAAGCCTCCAAAAAATAAAACGAGTCATCATTAAATGAAGTATTTTTCATAGAAGGGGTGATGGAAAATGAAACTTCATCATCACCTACTCGTAGAAAAAGTTTTCCATTGCTTACATCAATTACCGCACGAGAGGTGGAAAGAAAAGGGCGACCAAGGATTAAGGGAACCTCGACGTCCTCTTCGATATCCAAAATAACAAAGTCTACTGGAAAGATAAACTTGTCAACCTTTACGAGCACGTCCTCAACTATTCCTAATGGATACTTTATGGACCTATCCCCAAGTTGGATACTCATCCTAGTCGGGCTTAGAGTGCCTAATCCTAGTTTCTTAAAAAGAGAAAAAGGCATCAAATTGATGCTTGCTCCTAAATCGGCCAACGCACGTTTTACAAATAAATCACCAAAAACACATGGAATAGAAAAGCTACCAGGATCATTTATTTTTTTAGGCAAATTATTTGTTAAAACTGCGGAGCACTCAGCGTTTAAAGTAACATGAGACAGGCTTTCCAATTTCTTCTTATTAGTTAAAAGATCTTTTAAATACTTTGCATACTTCGGCATATTAGCTATCGCTTCACCTAAAGGTAAATTGATATGAATTTGTTTAAACATAGATAAAAATTTGCCGTAATACGCATCTAGTTATTCTTTAGCTTATTTTGACGGATACGGAAGAGGCGGTTGATATTCCTTAATTTTATTAGATTAGAAATTGAAACTTGAGTAGTAGGAGGAGGAGAAGAAGAAATGGGTACCTCCTTTTCAACCGGCTTTTCTTGAGTGGCTACTTATTTACCGCTCCGTAGCATGATGACCTTCACTTGCTCCTTGGGGTTGGCCTCCGTATTGCTTGGTAATGCTCCTTGTTGGCGATCGGAGAGCATTTTTGCAATCTGCACAATTTGGTTTTCCAATTACGGATGGATCCGGTGAGATTCCGGATATTTGCATCATTAGTTACCGTATATTTGGTGAAAACATCCTCCAAAGAAGGAGGTTTTGGAGCTTGTGGTGGAGGAAATTCGGGTGGATTGGCGTTTGGGGGACACACAGCATTTCCCGGATTGCTCCATGAGAAATTGGGGTGGTTTCTATAACCCGGGTGATAGGTATTACCATAATTAGTATTACCCGGATTAAAGGGTGGCCGATTCGGATTTCCCATATAATCCACATGCTCGGCCAACGTAGTGGGAGATGGGGAAGAATTAGGATCCCAGGTAGGTGTAGAAGAGTAAGCAGACATCTCTTCTAATCTTTTAATTAGCATCTCAACCTGGAGAGATAGATTGGAGACTGTATCAATTTCATACATCCCGGCCGGTTTAGGTGGTTTAGACCGAGGTGTACTCCATTGATAGGTATTCAAAGACATACCTTCTATAAGCTCTTGGGCGGCCACCAGTGTTTTGTTATTAAGCATTCCACCGCGGCGGCATCGATATGTTGCCTAGTTTGAGAATTTAGGCCGTTATAGAAGGTTTGGATTTGTAACCAATCCGGAATTGCATGATGAGGACATCGACGAAGCAATTCCTTAAAACGCTCCCAAGTATCATATAACATTTCCGAATCAAGTTGGGAGAAATAAGTAATATCATTGCGCAATTTAGTCGTTTTAGCCGGCGGAAAGTATTTCGTAAGAAATCTTTCCGTCATTTGAGCCCATGTTGTGATTGATCCTCTTGGTAGAGAATTCAACCATTGCTTGGCTTCAGTGCGCAATGTAAATGGAAATAACCTTAGCCGAATGGCATCATCAGATACACCATTAATTTTAAAAGTATCGCATATTTCTAAGAAATTAGAAATATGCGCATTTGGATCTTCATCTTGAAGCCCATCAAATTGTACATATTGTTATACCATTTGAATGATACTAGGCTTCAACTCAAAATTATTGGGGGTAATTGCGGGGTGAACAATACTAGATTGGGCCTCATCCAAGTTTCGACGGGCATAATAGGACATAGTCCGTTGTTCGGCCGCATTTGGCTCACCCATATTGGAAGAAAAAGAAGAAGAAAAGGATCTAGGAGAATGGGAAGAAGAACTAAATGAAGAAGGAGAAGAAGAAGATGGTGATGGAGAGAGAATTAATGAAGGATTAGGGGTGTCCCCTAAGGATTCCGTATCTTGAAAATTCGGAACTCGAAATCGTAAGCGGTGCCGAAGGGTTCGCTCGATTTTCAGATCCAAATCAAAAAGAGGCGCTGGGTTCCCTCGGGTCATACACCACACATAAAAATTTTAAAATTAAAAATTTATAAATAAAAATTCTAGGACTTCCCAAGGAACACCCGGTGAAAGGCTCTCGAGGTACTAAGCGGTATTGCGGGATGAAAACCCAACACAACCCTTTCGCTAGAAGTTTTAATTATAAAAATTTATAAATCAAAATTTTTATATTAGAGAAAAAAAATGATAAGAGTAATAGAACCTTGCTTTCAAAATATTGAAAATATACGTCCCCGGCAACGGCGCCAAAAACTTGATGTTTATTTTCTCCACGCTTGCGCGTGTTTCCAATTTATGAGGCAAGTATACCTATCGTTCGGAGTATAGGATCAAGTGTCGTATTTAAACTCGGGGCTGTCGAGTACTTGTACTCACAAGGGGCACTATTATCTTATCGGAGGGAAAGTTGATTTATGTTTGGCAAAAGGAAAAACTAAGCGTTAAACTAAGAGAGAGAAATATGATTTGTGGAGGGTAACACTTGATCTAGAATCCCCTCGAACTAAACTAAATCTTCTTGAAAAACAAAACCTTGCGAGTTCTTATCTACTCACTCGACCGTGGAGGTTCCCAAAGTACAGAAGCATCTCTGTCGAGCTCATGCTTCTGAATAACCTTAGGTTGATCGATTAAGACCTTTCGGCCAGTCAAAACCCCAAAGCTTGCTTTAGGCGGTGAACCCATCTATTGGATTTGACTCAAATCCGGAAGATTTACGTCGTCCTCTCTCGAGGAGTGCATTCAACTCCTTTTATCTTTGAGTGATCTCCTCGTATCCTTAACCTTTCGGTCATTTAGGATACAGATCTAATATCGAAACCCATATCTCGTAATATGAATTTGATGAAAATTAGAAATCAAAGATAAATCGTAGCGAGTAAATTTAAGAACAAGACATTTGATAAAAGAAGAAGAAGATTTTATTTCATTCCAAGGTTCATCATGATCAAGTGCTAAAAGAAAATTAGCTACTCATCATGATTAGGGAATTACAAAATAGAGTAGAGAGAGACATGATGAAAATAAGAGCAAGTACAATTGAAGGTAACAACAATAGAAATTTATACTTGTAATGAGCAAAAACAACAAAAGAAACAGATAATTACAAGACTCCAACTCCCCAAAATTCGACCCTTGAACATCTGAAGTTGTCTGGAATTTATAGAAAAAATTTCTGTTTGGTCACGCCCTAGGTCACGCTCGTGACCTAGGGCGTGTCAGGCTCGGAACCATCGTCTTGAAACCCCGGGAACGTTGGCGGAGAAACCGCCAAAATCTGTAAACTGACGGGTCACGCTCCTAGGTCACGCCCGTGACCTAGGGCGTGTCAAGGCTGTTTCTTGAAAATGGAGGGAAGCTGAAAATGACGGGAGTAAAACTGGTCTTCAAGGAGGTGTCACGCCCCAACGTCACGCTCGTGATTAGGGGCGTGTCAAGCTGGAACAGCTTCGGGCGGCAACGGCTGGAACGGAAGAGTAATTGGCTGGGAAACGCCACTGACACGCCCGGAGTCACGCCCGTGACCCAGGCGTGTAATTTTAATCCGACGTGGCAATGGTCAACGATCTCTTTCTTGCTATCACGCCCCGTGTAAATGGTACACAGGCGTGTCATATTTTGACACGGGCGCGACTTAATCGATTGACGAACGTTGGGCGCAGGTCGACGAGATTCAGCAGCAATCTTGATTATCTCGTGGCACGCCCCTGTGTCATGCCCAGGTAGGGCGTGTCACAGGGCGTGTCTAGGCAAAAAACAGGAAAATTCTTGTTTTGCTCTAAATAACCTGTAGATCAGCCCTGCAAGATTAAAAATGATTTTATTAGAACAAATAAATATAAATTATAGAAACAAGTAAAAATAATCTTAATATTATAAAATTGATATAAAATATCTAACTATTAATATAAAATAGTAAATAAAAAGATAGAAATAATTAGAGTTATCAGCTATCTTGGGAAGGATCGCCTATTTCGGGGTTAACTCATGGGTTCTGTTCTTGTACTAGCATTATATGTTAATTTACCTTATTTAAACTTCTCTTTTGTTAAGAATTATAGGTGTTTACAAGATCTCTTCAGGTACTCATGTTATATGTTAATTTAGCTGCTTTTGACTTCTCTTTTGTTGAGATTAATAGGTGTTAATGAGTTCTCTTTAGGTACTCTCGTTCTTTGTTTATTTACCAATTTTGATTTCTCCTTTTCAAAGATTAATAAGTGTTTGTGAGTTCTCTTCAAGTACTCACGTTATATTTTAAATTTACCTTCTTTTTACTTCTCTTTTACAGAGATTAGCAGGTGTTCGCGAGTTCACCTTAGCTATCCGCGTTATATGTTTATTTACCTCCTTTGACATCTATTTTGTAGAGATTAGTAGGTGTTCGTGAGTTCACTTTAGGTAATCGTGCTATATTTTATATTTACCTACTTTTGACATCTCTTTTACATACATTAACAGGTTTTCCCGAGGTAACTTTAGGTACTCGCATTATATTTTTATTTACTTGGATTTGACTTCTCTTTTGCTAAGTTAGCATTTGTTCGCAAGTTCTCTTTAGGTACATGCGTTATATTTTAAATTTACCTAGTTTTTTTTCTCTTTTGCAGAGATTAGAAAATGTTTGAGAGTTCACCTCAGGTACTCGTATTATATCTTTATTTAAATGTTTTTTATTTCTCTTTTGGAGAAAATAGTAGGTGTTAGTAAGTTCACCTCAGGTACTCGCGTTATATGTTTATTTACCTACTTTTGACTTCTTTTTGCAAAAATTAGTAAGTGTTTGCAATTTCTCTTCAGGCATTCACATTGTATGTTAAATTAATTGCTTTTGACTTCTCTTTTGCAGAGATTAGCAGGTGTTATACGAGTTCACTCTATGTAGTCACATTATTTTTTAAATATATCTGCTTTTTACTTCTCTTCTATAGATATTAGTAGATGTTTGTGAGTTGACTTCAGGTACTCCGATTATAAATTTATTTACCTGCTTTTGGATTCCCTTTTGTAGAGATTAGCAGGTGTTCGCGAGTTTTTTGTAGATAAATGCATTATATTTTAAATTTACCTGCTTTTTATTTCTCTTTTGCGGAGACTAGTAGGTCTTCGCGAGTTCACCTCAGGTAATTATATTATATGTTTATTTACCTTCTTTTAAAGTTTATTTTAGATCTATTAGCATGTGTTCGTGTGTTCTCTTCAGCTACTCGCATTATATTCGAAATTTACCTGCTTTTGACTTCTCTTTTGCAGAGATTAGCAGGTGTTCGTGAGTTCTCTTTAGGTACTCAGATTATATGTTTACTTACCTACTTTAGACTTCCCTTTTGTAGAGATTTGCAGATGTTAGAATGCTCTATTTAGGTACTCGCATTATATATTAAATTTACTAGCTTTTTATTTCCCCTTTGCAGAAATAAGTAGTTGTTTGTCAGTTCATCTTAGGTACTCGCTTTATATATTTATATACTTGCTTTTAACTTTCATTTGCAGATATTAGAATATGTTTGTGAGTTCTCTTTATGTACTTCTGATAAATTTTATATTTACCTGCTTTTTACTTCTCTTTTGCAATGATTAGCAGGTGTTCGCGAGTTCTCCTCAAGTACTAGTGTTATATGTTTATTTACCAAATTTTGACATCTCTTTTGCAAAGATTAGCAGGTGTTAGCATATTTACCTCAGGTACTGGATTTATATCTTTATTTACCTTCTATTGACTTCTCTTTTGAGGAGAAGAGTTAATGTTCGCAAACTCTCTTCAGGTACTCGTGTTATATTTTAAATATACCGGCTTTTAACTTCTCTTTTGTAGAAATTTGCAAGTGTTTGCGAGCTTACCTCAGGTACTCGTATTATATGTTTATTTACCTACTTTTGACTTCTCTTTTTCAAAGATTAGCAGGTGCTTGCGAGTTCTATAAGGGTACACGCATTTTATTTAAAATTTAACTACTATTTACTCTTATTTTGCAGAGATTTGTAGGTATTTGCGAGTTTAATTCATGTACTCGTGTTATATATTTATTTACCTACTTTGGACATCTCTTTTGTGGGTTCCCTTCAGGTAATCACATTATATGTTAATTTTCCTACTTTTAACTTCTCTTTTTCGGAGATTAGTAGGTGTTTGCGAGTTCATTTCAGGTATTCGGGTTATATTTTAAATTATCCTGCTTTTTAGTTTTCTTTTGCGGAAATTTGCAGGTGTTTGCGATTTCACATCATGTACTTGTGTTATGTGTTTATTTACCTGCTTTTGACTTTTCTTTTGCATAGATTAGTAGGTCTTTGCGAGTTCTCTTCAGGTATTGATGGATAAGGATTCAAGCAAGAGCGAAATTCTAAATCAAAAAAGCATATATAACTATTGTTAAATAGTATAGGATCAAGTGTTGTGTTTAGACTCGGGGTCTGTTGATTACTTATACACACAAGGAAGAACTATTATTTTATCGAACAAAACATGGTTTTGTGAATTTGTAAAAACTATAAAAAATAGCGATTTAACTAAAGATAAATTCAATGATTTTAAAGACTAGGACTTGATCTACATTCCCTTTGGATTAAAATATACTTTTCATGAAACAATAAAATTGTACAAGCCTCTAAATTACTAACTTCGACCATGGAGGTTCCCAAAATACAAAAGCGACTCTGTCAAGAATATGGTCTTGACTAAACTTATGTTGATCGATTAAGACGTCTCGGACAGTCCAAACCCCTATGTTTGCTTTAGGCGGTGAACCCCACTATTCGATTTGACACTAATCCAGAAGATTTATGACATCCTCACTCAAGTAGTGCATGCAACTCCTTTTCTCTTTGTGTGATATCCTCGTATCCTTAACCTCTCGGAAAATTTAGGATACAGATCTAAGATCGAAAAAACATATTCGCAAAATATGAATTTGACGTAGTTGAATTCAATGATAAATCAATATAAGTAAACTAGAGAGCTTAATAATTTGAGAAAAAAAACAAATTTATTTTATTTCAAGGTTCATCATGATCATGTGCTAAATGGAATTTAGCTACTCATCATGATAGGAAAATTTCATAAAAGGTTTAAAAGAGACATGATTATAGGAAGAAAGTATATGAATTAAAAATGAAAAGCTAAAAGTTACACTATAAATTTGAAAAATACATGAAAAAATGCAAGAAAGTTTAAACAAACTCCAAAGCTGACTCCAAAACTCTCTTCTCCTAGACCCCCAGCTCCTGGCAATGTCTTGAATTTATAGTAATTTTTTATGAAGAGTCACGCCCTAGGACACTCCCAGTGACTAGGGGGAGTGTAAGGTGTGGAACCGTCATCTTGAAAGTACGGGAATGTTGGAGAGAAACCGTAAAAAATTGCTATTTTGCAGGTAATATCCTTAGGTCACGCCCGTGACCTAAATATGATGCTCATGACTCGCCGTGTAAATTTAATCTAACATGGCATGGAATCTTTGACTAGTTATGCACGTATCCTGTGTAATTCCCCTTATCATGCCTGTGACATGGGGGCGTGCAATTTTAAATGACGTAGATGTTACCCTAGGAACATCTGGAGGGACACGCCTGCTCGTCACACCCGTTACTAGTAGGTCATGCCAGTGACTTGGGAATGTACCTGGACTTTTTCATTTTTGCTCCAAAATTACACATGATTAATGCTTCCAACTTCAAAATATAATTTTCAGACCAGATTAACCTGAAATATTGAAAATAAAGTAATTAGAAACTCATTTAATAAAATAAAACTCTAAATTAATTAATTATTAAATAAAAATAAGGATAAATTTAAAGTTATCAAATGCCACCATACTTATTTGTTTGCTAGTCCCAAGCAAATAACTTTTCGTAGGGAGTATAAAAATTTCAACACTAGAAAAGAAAATTGAAAATAAGGAGTAAAATGCGAAGTCTTATGCCTATGTGCGTAGGTATTTTACTCAGTATATAAATAAGTTTTTATTTTTCAAGAATGTGTTTCCACTTATTATTACTACTTTTAAATTGAAAATTCAGTAAATGCTAAAATTATATTTAGGGAAAGGGTAACGTGTATACTAAGATCGACATTACATAAAACAAAGATCGAGATATCCTCCAAAGAAATCCATCAATGTCGATGGTCATAGGTTATCCCTTTCACACTCTCTCCAGGACACTAGTCTAACTTATAAGCACAAATCAATAAAACTTAACTAGGATGAAACATAGGCTTAGGTTTTGGTGTGGGTAAACAAAGATAAACACGACAACTAGTCACACCCAAACCCAAATAGAGCTCGCACAAAATAAATAAACATGGCTTTAAGAACATAGCTAATTTCCCAAACCTTTTTTCTTCTTCAATAAAAAAATTTCATCATTTTTTTAATTTTATTTTTCTTCCTTTCGCTTTTTAAGATTTTTCTAATATTTTTTAAAAAAGAGAAGAAATAAATCAGATTTTTTTTTTAAAAAAAAAATAGTCACAAAATTTAAATGACTCCAAATCACTCACAAAGTTTTTCATATATAACCATTAACGAGCTCGTACTTAAGTGTGTGATTAGCAAGCTTTTTAGGCCTTCTTGAAATATTTGGGGGAGTTAAAATGAAAGGAAGGGTAATAAGCTCAAAGTGGTTTAGCAAAGACAAAATTTTGAGTACAGGTTTTAAGGCTTTAACTAGCCAAAAGAAATGCCTATATCCTATTCATGCTAATGTGTTTAACTTATGCAAGTCTTTAGAATCGCTAAAGGGCAAGTTCTAGACATCAAGAAAGAATACCTCTATTCTTGATTTGCAAAATATTTCTCTAGTAAACTTCAATGTACTCACTAAATTATTCTTGGATTTTTACCGATTTCAAAATGATAGTAGAATAAACTATTTCCATGCATTTAGAAAAATACAAATCTAATTGATTGCTGAAATTTTAGTTCTACATTAAATTCTACTAACACGTGTACTTGGCTAGAAACACATCATGGCCAACAGTTCTACTCCAAAATACAAAATTCAATTAAAGCATGAAAATTCTTTAAACACTATGTAAAAGTTAAACACTGGGGATTTTTCCTGTGAATAAATATTGAAATAATGATCTCTCTAATTAAAAATTAAACCTAATTTTTTTGGTATTTCTTAGACTTCCCGAAGTATACCAAGTGAAGGTTTCCCATAGGTACTATGCAGTTTTGTGTGATGACAAGCCAACATGGCCCTTTCTAAGAAATTATGTTTTTATTTTCTAAATTTTTTTATGGTTATTTTTTTGAAAAATAATTTTTGTAGAAAGTAAGTAAATTTTTTTTTTATGTTTTGCTGAAAATAGGTTAAAATAGTGTGAAATATTCACCCCATACTTAAATATAATTTTGTCCCTAATATATAAAAGTAATAAGTGGGGGAAGAGAATACTTCCCTGAAGAGTCCAAATCTTCCCCAAGTTTGACCTAAAAGCAAATACTAAAGAAAAACATGATATAGTTTTTCATATTTTTAATACAATAAAAAAAGTACAAGAAAATGTTGATTATAAAGAAAAAAATAGAAACAGTTACAAAAGTCGCACTAAGAACTTAATATAAAAGGAAGAACCATCGCTATTGCACCCATGCTGCTGATAGTATGTGTAAGACCCCTTTTTTTGCTACACTACTGGGTCTTATGCCTAGAATCACCGTTTTGCGGTGATACCGACACTCGGGAGGGTCGCCACTACAAAACGCCGATCTTGATGGCATTAATTATCACCAAAGAAGAAAAAGTACAAAAGTGAAGACATTAATTCAAGTCCCCAAAAATCACAACATATATATAAGCATGAATCACAGCAAAGTCCACAAAGGTAAAGGTAATGAAAAAGAATAGTAAAATAGAATTATAAACGTCAAAGATAAATAGTATCATGCCCGGTACATCATGGCCTCACAACAACACTCTCGCAGAAGAAAAATATACTAATCACTTATGGATCTTGAGGCTAGTGCTCCTGTGCTATACTGGCCCACCTCCATGTGCACCGCACTACGCTGGTGTTGCATCCCTTGCAATTGCTACCTTTATCCCATCCGAAGCCCCTTAAATGTTTGGTCCACCGACCGTTTGTTTAAAAGACTAAGACTTATTTCCCCAACCCCTCCCAAGTGGATCTTAGGCACCATGCAGGAGGAATGATAGGAAAGCTATGATGGTGGAGTGTAAACAAGAGCAGGTGATGATGGACCTCATCTAGCAAATATATTGTAATGTTCACAGTGCTATAAAATGAATGTGAGCTAGCAATACTATAGTAGTAGAGCTGTAAAGAGTAAAAAGTAAAGTGCATCACAAAAAAAGTAATAGATAACCAAAAAGAACATAACAATAGCATATAAGCATGACCACACAAGCTTATAAACTATGGGGTCATTTTGCAAGGCCCAACATATAAAAAGTCGCATACAAATTTATACATTAAGGGTAATGGTGGAAGTATGATGATGACATGATTTGCAATGATATGTGGGTTTAATAATATGTTCATACAAGTGAAACACACACACACGACTCTATGCGCACAAAGTTTTAGTTCCACAGTTTTGGAAGCTAGCTTCACTCGTAGAAGACTCTGTAGTGGCCAATAGAGACAGTGGGTTGGGCCACCCCACTCCTCGGTAGGTATCAACACTACCAGGCCTAGCCCTTATGTATTCCTCTGAAGGACAGACCAGAGTCACCACATACTAATGTTGACAAAACCACTAGTCTTTTCCTTTCCTAAGTGCATACCACACCCACCGAGTCATCGTATCAACGTCGGTGTGAACGATCCTGAAATACCAAAGTACCACCACCTTATACACATGCAACCATGAGTTCCCGAGGCATCGGCTCCCCGGTCGAACCAGTCTGTTATAACTACCTTCCGAGCCTTCGGCTCGCCGGGCTAACTTATCTATTTCAACAACCACCGAGCCTACCGCTCGGATAACCCAACTAATCTTACCTCCTGAGTCATCGGGGTGAGTTAAGCCCTAGTATTTACTCATTACTCTTTGACATTTTAGTCTTACGGTTTTACGGTTAACCTTGGAATGCACAGGGCATTCCCTGTGAAGGGCTCTCGAGGGCATTTGGAACTATGATGGGCTGAAGCCCAAAGTTCCCTTTCGCAAGGTACTTATTATTGTTGTTATCCAACCATGTACCAATTTGTTATCATTACTCTTGAACTAGCTCTAATAATATTTAGACTTTCCCTCTCCAAGGAAAGACTATCCACCGTCGATCCCGAGCACAAATCTGCCCTTGCATAACCGGGCTCTAACAACCTACCTTCTTTTGGTGACCCCATATATTACAACCAGACCAGGTACACCAACAACCCTTTCTCATACAAGTTCCACATACCTCCCTACTTTTATAATTTCTACTAAGTGCAAACCAAATAACCTACATGATGTGTATGAATGGTGATGCTAAACATAATCATCCAATTCGCCTAAGATTATTATTGAGGATCTATCATGATACTTTATGAATAAATCCAAAAGATTATAATTTTCCAGAATTTTTTTCATTTATTTTAATTTCTACAAAATCAAGCCTTATGAGCCTTTGAACACGAAGTGTATTTTCCTGACTTAGTATGGATTTAACAAAATTATAATAACCTAATAAAATTAAAAAAAATAATAAATACCAAAAATCCCTATTTTCCAAGGTGGATTTGACCTTGTACAATTTCTAAAACTAACAAGCACAATATTAATTTAATTAAGGGAAAATTAGAATCTACCATCAAAAAATTATGAGAAAATTACTAGATGATAAGTATGACAAGAAAAAACTACTAACCAATAATTATGATTTTTCAACTCCAATTGATTACATAAATGAATTAAATTAAAATATTAAATAAATGGGCACTTATGAAGGAGCCAATATGAAAAGTCTTCCAATATTTTTATAAAAATTCAAAGAGCATTATTGTGTCTTAAAATGTTCCTCGACCAAGTTTAATCATTTTTCAGAAGGAAATTAACCCTAAAATAAATATCTTATGATTAGCTCAAACTTAGGGTTTATTAATAAAGTACTATGATTACTATTCCAAAATTCACAATAAAATTTTTAGGGAACAATATCATCTAAATAATTTAACTTCTTAAGTTTCATGAGCTTCCAAGTTCAATTGAGCATGTTATTATTTATTGGATCAAAGTGCCATAAATTATCCATAACTATTTAAAAGAGGGTATTTGTAACTAAAAATCCTAAAACCACTTTCTAGAACCAATTTTTACTCTAAGAACTCACCAACCAAGTTCCAAGACCATCCAATACATATAGTCCCATGTACTTCACTAGGCCACAAACCTCAACCCTAGGGCCTACACTAGGGTCTTAGGGCATCTCCACCCCAAACCACTAAAAATCTCATGAGGGGGTGTTTTAGAGGACTAGGAGGTAGTGGCCAAGGTTTTGTCCCTTTTGGATGAGGATTGGCCACTCAACCCACTATTTTCACCTTTGCCCTAATATAACCCTTAAGGGACCAATATTTTGTCACATTAATACCTACTCAAACCAACTTCAAATTGGCTGAGATTTTTACAAGAGTAATTTCATGACACTAATGGAGAAACACACAATTATTGGATGGTTTTGAGGTCATTAGACACCTTAATAAAATCATACATGATTTATTAAATGTTTTCTAAAACTATAGAAAATTGTATTCCAAAAATTCTTATTTTTGGATATATCTAGGGCATAAATTATACTAACCTATGATCCAACTTTCAAGGCATTTGGATGAGTATTTTATTTGGGGCATAGAAATTTGTGTCTGGTTAACCCTTGTTACAGCTTACACCATTTTGTTTGATGTGGTCACACCACTGACAAAAATGGGTTTAAATTAATTTTAAATTAAACTATACTTTAAGGGCTACAACTTTCATATTGATCATTTTTCCAGTAGGGGTCCTAAGTATTTTTAATATTTAATTCAAAACACTACAAATAGTATGACAGTGTGAAATAATAATAATAATAATCATATTAATATAAAAGCAGGGCAAGATCTTGGCGCAACTCTCAACGGCCTCCAATAATCATCCCCAGCGCGCCAACAGCCCAGATTAACCCGTACTGGGCAGTTTTGGCTGGCGAATTCCCGACCACCCACGCCTCCTCCCGGCACGCCACCCCCACCACCACCTTCGTTGAGGTGGTGGCTGGCAATTCATGGTGGTTAGCCGGACGGAGGTGGCCGGAACTGTGAAATGTGCGTGGTGGAAGAATCTTGAATATCAAGATCTCGACCTGCTTGATTTGGGGCCAATTGCATCTAAATCTTGCGGCCAGCCGAATTGCATCTATCCACTAGAGAACGAGAGAGATAGGACCTTCTAGGAGGGCTGGAGGTTAGCCGATCATTAGGTTGTTATTGACGGTGGTTGCACCGATTGGTGCTCTACAAATTCTACTCCAGAGGGCTCGAATTCTTTTGGTGAATGGGGGAAATGCCTCCTCTGAGTCCTCTGAGGGTGTTTAAAGCCTCAGTTGGGTAGCGGAAGGGCCAAGGCATCAATTACCATTAATGGCCATGAAAGCTCCTTTCAAGCAAGGCTTTTGGGGGTGAACTTAGGCTTAACTAGGCCATTAAATGGCTTGAAACATCTCCTCTCCCCCTAGGAAGCTAAATCCAACCATAAATGGTGCAAAATTGAGGGGCTTCATCTTCCTCACATTTGATGGCACCCCCTCTCTCTTTCTCTGACCTCCATTAAAGGGGAAGTGAGGTTTCTCTCTCCTAGTCACCCTATCAGAAATTTCAGTAGAATTTTAGGTAATTTCCTGCCTCCTAAAGCAAATGGGCCACTCAAATTGGGCTTAGCCCAAGTGGATTGGGCTTGATTAGGTCCATATAGACAAATTTGACCTAATTTTAGGGTTGAGTTGACCTTGGTCTAATCGAACTTTTGGGTTGACCCCAATGGGTCCTTGGGGACCCATTGGCATCCCCTAAGTTCTAGGAGGGGTTCGATATGGGTGGTTTGGCACCTTGGATGCCGCTTGGCCAATAATAAGCCACTTAGATGACTTTAGGGTTAAGGTTGACTTTTGCTCAACTTTACCTCTTTAGTTGACCCCAATGGGTCCTTAGTGACCCATTCACCTCCCTTGGGGTTTAGGAGAGTCTAGGTGGGGTCCTTGAGTCAATTTGATGCCCTAAAGTCAAACCCAAGGGATGGTGCAAGAAATGAGCTATTTGTAGACCAAGGTGATCTCACCTTCATTCTTTGGTTCACTTGGTCTCTTGAACTTCCTAGGGTTTTGACTTGACCTAGTCATGATAAAACCACTCTTAAGGTTCTAGTTATTTGAGGGAGGTTACATATCCTAATACATAAATAAAAATTTTGTCCCCGAAATTAAGGTTAGGCCTACGGGGTTTCTACAGAACTAAAGCATGTAACATCCCTAGAAAATTTAAAATATATCTGACTAAAAGAGATCTAGGTACCTCTACTGCATCAGGTCCCGTGGCTCCCATGTGTGCTCCTCCTACCCATGATTCCTCCATAGTACCTTGATGAGCGGAACCTTCTTATACCGCAAGACCCTCACTGGCGAATCATCGATCCTGAACGTCTCTAGGCTAATTGATCGATTAGATGCTACTGGGCCATCTGTGATAGAAATCTGCTGCTCCGACCGTAGTAGAGCCCTTTGAAGGGAGGAGACGTGGAAGAATTCGTGTAATCCGGCCAACTCTTGCGGTAGCTCTAGTATGTAAGCCAAGGGGCCGATCCATTCCAGGATTTTATATGTCCCCATATACCTCGGACCGAGCTTCGTCTGCCTGCGCACCCACGAAACTCCCTCTATCGCCGGCCTGCGTGCCAATGTTTGGAAAACATATAATGTTTAATTTGACACTTGTAAGGCCCTAAGGCCAAGACTTTTGTGTATTTTGCTATCATTCCTACTCTGGTTATTGTGGACATTCATGCTATTTCATTTGGGTTCTTATAACTGTTTTAAAAGCTTCCGCTAGAATGCTCTGAGTTAGGATGCATTTTCCGATTACTGGTAATTTGGTATTAATACATAACTCCACTAACTGTCCGTGGTATATGGCATGGGGCCCCAGCCAGACCTTCTGTTATATTACATATTACGGATGGGGTTGTTACAAAAGTCAAAATCAAGTAAATAAACATTTAACATGAGTACCAGAGGTGAACATGCCAACACCTGCTAATCTCTACACAAGAGAAGTCAAAAGTAAGTGAATAAACAAATAACGCTAGTATTTGAGGAGAACTCGCGAACACACGCTAATCTCTACAAAATATAAGTCAAAAACTTATAAATTTTAAATATAACGCGAGTACCTATTGAGAACTCACAAATACATACTAATATTTGCAAAGGAGAAGTTAAAAGAATGTAAATAAACATATAACGTGAGTACTTGAGGTGAACTTGTGAACACCTACTAATCTCTACAAAAGAGAAATAAAGAACAGGTTAATTTAAAATATAGCGCGAGTACCTAAAGAAAATTCACGAATACCTACTAATCTCCACAAAAGAGTGGTCAAAAGCAGGTAAAAAACCTATAACATGAGTACTTTTTGTTAACATGCTAACATATGCTAATCTCTGCAAAAGGGATGTCAAAAGCAGTTAAATACAGATATAACACGAGTACTTGAGGAAAAGTCATGAACACCTACTAATATCTGCTGAAGAGATGTCAAAATCGGGTAAATTTAAAATATAATGTGAGTACCTAATGAGAACTTACGAATAGCTACTAATCTCTACAAAAGATAAGTCAAAAGCAGGTAACTAAACATATAACGAAAGTACCTAAGGTGAACTCACGAATACCTACTAATCTCTGCAAAATAAAAATAAATAGTAGGCAAATTTAAAATATAACCCGAGCACCTAAGGAGAACTCACAAACACATACTAATCTCTGTAAAAGAGAAGTCAAAAGCAGGTAAATAAACATATAACAATAATACATGAGGTGAACATGTTAACACCTGTTAATCTCTACAAAAAATCAAAGAATAGGTAAACAAACAAATAACGCAAGTACCTGAGGATAAGTTTCGAACAACTACTAATCTCTTCAAAAGAGAAGACAAAAAAATGTATATTTAAAATATTATGTGAGTACTTGAAGAGAACTCACGAACACCTACTAATCTCTGGACAAAAGAAGTCAAAATCTAGTAAATAAACATATAATGTGAGTACCTAAGATGAACTCACAAACACCTGATAATCTAAATAAAAGAGAAGTCAAAAGCATTTAAATTTAAAATATAACACAATTACCTAAAGAGAACTCGAACACACCTACTAATCTCCATGAAAGAGAAGTCAATTGATGGTAAATAAACATATAACGAGAGTACCTGAGGTGAACTCGCGAACACTTGATAATCTTTGCAAAAGAGAAGTCAAAAGCCGGTAAATTAACATATAACATGAATACCTTAACAAAACTCGTGAACGCCTACTCATCTTTGCAAAAGAGAAGTCAAAAGGAGGTAAATAAACATATAACGTGACTACCTGAGGAGAAGTCTCGAACACCCTCTATTCTCTGCCAAAGAGCGGTCAAAAGCAGTTAAATTTAAACTATAATGCGAGTACCTTAATAAAACTTGTGAACACCTGCTAGTCTCTACAAAGGAGAAGTAAATAAAAGGTAAATAAACATATAATGCGATAAACCAAAGACAACTCAAGTACCTGAAGAGAACTCACGAACACCTGCTAATCTCCACAAAAGAGAAGTCAATAGCAGGTAAATAAACATATAATCAGAGTACCTGAGGTAAAACTGTGAACACCTGCTTATCTCTATAAAAGAGAAGTAAAAAGTAGGTAAATTAACATATAGCGTGAATACCTTAAGAGAACTCGGGAACACATGCTCATCTACGCAAAAGAGATGTCAAAAGCAGGTAAATTAACATATAACATGAGTACTTGAGGTGAACATGCAAACACCTATTAATCTCTACAAAAGAGATTTCAAAACAAGTAAATAAAGATATAACACGTGTAGCTGAGGAGAACTCGTGAACACCTGCTAATCTCTGCAAAAGATAAGTTAAAAGATGGTAAATTTAAAATATAACATGAGTATCTGAAAGGAACTCACAAGCACATGGTAATACCTGCAAAAGAGAAGTTAAAAGGGGTAAATAAATATATAATTTGAGTACTTGAGGTGAACTTATGAATACCTACTAATCTCTGCAAAAGAGAAGTCAAAAGCAGTTAAATTTAAAATATAACAAGAGTAGCTGAAGAGAACATATGGATACCCGCTAATAAATGCAAAAGAGAAGTCAATAGGAGGTAAATAAATATATAACGAGTGTGCCTGAGGAGAACTTGTTAACACCTGCTAATCTATGAAAAAGAGATGTCAAAAGCAGGTAAATTAACATATAACTTGAATACCTGAAGAGAACTCGTGAACACCTGCTCATCTCTGTAAAAGAGAAGTCAAAAGCAGGTAAAAACATATAATGCGAGTACCTGAGGTGAATATGCTAACATCTACTAATTCATAAAAAATAGAAGTCAAAAGCAGGTAAATAAACACATAAATAAGTACTTGAGGTTAACTCATTAACACCTACTAATCACTGCAAAAGAGAAATAAAAAGCATTTAAATTTAAAATATAACACGAGTACCTAAAGATAATTTAAGAATACCTGCTATTCTCCACAAAAAAGAAGTAAAAATCTGGTAAATAAACATATAACACGAGTACCTGAGGTGAACAAGCTAATATGTGCTAATCTCTAAAAAATAGAAGTCAAAAGACGATAAATAAACATATAACGCGAGTATTGAGGGGAAATCGTGAACACCTTCTAATCTCTTCCAAAGAGATATAAAAAGTAGTTAAATTTAAAATATAACATGAGTTCCTTACAAGAACTCGTGAACACCTTCTAATTTCTACAAAAGAGATCAAAAGCAGGTAACTAAACATATAACACGAGTACCTAAGGTGAACTCGCGAACACCTAATAATCTATGTAAAATAGAAATAAATAGTTAGTAATTTTAAAATATAATGCAAGTACCTAAATAGAACTCGCGAACACCTGTTAATCTCCGCAAAAGAGAAGCCAAAAGAATGTAAATAAACATATAATAGTAGTACCCATGGTGAACCTGCTAACATCCACTAATCTCTACAAAAGAGAAGTCAAATGCAGGTAAATAAAATAGTAACACGAACACCTGAGGTGACCTCACTAACACCTGCTAATCTCTCCAATAGAGAAGTCAAAAGAAGGTAAATAAACATATTACATGAATACCTGATGAGAAGTCGTGAACACCTGCTAATCTCTACAAAAGAAAATTCAAATACAAGTAAATTTAAAATATAATGCCAGTACTAGAAGAAAACTCGTGAACACCTACTAATCTCTACAAAAGAGAAGTCAAAAGCAGGTAAATAAACATATAATGTGAGTACATAAGATGAACTCACAAACACATGATAATCTCTGTAAAAGAGAAGTCAAAAACATTTAAATTTAAAATATAACGCAAGTACCTGAAGAGAACTCGAGAACTCCTGCTAATCTCCATGAAAGAGAAGTCAATAGATGGTAAATAAACATATAACGAGAGTACCTGAGGTGAACTCGTGAACACCAGCTAAATTTACAAAAGAAAAGTCAAAAGCAAGTAAATTAACATATAACATGAATACTTGAAGAGAACTCACAAACACCTACTCATCTCTGCAAAAGAGAAGTCAAAAGGAAGTAAATAAACATATAATGTGAGTATCGGAGGAGAAGTCACGAACACCCACTAATCATTACAAACCCGTTATAAAAGTAGTTAAATTTAAAATAAAACGTGAGTACCTGAATAGAACTCATGAACACCTGCTAATCTCTGCAAAAGAGAAGTAAATAACAGGTAAATAAACATATAATGCGATAAACTAAGGACAACTCACGAACAACTGGTAATCTATGTAGAAGATAAGTCAAAAGTAGTTTGATTTAAAATAAAATACAATTACATGAAGTGAACTCGCCAACACCTGCTAATCTCCACAAAAGAGAAGTAAATAGCAGGTAAATAAACATATAATGAGAGTACCGAAGGTAAACTCGCGAACACCTGCTAATCTCTACAAAAGAGAAGTCAAAAGCAGGTAAATTAACATACATCGTGATTACAAGAAGGGAACATGTGAACACCTTCTCATCTCTGCGAAAGAGAAGTCAAAAGCAGGTAAATTAACATATAATATAAGTACTTGAGGTGAACATGTAAACACATGTTAATCTCTTCTAAAGAGAAGTCAAAATCGGGAAATAAACATATAACACGTGTAGCTGAGGAGAAATCATGAACACCTGCTAATCTCTGCAAAAGATAAGTTAAAAGTAGGTAGATTATAAAATATAACATAAGTATCTGAAGAGAACTCATAAGCACATGATAATATCTACAAAAGAGAAGTTAAAAGAGGGTAAATAAACATACAATTTGATTTTATGAGGTGAATTTGCGAACACTTACTTATCTCTACAAATGTGAAGCCAAAAGTAGTTAAATTTAAAATATAATACGAGTAGTGGAAGGGAACTCACAAACACATGCTTATGAATATAAAAGAGAAAGTCAATTGGAGGTAAATAAATATATAACGAGTGTACTTGAGGTGAAATCATGAACAACTGCTAATCTCTGCAAAAGAGATGTTAAAATCAGGTAAATTAACATATAACTTGAATACCTGAAGAGAACTCGTGAACACCTGCTCATCTCTATAAAAGAGAAGTCAAAAGCAGGTAAAAAACATATAATGTGAGTAACTGAGGTGAACATGCTAACATCTGCTAATTTCTATAAAATATAAGTCAAAAGAAGGTAAATAAACATATAAACAAGTACTGAGGTTAATTGGTGAACACCTACTAATCTCTGCAAAAAAGAAATAAAAAGCAGGTATATTTAAAATATAATGCGAGTACCTAAAGAGAATTCAGGAATACCTGCTAATCTCCACAAAAAAGCAGTAAAAAGCTGGTAAATAAACATATAACACGTGTACTTGAGGTGAACAAGCTTACACATGCGAGTACTTGAGGGGAAATCGTGAACACCTTCTAATCTCTTCCAAAGAGATGTAAAATGCATTTAAATTTAATATATTACGTGAGTACCTTACGAGAACTCGTGAATACCTTCTTATCGCTACAAAAAAGATATCAAAAGAAGGAAACTAAACATATTACACGAGTACCTAAGGTGAACTCACAAACACATAATACTCTATAAAAAAAGAAATAAATAGTAGGTAATTTTAAAATATAATGCAAGTACGTAAAAAGAACTTACGAACACCTGCTAATCTGCGCAAAAGAGAATCCAAAAGTTGGTAAATTAATATATAATAGTAGTATCTGAGGTGAACATGCTAACACCTACTAATCTCGACAAAAGAGAAGTCAAAGGCAGGTAAAAAATAATAACACACACCTGAGGTGAACTCGCTAACACCTGCTAATCTCTCATATAGAGAAGTCAAAAGCACGTAAATAAACATATTACACGAGTACCTGAGGAGAAGTCATGAACACCTGCTAATCTCTACAAAGTAGAAGTAAAAAGCAGTTAAATTAAAAATATAATTCGAGTACCGAAGAGAACTCGGGAAGTCCCATTAATCTGCGCAAAAGAAAAGTCAAGAGCTGGTAAATTAACATATAAGGAGAGTACCTAAGCTGAACTCGTGAACACCTGCTAATATCTGCAAAAGAGAAGTTAAAAGTAGGTAAATTAACATATAACGTGAATACCTGAAGATAACTTGTGAACACCTACTAAACTCAGCAAAAGAGAAGTCAAAAGCACGTAAATAAGCATATAACACGAGTACCTGAGGTAAACATGAAAATACCTGCTAATCTCTGCAAAAAAGAAGTCAAAAAAGGTAAATACACTTATAATGTGAGTAGCAAGGAGAACTCATCAAAACCTACTAATCTCTACAAAAGAGAAGTCAAAATCTGGTAACTAAAGATATAACACGAATGCCTGAGGTGAACTCACGTACACCAGCTAATCTCTGCCAAAGAGAAATAAAAAGCCGGCAAATTTAAAATAAAATGCAATTACCAAAAGAGAACTCGCGAACACCTACTAATCTCTACAAAAGAGAAGTCAAAAAGGTAATGAACATATCCAATGAGTTCCTGAGGTGAACATACTAACACCAGTTAATCTCTGCAAAAAAGATGTCAAAAGCAGGTAAATAAACATATAACACGAGTACCTGCAAAAGATAAGTCAAAAGTAGGTAAATTTAAAATATAACATGAGTACATGAAGAGAACTCACAAACACCAGTTAATCTTTGCAAAAAGAGAAATCAAAAGCAGGTAAATAAACATATAATTTGAGTACCTAAGGTTAACTCACGAACACCTGCTAATCTCTGCAAAATAAAAGTAAAAAGTAGTTAATTTTAAAATACAAAGCGAGTAACTAAAGAGATCTTGCGAACACCAGCTAATCTTCCCGAAAGAGATTACATAGCAGTAAATAAACATATAACAAGAGTACATGAGGTGAACTCACGAACACGTGCTAATCTCTATAAAAGAAAAGTCAAAAGCAAGTAAATTAACATAAAATGTGAATTTATGAAGAGAACTCACGAATACCTGCTCATCTCTGCAAAAGAGAAGTCAAAAGAAGGTAAATGAACATATAATGCCAGTACCGGAGGTGAACTGGCGAATATCTACTAATCTATTAAAAAGTGAAATAAAAAGCAGGTAAATTTAAAATAAAAGGCGAGTACCTAAAGAGAATTAGCGAACATCTACTAATCTTCATAAAAGAGAAGTCAAAAGTAGATAAATAAACATATAACACGTGTAATTGAGGAGAACATGCTAAAACTTAATAATCTCTGCAAAAGAGGAGTCAAAAGTAGGTAGACAAACATATAACTCGAGTACTAGAGGAAAAGTCGCGGACACCTGCTAATCTCAGCAAAAGAGAAGTCAAAAGATGGAAAATTTAAAATATAATGCGAGTACATGATGAGAACAAGCGAACACCTACTAAAATCTTTAAAAGGGAAGTCAAAAGTAGATAACTAAACATATAACGTGAGTACCTAAGGTGAACTCGCGAACACCTACTAATCACTGCAAAAGAGAAATAAATAGTAGGTAAATTTAAAAAATAATGCGAGTACCTAAAGAGAACTCGCGAACACCTACTAATCTCCGAAAAAGATAAGTCAAAAGCAGGTAAATAAATATATAACAAATGTATCTCAGGAAAATATGTTAACACCTGCTAATCTCTACAAAACCGAAGTCAAAAGCAGGTAAATAAACATATAAGGCGAGTGCTTGAGGAGAAGTCACGAGCACCTTCTAATTTCTGCAAAAAAAAAGTCAAAAGCTGGTAAATTTATAATAAAACATGAGTACCTGAAGAGAGCTCGCGAACACCAACTAATCTGTACAAAAGAAAGTCAAAAGAAGGTAAATAAACATCTAATGAGAGTACCAAAGATGAACTCACGAACACCTGTTAATCTCTACAAAAGAGAAGTCAAAAGCAACTAAATATAAAATATAATCCGAGTACCTAGTGAGAACTTGTGAATACCTGCTAATCTCCATGAAAGAGAAGTCAATAACAGTTAAATAAACATATAATGAGATTACCTGAGGTGAACTCGCGAACACCTGCTAATCTCTGCAAAAGAGAAGTAAAAAGTAGGTAAATTAACATATAATGTGAATACCTGAATAGAACTCATGAACACCTCCTCGCCAATATAAAAGAGAAGTCAAAAGTAGGTAGATAAACATATAATACAAGTACCTGAGAAGAAATAAAAAAACATCTGCTAATCTCTACAAAAGAGAATTATAAAGCAGTTAAATTTAAAATATAATATGAGTGCTTGAATAGAACTGTTGAACACTTTCTAATCTCCGCAAAAGAGAAGTCAATAACAGAAAAATAAACATATATTGCGATAACCTAAGGTGAACTCTCGAACACCTTATAATCTTTGTAAAATATAAGTCAAAAGCAGTTTCGGGACGAAACTTCTTGTTAGGGGATGTGAAATTAAGATCGAGTGCTGTGGAGAATGACCATTCCCATGGTTAAAATCATCTAGAGAAGTCAAGACGTCGAAAGCGCGATGTGGGAATTGAAGTTGGAGATGAGATAATCTCATCCACATCTTTTCCCTTAGTTCAGGTATGTATTTAGGTATTTGGTAATAACTGGATGTTGGTTTGGGTTTAGTTTTAAGGTTGTGTTAAGTTTCAGGACGAAACTTCTTGTTAGGGGGTGTGACTGTAACGCCCCCGATTTTCGAATGTTATTAGTTTGTATGTTGACGTCATGATTATGACGTCAGAGCGTTACTTTTTCATTTTAATGTCGGCGCTGCACCATTTGTGCGTTTTCACGTCTGTTGGGTCTGTTTGATTAGATTTTGGGATTCTAATGAGATTGAATGTTTTCCTTGAGTTGAAGGATGAGCTTTTGAGGCCTTGGACTTCTCCAGTTTTTTGGCGATTCGAGCATTTTGGAGTCTTAGCGCGTGTTTGGACCCTAGAGGTGATTTCTTTTTTTTTTGATGTTGTGTCTCAAGAATGGTACGTTTGATTCTAAGGTTGTCCCCGTTCTAAATTCGTAGAGCCGACATTTTTTTCCCGGAATGCTACTCAAGTAAGAATTTCTGAAATTTCCCTGCTTTTTACTTGAGAGAGATTTGTGATGTGTACTCGGAAATATTGGACATTCATTTTGTCGAGGTGCCGGGACTTGTTACTGAGTAGTGTGATGTTTCTCGGAAAATTCCTTTTCTTGTACTCGAGAAAAATCCTCTAGCTCTCGATAAATATTTCTAGTTCTCGAGAGGACTATTTTTGTACCCGAGTAATTATTTTGTTATTCTCGAGAAATAATAATTTGTTCTCGAGATGTACCTTATCGTTCCCAAGATGTGCAATCTTGCTCTCGAGAAGTCCTTTTTACTTCACGAGAAGATTTTATAGTACTCGAGTAATCTTTTTCTGTATTCGAGATCTGCCCAGTTCTCGAGAAGACCTTGTCCTGTTTATGAGTAATGCACCTTGTACTCAAGAACATGAATTGTTGTTCGCGAGTAGTCTCTTACCTGTTCTCGAGTAATGCTTCTTGTACTCGAGAAATAACAACTCCCTTACTCAAGAAACCTGCTCCTTCTACTCGAGTAATCTTCCTTCTGTTCTCGAGAAATACCTTCTACTCGAGAATTATCACCTCTCACTCGAGAAATCCATACTTCTTCACGAGTTGACCGGTCCAATTAACCCTCATTCCCGATTCATTTCCTAGAAATGTTATAAAAATACTTTAATTTTACCTTATATATATATATGTGTGTACTTTTCTTCTCTTCCTTAGACCGATTTCCTTCCTTCTTCCCGAACCAGAGCAGTGTGACTGAGAGGGAGAAGTTTCTTCCATGCTTCTTCCGGTGGCCGCCGATGGTGTTCAAGTGCTCGAAATCGTGAAGCGTTCATAGATATGGAAAGCTCTCAACGAGAGTTTACCCATCGTAGTAAAAGTTTTCCCCATTCCTTGAGTTTTTCTCGCTAGGGTTTTCGACCATAACTCCTATTTTTTTGCCATTTTTGTTAGATTTCGACTTCCCTCGTCTTCTTTAGCACCGATCTGCGATAAGGAGTGATTTGGAGAGTTTTTCCGACAAAACCAAGGCAAGTGATGGTTTCCTCCTTCTCTTCCCTTCTTTGTCCCGACTTGCTGAAATTTCCTAACTTATTGTTTTCATGATTATTTGTAATTGATGGTTTTGGTGTTGTAGATCTTCTGTCTATTCTATATATGATTTTTCATGTTCTTGATTTTGCTATCTAACCTTGTTAAGTGCTATATATTTTGATGATGAGGTTATATCTCATCCTTATAGTCGTTCCTAAACCTTCTTGTAGAACGCGTTGGAGATTATTTAGAATCGTAAATTCTTTCTAAAGGTTGATCAACCATTCCAATCTAGAATTGTCTAGTAGAATCCAATGTACCATTATTTTCTGTAGATTTATATCATGGTTTTCTACGTAGCGATGCCACGGGGCGAGACAAACCGCCAGGCTAAGGGTGGGTTGTGTAATGCCCCTGAGCTCTAAACCCAGATCATTACGGGATGCGACTTCATGGTTTATGTTTATTGCGAGTGTTTTAGTGGATGAACCCAATGCCGCAACGTTTGTTCTCCCTATTAGTACTTTGTGGGGCTCTAATGATATTTTTTACATTTGCGTTGAATGGTGGAGTATCAAATCTCCCCCGCAATTAGATAGATAAATTGACTTTGGGGTTGTGTCCTGATGAGTTGAACACCCCGCCTGTTTTGGTTTTGGTGGAGTTGAACACAGGTGGCTAATAGTGGTTTTTTCTCTTCTGATGGTTTTCATCTTGACATTTTCCCATTTAGTATTATGCATTTGGTGTGTTGTGGTTACGTGATGCTTCACGTAAGTGTTCTCTTTTTACCATGTTATCTTACTGCTGTACTTTATTTAAGTATCTTTCCTTTGGTATTGGGTTGGTACCCCTTGAATTTATTTACTTGTGGCTTACTTTTTCCATCACTTGTACTTTCTTGATGAGATGTTCTGTCTTTGGAATGCCTCAGGTTCAGAGCTGTAGTTGAGTTCAGTGCTGGTTTTGGAGTTCTTGGGCAGCAGTGTTTGTTGTGGTTTTTTCCTCGCCGTAGGGAGGTAGTTTGTTGTTTTATTTACTTTGCTAGTTCAAACATACTTTGTTATATGTGGGTTCGTATCCGTTTGTGGACGCCCACATGATTGGTTATTTTGGGTAATTGCTAGCTGCTTAGTTTTCTTTCTGTGTATAAGATTACTTGCTCTCTGGATATTTTATGCTAGGATTGCATGGTAGTTATTTTCAAGTATTAAAATTATTATTGTTACCTCATGTATTATACGTTATAAAATATAATATCACAATATTTAACGACCGTACAAAACTACTTTTATTTCTTCTAAATTTAGAACTTGTATGACTTGAGGTGTCCTTTGGAAAACTCTAAGCTCTTGTAGGATTCCTAATCCGATAAAAGAAGTACTTTACGCAGCGTTACATTACTTTTCTTGTGGACTAGAGGTGCCACTAAGACGAGGGGTACGACGAACTACTGCACTTAAACTGATTTTACCATTAAATAACTTAATCAATCATTCTTCTTATTTAAGTAGGTGTTTGCCTGAGCGTCCGCAGTTATCCCTTGCAGACGTGGCATCATGTTGCACATTTTTACCTTACTCTTATACTCCTTTATTGGCGATGAAAGATGTGGGTTGTGACAGATGGTATCAGAGGGATGTTTGTGTGACAAGTTTGTCGAACCAGCCAATCTGATATAGTTTTTGTTTTTCTTCTTTCATTTTCATACACAAACCAATGTGTCATCAGTACGTCTTAGCCGAACCATAGTCACTACACCCATAGTATGATAGGATGTATACGGGGCATATTATGTAGTATGGGATGCATAATATGTGTTTGTATATGGATCCACCATTGGAGGCAATATGTGATGGTTATGTAGTATGGGATGCATAACCACCATCGCATGGTTGCCCATTAGCACGTTTTATTTTCTCATTGCACGGGATGTTATGTAGTATGGGATGCATAATATTTCATGTGTATGCAACTCATGCATGCATTAAGGCCTTTTTAGAATGCATAACACTGCATACATAGCATATCATCGCATAAGCATGTGTGCTAAGTTAAGGTTTACATGATGACACATGTACACACATAATTTTAAAGAAGAATAAAGAATTCAAGAATTCATATCATATGAACATGAGTAAATAGGATGATAGTATATCATCCTAAGTAGGACATAACATCATTATAAAGTCCAAGAGCAAGTTGCAGCATAAGAAAGGGTTTGTTAAATATGGTGTGAACAAAGTTGCGTGGCCTAGTGGTAATCTAGGATTTTGAAGAGTTGTTAATTTCACTTTTTAGAAATGTCGCCGAAGGATCCCGCGACGAGGTCGACTCCCAAGTCGGAGGTTGAGACTTCTGGCGCGTAGAGTGAGGCGTTGATCGAGAGTTTACGTCAGAGTAATGAGGCTCTATCGAGGCAATTTGTTACGATGCAGTCGCAGATTAAGTCCTTGATGACTGTCGCTCCCGTGCAATAACCCTTAGCGTAAGATTCTGCTGTGTGTCAGGTCGTGCCTGCTAACCTTGCTCCTCTCGTGACCCCAGTGATGTTACCACTGGAGATGAACCTTATATCGCATTTCCAGTGATTGAGAACTCCAACTTATTAAGGGAGTGCCGACTTCCTGGTTTTGGATGATTAGATCATCACTATTGATTAGATGTTCACGTATTCTGGGATTGTTGAAGCCCAAATGATGATGATTGTAGCATATCAGCTTAAAGGCCTGGCAAAGACTTGGTGGATTCGATAAAAGGAAATTTTGAAGGAAGGATGCTCTTGGGAGTCCTTCAGGCAGATGTTACTAAAGTAGTTTTAATCTTCGGTCGAGCTGGACCCTCTGATGAATAACTTCCTTCATCTGAAGCAACGACATCTCCCGGTCAGCGATTACAAGATTGAGTTTAGTAAGGTGAGCAGATTTGCTCCCGACTTGGTAGCAAACGTTTCCTTAGAGGACTGAGAAGCGATGTCCAGCAGTGGGCATGCACTTTTATAGCTTAAAATTATGCGGAGGTAGTGGAAGCCACTCTGAAGGTTGAGGCAATCGAGAACGCCAAGAATCAAGGTGCCATGACGAGGAAAGAAAAGAGGAAAGGTGTTGAGGATGGAAACCCTAAGGCATCTAGCCCTTCTTTGAATATGAATATTGGTGAAGTATGTAGCATCTGTGGTCGAACCGACCACCCTTATGAGAGGTGTTTCAAGAGGACTGCCACCTTGAAGGAGCATCAGGTGCTCGCCATCCAGGGTGCACCTAAAGGAGATCTTATATACATGCACTGTGTAAGGAAGGGTCATGACGTGAGTAGATTCTGGGTGAAGGATAAGACTTGCTTCCAGTGTGGGCAGAAGGGGCACCTGAAGACTTTATGCCCCTAGGGTCAGATTCCATTATAGCCTGCACTGCTTCGGGCTCTGACGCTGCCACCATGCCAGGACAAATAACAAGGAAAGTTTAACGTGGTGACAAGGGAGGAAGCTTAAACATCTACTCATGTGATAACAGGTTAGACCCTAGTTTAAATTTTTACTCTCTATTGTTGTCTAGTCTCATTCGTTTAGTTTTGTACGCTATGGTTATTAAGGGAGTTTAAGGTGAGGAATTGGTGGGCGCACATTCTTTTTGATTTGGGTACCACCCATTACATTGTGGTGCGAAGACTCGTGGATAAATATCGTTTGAACGTTGATCAGTTAGGAGACTCCTTGAACGTCAAGCTTCCCTCGGGTGATTCAGTGATATTTAATCAAGGAGTTCTGAGATGCCCCATCCATTTAGGCGACTTTCTAGCCTTTGAAGATCTGATGGTGTTTGATCTGGTGGATTTTGAGGTGATTTTGGGTATGGACTGGTTGTCCTAGTATGATGCAGTCATCTAATGCAAGGCTAAGCGACTGGACTTCAAGATGGACAATGGCCAACCTATGTGCGTCTATGGTTTCCAGAACAAGGTTTCCCCTATTATTTCTACGGTATGTGCTTGTCGTGCTATAGAGTCTAGTTGCGAGGCATATTTGGTTTCTATTTCTACTCTGGAAACAGCTTTTGTCACACCGCGTCTTTTGGATATCTCGGTGGTGTGAGAGTTTCAAGATGTTTTTCCTGATTGTCTTCCAGGACTTCCTCCTGAGAGAGTGGTGGAGTTTGTGATAGATCTTGAGCCATGTACTCGTCCTATTACCAAAGCACCGTACTGTATGGCTCCACGTGAGTTAGACGAATTACGCCCTTAGCTGGACGAGTTTCTGCAGTGTGGTTTTATTAGACCGAGTTCTTCTCCGTTGGGTGCTCTGGTATTATTTGTAAAGAAAAAGGATGGATCGATGAGGCTGTGCATTGATTATAGAGAATTGAACAAGATTACTATTAAGAATAGATACCCCCTACTAATAATTGATGATCGGTTCGATAAGTTTTGTGGTAGTTTGGTATTTTCCAAGATCGATCTTCGTTCGGGCTACCACCAGTTGAGAATTGGTGAGGCAGATATTCCACGGACTGCTTTCCGTTCACAATATGGAAATTTTGAGTTCTTTGTGAAAGTGAGGGTAAGATCAATCCTTTACTCAAGAGGGGGGTGAATAGAGTGTTTTAAAATAATTTTGCTAAATTAAAAACTTATTCTAGCAGTGGAAGACTTGATTTAATAATTGTAGAGTGCTAAGCAGAAACTGAAATAAAACAACTATAAAAGGATTAATTCACAGCACACAACACAAGAAAGAGCAAGCAATCCAGAAGATACGAGGAGCTATAGTGGTTCCCCAAAACCTGGGTACATCCACTCTTCTACCACCCTTGGTAGGAATCCACTACAAGATGAGTTGATCAGGTGTCTTGGGCACCAATGACCTTTTGATCAGGTGCTCAAAAACCAAACCAGATTTTTTGATCAGGTGTCTTGCCACCACTGAGTTTTGATCAGGTCTCAGGAACCAAAGCAATACTTTTAAGGGAGTTTAAAAAGCCTTTTACAGGAAAGGAAAAGGAAAAGGGGTGAAGTTATCTTCTCTATAAACTATCAAAGAGAAGAACTAGTGGATGAGATATTGTCAAAGCTCCCCCTGAGAAGAGCAGAAGTTCAAGAACTAGAAGCTTTGCAAGGGTGATAGGTCTTCAATGATGAAGACTTGAGAAAGCTTTTGATCAGCAGGAATCAGAAAGAAAACTTGTTCTATTTTCTGAGTTATTGATCTCCTTTTTCTTTCTCTATGTCTGTGGAAGAAATAACCTAAGTACATTCCTTCTTTGTTTCCTTAAAACTTGCTCTAGATTTATTATAACGGCTAGAAATCTTCTTCATTAAATGCTCTGATTTGAAATCCTTAACAAGCTGACAAAACCCAGAAATCGTCGATGTCAAAATGAAATCGTTGATCTGAGATCAACTATCGTAGAACTGAGCTTAGAGATATTGGAATTTGACTTGGACAGAAATCGTCAATCTGAGCTCAGAGATCATCGAACTAGGTTCGATGCCTCGTCGACTTGAGCTAAGAGATTGCTGAACTGAGGTCGACGTTTTGTCAACCTGAACTTGTAGATAGTCAAACTGAGTTCGACGCTTCGTCGATCTGAGCTCGACGACAACATCAATTCTTCTTCTTTGCTTCTCATCTGAACTAGGAGGTCTTGGGGAAATCTTCAACCCTATGTCCTAAGCCTTAGACCTAATTATTTGACCTTTTCTCTATACAACAAGGTCAAAGCAACAATCCTATTGTCATAGTGATCCTAACCCAAATTAGTAATTGGGTGTTCCAACAATCTCCCCCTATTTGGATTAGGATTACAATTTACATGAGTTATAGAAAGCAATAACAACAGAAATACAGAAACAACATTGCAAAACCACATATATGATTATATCACAGCACAAAAGTAGTTCAGTAGAGATATAATATAGTTTTCAGCTTACATCCAGATTAATGCTTGTCATCAGTTCTTTTCTTCAAGATGATTTCTCTGTTTGGATTTTCTAAGTCTTTCTTTAATCTGAAATCATCAGCAGCACCAAGAGTCCTTTTGCTTTTGCTTCTAGGAACTACATCTTCATGATGTAGCTGCATGTATTCCTCAGTATTGAAGAATCTTATGGAGCTGTATCTTTCAAGTTCTTGTCTTCTTTGTTCTGATAGAGTAGATATATTGGAAGTGTCTTGGCCCTTCTCTCTTGCTTTCTTAATTTGATCTAGAGCAGCCATTTCTTTAAGTCTGGCTCTCCAGGAAGCTGGATTGTTCTCTGGATCTTCAAAAGGTACTGGTGGCTCATACATATTTATGGTGTCAGTAAGAGGAGATTTTGAGTGAAAAATTTATTTGAGCTTGTAAGGGAAGGGACCAATTGTTGAGTCAATTGGGCCTTGTCCATTCCTTTAATAAGGTTGCTGTCTGGGCTGTCATCTTGAATAAACTTGATAGTCTGTTTGATTTCCTCTATACTGTCTTCCTCTAGGCTGATTTCCTCTTTGCTGATAACCTCTGGATTGAGATCTTCCTTGATAGGTTTGCTGGGGTTGAGAAATGTTGGAAGCTTGAAGAGCTGAGTCTTTACCAGATCCTATGCTTGGAGAAGGAGGAGGAGGAGGATGAGAAGTTCCTTTGTCATACTTTCTTCTCTTCTTCATTGCATTATACTGATTCTTACAATATTGCATCCAATGCTCAGTAATAGGATAATTGTGCAGAATGTAATATGGTATGTCATGATCAGTTGTAGCTTTTGTCAATTGAACCCTTTTCATAGCCTTGCTTCTGGCTTTCCTCTTCTTTGCAATAGTTCTAGAGGAATCATCTGATTCAGTCCTGAATTAATCATCCTCATCAGAACTCTGAGGGTCATCAAACAAAGCATCTATTTCCTTGTAAGCTGCTTTGGTGGTGGAAACAGGAGCAAGAGCAGAAGGAGCAGTAGAAGAAATAACAACAGCAACACTTGAAAAAGCAGTTGAAATAGCAGGAACAGCAGTAATAATAGGAACACCAACTAAAGCAGTAGCCTTAGTAACTGAACAAACTAGCTCTTCAACAACCTCTGAAGAATCAACATCAGTAGTAGCAGTAGCAGACTCAAGAACCACAGAATCACTCTCCATAGATTTAACAGAATTTATATACATCTCTATCAGGGTTGGATCACACCAGGAGAGGGGAAAAATAGCCCTGGTTAAATCTTCACTAGGGAGAGGTGTTGGAGGACAACAACTATAAATTTAATCAAATAATGATAATAAGGAATGTATATCTACTGCAGGACTGATGGTTGGAGCTGGAGATGAAGTTGGAACTGAAACTTTCTCTGAAGCTGAACTTTTTGAAACGTGAATTTCTTGTATCTGCATTGCTGAAGCAAAATCCTCTGAAGGTAGCACTTAATAAGGCATCTCCCCCTGCCTAATTTCAGTGATAACTTAATCTAGGCCCCCAGAAGGAGGGGTGGCCTGAAAGGAGAAGGAAGAATAGAGTCTAACAGTTAAATTAGTCAAATTCTTGACTTAGGGAGCCAAGGCTGAATCCAGTAAGACTGTTAGCTTGGGGGCCAACAACTCATACAGTCTATCTGCCAGAGGAAGAACATCTACTAGCTCAAGGTTAAATTCAGAAGAGGTAGAGGGGAGTGCTGCAGAGATGGATGGAATGAATGCTGGGTGAAGTGGTATGGATGGCTGAGAGATGGGGATGGATGTAATAGATTAAGCTGGGATGGTGACTGTAGGTAGGAATATTGAGATTGTAGGGGGAAAAGATGGTGGAGAGATGATGTCATGAAGTATTGGTTGGAATGATGTTGAGGTGGATTGGATGTCTTGAGGTGAAGAGGGGGAATCATCCATGAATGAATCATCTAGGAGATTGAAGGATGGAAGTTGGGAGGATGATTCTATGTCAATGGAGGAGAAGAAAGGTAGAGATTGGAAATCTTCTTGGAAAGTGGCTGGAGGTGGTGAAGAAACTACAGGATGAGGAGAAGGAGGAGATGTAACTGGTTGTGAAGATAGAGGAGAGGAAATAGAGGGGGATGACAACACTTTTGCGGGGGCAGTTGATGGGGGAAGAGTGACTGAAACAGTCCTTGTGCCTGAAGAAGTTTGTGTTGTAGGACCCCTGCTTGGTTTTAAAATCTGCCTCTCCTATTTGCCAAAGAGAGCAGAAAAAAGTCTCTTGGAAACATTGATATTCATTCCATTTTACACTAACAGCTGAGGGAACCGTTGGAACATTCAAGATCAGGAAACAAAGCTGAGACAAATGTTAAAAATAGTCGAGCTCAGGTTGACTATCGTCGAGCTTCATTCCGACGATCGTCGAGCTTGGATCAGCGCCCGGACTTCAGCTATTTCTTTATCGTCAAGCTTAGATCGACGCTTTGTCGTCAAGCTTAGATCGATGCTCTGTTGCTGAGCTTAGATCGACGCTCTGTCGTCAAGCTTAGGTCGACTATTTCTGTCTAAGAGAAGGTCGACGATTTCTGCCAAGCTTATGATCGACTATTTCTGATTTAGCAAGGTCGACGATTTCTACCTTAGCCAGGTCGACGTCTTCAGGTCGACGCTTTTTCCCTGAGTTCAGGTCGACGTTTTCTGGTCGACCATAGTCGATCTCCGATCGACTATTTCTTGATGAGGTCGATGTTTTCTGCTATCAAGTCAATATCAGTTATGGAATTATTTCAAATTCCTTCAGAGTTTATTACTGCATTAATGGCAAAAGATTTCCTAGCCTTCAAGCTATCTGATGCAAATGTTAAGGAAGGTAAAAATGGAATATTGCTAATGGACTTTCCCTAGAGACAAATGATATTTTTGGAAATCATTCAAGACTGTTTATTCGGCCATTCAAGTCAAGAATTCATTATTATTCTCTCAGTTCTTTTGGAGATTTTTGAGCTGAAGAAAATAGAGAAACAAGAAGACAGATCATTCAACACCAACACCAAGAGACACAAGAATTGCATTACAGAAGAAGAACAACAAAAAATTCTCTAATGAAGTTTTCATCTTCTGTGACTAAAAGATCTGCTTCAAGTGCTAAAAGGCTTCATCATTCAAGTCTCCAGACAACTCACATTTCAGCCTTTCTGAAATCATCATTTGCTGGAGAAGTATCATTGAAGGCCTATCACCCTGTGCAAAGCTTCTACTCCTGAACCTACTGCTAATCTCAAGGGGAGATTTGACATCTTCATCAAATCCACTAGTGCTTCTCTCATTTGATCTGAGAACAGAGAAGACAACATCAACCTCTTTACTTTTACTTTCCTGCTGTAAAAGGGTTATCAAGACTCCCTTCAAAAGTTTTGAGTGTGGTTCTGAGAGCCTTGTCAAAACTCAGTGGTGGCAAGACACCTGATCAAAAAATCTAGTTTTGGTTTTTGAGCACCTTATCAAAAGCTCTTTGGTGTCAGGACACCTGATCAACTCTTCCTGAGTGGATTCCTACCAAGGGTGGTAGAAGAGTGGATGTACCCAAGTTGTTGGGGATCCACTATAGCTCCTTGTGTCGTCTGGTTTGTTGTGTGTTTATCTTTGCTTTGTGCTGTGTGTTTCTTTAGTTTTTATTTTATCTTTGTTTCATAGCAAGCACATATACACTTAAATATAAATTAAATCTTAATCTGCCTTATTTCTTTTAAACTGAAAATTATTTTAAAATACTCTATTCACCCCCCCCCCTCTAGAGTGAAGGTAGATCTCTCTTCCACACTTTCAATTGGTATCAGAGCCAAGTTGGTTGTCCAACAACTAAATCTTCACTAGATTGGTTGTACAGGCTAACACCTGAACCAAAAGATCTCTGAAAAAGATCAACCTTCTATAGAGGCTTGTTATTAGTTGTATTATATTTATTTTTCTATAAAACAATGGCACAGAATAAAGACTATGCTAGCACCAGACCACCAGTGTGCAATCTTTCAAAGTTTGCACTCTGGAAGGCAAGGATAAAATTATACATGAATTCTATTGACGAAGATATTTTTAATTCTGTTTTGACAGATTGTCCAAGTCCACCAGCAAGCTCAAGTACAAATGTTGTTCCACCTCCTTCTGGAACAGATAAAGATATAAAGAAGTGGAAGACTGCAGATGCCAAGGCTATGAACATCTTAGCCCAAACAATGTCTGATGAAATATTTCAGAAGGTAGCTGAATGCAACTCAGCTAAAGGAATTTGGGACAAACTTTCAGATATTGTCTCAGGATCTGCTGACGAAAGAAAAGACAGAAGATCTCACCTCATAACCAATATTAGAATTTTAAGAAAGGAGAGACTGAGTTAGTAGCAGATATGTACAATAGATTGAGTCTGATTGTCAATGAGTTAAAGACCTTGGATAAAGACATCTCATTGACTGAACTTAATGACAAGATCCTAATGTGCTTCCCCAGCACTTGGGATTCAAGAATCTGGCCAATTAAAGATGTCAGAAGTCTAAGTGAAATTACTACTGAAGCTCTCCAAGGCAAGCTCAAATCTTATGAGTTGCTCATCAGAAACAGAGAAGAAGAACAGAAGGCTGCCTCACCATCCATAAAGAAAGAGAAGTCAATAGCCTTCAAAGCTATTGAGGACCTGCCTGAAGAAAAGCTCACAGGCAATGAGGAATTGGTCAGTCTGTTGGCCAAAAGATTCTACAAACTGGCCAGGAAAGACTTCAGAAAAAGGCCATACAAAGAACATGATAAGCCAAGGTATGATAAGACAAATAACAACAAAGAAATTATTTGCTTTGATTGCAGGAAACCAGGCCACATTGTTCCTGATTGTCCAGAAAATAAGAACAAGGATAAAAAGGATAGAAGAGAAAGAAGAAAAGAGAAAGATTACAAGAAGAACAGCTCAGACAAAGCCTCCTCCAGCAAGAACAAGAACACAAGGAAAGGATTTGTTGCTGAGACATGGAGTGAAACTGAAGATGATTCTGAAACTTCATCCAGCTCTAGTGATGATGAGGATGATGCTGATGAAAAGGAATTTTGCATGATGGCTATCAATGCCTCACAACAAAACTCAGATGCAGAACCAGAATCTGATTCAGAAGCTGAAACTGAAATTGGAGCCAAAGAGGACCAGGTAATTAATTCTTTTGATTTCAATTCTGAGGACTTTAAAATTGAATTTAAGACATTGTGTTTAGATTTACTAGAATCTGAGAAAGAGATAATCTCTCTCAGAAATGAATTATCTGAATACAGTGTCCTAAACTCAAATAACCTCAAACTCTCTGAGGAGTTGGAATGCTGTAGGGAGGAGATAGCTTCACTAAAAAGTGAACTGTCAAGAGCCAAAAAGTTTGAAGAATCCCTCAATGCGAGAAGTATCTGACTGATGGACATCACAAGTACAGTGAACTCTAGACTTAATAGTACACTGGGCTTTGGTGCTTCATCCAGCCAACCTATAATATTAACAACTCCAATCAAATTTGTCTCTGACAAAGGGAAGGGAGTAGTAGAGGTAGCTAGGAAGAATGCTGATCTGCCAAAGAAAATCATGGTTCAGCAGAAAGCGTCGAGCAGAGGTCGACGAGCTTCGAACCGAGCTCGACGACATAAGGCTGAAACGTCGAACTCAGCTCAACGCTTTCTGGACTCTGAAGTTCAGCACTGGCGATCTTCGAACAGAGCTCGACGATCCTACCCAGGAACGTCAACCTCAGCTCGACGATCTCCGAACGGAGCCCAGAGCCATGAACATGCTTTCAGAAGCAAATCTAAATTAAATCCTAAAAGTCCTGCATCCCAATGTTTCAACCCTTATACTGAATGGATAGTACCTCCTAGGAGATATCATCCTGAGGGTTATAAGAGTCAACCTGGGATGTCTTTCATTTCAGATTTTGAAGGCTATCAACCTAGGCCCAAGGTAAACTGGGTCAAAAACAAATAAAATGTTTATGTGCAGGTAAAGACCTATCCAGTATCTAACTAACAATTGTATCTGGATAGTGGGTACTCAAAGCACATGATAGGGGACAGGGAGAACCTATCAACCTTCATAACCAAACTTGGACCAAAAGTGATTTTTAGTGATTCAAATTTTGTCCAAACCAAAGGATATGGTGCTGTTCAGATAGGCTCAGTCACTTTCAAGAAAGTGGCATATGTTGAAGGACTGAAGCACAACCTGATAAGCATCAGTCAGCTATGTGAAGAAGGATATAAAGTGACCTTCAACAAATCCCTGTGCAAGATCAAGTCAGAAAATAACACAACTGTGTTAACAGGTAAAAGGAAAGGTAACATCTATCTAGTAAATTTTCTTTCAGCCCATACAGACATTTGTTTATTTAATTCAGTATGCAAGCCAAATGATTTATGGCATAAAAGATTAGGACATTTAAACCTTAGAACCATTGCTAGGCTCTCCAAGGACAACCTTGTTAGAGGACTACCTTCTGGCCCCTACAGAAAGGAAGGACTCTGCAGGGCTTGTCAATTAGGCAAGCAAACTAAAAATAGCTTTAAGTCACTTAATAAGAGTGATTCACCTAGGATTTTGTATCTGTTACACATGGACCTTTTTGGACCCATTACAGTACAAAGCTTGGGAGGGAAATCATATGCTTTAGTGATTGTAGATGACTTCTCAAGATTCACTTGGGTATTCTTTCTGAGGAAGAAGTCTGATAACTTTAAGTGTTTGATAGAGTTTCTCAAATGCATACAGATTGAGTTCAACACTCACATTGCCCTGATCAGAAGTGATCATGGGACAGAGTTTGATTCTCTTCTTATGCAAGAGTTCTGTCAAAGTGAAGGGATCAGGCACACTTTCTCAGCTCCTAGAACTCCTCAACAAAATGGGGTAGCTTAAAGGAAAAATAGAACCCTAATTGAATCTGCTACTACATTGTTGACAGATGCTCACCTACCTCTATCCTTTTGGGCTGAGGCAGTGAACACCTCCAACTATGTGTTGAATAGAAGTTTAATACATAAACTGAAGGGTAAGACTCCCTATGAATTTCTCAAAGGGAAGAAACCTAAAGTAGATTATTTTAAAATTTTTGGATGTACTTGTTATATTCATAATAATGACAAGAAGTATTTAGCAAAATTCCAAGCTAAAGCTGATGAAAGAGTGTTTCTGGGATACTCCATGATCAGCAAGGCTTATAGGGTATATAATAAATCTTCTTGTAAAATTGATGAATCTGTTCATGTTACTTTTGGTGAGACTAATATGTGTTATAAGGAGAAGTCTACTTCTACCATTGAACCTTTGCAGGTGCACTCTATTTCAGAAAGTATGGACAGATTACAGGTTAAAGAAAAGGATACATCCACTCAACCTATTCAACAAAAGAATGAGAGCAGTGATGAAGAACAAGTTCAACCTCTTAAAGAAAATCATCCTGAAGAGCCAGTTGTTATTCCACAAGAGGAAACAATAACACAGGTTGGTGAACAATCAACATCCCCTGTTGATCTAGTAACAACAAGAGATCATCCAATCTCCCAAGTGATTGGAGACATCTCAACTGGTATGCAAACCCGAAATCAGGTCAACCAGAACCTGATGCACACTGGTTTTCTATCTCAAGTTGAGCCTCAATCCATTCAAGATGCAGAGCAAGATCCACACTGGATCATTGCAATGCAAGAGGAGTTGCATCAATTTGAAAGAAATAAAGTTTGGGAACTAGTGCCTAAGCCAAAGGATCACTCCATTGTTGGAACAAAGTGGGTGTTCAGAAACAAGCTGGATGATCAAGGAGTTATTGTCAGAAACAAGGCAAGGCTAGTTGCTTAAGGCTACTCTCAACAAGAAGGAATAGACTATGACCAGACCTTTGCACCAGTTGCAAGGTTAGAGGCCATTAGAATATTCCTAGCTGATGCTGCTCACAAGGGATTCAAGGTCTACCAGATGGATGTGAAGAGTGCTTTTCTCAATGGAGACATCAAAGAGGAAGTCTATGTTAGACAACCTCCAGGTTTTATCTCTTCAACTTATCCTGATCATGTTTTCAAATTGCATAAAGCATTATATGGTCTCAAGCAAGCTCCTAGAGCATGGTATGAGATCCTAGCATGCTTTCTTCTGGAAAATGATTTTATAAGGGGTAGAGTAGACCAAACTATTTTTATTAGAACCCATAAGTCCCATACCCTACTAGTACAAATTTATGTAGATGATATCATATTTGGATCTACTTATTCAAATTTGTGCAGAAGGTTTTCCAACCCGATGCATTCCAAATTTGAAATGAGTAGCACGGGTGAGCTCTCCTTCTTCTTAGGATTGCAAGTAAAACAACATGCTGAAGGCATATTTATTTCCCAAACCAAGTATGCTAAAGAATTGGTTAAGAAATTTGGTATGTCTGAGGCATCCTGTATGAAAACACTCATACCTACCAATGCTGTATTGGATGCTGATGAGCATGGCAAACATGTTGATCAGACAACATATAGAGCAATGATTGGCTCTCTATTGTACCTTACAGCTAGTAGACCATATATAATGTTTGCTATATGCATATGTGCTAGATTCCAAGTAAGCCCTAGAGAGTCACACCTAACTCTGGTTAAAAGGATTCTTAGATATGTAAAAAGTTGTCCAAATCTAGGACTCTGGTATCCAAAAGACTCAGGATTTGAATTAACTAGATTTTCAGATGCTGATTATGTTGGATGCAGGGTAGACAGGAAAAAGCACTAGTGGAACTTGTCAGTTCCTTGGTGACAGACTTGTCTCCTAGTTTTGTAAGAAGCAAACATCTGTGTCAACCTCAACTGCTGAAGCTGAATATATGGCTGCAGGCAGTTGCTGTTCACAAATATTGTGGATACAAAAACAGCTCATAGACTATGGCTACAACTTAGAGAAGTCTAAAATTTTTTGTGATAATACTAGTGCTATCTCTATAGCACAAAATCCAGTCCTCCATAGTAGGACAAAACATATAGAGATTAGGCATCACTTTTTAAGGGATAATGTAGAGAAAAATAAAATTGAACTTCAATATATCCCAATTGATTTGCAATGGGGAGATATTTTCACCAAACCATTGGATGAAAAGAAGCATACCTTCTTCCTGAATCAGTTAGGAATGCTAGATGGAGGAAGTTTAAATTAAATCCCAAGATTTCAAAAGCTAAAAACAGACCAAAACTAGGCTAAAAAAATCATATTTTCTAGTGTCTGTAGGCTAGATTTTGTCTTTGAACTACGCTCGACGTTTTTCCAAAAAATGTCGAACGGAGCTCGACGCTTTTCCCTAAAGCGTCGACCGGAGTTCAACGTTGTCCAAAAACGTTGACCGGAGTTCATTGCTTTCAGATAGCGCGTCTATCTATCTTCTTATTAGTCGCCGTCGAGCTGAGCTCGACGCTATTTAATAGCATTGAACGGAGTTCAACGTCATTAAAGACTCTTCAGTTTCCCCAATAGCCGAAAACTTCGAACGGAGTTTGACGTTTTTTTCCTTTTCCATGTCAAACCCTAATATAAAATCATTTTTCGGCAGACTGTTCGTCGCATTCGCCTTCATTCTCTCTGTAAATTTTCTTCTTCCCTCCAAAACTCTCTATACTTGGTCTTGTTTGTTGAACTTTTGCAGATATAGATGGCAGTGACAGTCGCTATTCTCTCCAAAATGAAGTTCGATACAGGATTGGACATCGACATGGACTCTTTCGACGGCAGCGATCAGCGCTTCAAGGACATTCTGAATCTTTGCCGCGACCAGCAACTAGTGCAGTTGATGTCAACCAGAATTAAGATTGCAGCAAATAAGATTAAAGAATGGGTGTTTTCAGCAACAGTTGAGAACGAGACTACTGTTGTCGGAACAATCAGCGGAACGAAGGTACCGCTATCCCCAAATCTCCTGACGGACGTGTTCGCTCTCAGTTCTGGAAATGATTCCCTCACTTTGTCTGGAGAGGAAGTTAATTCGTTGTTAGAACGAATGGGTTATTCTGCCGCGAACCCTAACAAGTTATTGAAGAATGATTTGGCTATTGAGTTTCAATTTCTCGCCGACATTACGGGAAAAGTGCTTTTGGCAAAACACTCGGCGCATGATACAATCACGCAGTATCAGTTGAACTTGATGGATGCAATTGTTGAAAGGAAGAAAGTGGATTGGGGAGCAATCGTTTTTAACTCAATCAAGAAGAAGATTAGCAAGTCTTCTGTGAATTTTTCAAGGATTTTAGGAGTATTTCTGCACTCCAGGTGCCCAGAATTGCTGACTTCAACTGGGATGCACATAAATGCTTCAAAGAGGCTATCTTGTGCCCTATTCAGCAAGTGGGACAGGCAGATCCTCAGACCCAGCAGGGCTGCTACTGTAACAATTGCTTTAGGCACAAAGACTTTATCAGTCTCTTCCCCTGCAACATCTCTTGGGGGATTGCCTGCCTCCTCCTCTGCTCCTATTTCTCCTCCTCCCCTTGTCTCTTCATTGCTTTCCTCTTCTCCCATTCAGCCTGTCATCTCCTCCCCCATCACCACTTCATTACCTTCTTCATCTCCTCCAGCCACCATTTCAGAATCATTCCACCCTCTTTTCTATTATCCTTCAATTGACTCTTCCATTCTGGATGATTCCTTAATGGATGATTCTCCCTCCTCTCTTGATCCTCCATCCTCCTCCTCTTACCAACAATTGTTGTATGACATTTTGGATTAACCCTCTTTCTTACCATCCACCTCCATTCCTATACCATCCATATCCACCATCCCTATATCCCAGCCATCCATCCCTCCTTTCTCACCTTCAAGTCATGCAGCAACTTCTTCAGTCCCAGCCACATCTTCATTCACCTCTACTCAAGTCTCTCTTGAGCAAGTGGATCTCCCGAATCTGGCCGATAGGCTATATGAGCTACTGGCTCCCAAGCTAGTGGCTTTGCTGGAGACCTCTATGACTCCACTCCAGAAGTCCATTCAGGAGCTATCCTCCAGACTCTCCGCTCTCTCTTCTCCACAGGCTAATCCTTCATTTAGGTGCGTTGATCCAGCTCCATCTGCATCAAGCCAGGGGGAGATGCCTTATGAAGCTATTGAAGTTGCTACTGCTCCTCCAGCTATATTGCCTGCTGCTGATACTGCTGCTCCAGTGCTTTTACCTATAGTGGACCTCAAGTCACTGCTGAGTAGTTTTGATTCTATCTATCATAAAATTGCATCAGTTCCTGTTCACAATGCTGAAGATTTTACTAAGGCCATTGTGCCTCTTTCAATATGTGATCCCAGTATAATTGAATCTTATGTCAATTCTCTTAAAGCTATGGATGTTGGTTCTATTTGTGCTGCTGCTGCTGCTGATGAAGTTATGACTGTTGTTTTGTCTGCTGAGATTTCTGCTGCTGATGATATGATTGTTGATGTTTCTGCTCCTGCTGATACTGTTTGTTCTGCTGTTGTACCTTCTCCTCCTGCTCCTGCTGTCTCTGAAAAGCTCAAAGATCAAGAAGATTATATCAGAAGGATCGACGATCTGTATGATCAACCTCGAAGTTCTGAAAGTGATCAGTTCCAAACAGAATCTGATGACTCTTATGGTACTATTGTAAGGAAAAGAAAAGCAAGAAGCAAAGCTCTGAAAAGAGTTCCTATCGAAAAAGCCAAGGATTCAAATGATGTACCCTACTATATATTGCATGATTGCCAAATTACTGAGCCGTGGATGCAATACTCCAAAAATCAATTGAAGGCAATGAAGAAAAAGAGAAAATTTAACAGGTATGAGAAAGGCTCCTCTATGTTTCAGCCTCCTCCTCCTCCTCCTCCAGATTCTGGATCAAGTGGAGGCTCAGCTTCTCTACATTCGGATCCAAAGCAAAGCCCTTCTCAACCATCTCAAAGATATCCTCCCATAGGGCATTATCAAAGAGGCAATCAGTCCAGAAGAGGACAGTTTAGAGGTAATCAAAGAGACTACAGAACTCAAAGGGAAGGACAAAGGCAACTTGACTCATCTCAAGTTCCTTACCCATATAAGCTCAGAGAAACTGTTGTACCAAGAACTGATGCTGCTCCTGAAACCTTTAATAGATATGAAGCTCCTATTCCTTTTGAGGATCTTGAAAATAATCCTATTTCCTGGACTGACAGGATGAATGAACTTGCTGCCTTGGACCAGCTGAAGAAGGCAAGAGAGCAAGGCAAGGACACCTCAAACATCTCCACTCTGTCCGAGCAAAGAAAAGCAGAGCTGGAAAGGTATTCTTCAAGGAAATTCTTTGATCCTGTAGATTATATGAAGCTGCATCCAGAGGCTATGGTTCCCAGAGCAAAAGCTCAAACCTCCTTAGGTGCAGAAGATGACAGGAGATCAAAGAAGGAATCCCTCAATCCCAATAGGGAAATTCTGTTCAAGAAAGGAAGTAAAAAGGAATGATTTTTGTATGCAGATGGCTCATTCATTTCTTAAATCTCTTGCTGAGGTTCTATCAGATTGTTGCTATACTGTTTATTGCTTTAATTTTTATTGCTTGATTGCATTTGATGATTGTATTTTATTCTAAGTCCTGTAAATAGTAATCCTAACCCAAATAGGGGGAGATTATTGGAACACCCTATTACTAATTTGGGCAATGATCACTATGTACTTAGGATATCTATTTGACCTAGTTGTATAGTTGAAAAGGTCAAGTTAGAATGTGTCTAGGGCTTAGAACTTAGGTTTGAAGCTGCCCCCAGGACCATTCAAGATCAGGAATCAAAGCTCAGACAAATGTTAAAAATAGTCGAGCTCAGGTCGACTATCATCGAGCTTCAGTCCGACGATCGTCAAGCTTGGATCAGCGCCCAGCCTTCAGCTATTTCTTTGTCGTCAAGCTTAGATCGATGCTTTGTCGTCAAGCTTAGATCGACGCTCTGTTGTTGAGCTTAGATCGACGCTCTGTCGTCAAGCTTAGGTCGACTATTTCTGTCTAAGAGAAGGTCGACGATTTCTGCCAAGCTCAAGATCGACTATTTCAGATTTAGTAAGGTCGACGATTTCTGCCTTAGCCAGGTCGATGTTTTCAGGTCGACGCTTTTTCCCTGAGTTCAGGTCGACGTTTTCTGGTCGACCATAGTCGATCTCCGATCGACTATTTCTTGATGAGGTCGACGTTTTCTGCTATCAAGTCAATATCAGTTATGGAATTATTTCAAATTCTTTCAGAGTTAATTGCTGCATTAATGGAAAAAGATTTCCTAGCCGTTTAAAGCTATCTGATGCAAATGTCAAGGACGGTAAAAATGGAATATTGCTAATGGACTTTCCCTAGAGACAAATGATATTTTTGGAAATCATTCAAGACTGTTTATTCGGCCATTCAAGTCAAGAATTCATTATTATTCTCTCAGTTCTTCTGGAGATTATTGAGCTGAAGAAAAGAGAGAAACAAGAAGACAGATCATTCAACACCAACACTAAGAGACACAGGAATTGCATTACAGAAGAAGAACAACAAAAAATTCTCTAATCAAGTTTTCATCTTCTGTGACTAAAAGATCCGCTTCAAGTGCTAAAAGGCTTCATCATTCAAGTCTTCAGACAACTCACATTTCAGCCTTGCTGAAATCATCATTTGCTGGAGAAGACTCATTGAAAGCCTATCACCCTGTGCAAAGCTTCTACTCCTGAACCTACTGCTAATCTCAGGGGGAGCTTTGACATCTTCATCAAATCCACTAGTGCTTCTCTCATTTGATCTGAGAACAGAGAAGACAACATCAACCTCTTTACTTTTACTTTCCTGCTGTAAAAGGGTTATCAAGACTCCCTTCAAAAGTTTTGAGTGTGGTTCTGAGAGCCTTGTCAAATCTCAGTGGTGGCAAGACACCTGATCAAAAAATCTTGTTTTGGTTTTTGAGCACCTTATCAAAAGCTCTTTGGTGTCAGGACACCTGATCAACTATTCCTGAGTGGATTCCTACCAAGGGTGGTAGAAGAGTGGATGTACCCAAGTTATTGGGGAACCACTATAGCTCCTTATGTCGTCTGGTTTGCTGTGTGTTTATCTTTGCTTTGTGCTGTGTGTTTCTTTAGTTTTTATTTTATCTTTGTTTCATAGCAAGCACATATACACTTAAATATAAATTAAATCTTAATCTGTCTTATTTATTTTAAACTGAAAATTATTTTAAAATACTCTATTCACCCCCCCTCTAGACTGAAGGTAGATCTCTCTTCCGCACTTTCAGGCACCTATTCTTAAATAATAGGCCCAGAATTCTTCCAAAATTCACAAAATTATTATTTATTTTCTTCTTGATAAAATCTAAGAAGATGACTCTCCAATCCAAGTGCTTCTTATCTACTATGGCAGCCATTAAGTAGAATTGATGTCTTGATATTGTATCATGAGCTGAATGTTTGGCTAAAATCACATTGCCTATAATGTCTGCTAAAAATCTATACTCCATAGAAAAAATTTTCTTTAATAACTTATTAGGGTTTTCAGAATTGTGACCCATTCTATCCAACATCTCAAAAAATTCTACACCTGATAGGTCTATGCTATCATGTCCAGTACTTAACAAAAAAATTTCTGTAAGAATGGTCGGAGTTAGGGATACCTGAGTTCCTGAGATGGTGCCAATGACTGTGTGTTGATCCACATTATGCGCAGTATAGACCCACTCTTTAATTTCATCTGCTACTAATTTGATTCTGGTTGTCATGATGTTCACAAGTTGTTGATCCTTAAACAGTTCCAAAATATCCTTGAACATTTGATCAGTTCCTTCAAACGAATCCATTTCAATGTCAAAACCAGTATCGAACTTCATTGCTGCTAAAACGATGACTGAAACTGACATGTTTCCTTCAAAAACAAACACGATAAGGTGTAGAGGAGTTTGGAGGGAAAGAAAGTTCTTGCAGAAAGTATGAAAGCGCAAAGGAGAATCAGGCATGAAAAAAAGATTTTATATTAGGGTTCGACGCTGAAAATGAAAGATCGTTGAACTCAGTTCGACGATCAATGGATCTAGGGGAAACTGAAGGGTCTCAACATCATCGATCTTCATTCGACGATATTTGAGATCGCTGATCGAAAAGGATAGTCCAGCACTATCTAGAAAATGTCGAGCTCCGTTCGACGATTCCTAAAATCGTCGATCTCCGTTCGACGGAAAACAAAAGATAGTTAAATATAATCTGGAAATGACGAGCTCCATTCGATGATCTTTAGGAAAATCGTCGAGCACAGCTCAGAGACATAGAAAACTTATAGATACTAGGAAATTCAAAAAAAAAATTAACCTAGACTTTTTCTCTTTTTAGGTTTAAAGGTCTTGGTACTTAATTAAGACTTCCTCCATCTAACATTCCTAACTGATTAAGGAAGAAGGTGTGTTTCTTTTCTTCCAAGGGATTGGTGAAAATATCTCCCCTTTGTAAATAAGTTGGGATATATTCCAATTCAATTTTGTTCTTCCTTACATTATCTCTTAAGAAATGATGTCTAATCTCTATGTGTTTTGTCCTACTATGGAGGACTGGATTTTGAGCTATTGAAATAGCACTAGTGTTATCACACAATATTTTGGACTTTTCTAAGTTGTAGACATAATCTAGGAGCTAATTTTGAATCCACAATATCTGTGAGCAACATCTACCTGCTGCCATATATTCAGCTTCAGCAGTTGATATGGACACAGATGTTTGTTTTTTGCAAAACCAGGAGACAAGTCTGAATCCACAATATCTATGAGCAACATCTACCTGCAAAGTTGTGAAAATCCAGTTAGATCAAATCCTGAATTAGTTGGATACCAGAGACCTAGATTTGGACAACTTTTCACGTACCTAAGAATCCTCTTAACTAATGTAAGGTGTGACTCACTAGGTCTGACTTGGAATCTAGCACATATGCATGTACCAAACATTATATCAGGTTTACTAGCTGTAAGATACAATAAGGAGCCAATCATTGCTCTATATGTTGTCTGATCAACTTGTTTCCCATGTTCATTAGCATCTAATACAATATTAGTAGGCATAGGTGTTTTCATAGAGGATGCTTCAGACATACCACATTTCTTAACCAATTATTTTGCATACTTAGTTTGGGAAATAAAGATGCCATCAGTATTTTGTTTGACTTGCAATACTAGAAAGAAGGATAGCTCACCCATGCTACTCATTTAAAATTTGGAATGCATTAGGTTGGACAACCTTTTGCACAAATTTGAATCAGTAGAACCAAAGATAATGTCATCTACATAGATTTGTACTAATAGGATATTGGACTTATGGGTTCTAATAAAAAGAGTTTGGTCTACTCTCCCCCTTTTAAAATCATTTTTCAAGAGAAAGTAAGCTAGGGTCTCATACCATGCTCTAGGATCTTGTTTGAGACCAAATAATTCTTTATGCAATTTATAAAAAAATCAGGGTGAGTTAGAGAGATCAAACCAGGGGGTTGTTTTACATAAACCTCTTCCTTTATGTCACCATTGAGGAATGCACTTTTGACATCCATTTCATAAACTCTGAACTTCTTGTGAGCTGCATATGCCAGGAAGATTCTAATGGCCTCCAACCTTGCAACTGGTGCAAAGGTTTGGTCATAGTCTATGCCTTCTTCTTAAGAGTATCCTTGAGCAACCAACCTTGCTTTATTTCTTACTATAACTCCTTAATCATCTAGCTTGTTCATAAATACCCATTTTGTTCCAACAATGGGATGATTATTTGGCTCTGGTACTAGTTCCCAAACTTTGTTTATTTCAAATTAATTTAATTCCTCTTACATTGCAATGATCCATTTTGGATCTTGTTCTGCATCTTGTATGGATTGAGTTTCAATTTGAGAAAGAAAGCAAGTGTGCATCAGATTTTGATTGAATTGTTTTCTGGTTTGCACACCAGCTGAGATGTCTCCAATTACTTTTGAGATTGGATGATCTCTTGATGTTACTAAATCAACAATAGGTGTTGATTGTTCACTAACCTGTGTTGTTGTTTCCTCTTGTGGAACAACAACTGACTCTTCATTTAGATTGTCACCATGGCTTGCTAAGATCTGAATGTGATCTTCATTTTCACTGCTTTCAGCTTCTTGTTTAATGGATGAATGTGATGGATCTTGTTCAATGATATGTAGCATGTCCAAATTTTCTGATATAGAATGTACCTGCAAAGGGTCTATGGTAGAAGTGTTCTTCTCCTTATAAGACATGTTAGTTTCATAAAAAGTAACATGAACAGTCTCTTCAACTTTATGAGATGATTTATTAAAAACCCTATAGGCATTACTGATCATGGAGTATCCCAGAAAAACTCCTTCATCAGCTTTGGCTTCAAATTTTGCTAAGTATTTTTTATTGTTGTTATGAATGTAGCAAATACAACCAAAAATCCTAAGATAATCAACTTTAGGTTTCTTCCCTTTGAGTAATTCATAGGGAGTCTCGTCCTTTAGCTTATGTATCAAACTCCTATTCAAAACATAGTTTGAAGTGTTCACAGCCTCTGCCCAAAAGGATAGAGGGAGGTGAGCATCTCTCAACAATGTTGTGGCAGATTCAATAAGGGTTCTATTCTTCCTTTCAGCTACCCCATTCTATTGAGGAGTTCTAGGAGCTGAGAAAGTATGCCTGATCCCTTCCCTCTGACAGAACTCTTGCATAAGAAGAGAATCAAACTCTATCACATGATCACTTCTGATCAGGGCTATGTGAGTATTGAACTCAATCTGTATACATTTGAGAAACTCTGTCAAACACTTGAAGTTATCAGACTTCTTCCTCAGAAAGAACACCCATGTGAATCTATAGAAGTCATCTACAACTACTAAAGTGTAAGATTTCCCTCCTAGACTTTGTACAGAAATGGGTCCAAATAGATCCATATGTAATAAATACAAAATCCTAGGTGAATCACTCTTATTATGTGGCTTAAAACTGTTTTTAGTTTGCTTGCCTAACTGAAAAGACCTTCATAGTCCTTCCTTCTTGTTAGGGCCAGAAGGTAGTCCTCTAACAAGGTTGTCCTTGGATAGCCTAGCAATGGTTCTAAGGTTGATATGTCCTAATCTCTTATGCTGTAATTCATTAGGTTTGCTAAGTGAGTTAAATAAACAAATGTCTACATGGGTTGAATGAAAATCTACTAGATATATGTTACCTATTCTGTTACATGTCAACACAGTTGTGTTGTCTTCTTATTTGATGAAGCATGAAGATTTGTTGAATGTGACCTGGCAGCCATCATCACACAGCTGACTACTGCTGATAAGATTGTGTTTCAGTCCTTCCACATATGCCACCTTTTTGAATGTGACTGGTTCTATTTGGACTGCACCATAACCTTTGAGCTGTCCAAAGTTTGAATCTCCAAACATGACTTTGGGTCCATGTTTAGCCTTGATGGATGTAAGGTTATCCTAGCTTCCTGTCATGTTCTTGGAGCACACACTATCCAGGTACTAATGCTGGTCATGGTTGGATAGGTCTTCACCTGCATAAATAACATTTCATTTATTTTTGACCCAGTTTACCTTGGGTCTAGCTTGATAACCTTTGAAATCTGAATTGAATGATATCTCCAGTTGACTCTTATACCGTTCAGGATGATATCTCGTAGGAGGAATTATCCATTTAGTATAAGGGTTGAACCCTTGAGATGTAGGATATTTAGAATTAACTTTTTATGTACCCTTTGAGAATTGGTCAAGTCTCTATGCTCCGTACGACGATCGTGGAACTGAGTTCGACAATCTTGGGTCAGATCGTCGAGCTCCGTTCAGCGATCGATCTTGTCAGTGTTTAGAGATAAGAGATCGTCGACCTGAGTTCGACAATTCAGCATGAAATCGCTGAGCTCTATTCGAAGATCGTCGAGCTCTGTTCGACGATTTCTGTTGAACTTTGTTCTTTTTAGGTAGATCAGAATTTTTTTTAGGTACCTCAAAAACTCCTTTTCCTTTATCAGAAATAAATTTAATGGGAGTTGTTAATACAATAGCTTGGCTGGATAAAGCACCCAAGCCCAGTGTACTATTAAGTCTTTAGTTCACTGTGCTTGTGATGTCCATTAGTTTGATATTTCTCCTATTGAGAGTTTCTTCAAACTTCTTGGCCTCAGATAGTTCACTTTTCAGTGAAGCTATCTGCTCTCTACAACATTCGTACTCATCTGAGAGTTTGAGGTTATCTAAACTTAAGGTACTGTATTCAGATAATTGATATTTGAGAGAGATAATTTCTTTCTCAGAATTGAGTAGATCTAAACATAATGCTTTAAATTAAGACTCGAAGTCCTTAGAATTAAAATCAAATGAATCAATTACCTGATCTTCTTCTAGCTCTGGTTCAGATTCAGATTCAGTTTCATGTTCTGAGTCAGTGTTGTTCTGAGATGCATTGATTGCCATCATGCAGAATTCTTTTTCCTGTGCATCATCTTCATCATCACTTGAGCTTAATGATGCATCAGATTCTTCTTCTATTGCACTTCATGTTTCAGCAACAAATCCCTTCCTAGTGTGCTTGTTCTTGATTGAAGAGGATTTCTTATAGTGATTTCTTCTGGAGTATTTATCTTTTCTCTTTTCTCTCTTGTCCTTCTTGTCCTTGTTTTGACTTTCTAGACAATCAGACAGTATGTGGCCAGGTCTCCTACAACCATAGCAAATAATCTCTTTATTATTTGATTTATCATCCCTTGGCTTTTCTTGTCCTCTAGATGACCTTTTTCTTAAGTCCTTCCTGGCCATTTTTTAGAACCTCTTGGCTAGGAGGATCATCGGTCTTCATTGCCTGTGATTTTGTCTTCGGACTGTTCTTCTGTGTCTTTGAAAGCAATTGATTTCTCCTTCCTTATTGCTGGAGAAATTTTCTTTTGTTCTTCTTCTCTATTTTTAATGAGCTGCTCATAAGATTTGAGCTTGCCCAATAGAGCTTCTATGGTAATCTCATTCAAACTTCTGGCATCCTTGATTGGATAGATTCTTGAATCCCAAGTGCTGGGGAAGTACATTAGAGTTTTGTCATTGATCTTTGTGAGAGAGATCTCTTTGTCCAAAGTTTTAGTTCACTGACAATTAAGCTTAGTCTGTTGTACATGTCAGCTACTGACTCATTTTCTGTCTTCTTGATATTTTCATATTGGGTGATAAGATGAGATCTTTTGTCTTTTCTCTCATCAGCTGATCCTGATACAATCTCAGATAGTTTGTCCCAAATTTCCTTAGCTGAGTTGCATTCAGCTACCTTTTGAAAGATATCATCAGACATTGTCTGTGCCAGGATATTCTTAGCTTTGGCATCAGTAACCTTCCATTTCTTTATATCAGCATCTGTTCCTGAAGGAGGTGGAACAACATTTGTACTTGTGCTTGAGGGAGGCTTTGGGAAATCTGTCAAAACAGAATTAAAGATATCTTATTCAATAGAATTTATGTATAATCTATTCCTTGCCTTCCAAAGTGCAAACTTGGAGAGATTGCACACTGGAGGTCTGGTGCTAGCATAATCCTTGTTTTGTTCCATGAATTTAAACTAAAATAGATATAATAAAAATAACCCTCTATAAGAATGGATCTTAAGACAGATATTTTGGTTCAGATGTTAGTCTGTATTAACAACACATTTAGCTGAGCAACCAACCTGGCTCTGATACCAATTGAAAGTGAGGATAATATATATCCTTCACTCTAGAGGGGGTGAATAGAGTGTTTTAAAATAATTTTGCTAAATTAAAAATTATTCTAGCAGTGGAAGACTTGATTTAATAAGTGTAGAGTCCTAAGCAGAAACTGAAATAAAACCACTACAAAAGGATTAATTCACAGCACACAGCACAAGAAAGAGCAAGCAATCCAGAAAAGACAAAGAGCTATAGTGGTTCCCCAAAACCTGGGTACATCCACTCTTCTACCACCCTTGGTAGGAATCCACTGCAGGATGATTTGATCAGGTGTCCTAGGCACCAATGAGCTTTTGATCAGGTGCTCAAAAACCAAACCAGATTTTTTGATCAGGTGTCTTTCCACCACTGAGTTTTGATCAGGTCTCAGGAACCAAAGCAAAACTTTTGAAGGGAGTTTAAAAACCCTTTTACAGGAAAGGAAAAGGAAAAGGGGTGAAGTTGTCTTCTCTATCAACTATCAAAGAGAAGCACTAGTGAATGAGATATTTTCAAAGCTCCCCTTGAGATGTAGCAGAAGTTCAGGAACTAGAAGCTTTGCAAGGGTGATAGGTCTTTAATGAGATGATTGCTCCAACAATAGATGATTTCAGCAAGAACTGAAATGTTTGTTGTTTGCAAATGATTGATGAAGGCTTGAGAAAGCTTTTGATCAGAAGGAATCAGAAAGAAAACTTGTTCTATTTTTTGAGTTATTGATTACCTTTTTCTTTCTCTATCTATTCTGTGTATATTGATAGCCGTTAGCAAAGTCATAAATGCTTTCCTTAATTATCAACTGTCTCTGGAGGAAATAACCTAAGTACATTCCTTCTTTGTTTCCTTGAAACTTGCTCCAGATTTATTATAATGGCTAGAAATCTTCTTCAATAAATGCTCTGATTTGAAATCCTTAACAAGCTGACAAAATCACATAAATCGTCGATCTCAAAATGAAATAGTCGATCTGAGCTCAACTATCGTCGAACTGAGCTCAGAGATATTGGAATTTGACTTGGACAAAAATCGTCTATCTGAGCTCAATGATCGTCGAACTGGGTTCGACGCCTCGTCGACTTGAGCTCAGAGATCGTCGAACTGAGGTCGATGCTTTGTAAGCCTGAACTTGGAGACAGTCAAACTGAGTTCGACGCTTCGTCGATCTGAGCTCGACGACAAATTCAATTATTCTTCTTGACTTCTCATCTAAACTAGGAGGTCTTGGGGAAATCTACAACCCTATGTAATAAGCCTTAGACCTAACTAGTTGAACTTTTCTTTATACAACATGGTCATAGCAACAATCCTTTTGATATAGTGATCCTGGCCCAAATTAGTAATACGGTGTTCCAACACTTTGTGATTTCCTTTGGTTTGACCAATGCACCCTCTGCTTTCATGGATCTAATGAATTGATATTTAAGGATTTCTTTGACCGATTTGTTATTGTGTTTATAGATGATGTCCTGGTGTATTCTCGTAGTGTTGAGGAGCTTACTCAGCATTTGCGATTAGTTTTGTCGACATTTAGGGAGCATAAGTTATATGTAAAGTTGAGCAAGTGTGAGTTCTGGCTACCTCAGGTGTCCTTTCTGGGTCATATTATGAGAAAGGAAGGTATTTTCGTAGACCCGACCAAGATTTCTGCTGTGATGGAATAGGAGAGACCTTCTACACATAAAGAGATTAGGAGCATCTTAGCCCTGGCTGGCTATTATAGAAGATTCGTGGAAGGGTTTTCAGTGTTTTCTGCTCCTCAAACTAGACTTACATAGAAGGACACTGCATTCATTTGGAGTGATAAGTGTGAGGAAGCGTTCCAATAGTTGAAGAAGAGAACATGTACTGCTCCAACTTAAACCTTACCTACTGAGGGAGTAGAGTACGTTGTGTATGTGGATGCGTCACACATTAGACTTGGTTGTGTTTTGATGCAATATGGTAAAGTGATGGCGTATGGATCAAGACAACTAAAGATTCATGAAAGAAACTATCCGACCAACGATTTGGAGATCGTTGCTGTAATTTATGCGTTGAAACTTTGGAGACACTTATTTTATGGCGTGCTATGCAAGATCTCTACGGACCATAAGAGTTAGAAGTACATCTTCACTCAGAAGGAACTAAATCATTGCCAGCGTCGGTGGTTAGAATATGTGGTTGATTAAGATGTGCAGATTCTCTATCATCTAGGAAAGACAAATGTAGTAGCGGATGCTTTGAGTAGAAAGACCGCCAAAATTTTTAATCTATCGGTACAGTCCTTGGTGGAAGAATTCTTGTTGATGGATATTGAGGTTAGGTGTAGTATTGTGTCTGCTATTCTAAAAGCAGAAGAGCCCTCTTGGATTTCGCTTACTAGAGCACATCAGAAGGATGATCCAGATCTATTACATATCTGGAGTAGGGCTGAAAAGGGAGAGCTACCCGATTTCTCCTTGGATGAGTTAGGTACCTTTAATTATCGGGGTAGATTTTGCATCCCTGCTTTTTGTGACATTCGGGCTAAGATCTGTACTGAAGCTCATAGTTCCAGTATAGCCTACCATCCTGGTTCAACTAAAATGTATAAAGATCTAAAGCAAATCTCTTGGTGGTCAGGAATGAAGAATGATATAGCGAAGTTTGTGTCGGAATGTTATACGTGTCAGCATGTTAAGGCTGACCATAGAAGGCCTGGAGGTAAATTGACACCGCTTGATATTCCAAGTTGGAAGTGGGAATTTATTTCAATATATTTTCTTACTGGTTTACCGAGATCTCCCCGTGGGCATGACTCTGTTTGACTGATAGTTGATAGATTGACTAAATGTGCTCACGTTATACCTTTAAAGATTGGATATTCTATGAAGAAGATAGTTGAATTATTCCTTGATGAGGTTATTAGATTACACGGAGTGCCGGTCAGTATCGTATCGGATCGAGACACTAGATTTTCGTCTTTTTTTGAAAGAGTTTACAGGAGGGGTTGGGTACCGACTTGAGGTATTCAACCGCCTATCATCCGTAGATGAATGGTCAGACGGAAAGGGTAAATAAGATCGTAGAAGAAATGATCAGGTGTTATATTTTGGATCATGGTGGTGCTCGGGATGAGCGTCTCAGACTCATTGAGTTTGCGTATAATAATAGTTACCAAGAGAGTCTAATGATGGCCCCGTTTTAGGCCTTATATGGGAGGCATTGCATGACTCCTTTGTTCTGGGCGGAGGTTGGTGAGAGATCGTTGCTAGGTCTGGAAGCCCTTGAAGAGATGATTTGTGTCCTAACTCATATTCGGGAAAAGCTCCGTATTGCACAGGAACGTTATGAGAAATATGCTAATCAATGAAGGATTGATCTAGATTTTCTTGATGGGGACTTAGTTTTTCTGAAGGTTTCCCCGATGTCAGGCGTTAATAGGCTTTGTAGGAATCACAAGTTAGACCCCTGGTATGTCGGGCCTTTTCAGATTCTCGAATGCATAAGAGTATCAGCTTATAGGTTGGAGTTGCCTGCTACCTTCCCTAGTATCCATGATGTGTTCCATGTGATCTAATTGCGGAAGTGTATTCGTGGTGATCGTCAAGTCCTTGACTCGGTGCCACAGATACCGCCCAACCTTATGTATGTGGAAGAACCTATTCGTATTATAGACTCTCCAGATCGAGTGCTGCGGTGAAAGTCCATCCCCATGGTTAAAGTCCTCTGGCGAAATCAAGATGTCGAAAGCGCGACGTGGTAATTGGAGTCTGTGATGAGAGAATCTCATCCGCATCTTTTCCCTTAGTTTAGGTATGTCTACAGGTCTTTGGTAATAACTGGATGTTTGTTTGGGTTTAATTTTAAGGTTGTGTTAAGTTTCAGGATGACTTCTTGTTAAGGGGTGTGAGTGTAACACCCCTGATTTTCAGATGTTATTAGTTGGTTTGTCGACGACATGATTATGATGTCAGAGCGTTACTTTTTCAATTAATTGTCGGCGCTGCACCGTTTGTGCATTTTCGAGTCTATTGGGTCTGTTTGACAAGATTTTAAGATTCTGATGAGATTGAATGTTTTTCTTGAGTTGTAAGATGAGCTTTTGAGGCCTTGGATTTGTCCAGTTCTCGAGTAATGCTCCTTATACTCGAAAACATAAATTGTTCTTCCCAAGTAGTCTCCTACCTGTTCTCGAGTAATGCTTCTTGTACTCGAGAAAAATCGTCTCCTTTACTCGAGAAACCTTCTCCTTCTACTCGAGTAATCTTCCTTCAGTTCTCGAGAAATATCTTCTACTCGAGAAATATAACCTCCCACTGGAGAAATCCATACTTCTTTGCTACATTACTGGTCCAATTAACCCACAATCCCAAATCCTTTCCTAGAAATACTATAAAATTAATAAAATTATACCTTATATATATATATATGTACTTTTCTTCTCCTCCTTAGACAGATTTCCTTCATTCTTCCCGAACCAGAGCGGCGTGAGCGAGAGAGGGAAGTTTCTTCCATGCTTCTTTCGGTGGCCGCCGACGATGTTCTAGTGCTCGAAATCATTAACCGATCTTTGATCCGGAAAGCTATAAGCGAGAGTTTCCCCATCGTTGTAAAATTTTCCCAATTCCTTGAGTTTTTCTCGCTAGGGATTTCTGCCCAAACTCCTATTTTTTTGCAATTTTTGTTATATTTTAACTTCCCTCGTCTTTTGTAGCCCTGATCTGTGATAAGGAGTGATTTGGAGAGTTTTTCCGGCGAAACCAAGGCAAGTGATGGTTTCCTCCTTCTCTTCCCTTCTTTGTCCCGACTTGCGAAAAATTCCTAACTTATTGTTTTCATGATTATTAGTAATTGTTGGTTATGGTGTTGTAGATCTTCTGTCTATTCTATACATGATTTTTCTTGTTCTTGATTTTGCTATCTAACCCTGTTAAGTGCTATATATTTTGATGATGAGGTTATATCTCATCCTTATAGTCGTTCCACAACTTTCTTGTAGAACGCGTTGGAGATTATTTAGAATCGTAAATTCTTTCTAAAGGTTGACCAACCATTTCAATCTAGAATTGTCTAGCAGAATCTGATGTGACATTGTTGTCTTAAGATTTATATCATGGTTTTCTTCGTGGAGATGCCGTGGGGCGAGACAAGCCGCCAGGCAAAGGGTGGGTTTTTGAGTGCCCCTGAGCTCTAAACAAAGATCTTTACGGGGTGTGACTTCATGGTTTTTCTTTATTGCGAGTGTTTTAGTGGATGAACCCACTGCTGCGACATTTGTTCTCCCTATTAGTAATTTGTGGGCTCTACCTATTTTTTTACATTTGCGAGAAATGGTGGAGTATCCAATCTCCCCCACAATTTGACAGATAAAGTATCTTTGGGGTTGTGTAAAGATGAGTTGATCACCCCGCCTATTTTGATTCTGGTGGAGTTGACCACAGGTGGCTAATAATGGTTTGTTTCTCTCCTAATGGTTTAATCTTGACCGTCTTGTGCATTTGGGGTGTTGTGGGTACATTATGCTTCATGTAAGTGTTCCCTTTTTACCATGTTATCTTACTACTGTACTTTATTTAAATATCTTTCCTTTGGTCTTGGGTTGGTACCCCCTTGAATTTATTTACTTGTGTCTTACTTTCGCCATCACTTGTACTTTCTTATTGAGGTGTTCTGTCTTTGGAATGCCTCAGGTTCAGAGCTGTAGCTGAGTTTGCTGCTGGTTTTGGAGTTCTTGGGCAAAAGAGTTGGCTGTGGTTTTTACCTCGCCGTAGCGAGGTAGTTTGTTGTTTTGTTTACTTTGCTAGTTCAAACATACTATGTTTTATCTGGGTTCGTGTCAGTTTGTTGATGCCCACAGGATTGTTGATTTTGGGTTCTTGCTAGCTTCTTAGTATTCTTTCTTTGTATAAGATTACTTGCTCTCTGCGATGTTTTAAGCTACGATTACATGGTAGTTATTTCAAGTATAAAAAATTACTATTGTTACCTCATGCATTACATATTTTAAAATATAAAATCACTCTATTTAACGACCGTACAAAACTACTTTTATTTTTAATAAATTTATAACTTGTATGCCTTGAGGTGTCTTTTGGGAACCTTTCAGCTCTAGTAGGATGACTAATCTGATAAAAGAAGTACTTTCCGCAACGTTAAATTACTTTTCTTGTGGACTAGAGGAGCCACTAAGCCGAGGTATATGGCTAACTACTGCACTTAAACTGATTTTACCTTTAAATAACTTAAAGAATCTTTCTTCTTGTTTATATAGGTTTTTGCCTAAGCATCCCCAATTTTCCCCTACTTATATGGAATCGTGACGCGCCTTTTTCCCTTACTCTGATACACTTTTATGGTAGTGAAAGATACGGGTTGTGACAAAAAGATAAGTCAAAAATGGTATATTTATAATATAATGCGTGTACCTAAAAAGAACTCATGAACACCTACTAATCTCTGCAAAAGAGAAGTCAAAAGCAGGTAAATACACATATAATGTGAGTACAAAATATATACTCACAAATACCTGTTGGAACCCTAGTTCTGATTTGGGCATGGATCACTATTAGGATGTTTAGATTGACCCAAAATGTATAGTGATGGGTCAATAGATTATTTCATGGTTTGCTCCTTCAAAAAAATTCCAGAGAAATTCAGATTTGAAGTTCAAAAATTTATCTCAAAGAAAATCTCTGATCTCAGTTCAACGAACTCTTATCTCAGTTTAACGAACTCTGAGCTCAGCTCAAAGAGAGCTTTAAAACTCAGTTCAACAATTATGTAGTTCACAATCTCTGAGTTGAGCTAGACAAACTCCTACATGAGCTCAACGAACTCTAAGCTCAGTTTTAAGAAACCTTTAAAATTCAGTTTGACGATTTCTTTGCAGTATGCAGGCAGAATTATTTATAGCTTGGCGAATTAATTAAGGCTTCATTATAGTAGATTACAGCTATCAGATTTAATGCTATATATTCTTATGAATATAGCCGTTTGGAGGCTACATTAATTATGGATTAAAGTAGGATTTAATGCTAATTGATTCCCAAAGCAATTACAATTCTCGGAAATGATTCAGCCACTGTAGTAAAAGAAAATTAAAATGTTTGAATTTTTTTCAGGAAATATATAGATATTATTCTATTGAGACATAACTATAGAAGGAAAGAACAAGAAGCAGGGAGTCAGAAAAACAAAAATATTCAGAGTTCTTCTTCTTCATCTTCTTCAGGCTTTCAAGAAAAAACAAATATATATCAATCTAAAGCTTGCAGAAAAGCAACATCACTTTAAAGGCCTACACAGTGAAGCAAAGCTTCCATTCTCTAGAACAATTCTACATCTCAAGGGGAGCTTTTAGATAATAAAATCCACTTGTGTTCTCTCAGAGCCTTGAGATAGAGAAGACAACATCTTTCTTCCATCTCACTGTGTACAGGGTTATAACTCCATTCAAAAGTTAAACTTTTGGTGGCAGGGTACCTGATTAAAAACCTGTGTGTTGGTTTTTGGGCACCTGATAAAAAACTCAAAAGGGTTGCTAGATCTCCCTTGAAAAAATAGATCTTGTGGTGGCAGGGCACTTGATAAAAAAACCTGTAGTTGATTCCTACTAAGGTGTTAGAAGAGTAGATGTACCCAGGTTTTTGGGGAACCACTATAATCCTTGTGTCATTTGGATTGCTAGCTTTGCTTTCTTTACTTTTGTGTTGTGCTTTCTCTTTTATATAACATATATATATATATATATATATATATATAATTTCAACTTAAGATCTCTTCTATTCTTTCAATTGGTATCAAAGGGTCATTTCTTTAATTGTATAGGCTAACAGCTGAACCAAAACGATTTGATAGATCTTATATTTCTTAAAAGTTTATCAGGACACAAAATAAAGAGTTTTAAAGCACCAGACCTCCTATGTGCAATCTAGATAAGCTTGCACTATGGAATGCAAGGATTAGGCTTTTTATGAACTCTATTGATGAAGTCATTTACAACTCAATTTTGATATGCCCTTATTAACTAGTGGAAACATCCAACATCTACTCTATTTCATCACCTAAATGGACAGAAGCCCAGAGAAGGCAGAAGACTTCTGATGCACATGTAATGAACATTCTTGTACAATCAAAGTCTGATGATATTTTTCAGAAAATTGCTAAATGTTCATCAACAAAGGATATTTGGGACTCCCTCACAGTAATGGTTGCTGGATCAGCTAAAAAGAGAATATCTGATGCTGACACTTGGAGTGACTCTAACTCTGAAGCTTCATCCTGTACAACTGAAGATATTGAAGAGTCAAGAGCAAAAGAAGTTTGCCTAATGGCTTTAAATGCCTCTTGCAGCAACTCAAATGAATAATCAGACTCTTAAGCAAAATCTGAATCAGAAGAGTATCACGTAATCCCTTCCATTATTTTTTCTTCAAATCATTTAAAAAAAATTTAAAAATATTTGTAAAGATTTGATCCAATTTGAGAAGGAAATAAAACTTTCAGAGAAAAATTAAATAATTCTTCTTCAGAAAATAGAAAGCTTAAAGAAATTTTGAAAACTACTATTGAACAGATTAATTATTTTGAATAAGTTAAAGGCAAAGACAAGTTAAAAGATTTAGATAAACAAACTAAAGTTTTGCATAATAATGACAAACCCAAACAAGTTAAGAATTTTCAGAAAAATCATGTTCAAAAAATTTCGTCGAACCGAGCTCGACAAAAGCAGTATTATACGTCGAACAGAGATCGACGATCGTGGAACAGAGATTATGACTATTTTCATTCTGTGAATTGAGATCGACGAAAATAATACTTTTCGTCGAACTCAGATCGACGAAGTCAACAAAAATCGTCGAACTCAAACTATCAATATAGGAATTTTAATTCCTATCAGAACAATAATCAAAGACACAAATTTGTTAACCCCTTTTCTCAATGGATAATTCCACACAGAAAATTTCATCCTCTAGGTAATAAAAGTCAACCTGAATATTCTTTTTCTCTCATTATTACGAAAGAGAATAAGGACCCAAGGTAATCTGGGTCCAGAACTCCGTGAAGTTTAGAAATTCAGCTGAAAGAAAATCTCTGAGCTCAATTCAACAAACTATGAGCTCAGTTCAACGAACTCTGAGCTCAGCTCAAAGAAAGCTTTAAAACTCAGTTCAACGATTAAGCAATTCACAATCTCATAGTGGAGCTCAACAAACTTCGAGCTCAGTTTGAAGAAAGCTTTAAATTAAATTTGACGATTTTTTTTCATTATGCAGGAAGAATTATTTACACCTGGCCGAATTAATTAAGGCTTTATTATAGGCGATTATAGTTATCATATTTAATGATATATATTCTTTTGAATATAGACGTTTGGAGGCTGCATTAATTATGGATTAAGTCAGAATTTATTGTTAATTGATACCCAAAGCAATTACAATTCTCGACAATGATTAATCCATTGCAGTAAAAGAAAATTAAAATGTTTGAATTTGGTTTAGGAAATATATAGATATTATTTTATAGAGACAGAACAACAAAAGGAAAGAACAAGAAGTAGAGAGTGAGAAAAACAAAAATATACAATGTTCTTCTTCTTCATTTGCTTCAGGGTTTCAAGAAACAATAAATATATATCAGTCTAAAAGCTTGCAGCAAAGCAACTTCACTTTGAAGGCCTATACCCTAAAGCAAAGTTTCCATTCTCCTGAACTATTCTACATCTCAGGGGGAGCTTTAACAACATAAAATCCAATAGTCTTCTCTCAGAGCCTTGAGACAGAGAAGACAATATCTTTCTTACATCCCATTATCTACAGATTTATAACTCCCTTCAAAAGTTAAACTCTTAGTGGCAGGGAACCTTATAAAAAACCTGTGTTTTAGTTTTTGGGTACCTGATCAAAAGCGCAAAAGGGTTGCTAGATCTCCCTTGAAAAAATAGATCTTGTGCTGGAAGGGCACCTGATCAAAACTTGTAGTGGATTCCTACCAGGGTGGTAGAAGAGTTGATGTACCCAGGTTATTGTGGAACCACTATAATCCTTATGTCATCTGGATTGCTTTCATTGCTTTCTTTAGTTTTGTGATGTGCTTACTCCTTTATATAACACACACACACATATATATATATATATATATATATATATATATATATATCTTTATATATTATATGGAAGTATATTAAAATAAAGAGACAGAAATCCACATTAAATCATAACCATTGAATATAATCCGAACAAGAAATCTTTGCCATCCATCCACTAAAATTTGAATTATAATGCAGTCAAAAATGGATTCCAAAAAAATAAACTTAAATTTGGTCTCCTGTACTGCCGCCCGCCGTCTGCAACCCTACTTCGCGCATTTTTCAAAATCCTGCAAATCCCTTCTCATCGCCATCAGCAGCATTTCGGAACCCTTCTTCGTTTCTGCTCCTGCTCTACACTTCCCCCTCGCTGCTTGACACTTCCCCCTCGCTAGTCAAGAAAATTGCCGCATAACGCTGACGTTTCGTAGTGCCACTGCGTTCCGCATATACACTTGCCAAAACAAACCAACGACTAAGGAGAAACCCCACCGTCCTCGACACTGCTCCTTCACCCGTGAAAGAAGTGGCCTCCGGCGACTCCACATCACCCAAGACATCGCCGATCTTGGCATGTTGGTAAGCGCGCCTCCTCCCTCCATCTCATTTCTTTTAGATCTGTAGAAATGTCGCCGCTCTTGGCCTGTTTGTAAGAACCGCCTCCTCCCTCCTTCTCATTTCTTCAAGATCAGTAAAAATACATAATGTTACTGCTGTTCGTTCTTCGCATTCCTTATTTAGCATTTTTCCTTCCTCCGATCTTGGCCCGGTGGTGAGCGCCGCAACCTCCCTTCCTCTCATCTCTTCCAGATCAACCGATTCTTTATGTATGCCATTATCAAACATGTGTATATTTCTGTGTATTATCTAACACATATGTATGCTGATGTTACTGTTTAGTTATTTTTTAAAAATTCAATTTTGTTTAATTCAATTTGAAAGCAACATAACTTTCGCTATGCTGGCCAAGGGAAGATCTATGTTTACATTAAATAATTCGTTCTATTTTGTGTTTAATTTAATTTCTCAGGAACATATCTTTCATTATATCAATATTGATTTCATTCTTTAGGTTTTTGTTTTTGCTTACGTTTAATTTATCAAGTTTTTAATTCTTTTTAAATTCCATTTTTAGGACCATCTCTCACCTGCATACTTATTTATGTGTGACTGAAGCATGAAAACAATTATGTATGGAGTTCTGTTGCATGTTTAAAAGTGCACAGTAAACAGAACTGAAATTTCATTATTGTTTGATAATAGAGATTCATTGTGTTTTTGTTAGATTTATGGTTTATTAAGATCTTCATTATTGTTGCATATTCATGACAATGACTGCCTAACATGTATTGCTAACCCACTTTTTCTTTATATTGCAGCTACAAAAACTCGCAGATCTGGTCTTTCGTGGTGCCCTAAAAGGCAAAAATTAGTACTTTAAAAGGGGAATAATCTACTGTTTCTTGAGGTAATTTTCATTGCTGTTTTCTTCTGTTCTTTTTCTTAATATGCATCTTCTGGTATAATTTTCTTAATATGCATCTTCTGTTAATTTTCATTTAATATCTCAGTAATTGTTGGTATTGTTGAAGTGCACCGTTACTTCATGCCACGTGTAGGTTTTTCATTCATAAATCTCATATGGTTTTATTAGTTTTCTTCACATAGTTTAACTTTCTTAAAACATACTGGATTTTTAGGTCATTTTTTATAATGGGGATTCAAGATTGAACGCGGGAGAATTAGATTCTAATTCTAACCTTCATATGCTCTAAGCACAAATTAAATTCTATTTCTAAACGTTAACGCATGAGAATTAGATTCTCTTTCTTAACTTCATATGCTTTGAGGAGAAATCTTATTAGCTTTAATATTTGGTTTCAAAAATAGGGATTTATCTATGTTTGGATTTAAGAGATGCAGTTCTATCAAGATAAAAATCATAGTTCATTGATGGAAACCTAAATTTGTAAATAATCATGCACATTGCATTTGTTATCCAAGTAGCATACTTTTTTGTTATTTAAGCTTCTTTTGTGTTGTGTGCATAGAAATAGTTTTGCCTGGGAATTTCTTCAAGCTTAGAAATATGCGCTGAGAAATTTTTCAAATTGATATTTTTGTACACCTTAGAATTTTTCGAATTTCCAATCCCTATAAGTTCCATCAACGAGGTTATGTTTGTTTGTACGTCGAACCATTGTTTGCCTCATAAGAAGTTCCAATTTCTTCGTTTCGTTCTACTTTAAGCCTGACGTTATGTTTTCCTAACTCAATATTACAAACTTAAAAATATTAAGGAGTTGGTTTTTTTTGATGTATCAATATTAGTCCAGCGTTAATGATATAATTTGCGAGTTTTTTTGGGTAATAAAATAAATGGCGACAAACTGCACTGATTTCCTCCATTGCTACCTCTCCCTCTATGAACATCATAATTTAATTCCTCTGTAGGCATATGGGCCCTTCATCAAGGCCACATCTATTTTTTGCATCCTAATTAATTTAAGACTTTTTTTAAATTCCTTTACTGCACTTTCAGTTTTCTTCGTCTGCACACATTCCTCCTTTGTTTTCTCTTATCAAAAAAATAATTGATGTGTTCATCTAAGAAATAACTCCATTTAACTTACATTGCTACGGGGGCACACACATTGCTGCGGGGGCAGCCTGCAATGACCTGTCGGGGGGGGGGCTTATGAAGCAAGTTGGCTGCGGGCAAAGCCCACCATCACGGGCCGGGTACTGTGGCACGTAGCCATAGGGGCGTAGCCCCGTGTTAGGCACTCGTACATATACATATATATATATATATATATATATATATATATATATAGTGTAAACTTAAAATATCTTCTATTATTTCAACACCTGCTAATCTATGTAATAGAGAAGTAAAAAGCAGTTATATTTAAAATTTAACCTGAGTACCTGAAGAGAACTCGCGAAAACCTGCTAATCTCCACAAAAGATAAATCAATAGTAGGTAATAAACACATAACGAGTGTAATTGAGGTGAACTCGTGAACAACTGCTAATAATTGCAAAAGAGAAGTTAAAAGCAGGTAAATTAACATATAACGGGAATTCCTGAAGAGAACTCACGAACACCTGCTCATCTCCACAAAATAGAAGTAAAAAGCAGGTAAATAAACAAATAACACGTGTACTTGAGAATAATATGCTAACACCTGCTAATCTCTACAAAAGAGAAGTCAAAAACAAGTAAATAAACATATAATGTGAGTAGCAGTGGAGAACCCATGAAAACTTAAAATCTCTATAAAAGAGAACTCAAAAGCTGGTAACAAAACATATATCGTGAGTGCCTGAGGTGAACTCGCGAACACTTACTAATCTCTGCAAAATAAAAATAAAAAGCTGGCAAATTTAAAATATAATGCAAGTACCTAAAAATAACTCACAAACACCTGTAATCTACACAAAAGAGAAGCAAAAAAAGTTTAATGAACATATAACACGAGTACTTGGGGAGAACATACTAACACACCCCAATATCTGTAAAAGAGAAGTCAAAAGAAGATAAATAAATATATAATGTGAGTACCTGCAAAAGAGAAGTCAAATCAGGTAAATTGAAAATATAACATGAGTACCAGAAGAGAACTCATGAACACATTCTAATCTTTGCAAAATAGAAGTAAAAAGCTGGTAAATAAACATATAATGCGAGTACCTAAGGTGAACTCTCGAACACCTGTCAGTCTTTGCAAAAGAAAAGTAAAATGCAGTTAAATTTAAAATATAACCCGAGTAGCTGAAGAGACCTCGTGAACACCTGCTATTCTTCATGAAAGAGAAGTCAATAGCCTTAAATAAACATATAACAATAGTACTTGAGGTGAACTCGAGAACATCAGCTAATCTCTTCAAAAGAGAAGTCAAAAGCAGGTAAATTAACATATAATATTAATAACAAAAGAGAACTCGCAAACACCTGCTCATCTCTACAAAAGAGAAGTCAAAAGTAGGTAAATAAACATATAATGCGAGTACCTAAGGTGAAATCTCTAACACTTACTAATCTCTGCAAAAGAGAAATAAAAAATAGGTAAATTTAAAATATAACGCAAGTAGCTAAAGAGAATTTACGAACACCTGCTAATCTCCGCAAAAGAGAAGTAAAAAGCAGGTAAATAAACATATAACATGAGTACTTGAGGTGAACATGCTAACACCTACTAATCTCTACAAAAGAGAAATCAAAAGTAGGTAAATAAATATATAACATGAGTACCTGAGGAGAAGTCATGAACACCTGCTAATCTCTGCAAAAGAGAAGTCAAAAGCAGGTAAATTAAAATTATAACACGAGAACCGGACAAGAACACGCGAACACCTACTAATCTCTGCAAAAGAGAAGTCAAAAGTTGATAACAAAACAAATAATGCGAGTACTTGAGGTGAACTTGCGAACACCTACAAAAATTTGCAAAACAAAAATAAATAGTAGGTAAATTTAAAATAAAATGCAATAGGTAAATAAAAAATTTTAAGAGTACCTAAGGTGAACAAGTTAACACCTGCTAATCTCTACAAAAGATAAGTTAAAGAAGGTAAATAAACAAATAACGCGAGTACCTAAGTAGAAGTTGTGAACACCTCCTAATCTCTACAAAAGAGATAAAAAGCAGGTAAATTTAAAATATAAAGCAAGTACCTGAATAAAACTCGAAAACACGTACTAATCTGCTTAAAAAAGAAGTCAAGAGCACATAAATAAACAAATAATGTGAGTACCTAAGATGAACTCACCAATACCAACTAATATAGGTAAAAGAGAAGTCAAAAGCAGTGAAATTTAAATATAACTCGAGTATTTGACGAGAACTTGCAAACACATGTTAATCACCGCAGAAGAGAAGTCAGTAGTATGTAACTAAACATATAATGAGAGTACCTGAGGTGAACTCGTGAACACCTACAAATCTTTGCAAAAGAGAAGTTAAAAGTATGTAAATTAACATATTACGTGAATACATGAAGAGAACGTGTGAACACCTGCTCATCTCTCCAATAGAGAAGTCAAATGTAGGTAAATAAACATATAACACGAGTACCTGAGGTGAATATGCTAACACCTGCTAATTTCTGCAAAAAAAAAGTCAAAAACAGGTAAATAAACAAATAACATGAGTAGCAGAGGGGAACTCGTGAAAACCTACAAATCTCTACAAAAGAGAAGCCGAAAGAAGGTAATTAAATATACAATGCGAGTGCTAGAGGTGAACTCGCGAACACCTACTAATCTCTACAAAAGAGAAATAAAAAAGTATGTAAATAAATATATAACACGAGTACCTGAGGTAAACATACTAACACCTGCTAATCTCTACAAAAGAGAAGTCAAAAGAAGGGAAATACACATATAATGCTAGTACTTGCAAAAGAGAAGTTAAAGCAGGTAAATTTAAAATATAGCACGAGTACCTTAAGAGAACCCGCGAACACCTGCTAATCTCTGTAAAAGATAAATTAATAGAAGGTAAATAAATATATAATGTGAGTACCTAAGGTAAAGTTGCGAACACCTACTAATCTATACAAAAGAGAAGTCAAAAATAGTTAAATTAAAAATATAACACGAGTACCGGAATACTCCACGTGAACACCTGCAAATCTTTGCGAAATAGAAGTCAATAGCAGTAAATAAACATTAAGCAAGAGCACATGAGGTGAACTCACGAACACTAGCTAATCTCTTTAAAATGGAAGTCAAAAGCATGTGAATAAACATATAATGAGAATACATAAAGAGAACTTGTAAATACGTGCTCATCTCTGCAAAATAGAAGTCAAAAGAGTGTAAATAAACATATAACACGAGTACCTGAGGTGAACTCGTGAACACTTACTAATCGTTGAAAATGAGAAATAAAAACTTGGTAAATTTAAAATATAATGCGAGTACCTAAATAGAATTCATGAACACTTGGTAATCTCTGCAAAAGAGAAGTCAAAAGCAAGTAAATAAACATATAACACGAGCACTTGAGGTGAACATGCTAACACCTGCTAATCTTTGCAAAAGAGATGTCAAAAGCAGCTAAATAAACTATAATTCCAGTATATGAGGAGATGTCGAGAATAGTTGCTAATCTCTTCAAATGAGAAGTCAAAAGTGGGTAAATAAAATATATAACGTGAGTTCCTTAAAATAACTCTCAAACACGTACTAATATATGCATAAGAGAATTCAAATGTAGATAACTCAACATATAACGCGAGTACCTTAGATGAACTCGCGATTACCTACTAATCTCGACAAAAGAGAAATAAATAAAGGTAAATTTAAAATGTAGTGCAAGTACCTAAATAGAACACGTGAACACCTACAAATCTCCACAAAAGTGAAATAAAAAGCAGGTAAATTAAATTATAACAAGAGTACCGGGGGTGAAAAAGTCAACACCTGCTAATCTCCACAAAAGAGAAGTCAAAAGCAGGTAAATAAACGTATAACGAGAGTACCTGAGGAGAAGTTGCGAACACCTGCTAATCTCTAGAAAACAAAAGTAAAAAGTTGGTAAATATAAATTATAATGCGAGTACTTGAAGAGAACTCACAAACACGTACTAATCTCTGCAAAAGAGAAGTCAAAAGCAGGTAAATAAACATATAATGTGATTACCTAAGATGAACTCACCAACACTTGCTAATCTCTGTCAAAGAGAAGTCTGGAGCAGTAATATTTAAAATATAATGTAAGTACCTGAAGAGAATGTGCGAACACCTGCTAATCTTTGAGAAAGAGAAGTTAATATATAATAAATAAACATATAACGAGAGTAACCAAGGTTAACTCATGAACACCCGCTAATCTCTGTAAAAGTGAAGTCAAAAGTAGGTAAAATAACAAATACCGTGAAAAATTGAATTTAAATCGCGAACACCTGCTCATCTATGCAAAAGAGAAGTCAAAAGTAGGTCAATAAACATATAACATGAGTACTGGATGAGAAGTCACGAACACCTGCTAATCTCTGCAAAAGAGAAGTTAAAAGCAGTTAAATTTATAATATAGCACGAGTAATATAATAGAACTCACAAAAACTTGCAAATCTCCGCAAACGATAAATCAATAAAAGGTAAATAAACATATAATGTGATAACCTAAGGTGAACTCTAGAACACCTGCTAATCTCTATAAAATAGAAGTCAAAAGCAATTAAATTTAAAATATATAGCAAGTACCCGAAGAGAACTCACGAACACTTGCTAATCTCCACAAAGGAGAAGTCAATAATAGGTTAATAAACAAATAATTAGAGTACCTAAGGTGAACTCACGAACAACTGTTAATCACTGTAAAAGAGAAGTCAAAAGTATGTAAATTTACATATAACTTGAATTCCAGAATAAAACTCATGAACACCTGTTCATCTCTGCAAAAAAGAAGTCAAGAGAAAGTAAATAAACATATAACACGAGTACCTGAGGTGAACATGCTAATACATGGTAATCTCTGCAAAAGAGAATTCAAAAAGAAGTAAATAAACAAATAATGTGAGTAGCTGAGGAGAACTCGCGAACACCCGCTAATCGCTGCAAAAGATATGTTAAAAGTAGGTAAATTTAAAATATAATGCGAGTATCTCAATAGAATTCCCAAACATATGCAAATATCTGCAAAAGAGAATTTAAAAGAAGGTAAATAAACATATAACGCGAGTACCTGAGGTGAACTCACGAACACCTACTAATCCTTGCAAAAGAGTAGTCAAAATCAGTTATAGTTAAAATATAACTTGAGTACCAGAAGATAACTCACGAACACCTATTAATCTTCGCAAAATATAAGTCAATCCCTAGTAAATAAATATATAACGAGTGTTCTGGAGGTGAACACGCAAACACCTGCAAATCTCTACAAAGGAGAAGTCAAAAAAAGTAAATTAACATATAATGTGAATATCTAAAGAGAACTCGCGAAAAACTATTCATCTCTACAAAAGAGAAGTCAAAAGAAGGTAAATAAACATATAACACGAGTACCTGAGGTGAATAAGCTAGCACCTGCTAATCTCTGCAAAAGAGAAGTCAAAACCAAATTATTAAAGATATAATGTGAGTAGTTAAGGAGAACTCGCGAACACCTACTAATATCGGAAAAAGAGAAGTCAATAACATTTAAATAAATATCTAATGAGTGTACCTGAGGTGAACTCGTGAACACCTGCTAATCTCTACAAAAGAAAAGACAAAATCAGGTAAATTTACATATAAAGTGAATACCTGAAAACAACTCACGAATATATGTTAACATCTGCTAAAGAGAAGTTTAATGAATATAAATAAACATATAACGCGAGTACCTGAGGTGAACTCACAAACACCTACTAATCTCCTCAAAAGAGAAGTCAAAAGCACTTAAATTTAATATATAATGCGAGTACCTGAAGAGAACTCACGAATACTTGCTAATCTCTGCAAAAGAGAAGTCAATAACAGGTAAATAAACATAAAATATGTTTACCTGAAGTAAACTCATGAACACCTACTAATCTCTGCAAAAGAGAAGTCAAAACAAAGTAAATTAACATATAACGTAAATACCTGAATGGAACTCGTGAACACCTGCTCGTCTTTACAAAAGAGAGGTCAAAAGGAGGTAATAAAGAAATAATACGAGTACTTGAGATGAATAAGCTAACACCAGCTAATATTTACAAAAGAGAAGTCAAAAATAAGTAAATAATCATATAACATGAGTTATTGAGGATAACACGCGAACACCGGCTAATCTCTGAAAAAGAGAGGTCAATAGCATTTAAATAAATACATAATGAGTATGGCTGATGTGAACTCGTGAACACCTGCTAATATCTACAAAAGAGAAGACAAAATTAGGTAAAATAACATATAAAGTGAATACATGAAGAGAACACACAAACACATGCTAATATCTGCAAAAGACAAGTTAAATGAAGGTAAATAAACATATAACGCGAGAACCTGATGTGAACTCATGAATACCTACTAATCTCCACAAAAGAGAAGTCAAAAGTAGTTAAATTTAAAATATATTGCGAGTACCTGAAGAGAACTCACTAGCACCTACTAATTTCCGCAAAAGAGAAGTCAATAGAAGGTAAAAAAACATATAACGAGCGTACCTGAGGTGAACTCGTGAACACCTGCTAATCTTTATAAAAGAGAAGACAAAATTAGATAAATTAATATATAATGTGAATTCTTGAAGAGAACTTGCGACCACCTACTCATCTCTACAATAGAGAAGTCCAAAGAAGGTAAATAAACATATAATGCAAGTACCAGAGGTGAACATTCTAACACCTGCTAATCTTTGCAAAAGAGAAGTCAAAAGCAAGTAAATAAGAAAATAATGCAAGTTGCTGAAGAGAACTCACGGACACCAACTAATCTCTACAAAATATAAGTCAAAAGCAAGTAAATTTAAAATATAACGTAAATATCTGATGAGAACGCACGAACACCTACTAATATATGCAAAAGAGATGTTAAAAGCTGTTAAATAAACATATAATGCGATTACCTAAGATGAACTCATGAACACCTACTACTCTTTACAAAAGACAAATAAAAAGCAGGTAAATTTAAGAAATAACGTCAGTACATAAAGCGAACTCGCAAAATCCTTATAATCTATGTATAACACAAGTCAAAAGCAGGTAAATAAACATATAACAGAAGTACCATAGGTGAACTCACGAACATCTACTAATCTCTATAAAAGATAAATAAAATTTAGGTAAATTTAAAATATAATGCGAGTACGTAAAGAGAATTCGTGAACACCTGCTAATCTTCGTGAAATAAAAGGCAAAATCAGGTAAATAAACTTATAGTACGACTACATGAGGTGAACATGCTAACACTTGCTAATATTTGCAAAAGAGAAGTCAAAAGCAGGTAAATAAACATAAAATGCACGTACACCTGCTAATATCTGTTAATCTAAAGTACATAAAAATATACTTGAGAAGAAGTCACGAACACCTGCTAATCTTTGCAAAAAAGAAGTCAAAAGGCGGTAAATTTAAAATATAATGCAAGTACCTGACGAGAACTTGTGAACACCTATTAATCTCTACCATAGTGAAGTCAAAAGCAAGTATCTAAACATATAACGCGAGTACTTTAGGTTAACTAGTGAACTCCCACTTATCTCTGCAAAAGAGAAATAAATAGTTGGTAAAATTTAAATATAACGAGAGTACAAAAAGAGAACTTGCGAGCACCTGCTAATCTCTGCAAAAGAGAAGTCAATTGTATGTAAATAAATATATAACATGAGTACTTGATGTTAACATACTAACACCTTCTAATCTCTACAAAAGAGAAGCCAAAAGCCAGTAAATAAACATATAACGAGAGTACCCAAGGAGAAGTGGCGAACACCTGCTAATCTATACAAAAGATAAGTCAAAAGTAGGTAAATTTTAAATATAACGTGAGTCCCTGACGATAAACGTGAACACCTACTAATATCTGCAAAAGAGAAGTCAAAAGCAGGTAACTAAACATATAAGGCGAGTACCCGAGGTGAACTAGTGAATACCTATTAATCTCAACAAAAGAGAAATAAATAGTAGGTAAATTTAAAATATAGCGCGTGTACCTAAAGAGAACTCGCGAATACATGCTAATCTCTACAAAAGAGAATTCAAATGTAGCTAAATAAACATATATCAAGAGTACCTGAGGTGAACATGTTAACACCTGCTAATCTCTACAAAAGAGAAGTCTAAAGCAGTTAAATAAACATATTACACGCGTAGCTGAGGAGAAGTCGCAAACACCGTCTAATCGCTTCAAAAGAGAAGTCAAAAGAAGGTAAATTTAAAATAAAAAGCAAGTAACTGAAGAGATCTCGCGAACATAAACTAATCTCTGCAAAAGAGAAGTCAAAAGCAGGTAAATAAACATATAATGCAAGTACTTAAGATGAAATCAAGAACACCTACTAATCTATATAAAAGAGAAGTCAAAAGTACTTAAATTTAAATATAACAAAAATACCTGAAGAGAAATCACAAATACCTTTAAATCTCTGCAAAAGAGAAGTCAATAAATGGTAAATAAACATATAACAAGAGTGTCTGAGATGAACTCGCGGACACATTCTTATCTCTACAAAAGAAAAGTCAAAAGCAGGTAAAATAACATATAACGTGAATACCTAAAGAGAAGTCGTGATCACCTGCTCATCTCTGCAAAAGAGAAGTCAAAGCAGGTAAATAAACATATAATGCGAGTACCTGAGGAAAAGTCACGAACAATTACTAATTTTTGCAAAAGAGAAGTCAAAAGAACTTAAATATAAAGTATAATACAAGTACTTTAATAGAACTCGTAAACACCTGCTAATCTCCGCAAATGAGAAGTCAATAATAGGTAAATAATGTAAGACACCAATTTTTTTCCCTTTTAACTACAGGGGTCTTAGTCAAAGAACTGCCGCTTTGCGGTGACACCTTCACGCCCGGGAAGGTCATCACTACAAAAAGCTGATCCTGCCGACCAAATCAATCACATAACAATAGCAAAATAATAAAAGGCAAGTCCATAGAAATCATATATATAGTAAATAATCTCCACGAAGGCAGAGTCCACAGAAATACAAGGTAGAGAAAATAGTGATCATAACAGGTACATCAATATCCTCACTACATATCACTAAGCACGGAATCAAAAGCTAAACATCTACTAACCATAAGGACTCACAGTCCTAACAGTCTGAACTTCGGTGTCATACTGTTCTATCTCCAAGCGTGCCGACCTCCGGTGCTGCTCCTCTATGTTGGGCTCCACGGTCCCCTAAAATGATTTTGTTCGAAAACCGTTAGTCTAAAAGACTAAGTCCTATCATCCCCCGCCCCTTCCCCCATGTCTTCTAGGCACCGAGTGGGCAGGAGGAAAGGAGAGGAAATGAAGGAGGTGAATAACACAAAATCAGGTGACGACGAAACTCATCTAGCAGTTCTAAGAGTACATGTGACAGTAAAGAATATATGAAAGACTGAATTTATAATATGTAACCTTAACTTATATGAAAAAAGATAAGCAAAGGTATCTCTTGCAAAGCTCCTATCATATAAAAAGTCCCATACCAATTTATATGTTAGGGTTTCGATTTTCTAGCAAGCAAGTATATATCTAAAGAATATAAACCTTAACTTATAAGTACGCTCACGCGAACTTATAAACCAAGAGGTCATTTTGCAGGGCCTATTGTATAAAATTTTCCGTACCAATTTATAAAATAGGTGTCAAGTGTTATATGCAATGATTATGCTATATCATGCAAGTATGCTATGATGTGATCATGCAAGTGCAACTCACCCACATGACTCTGTGTACACAGACCTTTAGTTCCCCCTTTCTGGAGCCTAACCTCCAAGGATACCTCCATAGTGGAAAACGAAAGTGGTGGGTTGGGCCTCGCCAACCTCTAAACTGTTAATTGCACTACCAGTCAGACCAATCGTACGCCTCGATGCTACTGCACTAAGCGGAGCTCCTGCGTACTCTTACCGGCTAGCGCACCAGACTTTATTTGGCGAAGTGCTAAACCATACTTGTCGAGTCAATATATTGGCTTCGGTGCATCAAACCTCCAATACTGAAGACCCCCCACCATATACTTTATGCACATGCAAGATTATGTATCAGCTTCCGAGCCAAAGCTCCCCGTACCATCCCGTCTGTCACACTCAACAACCAAGCCTAAGCTCCCCGGACTATCCTATCAATCACAACCAAGAATCGATCCTAAGCTCCCAGGGCCAACCTGCCCATCATAAAAACACCGAGCCTACTACCCGTGTGACCCAACCTAACATCCTGAGACATCGAGGTGAGTGAAAGTGAATCCTTGTTATGCTAGTAACTGTTGCAGTTTAGTTTTCCTACAGTTTAGGTTTTCCCAAGATTACCCTCGGCTTATCCAATGAAGGGCTCTCAAAGGGAACTTGGAACTACCCTGGGCTAAACCCCAATGATCCCTTTCCCAAGGCACTTATTATTATTGGTTAATACCCGATTCCAGATCCCTTTAATATTACACTGGTTCTAACACTAATGTGTTTTGACCTGTCTCCCCCTTCACAGGATAGACGATCTTTCGTCGATCCCGAGTACCACCTAAACTTAGACCACTCCATAACCTACTCGTCCCAACTTCCAATGGTATACTCCAATCCACTTACCAAAATCAGTAAAAACAATCCCATCTCCCTACAACCAATCCCCATGTTAACACGATTTCTGCAGTTTCACTAAACACAAACCATCCTAAGCTATATAATGTATATAATGGGAGGTACCCCAAATTATCATCCAAAATCCCTATAATAATTATTGGTGGTCTATCATGAAATGTTCAGCTTAAATCCTTAATTTCATAATTTACTTGATAATTTATTTAATTTTCTAAGAAATCTAAATACCTTAGTTTGAACATAAAGTACCTTTTTCAGCAATGCAAAATGCTCCACAAATTTATGATAAATAAAAGATGACTATTTAATAGTAAATTCAAAGTTTTAGAATTTTTAAGCAAGGTTTATACCTCTAAACCAAATTTTGAAACATAACCTACATTAATCATTTAAAAGAGACAAGTACTGCTAAAATACTTCAAAAATTCTTTGAAAATTCAAGCAAGTAAATTATGACCTATAAACACTCTAGGACAAGTTTCATAATTTTTCAATGAGTAGTGAACTCTAAACTTAATATTGCACAATAATCCAAATTGATAAATTAATGAGTTAAATACAAAAATTGTTTATCTAAAAATTACAATAAAATTCCCACATGAGCATATTGTCTTAGGGACACTACTGATCAAGTTTGACATTTTTAAATCAATCATAGAGCTCTGAGTCCATTTTTGAATATAATTGTATTATTAAAAGCTTGTGAAGAAAGTACTGGAAATATACTTCTAAAAATTATAATAAATTTCAAGTATGGGTATATTGACCTAAAATACCCTCTGCCCAATTTTCATAACTCACTAAATTTTATTGTGATCTTAATAAACCAGAGTTTATCATGGGCAATTCCATGAATTATAAAGGAAGTACTAACTGTATTGTTCCAAAATTACCAACAAAATCACCAGAGGCTCTAATTAACCCTATGACCATACTACCCAAGTTTCATAACATTTCATTAAGTTTTGGTGGGCTATCTTAGATGTTTAGGATTGTGCCCAAAACTAGGGTTAGGATTTTGAGGGTTTTATACATCTCCAAATCCCTTAAGATATTTACCAGAGGACCTTAGCTACACTAGTGTCCTCTCTACCAAATTTCAAGTCCATAAAAGAACATTTGACCCCATGTCCTTCTGAAAACCCCAAAGTCCAAACTTAGGGTTTGAACTTGGGTCCTATTGCAATCCTCCCCCAAACCACCCCATAACCCATATGAGGGTGTGAAAAGTCAAGTCAAACTAGTGGCCCAAATTTCAGCGTCTATTGAGGTGGTTTGGCCACCCAATCCCACAAGGTGTACTTTTTACATAAATACCCACTTTAGGCCAAAATTAGGGTGTACTCATTTCCCAACCACACCAACTCAAAATGAGGTGAAAATTTACACAAAACCTCATGATGACACTAAGAACCACTCATCAAAATTTGGGTGGGTTTGGAGGTCTTTAGGTCACTAAATTAATTTACCCTAGGATTATTAAATAATTCCCAAAACTATAGAAATATTATCCAAAAAATTCATATTTTTGGGCACGTCCTAGTTTTTTGTTACGGTGACTCCCTGTCCATATTTCAGGTCTTTTGGACTTGTGGTGAAGTGGGTGCATACACTTTAATATCTAGATTGCCCAAGGTATAGACCCCACCAAAATTAGTGCCCTGGTCAAACCAGGCACTCAAATTGGTTCAAATTAATTTTAAAATAAAGTACACTCCTAGGGCTAGAACTTTGATATTTATCACTTTTTATGTAAATTTCCATTGTTATTTTTTATAAATAAAAACATTAAATAAAATTTCTGTTACAAAAATAAAATAATATGAAAACTTAACCTATAGTTTAAATAATTTCTAACACTAATCTTAAAGAACATCCAACGGCATCTTGTCGTATTCAAGCTCCAGCCGATGGCCAGGACCATCCCGACCTGGATCCACTTCCCGGCCAATTTCCCAACCATGCAGCCGCCTCCCTGGTCGGCCACCGCCACCATGACCTCTATTGAGGTGGTGCCGTTCGCCATGCGGCGACATAGCCGTCGGAGGAGCGGATTCCGGTGATCGCGACAAGCTCAAATTTGCTGAAAAACCAGGAGAAAGCTTCTACCGATCGGGCTCAATTGAGCACGAATCTTTGCACTAACAGTTCCTACGATCTACCCACAGTGAGAGAATGGGAGGACCTTATTCGCGGCTTGGAGGAGGGTTGATCGTCGGGATGCCATTTCTGAATATGGCCCCACTCGTTTTCTACAACTATAAAGTGAACTGCTCTGGCTCCTTCATGTATGGTGTTTTAAACGACTCCTAGGAGTCTAGTGAAGGTTTTAAAAGAGTGAAATGGAGTAGAGGATGGGCCAAGCACCAATGGCCATTAATTGCCTTCATTGAAGATTTCTGCTAAGTGGTGGGGGGGAGTGAACCTTCCTTGTGGTGGTCGGAAAATGGCTGGAAACTTCTCCTCTTCCCAATAGGAGTTGAATCCAACCAATAAAGGTGGCCCTTGGCCTCCCTAAGCCATGAATGGCTTTCTTCATTCATCTTTCTCTCCCCTCCATTAAAGGGGAATATGGTGTTTTCTCTCTCCTGCCATTCATGGCCAAATTATCTCATGACACAAGCCTAAATGATGCCAACTAAGCTAATATAAAATGGTTAGGAGGTGGTTAGCCCAAGTGGCTAGGGCTTGAGCTTGGGTTAGCCCTTTTGAGCTAAGTTTGACTTGACATTTTCTAGGGTTGACTTTGGTCAAAGTGACCTTTTGTGTAACCATAAATGGGTCCTTGGTGACCTATTGGCCTCCCCTAGGGTCTATGTTGGGATGGGTAGGGGTTAATTGGCACCTTGAAGGTCACTTGACCCTTATTAAGGGCACTTTGACCACTTTGGGGTTTGGGATAACTTGGGTCAACTTAGCCACTAGGGTTGACCCCAATGGGTCCTTGGTGACCCATTGACCTCACTCTAAGGTTAGTAGGGCATGGGTGGCGTTCAAATGTCTAAGGGAAGGTCAGTTCACCCTACGTAGGTCAGTTTGACCCATTTAGGGTTAGGGTTGACTTAGGTCAACTTAAGCTCTATGGTTGACCACAATGGATCTTTGGTGACCCATTGACCCTACTCTAGGTTTAGGGAGACCTTGGTAGGGTTGGTTGGGCTCATTAGGGCACATTGCCCTTTGCTAGGGCATCTTGAACTATTTAGGCCTAGGATGATCCGAGGTCTACATGGACACCCTGGGTTGACTCAAATGGACCCTTAGGGCCTTTCAACAGATTTGTGAGGTCATGTTTGGGTCTTGGAGTCTCATGATAATCCTAAATTAGGGTTTAGGAATCTACTATTTCCAGACCATAATGATCTCACCTATATCCCTAAGTCTACTTGGTCTTCTTGGGATTCTAGGGTTTTGTCATGACCTAGTCATGACAAAACAACTCTTAGGGGGTCTAGTTGCCTCAGGGATATTACAAGTCCCAATACATAAACAAATAATTTCATCCTCAAAAATCTAGTTAGGCCTACGGGGTTTCAAATACGAAAAGCAAATTGTAACATCCCGAGAGGTTGTGAGGAATACCTGACCGAAAATCTCTGGGTACATTTATTGCATCATATCCAACGGCCCCAGGTGTGCTCCTCCTTATCGTGATTCCTCCACAGGACTTGGACCAATGCAACCTTCTTGTACTACAAAACTCGTATCCCCTTATCGTCAATCCAGGCCGGCTCTAGGTGAACTTACCGGTTAGATGCTACCGGCCCATCCGTGGCATTAATCTACTGCTCCATGCGTAGTAGATCCCTCCTAAGAGAAGATACGTGGAATATATCGTGCAGACCTGCCAGCTCAGGTGGCAGCTCAAACCTGTATGCTAAGGGACTGATCTGCTCCAGGATCTTGTAAGGCCCCATATATCTCGGTCTAAGCTTCTTCTTCTTACCACGCAGATGAGAAACCCCATGCATCGGTCTGATCTTCAAGAATACCCAGTCCCCCACCTGAAACTCTACCTGAAGATGTCGAGTGTTGTAATACTTAGCCTGTCTGCTTTGTGCCTCTAACATCCTGTCCCGTATCAGCCTCACCTGAGCCTCGGTGTCCTCAACAAACTTCGAGCACAAAACAATCGGATCCTCGTCCTGTATCCATGACAGCGGAGACCTACACCTTCGTCCTTATCTGGCTTCATAAGGAGCCATCCCTATGCCTGACTGGTATCTATTATTATATGAGAATCCAACCAGTGGAAATAGATTCTCCCAAGGCACTCTACAATCCAGAATGCATAGTCGTAGTAGATCTTCCATGGTCCAATTGGTGCGTTCTGTCTGCCTGTCAGTCTGGGTATGAAAAGTTGTACTGAATGTCAGTCGAGTGCCCAAGTAAGTCTACACTGATCTCAACTCCCTGGACATAAAACGTCCATCCCGATATGATTCGATCGTACATGGTTAGCCATGATAACAAAAAAACTGCTCCACAAATTTCTGAACAAGCACACCAACTGAGTCATCCTTCCTGATCGGGATAAATCTGGTTACCTTCGTCAGTCGGTCGACAATCACCTAGATTGAATCATTCCTTGTCCGTGATTAGGGAAGCCCATGTATGAAGTCCATCGTGATTTCCTTGACCTTCCACTAAGGAACTAGGAGTTGTTGAAACAATTCTGCGGGGTTTCTGCACTCCGCCTTCACTAGTTGGCATGTTTCGCAGTGTATCACGAAGTAGGTTATATCCTTCTTCATGCTGGGCTAGTACATGATCTTCTTCAGATCCGCAGTCATCTTTGTAACTCTCGGGTGTACTAAATACCGGCTACAGTGGGCCTCCATCATAATATCCTCCTGGACCTAGCCTCCATCTGGTATATAAACCCATCCTCTGAAAAACACTAGGCCATCCCTTAGCGTGTAATCTTCCGCAGTACCTGCCTCCAAGGACTGGAATATTGGCTCAAGCTTGGAATCCTGTCTTTTCCCATCTCTAACTCGGTCTCGAATGTCATCTGTGGCGCTCATCGCGGCTAAATACTCCTGATAAAGCTTGGGGTCATCAGGCGACAACAGCGTGATGTGCATATCTTCCAATCTCTGTACCAGCTCCATAGACATTGTCTGGGGCTCCGCTCTAGAAGTGGCGGCTCTCCGACTAAGTGTATAGACTACCACGTTCGCCTTCCCTGGGTGGAAATGCATCTCGTACAGGTAATTTGCTACAGATTCTACCCATCGCCTCTCCTTAATGTTTAGCTCTTTCTACGTGTCCACATACTTAAGATTTTTGTGATAAGAGTATATGTCGCAGTGGACGCCGTACAAGTGTCTCCAGACATTCAGAGGAAAAATGACCGCTCCCATCTCCATGTCTTGTATAGGGTAGTTCTGTTCATGCTTCTTCAGCTGGCGGGAAGCATAAGTAATTACGTGGCCCTTCTACATCAGCACTGCACCTATGTCCTGGTAGGAAGCGTCGATGTAGACCTGGATTCCTTCTCTCCTCGAGGGAGGGGTAAGAATAGGATCTGAGGTGAGTCGATCCTTCAACTCCAAGAAAGTCGTATCGTACTGCGGGGTCCAGAGGATGGGCACATCCTTCCTCGTCAGAGATGTGAGTGGGAGGGAAATTTGAGAGAATGCCTCCATGAAGTTCAGGTAATAACCGATAAGTCCCATAAAACTACGTACGTTTGTGGCCTCCTTCAGCTGCGGCCAATCTCGAACTTCCTTAATCTTGGACGGGTCCATTGCAAACCCAGCTTCACTGATAATGTGGCCTATGAAGGCCACCTACTTCAACCAGAACTGGCATTTGCTGAACTTTGCATAAAGTTGGTGGTCCCGTAATTTCTCTAGAGTTAGTGCAAGATGTTGTGTGTGCTCCTCCTCTGTCCTCGAGAAGATGAGAATGTCGTAAATAAACACGGTGAAGAACACATCCAGATAAGCCTCAATCACCCGATTCATGAGGCTCATGAACGCAAACGGTGCATTCATTAGCCCGAAGGGCATCATGGTGAACTTGAATAACTCATATCTGCTACTAAAGACAGTCTTCAGAATGTCCTCCTCACGAATCCTCGGCTAATTGTAGCCCGACATCAAATCAAGTTTCGATAAGAATTGCACCCCCTCCAGCTTATCAAAGAGCTCATCTATCCTTGGCAGTGTGTTGGTACCCTAGGTTTTGATTTGAGTTGTCTTCTCTTTCTGTCTCTTGACCCAAGATTTATCTATGGTCAAAGGTTAGTTGTTTAGTTTGTTGCTCTAGTTTTAGAGGCGTCACTTTTCCAGATGTAAATTTTGGTTAAGTTGTTTTTCGTTCGACTATGGTCGAATGCCGCTCGACTATCATCTATCGACTGTTCGACGATCGTCTATCAGTTGGTCGACGTTCTGTCTGCGTTGATAGTTCGACTATCTGTTTGATAGGTCGACTATCTGTTGTGTTTGATAGTTCGACTATCTGCTTGGATAGTTCAACTATCTGATAGTTCGACTATCTGTTTGATAGGTCAACTATCTGTCCGCTTTGATAGTTCGACTATCTGTTTGATAGGTCGCCTATCTGTTTTCTTTGATAGCTCGACTATCTATTGATAGGTCGACTATCTGTTTTCTTTGATAGTTCGACTATCTGCTTGGATAGTTCAACTATCTGATAGTTCGACTATCTGTTGATAGGTCGACTATCTGTTTTGTTTGATAGCTCGACTATCTGTTGATAGGTCGACTCTCGGTTTTCTGTGATAGTTCGACTATCTGTTGATAGGTCGACTATCTGTTTTCTGTGATAGTTCGACAATCTGTTGTTAGGTCGACTATCTGTTTTGCTTTGGTAGTTCGACTATCTATCCTGATAGATCGACTATCTGATAGCTCGATTATCAGTTCTGATAGCTCGACTATCTATCCTGATAGTTCGAATATCTGTTGTGGTAGTTCGACTATCTTCTTTGATAGTTCGACTATCTGGATCGTTCGACTATCTGTCTGATAGGTCGACGATCTCTATGCTTTGGTCGACGATCTCCGAGGGTCGTTCGACATTTTGTTGTATGTCTTGAGTAATTTTATCATCTTCTATGATGTGATTTATTTCATATTTATTTTGGCTGTTTGAATAAATTTAAGATATTATTTCCATGCAATATCTGCTCCATTCCTTATGCATGAGCCAATCTTTTTCTGACAAAATTGTTTGTCTTATTAGCTGAGATATGATTTCTGCTTTATCTGCCAGGCTGTCCTTTATAGCAGTTAGACTCAGAAAGTCTTCCTTGGATATAAAGAGTCTTTTCTGATGTGACTTTCTCTAGTATTATTTCATTAGAGTTATTTGCAGCTTCTTAGAAAGCTTTATCCTCTTATAGGATATCTGTCTGCTGTATTTGTTTTGTTTTATGCTATTTGCAGCCCACCTTGCAGATTTCAGTAAAAGACAAGATTCAAACTCAAATGAGAGCCGTTGTTGCTGCTGCTATATAAAGAATTCTTTGAAGAAAGAAATCAACTAGTTCATATAGCCAAAAACCAGTTCATTCAGGAAAAAGGAGTTCAAAAGCTAACAGCTGCATTCAAGCTTAGAACTTACAGTTTTCAACTGCTCTCAGCTCGTTCACATCCAACTGAGAAGAAGTTTTAGCTCTTCACTCTTCTTCAACCTGAGTTCTCCTGCTTACAGGAAGATTTACACTCAGAGCTTTTTGAAGAAGAAGAAGAAGAAGATAGCTACCTAAAGAAGAATTTTCAATTCATATTCTTTATCTTCTTGTAGCTTTTTCCTTCAGATTTTCTGAAGTGTTTCTGCACTGAAGCAAGACTTCACCTGGACATTCTTTTAGCCAGGGGGAGCCTTGATTCTTTAGAGCTTTCTAGCTCAGTGCAAGTTCTTGTGCTTCTCTAATCTATTGTAAAATAGAGAAGACATCTTAACCTCCTTTCCCGCTCCTGTAAAGGGTTATTACTCCCTTCAAAAGTATACCTTGGTGGCAGGGCACCTGATCAAAAACCTGTGTTGGTTTTTAGACACCTGATCAAAAGTCTAAAGGGTTTCTGGATCTACCTGAAGCAGATCTTGTTGGTGGTAGGGCACCTGATCAAAAACCTGAGTGGATTCCTACCTTGTTGGTAGAAGAGTGGACGTACTCAAGTTGTTTGGGGAACCACTATAAATTCCTTGCGTCGTCTGGATTGTTTAATTAATTCTCTGTGTTGATTGGCTGTGATTAGATTTTAACTAGGATTGCTAGTTGTTGTTTAGGATTCCAAGCCTTAACTGTAATTACAGTTGGCTGCCTTTTGCGCACAACACTTGTGTTAGGCTTTAGGGTTTCATCTCAAATATCTATAACCTTCATTCCGCAATTAACTCCAAGGGAGTTGAGTAGACAGTCAACTTTGCTAGTGCAATTTTTGATTACTCTATTCACCCCCCCCCCTCTAGAGTAGTATCTATCCCTTTTCTTTCAATTGGTATCAGAGCCAGGTTGGCTGACTGTATAGGCTAACACCTAAGTCACAAAATCCTGATAGATACCAAGGATTATAGATATTCACTTTCACTATCATGGCCCAGTCCAAGGATTACTCTAGCACTAGACCTCCAGCATGCAACTTAGCTAAGTTTAGCATCTGGAAGGCAAGGATTAAATTATTATGAACTCTATTGATTAGAGTATTTTTGCTTCTATTTTGACAGGACCACCAAGAGCACCTGCTGCCGCTACTGCCTCATAATCAACTGATATGAGTGCAGTGCCTCCTCCAGATTACAATGATGAATACAAAAAGGCAAAGATAGCAGATGCTAAGGCAATGAACATTCTGGCTCAGACAATGTCTGATGAAGTATTCCAGAAGGTTGCTGACTGCTCCTCAGCAAAAGCAATGTGGGATACACTGAACAAGATTGTAGCTGGTTTAGCTGATGAAAGGAAGGACAGAAGGTCCAACCTTATCTCCCAGTATGAGAATTTCAAGAAAACTGATGCTGAATTAGTTGAAGCAATGTACACAAGGCTCAGCTCAATCATCAATGAGCTGAGGACTCTTGATAAGGATATTTCATTGACAGAGGTCAATGATAAGATTCTTATGCGCTTCCCTAGCACATGGGATCTGAGGATCTGGCCTATCAAGGAGGCCAGAAGCACAAATGAAATCTCAACAGAAGCCCTCCTTGGCAAGCTTAAGTCCTTTGAGCAAGTGCTGAAGTCCAGGGAAGCTGAGGTTGAAGAAAAGACTCCAACTCCCACAAGAAAAGAGCAAACCCTTGCTCTCAAAGCTGCTGATGCTTCTGAAGGAAGCCAGTCCAATGAGGAACTGATGGCATTATTTGCCAAAAGGTTTCTCAAGATGGGAAGGAAAGAATTCAGAAAGAAATCTTCAAAGTATGAAGATAAACCAAGGTATGATCGTACTCCTTCTAAAGAAATAATTTGCTATGGTTGCAGGAAGCCTGGACATATTCTTCCAGATTGTCCAGAGTAAAAGAATAAACATAAAAGGAAAGACAAGGATCAGCAAAGGAAGCATTCCAAGCCATCCTCCTACAAGAACAAAAAGAAGGAGAGAGGTTTTGTTGCTGAAACCTGGAGCGATACTGATGAGGAATCTTCCTCCTCAAGCTCCAACGAGGATGAAGAAGAAAAGAAGGCAAAGGAAGTTTGCCTGATGGCAATTGATGCCTGAAGCAATCACTCAGCTGCAGAGAGTTCAGATTCTGATGAAGAAATGCCAACTGAAGATGAGGTATTGTCATCTTATGATTTTACAGCTGCTGAATTTAAATCAGATTTTAAATCTTTATGTTTAGATTTAATTAGTTCTGAAAATGAAATAAAAGAGCTTAGAAATAAACTAACTGAATCTGAATTTATTTCTAATGAAAACATTAGGTTAATAGCAGAACTCACTAATTCTAGTGAAGAAAAAAAAATTCCTTAAGAATGAATTAGCTAAGTCCAAAAGGTTAGAAGAATCTCTGAATGGTAGAAGCCTTAAGTTGCTTCAAATAACCAGCATGTCTAACACTAGGTCAGGCAATAACAAATTAGGCTTAGGAGCATCTTCTAGTGAACCCCCAATCATTCTTAAAAACCATCTTTCAACTCCAGTGAACTTTATCTCAGCTGATGGGATAAAGAACACTGAGCAAGTTAATCAGGTTAATAAAGCTTTAAATAAAGCTAAGAGAGAGAAAAGAAAACAAAATTTTAAGGAAATACAAAGAGCATCGAACGCTGCTCGACGATCGCAGGCCCAATGGTCGAACGGAGATCGACGATCTGGGCACCCATCGTCAAACGCTGATCGACGTTTTCAATATGAATTTCAAAACTTCACCCAGAACATTAGAAACCAGAATGAAAATAGAAACCCTAGGTTCGTTGACCCATTATCTGCATGGAGAATCCCACCTTGGAGATCTTACCCATTAGGTTATCACCCTTAACCTGCTTATTCATTTATTTCCAGTTTTTCTTATGTGAAAAACAAGGGACCCAAGGTTACCTGGGTCCACAATGTTTAATTGATTTATTTGCAGGTGAAGACCTATCCTATCACTCAAAATAAGTGGTATTTGGATAGTGGTTGCTCCAAGCATATGATAGGAAATAAAGAACATCTGTCAAGATTCAAGGCCAAGCTTGGCCCAAAGGTGATCTTTGGAGATTCAAGCTGTGGTCAAACTGAAGGTTATGGCAGGATGACAATTGGAGCTGTAACATTCAAGAGAGTTGCTTATGTAACTAGACTGAAGGACAATCTCATTTCAGTAAGTCAGTAATGTGATGCTGGATACCAGGTATCATTTTCTAACTCTCTTTGTAATATTACTTTAAATAATAATGTTGTGTTAGTAGGTATTAGACAAGGTAACATTTATTTAGTAGATTTTAACTCAACTCACTCTGAAATCTGCTTATTTAATGAAGTAACAAATAACAATACTTTATGACATAAAAGGCTTAGCCATGTTAACCTCAAAAACATATCTAGGTTATCTAAACACAACCTTGTTAGAGGTTTACCTTCTTGCCCCTACAAGAAGGAGAGCCTATACAAGGCTTGTCAATTAGGCAAGCAAACCAAGAATTCATTTAAATCAGTAAATAAAAGTGATTCTCCTAGAATCCTGTATTTATTATATTTGGACCTATTTGGCCCAATAAATGTACAGAGTTTAGGAGGGAAGTATTACACCCTAGTCATTGTAGATGACTTCTGTAGGTTCACTTGGGTGTTCTTTTTGAGAACTAAGGCTGATAACTTCAAAGCCCTTACAGATTTTCTATTATGTGTGCAGACTGAGTACTCTACTCATGTGGCCTTGATCAGAAGTGATCATGGTACTGAGTTTGACTCTCTTCTCATGCAAGAATTCTGTGAGAGAGAAGGTATCAAACACAGCTTCTCAGCTCCTAGAACTCCCCAACAAAATGGGGTAGTTGAAAGGAAGAACAGAACCCTGATTGAAGCTGCTGGCACATTGTTGGCAGATTCTAATATGCCTCTTTCCTATTGGGCAGAAGCTGTTAGTACAGCCAACTATGTCTTGAATAGAAGTCTAATACACAAGCTTAAGTATAAACTCCTTATAAGTTGCTTAAAGGAAAGAAACCTAAAATAAATTATTTTAGAGTATTTGGTTGTGTAGTTTATATTCATAATAATAATAATAAAGAATACCTTAGAAAGTTTGAAGCAAAAGCTTCAATGGGAATTTTTCTTGGATATTCCCAAGTAAGCAAAGCTTATAGGGTATTTAATAAATCATCTTCTAAAATTGAAGAGTCTGTTCATGTGTTCTTTGATGAATCTCAAATGTTTTACAAGGAGAAGGAAACTTCCCCTACATCAAGTACATTGCAGGTACAAGAATCTAGCAAAGATGTCACTCAAGAGATTCTCCATCTTTCAACTCTTCATATCACTGAATCAGACAGTGATGAAGACCTTGCAGAAATTATTGCTGTACCACCAATAGTAGATCAAATTCCTCCTGAGGAATTAATCCCAACTATTGCTAAAGATCACATCCCACCTGCTGATGTTGTCACACTTAGAGATCATCCTACATCTCAAGTGATAGGAGACATGTCAGCTGGTGTTCAAACAAGACATCAGTTAAGACAGGATGTGATGCATGCTTGTTTCCTTTCACAGATTGAGCCCCTCACCATTAAAGATGCTGAGCTAGATCCCCACTGGATCATTGCTATGCAAGAGGAACTCAATCAGTTTGAAAGATGTAAAGTATGGACTTTGGTTCCAAGACATAAAGGCCAACTGATCATAGGCACCAAGTGGGTGTATAGAAATAAGTTGGATACAAATGGAATCATTGTAAGGAACAAAGCTAGGCTTGTAGCTCAGGGCTACACACAGGAGGAAGGTATAGATTATGACCAAACCTTTGCTCCTGTTGTAAGGCTAGAGGAAATAAGGATCTTTCTAGCCTATGCAGCCTATATGAAGTTTAAAGTTTTTCAGATGGATGTCAAAAGTGCCGTTCTAAATGGTGAGCTAAAGGAAGAGGTATTTATTGAACAGCCACCTGGGTTTGTTTCTTCAACTCAGCCCTCACATGTATTCAAGTTGCAAAAAGCTCTTTATTGACTCAAACAAGCACCCAGAGCCTGATATGAGACTCTAGCTAGTTTCCTGTTAGAGCACAACTTTGTTAGGGGAGTAGTTGATAGAACCCTTTTCGTCAAGCACCACAAGGACACAATCCTGTTAGTTCAAGTGTATGTGGATGACATTATTTTTGGTTCCACTGATCCCAAACTCTGCAAAAAGTTCTCTAACTTGATGCATTCTATGTTTGAGATGAGTAGTATGGGTGAGCTGTCTTACTTTCTTGGTCTCCAAGTAAAGCAAGATGCTGATGGCATCTTCATCTCCAAATCCAAATATGCCAAGGAATTGGTAAAGAAGTTTGGGATGGCTGATGCTTCAGCAATGCATACACCTATGGCTACTAATGTAGTTATAGATTCTGATGATTAGGGAAAGCCTGTTGATCAAAAGAATTATAGGGTCATTGTTGGTTCCCTATTGTATTTAACTGCAAGTAGGCCAGATATAATGTTTGCTACATGCCTTTGTGCTAGATTCCAGGTCAACCCCAAGGAATCTCATCGGATTCTTCTTAAGAGAATCTTGAGATACCTGAAGGGATGTCCAAATTTAGGACTTTGGTACCCAGCTGAGTCTGAATTTGAATTAATTGGATATTATGATTCTGATTATGCTGGTTGTTGAGTTGACAGGAAAAGTACCTCAGGAACTTGTCAGTTCCTGGGAGAGAGATTGGTCTCTTGGTTCTGTAAGATGCAGGCTTCTGTCTCAACTTCAACTGCAGAAGCTGAATATATAACAACTGCTAGTTGTTGTTCACAGATCCTGTGGATACAAAACCAACTTTTGGATTATGGGTACTCACACAAGAACACTAAAATCATGTGTGATAGTACCAGTGCTATCTCTATTGCACAAAATCCTGTGCACCACTCTAGAACGAAACACATTGAGATCCGGCACCATTTCCTGAGAGATTGTGTGGAAAAGAACAAGATCAGCCTTGAGTTCATATCCACAGACCTTCAGAGAGGTGATATATTTACCAAGCCCCTAGATGAACAGAAGCATCTGTTCTTTTTGGTTCAACTAGGCATGATTAATGGAAGAGACTAAGTGTGACGTCTGCCTTGTTGAAACCTGTTTGAAGATCGTCGAACGACGCTCGAAGATAGTCGATCGGATCAAGCATATCGCCGACCTATGGTTGATGATAGCTTATCTTCTTGAAGATCGTCGACCGGCGTTCGAAGATCATCGAATAGGTCGAGCCTATCGTCGATCTATGGTTGACGACAGCTTATTGTTTGTGAAGACAGAAATAGTCGAACGATTGATCGACTACTCTGCTTCAGGTCCGATCGTCGAACGACCATTCGACAATCGTCTCCAGTATCTTTTAAATAGATCGACGATCGTTGTTTTAATATAAAGCCGATGGTCGACCTAGGTTAAGAGATCGTTGTTTTTATCGTCGACGGAGAGCGTCTTCTCGCATTCCGTCTTCCCGCTTGCTCTTTGTCTTGTGATTTCTGCCGCTTCGTCCTCACCATCTCTCCCTCGTCTTCTCCAGACCCTTCAATGGCGATAGCCCCAGCGCTCCTGACAGTGGTGAAGTTCGTTGCAGGATTTAGTGTGGATTTCGACTCCTTAAGCTGCTGCGAATCCGGAATTGTGGAAATTCTCATCTTATGCAAAGATCAAGGTTTAGAAAAGCTCATGTCCTCCAGGATAAAGATAAATATTCAAGAGATCAAAGAATGGGCATTCACTTCGTCTTCAAATGATGATTCTATGACCGGAACTATTGGCGGAGAAGAGGTAACTTTGACCCCCGCCATTTTAACTGAAATATTTGGATTGATAAATGGGGAAGAAGATTACGAGCAAGATACCCCAGAGTTTGGGATAATGCTGATAGAGCTGGGACATGCCGAAGGCATTCCCTCTAAGCTGCTTAAAGTAAATTTTCCGTTTAAGATTAAGTTCCTTGCTGAAATTGTCGGAAAAGTGCTATTGGGAAAGCACTCCGCCCATGACAATATTACAAGGCAGCAGTTTGCACTGATGTGTGCAATTGTGAATAAGAAACAGATTAATTGGGCAGGAGTTCTGTTTGATTTGATCAGGAAAAAGAACAGTAAGAAAGAAGTTACCCTGGGTAGGGTAGTTGGGATTTTTCTGAAGGAAAAGTATCCCCATCAGTTAGTTTCAGCTGCTACCTCCATAAATTCCAGCAAGAAGATGGATCCAACCTTATTCGCCAAGTGGAAAAGGACTTTTCTGAAGCCCGCTCCTACAGGGGTTGCTCCAGCTGCATCTGAGAGCACCAGGACTGCCTTAGTCACTCCTCTCCTATAGGAAGCTGTCTCAGCAAATCTCTCCATTCCATCTTATTCATCTGCTTTGCCGTCTACTTCAGTTGAAGTTCCATCAACTTCAATTGATGTACGACCTTCTGCTTCTCATCTTCCTGATTCATCTGCTTCTCACCATGCATCTCCTCCTGCATCTCCTCTCCCATCTCATCTTGCTGGGATCTCTCATCCTAGTTTTGATTTGTTGGTTTCTGAGATTTCTACTCCTCCTCAGTCTCCAATTCCTTCTTCCGATCTCATTGATCATCGTGCATCCACCCATCACTCTCCATCTCCAGTTCCATCTCCAGTTCACTCTCCAGTTCATGAAGAATACACCATTCCTGCTGATCATCCATCCACTGAGATTCCCCCTTCATCATCTGAAATCTCTCCAGCATTCATTTCTAGCATCTTAGAGTTAATTACTCCTTCGATCAAAATTATGATTGAAGAGGCAATTGCTCCCCTTGTTTCCTCCATTTCTTCTTTGACTGTTGCTATTCGAGCACTCTTAAAGTCTGCTGAGCCCTCTTCCTCTAGGGGCCTGGTTTCAGTATCTACTGAAATCAGGTAGGGGGAGATTCTTAATGAAGATGTCTCTGAGCTGCCTTTGGCCTCCCCTCCAGTAGATCCTCCTGTAGTGGAAGAGAAAGAATTAGAAGAATCAGCTCCTCCTCAAAGTATGTCTGAAAATGAAATTTCTGATGCCTTATTGAAGTCTGAATTCATTGTCAAAGTTTGCTTAGAAGAATGTTCTACTCCCCTGGTCGCCCTATACCTAGAAGGAGTTATCACTTCCTTTCTAGATGAATTTTGCGAGTTAGGACACGTAAAGGACAATTCTGAAGGTATCCCTTTTACTTACTTTTTAGACTTGATAACTGATTTGATAGTTTGGGAATACCTGGAAGGGATGATTAGATGTCATTTAGCAAAATTTTATTCATAATATTACAGATAAAATGGAAGAAGTTTTAGATGTTCAAGAGCCTGATCACCTACCAGCTACAGAAGTTCAAACTGAAACAGAACCAGCTGCTCAAGTTTCTGAGGCTGCTCAGCCAGCTCAGCTAGCAGTGCAAATAGAACTGGTCACCATGATAGTTTCTGATCAACAAGAAAAAGCTGCAGATGCTCAAATTGAAAAGTCTACTGTATGGGATGATTCCCCTGGATTGGATTTAGATGCTCTCCTGGCATAGGATGCCATAGAAGAAGAATTAGAAAAAGCTGCCCTAAAGGAAAAGGAATGAGCTATGTAAGAAGCAATTGATCCATATGATCTTCCTATCTCTTCAAATTCTGAGGATGATATTGATTCTGATGAATCTGATGAGTCTAAAAGAAAAAGATCTGCTAAAAAGAAAAGGAAAGCTGTGGCTCCTCCTCCTCCTAATACAGATAATGATACTCCTTACTATATCCTGAAAGGAATTGATCCTAAATCAAAAGATTTCCAGCACTGGATGGCTTTCTCTAAAAATCAGCAGAAGCAAAGGAAGAAGTCAAAGAGGTATGACATTCCTGTCCCAAGATGGACTCCTAGAGGTCCTCCTCCTCCACCTCCCAGTGCAGGAGCCTCAGGAAACTTATCTGCAAACCCTGCTGCTCAGTCTGGAAGGTTCAATCCATCTCAGTCATCACAAAGGAGAAGTTCTCAAGGATATCAAGGTAAAACTCAAACTGGCTATCAAAGACTTGATGTTGTTAAGGAACAAGTAAAGGAGGTGGTGTATCAAAGACCAACTTTCTCTCCTCCTCATTCCAAAGAACTCAAAAGCTCAACCTCTCCAAAGCCAGATCATTCTGTGAAGGCTGTTTCAAAAGGTAAGCGAATTATTTTCTCTGAAAAATCTAACAAGATATTTGCTGAGTCTGCTCCTCCCTCTTATCTAGTTATTCAGGATAAAGAACCAGTTGATACATCTTCTGAAAATGTGTATGAAAGCCCAGAGCTTGATCCTAATTTTAGGATGGCTCGTTTTCTTGAACTTGTTGGAGCAGCTCAAATTAAGAAAGCTAAAGCTGAAGGGAAAGACACTGCAGGATTGACCACGATGTCAAAATTCAGAATGAAGGAGCTCGACAAATTCCAGGTTAGACCTGAAGTATTTCATCCTTCAAAGTACATGGAAAAACACCCTGAGGCAGTTGTCCCAAGAGAGACAGAATTAAAAATCATTGGAGAACAAGACCTGAAGTTGTCGAGAAAAGAAGCTCTAGATCCTTCTAGAAAGATTAATTTTGTTCCTAGTTCTTCTGATCCTAAATCTAACTCTGAAGCATCTTAAAAATTCATTGATTGATAGTTATTTGCTTATCTGATTGATTGATGTTATCTGCTTAGTTATTTCTCTTCATGCATTTTATTTATTTTTAGTTTTTAGTTTTGTATTTAATTGTTGAGAGACTTAACTCAAATAGGGGGAGATTGTTGGTACCCTAGGTTTTGATTTGAGTTGTCTTCTCTTTCTGTCTCTTGACCCAAGATTTATCTATGGTCAAAGGTTAGTTGTTTAGTTTGTTGCTCTAGTTTTAGAGGCATCACTTTTCCAGACGTAAATTTTGGTTTAGTTATTTTTCGTTCGACTATGGTCGAACACCGCTCGACTATCGTCTATCGACTGTTCGACGATCGTCTATCAGTTGGTCGACGTTCTGTTTGCGTTGATAGTTCGACTATCTGTTTGATAGGTCGACTATCTGTTGTGTTTGATAGTTCGACTATCTGCTTGGATAATTCAACACTGATAGTTCGACTATCTGTTTGATAGGTCGACTATCTGTCCGCTTTGATAGTTCGACTATCTGTTTGATAGGTCGACTATCTGTTTTCTTTGATAGCACGACTATCTGTTGATAGGTCGACTATCTGTTTTCTTTGATAGTTTGACTATCTGCTTGGATAGTTCAACTATCTGATAGTTCGACTATCTGTTGATAGGTCGACTATCTGTTTTGTTTGATAGCTCAACTATCTGTTGATAGGTCGACTATCTGTTTTCTGTGATAGTTCGACTATCTGTTGATAGGTCGACTATCTATTTTCTGTGATAGTTCAACTATCTGTTGATAAGTCGACTATCTATTTTGCTTTGGTAGTTCGACTATCTGTCCTGATAGATCGACTATCTGATAGCTCGACTATCTGTTCTGATAGCTCGACTATCTGTCCTGATAGTTCGACTATCTGCTGTGGTAGTTCGACTATCTTCTTTGATAGTTCGACTATCTGGATCGTTCGACTATCTGTCTGATAGGTCGACGATCTCTGTGCTTCGGTCGACGATCTCCGAGGGTCGTTCGACGTTTTGTTGTATGTCTTGAGTAATTTTGTCATCTTCTATGATGTGATTTATTTCATATTTATTTTGGCTGTTTGAATAAATTTATGATATTATTTCCATGCAATATCTGCTCCATTCCTTATGCATGAGCCAATCTTTTTCTGACAAAGTTGTTTTTCTTATTAGCTGAGATATGATTTCTTCTTTATCTGCCAGGCTGTCCTTTATAGCCGTTAGACTCAGAAAGTCTTCCTTGGCTATAAAGAGTCTTTTCTGATGTGACTTTTTCTAGTATTATTTCATCAGAGTTATTTGCAGCTTCTTAGAAAGCTTTATCCTCTTATAGGATATCTGTCTGCAGTATTTGTTTTGCTTTATGCTATTTGCAGCCCAGCTTGCAGATTTCAGTAGAAGACAAGATTCAAACTCAAATAAGAGTCGTTGTTGCTGCTTCTATATAAAGAATTCTTTGAAGAAAGAAATCAACTAGTTCATATAGCCAAAAACCAGTTCATTCAGGAAAAAGGAGTTCAAAAGCTAACAGCTGCATTCAAGCATAGAACTTACAGTTTTCAACTGCACTCAGCTCGTTCACATCCAACTGAGAAGAAGTTTTAGCTCTTCACTCTTCTTCAACCTGAGTTCTCCTGCTTACAAGAAGATTTACACTCAGAGCTTTTTGAAGAAGAAGAAGAAGAATATAGCTGCCTAAATAAGAATTTTCAATTCATATTATTTATCTTCTTGTAGCTTTTTCCTTCAGATTTTCTGAAGTGTTTCTGCACTGAAGCAAGACTTCACCTGGACATTCTTTTAGCCAGGGGGAGCCTTGATTCTTTATATCTTTCTAGCTCAGTGCAAGTTCTTGTACTTCTCCAATCTATTGTAAAATAGAGAAGACATCTTAACCTCCTTTCCCCTCCTATAAAGGGTTATTACTCCCTTCAAAAGTATACCTTGGTGGCAGGGCACCTGATCAAAAACCTGTGTCGGTTTTTAGACACCTGATCAAAAGTCTAAAGGGTTTCTGGATCTACCTAAAACAGATCTTGTTGGTGGCATGGCACCTGATCAAAAACCTGAGTGGATTCCTACCTTGTTGGTAGAAGAGTGGACGTACCCAAGTTGTTTGGGGAACCACTATAAATTCCTTGTGTCGGCTGGATTGTTTAATTAATTCTCTGTGCTGATTGGCTGTGATTAGATTTTAACTAGGATTGTTAGTTGCTGTTTAGGATTCCAAGCCTTAACTGTAATTACAGTTGGCTGCCTTTTGTGCACAACACTTGTGTTAGGCTTTAGGGTTTCATCTCAAATATCTATAACCTTCATTCCGCAATTAACTCCAAGGGAGTTGAGTAGACAGTCAACTTTGCTAGTGCAATTTTTGATTACTCTATTCACCCCCCCCCCCCCTCTAGAGTAGTATCTATCCCTTTTCTTTCAATTATTAGGGTTGCGGTCCGGGATCGACCACGCGCTGCGGTGCTATGCGGTAATGGCTTAACTGGCTGCCCCGTGGATCCGCCCGAGGACCTTTGATATAAAGATTAGTTGCGCCATCCTCCATCAGTCCGAGATTTTGGTGCGAGTGGTTGCGCTAAGTCCTCTCAATTGGTATCAGAGGGGGGCACGGGTTCGAAACCGCGGGGTCATTTCCGGCGGGGGGGGGGGGGGGGGGGATTATTGGGGCTGCGGTCCGGAATCGCCCCCGCACTGCGGTGCTATGCGGTAATGGCTTAACTGGCTGCCCCGTGGATCCGCCTGAGGACCTTTAATATTAAGATTAGTTGCGTCGTCCTCCATCAATCCGGGCTTTTTGTGCGAGTGGTTGCGCTAAGTCCTCTCACAGTGGATAAGTATTCCGGACTGTCAGTCGGTTCAGTGATCGTTCTTCGATGCATAATCTTAGTGTCCCGTCCTTCTTCTTGACGAACAACACTGGGGCTCCACATGGTGAAGAGCTCGTCCGGACAAATCCAGCTTCCACTAGTTCCTGCAGCTTGCTTCAAAACTCTGAAAACTCCTTTCGGGGCCATCCAGTAAGGAGCTCTAGATGCCTGCTTAGACCTCGGTACAAGCTGTATCAAGAAATCCTGCTCCCGGTGCGGGGGTATCCCTGAAAGCTTCTCTAGGAATACTTCAGCAAAATCCCGCACCACCAGGATATCAGATATGGAATCCTTGGCCTCAGCCATTTCAAACAGTACCTCGTAGACTTCCTATCCCTGCAGGTGGTCCTTGACAGCCTGCATGGATGATAATGAGAGAGGGGGAAGAGGTCTAATACCTTCGATGATGATGTGGGAATCCCCATGCCTTACGGTGATCCTCTTTGACAGGCAGTCAATCTGGGCATGGTTCCAATACAACCATGTCATGCCTAGGATCAGATCATAGGTTGGCATCCTTAGGATCATTGCTGGTGCTTCAAATGCCTTTCTGCCGATCTCTACCTCAATGTTGAAGTGGGCAGAGGTGAATAGCTCTGATTCGTCGTGTAGTCGTATCCTCATCATCATGCCTATGAATTTCTACATGCCTTCCAACCATTCCACGAAGGCCTCTGACACAAATGAATGTGAAGCACCCGTATCAAATAGCGTATAAGCGAGCTTGCCGCTGATGAAGACTATGCCTGGGTTAGTTAAATATCTTAGAAATCTAGTTATGGTTTTCTTTCCTAGTTTGTCAATTCTATATCCATGAGTCTAATTATTTTGGAAAGAAAGAACTTAAAATTTTCTTGCGTACCTATGATCACTTGCTCTGGGTTCCGTGTTTGAGCAAGATCTAATGTATACACTTACTCCCTCTCCTACCTGCGGTCTCCATCATGGTATCCATGTCCTCGGCCACGTCCTCGGCCTCCCAGGTACTGAGCAGGCGGGGCACCCTATGGTACTATTAGGGGTGCCCCCTTCATGGGTCAGTTTCTCCGAATATACCCTACCTGATGACAATTGAAGCACTCTAATAGGGGATAATCCATACCCCCGGGTCTCTACATTTGCCGCATCTGGAGAGGTTGAGGAGCCATGACCACCGGCTCCCTCGACTCCCATCTCACCTCCTGACGAGGATGGTCCTCTACTCTTCTCCCATCTCTCCCATCAGTAATGCGACCCCGTGGCTGATCATTTCTGACTCTTTTCCCCTGATACTAAGTTGGCCTCTTCTGATCTCAGGTAGTGTGCCAATCTTCCTCAATCCTCTTCTACATCTCCAATATCCGAGGAATTGGCCCGTCGGATACAAACAACAGGGCCTTTCTCAGATCCTCTCGTTGGCCCTTATTGAACCTCTTGGTGTATCCTGCCTCATCTAACTGATAAGAATATGCAAACTGGGCTAAATGATTGAAATCCTAGTGGTACTCCACCACTGTCTTTGTTCCCTGCCTCAACTGTAGAAATCTGTCTTCTAGCACATCTCTGGCCGACTGCGGAACAAAATTCTCCAACAGTGCGACCCTGAACTCCTCCCATGCAATCTACGCAACCTCTCTATCAGCAAACGTCATGTCCAGCGATGTCTTCCAGCATCTCTTGGAATGGGACTCCAAGCATGAGACCACCAAAGGTACCCTCTCCTCTAATGGGCACCGCCTCCAGGCCAACATCTCAGACAAGATGTCCATCCACTCCTCCTTCCGAATGGCCGACTCTATCCCCTAGTAGGATGGCAGAGAAAGTCCTCAAAAAATACTCAACCAATTGGCCCCCAGGTTTTGTTGCGGAGCCGGAACTTGCTGGGACCTGAAAGCCTCCAATATGGCTTTCAAAATCCGCCCCTTCTCTGACTATAGGAACGGAGTGGGAACTAGGGGAGGTGGTGTAACATTCAGAGTCTGCTGGACTCTTCCCTGTGGTGTAGGCTGTGTTGGGGGCTCCGTAACAAAAGTCATTTATATGTAATTGACTCAAACCTAATTAAAGGTGGACAATTTACAAGTGATCCCCCATATGGGCACACAACTGCTTCTTCTGCTTAGTTTTTCTCCAAAGTAAACTCGTGTGGGGGTAACCCAGGGATTGTGGACTGCTATATTTTCGATCGAGGTTTCCCCTTTGATAACACTTGTAAGACCCCCTTTTTTATTAAAACACTGGCTTCTTAGGCCCAGAACCTCCGCTTTGCGGTAACACATTCATGCCCGGGAAGGTCATCACTGCAAAATGCCGATCCTACCGGCCGAATTAATCACAAAACAGTAGCAAAATAATAAAAGTCAAGTCCATAGAAATAACATATATAGTAAATAATCTCTACGAAGGGAGAGTCCACAAAAATAACAAGGTACAGATAATAGGGCTCATGCCCGGTACATAAATATCCTTATTACATATAACTCAGTGCGGAAGCAAAATATAAACATCTACTAACGATCGGGACTCACAGTCCTAGTTGTCTGAAATCCGGTGCTAGACTGTCCCATCTCCAAGCATGCCGACTTCCGAGGCTGCTCTTCCTCTCTTGGCTCCACAGTCCCCTAAAATGATGTTGTTCAAAAACCATTAGTCTAAAAGACTAAGTCCTATCATCCCCCGCCGGTTCCCCCATGGCTCCTAGGCACCGAGCGGTAATGAGGAAAGGAGAGGTAATGAAGGTGGAGAATAACAAAGTATCAGGTGACGGCAGAACTAATTTAGCAGTTCTAAGATTACATGTGACAGTAAAAAAATAAGAAAGACTGAATATATAATATGTAACCTTAACTTATATGAAAACACATAAGCAAAGGGATCTTCTGCAAGACTCCTATCGTTTAAAAAGTCCCATAACAATTTATACGATAGGGTGTCGATTTTATAGCAAGCATGTATATATTTAAAGAATATAAACCTTAACTTATAAGTACGCTCACCCGAACTTATTAACCAAGGGGTCGTTTTGTAGGGCCTATTGTATAAAAAGTCACATACCAATTTATACAATAGGTGTCAAGGGTTATATGCAATGATTATTCTATTTAATGCAAATATGCTATGATATGATCATGCAATTGCAACTCACCCACACGACTCTGTGTACACAGACCTTTAGTTCCACCTTTCTTGAGCCTAACCTCCCAGGATACATCCATAGTGGCAAACAAAAGCGGTGGGTTGGGCCTCTCCCACCTCTAAATTGGTAATTACACTACAGATAAGACCTATCTTATGCGTCGACATTGGTTCACTAAGCGGAGCCCTTGCGTACTCTTGCAGGCCGGCGCACCAGACTTTATTTGGTGAAGTGTTAAACAACACTTGCCTAGTCAACTTATTGGCGTCGGTGCATCGGCCCTCCAATACCGAAGACCCACCACCTTATACTTTATGCACATGCAACCTTATGTATCAGCTTCCGAGCCAAAGCTCCCCGGACCATCCCATTCATTACACTCAACAACTGAGCCTAAGCTCCCCAGACTATCCTTTCTGTCAGAACCAACAACCAAGCCTAAGCTCCTGGGCCAACCTACCCATCATCAAATCACCGAGCCTACTCCCCGTGTGACTCAACCTAACATCCCGAGACATCGAGGTGAGTGAAAGTGAATCCCTAGTTATGCTAGTTACTCTTGCAGTTTAGTTTGCCTACAGTTTAGGTTAGCCCAGGACTGCCCCCGGCATACCCCGTGAAGGGCTCTCAAAGGGAACTAGAAACAACGATGGGCTGAAGCGCGAAGCTCCCTTTCGCAAGGCACTTATTATTATTGGTTAATACCCGATTCCTGATCCATTTAGTATTACACTGGTTCTAAGGCTAATGTGTTTTGACCTGTCTCTCCCTTCACAGGAAAGACGATCTTTCATCGATCCCGAGTACCACCTAAACTTAGATCAACTCTACAACCTACTCTTCCCAACTTCCAATTGTATACTCCAATCCACTTACCAAAATTAGTAAACACAATCCCATCTCCCTACGACCAATCCCTATGTTAACACGATTTCTGGAGTTTCACTAAACGCAGACCATCCTAAACTATATGATGTATATAATGGGAGGTACCCCAAATTATCATCTGAAATCCCAATAATAATTATTGGGGGTCTATCATGACATGTTTAGCCTAAATCCAAAATTTCATAATTTTCCTATTTTACTTGACAATTTATTTAATTTTCTAAGAAATTCAAATACCATAGTTTGAACAAGTACCTTTTTTAGGCAAGCAAAATGCTCCACAATAAATACAAGATGACTATTTAATATTAAATTCAAATTATCAAAAATTTTCAGCAAGGTTTAGACCTCTAAATCTAATTTTGAAACATAACCTAGATTAATCATTTTAAAGAGACAAGTATTGCAAAAATACTTCCAAAAATTCTGAGAAAATCCAAGCATGTAAATAATGACCTATAAACACTCTAGGTCAAGATTCATAGTTTTTGATGAGTAGTGAGCTCTAAACTTAATATTGCAAAATAATCCAAGTTGATAAATTAATGAACTAAATACAGAAATTATGTATCTAAAAATTTCAATAAAATTCCCACATGATCATGTTTCACATTTTTAAATCAATTATAGAGCTCTGAGTCCATTTTTGAATATAAATGCATTATTAAAAGCTTGCGAAGAAAGTACTAAAAATATACTTAATTATTATAAATTTCAAGTATTGGTATATTGACCTAAAATACCCTCTGACCATTTTTCATAACTTCTTACTAAATAGTGTGATCATAATAAACCAGAGTCTATCAAGGGGAATTATAAAGGAAGTACTAAGTGTATTGTTCCAAAATTTCCAAGAAAATCACCAGTGGCTCTAATTTACCCTATGACTATACAACCCAAGTTTTATAACTTTTCATTAATTTTTGGTGGCCTATCTTACAAGTATAAGGGTTGTTCCCTATACTAGGGTAAGGATTTTTAGGGGTTTATCCATCTCGAAATCCTCTAAGATTTTACCAGAGGACCTTACCTTCAGTAGTGTCCTCTCTGCCAAATTTCAAGTCCATACAAGGGCATTTGACCCCATGTCCTAAATGCCCAAAGTCCAAACTTAGGGTTTGAACTTTGGTCCTAGGGCAATCCTACACAAACCACCTCATAACTCATATGAGGGTGTGAAATATCAAGTCAAACCAGTGGCCTAAATTTCAGCCTCTATTGAGGTGGTCTGGCCACCCAATCCCACAAAGTGCACTTTGACCTAAATACCCCCTTTAGGGACAAGCTAAGGTTTACTAATTTCCCAACCAAACCAACTCAGAATGAGGTTAAAATTTATACAGAACCTCATGACGACCCTAACAACCACTCACCAAAATTTGGGAGGGTTTGGAGTTTGTTAGGTACCTAAATTAATTTACCTTAGGATTATTAAATAATTCAAAACTGTAAAAAAATTATCCCCAAAAATTCTCATTTTTGGGCAGGTCCTAGGTATAGGTTAGGATGACTCCCTGTCAAAATTTAAGGTCTTTTGGACTTGTGGTGAAGTGGGGGCACACAATTTAATCTCTGGCTAGCCCAAGGTATAGACCCCACCAAAATGAGTGCCCTGGTCAAACCAGGCACCCAAATTGGTTCAAACCAATTTTAAAAAAAGTACACTCCTAGGGCTACAACATTGATATTTATGACTTTTTCTTTATATGTCCTTTGGAATTTTAAATAAATAGAAACATTAAATATAATTTCTGTGACAGAATTCAAATAATATAAAAACTTAACCTATATTTGAAATATTTTATAGCATTAATCTTAAAGCACATCCAACGTCATGTAATCGTCTTCAAGCTCTAGCTGATGGCTTTTATCATCCCGACCTGGAGCCACTTCCCGAACAATTTCCAGGCCATCTGACCGCCTCCCTGGCCGGCCACCGCCACCGCCACCACCACCTCCGTTGAGGTGGTGGCTATCGCCAGGCGGTGTCAAAGCCGCCGGAGGGGCAGATTTCAGTGATCCCGACAAGCTCAAATTTGCGGAAAAACTAAGAGAATTCTCCTCCCGATTGGGCTTAATTGAGCCCGAATCTTGGCCCTAACAGTTCCTATGATCTACACTTACTGAGAGAGGAAGGGGATGACCTTGTTTGCAGCCTGGAGGGGGTTGATCGTCGGGATGCCATTTCTGATGGTGGCGTCGCTCGGTTTCTTCAATAGTACAATGAACTTATTCGGCTCCTTCAGGTAAGGTGTGTAAACAACTCCTAGGAGTCCAGTGAAGGTTTTAAAAGAATGAAATGGGGGAGAGGATGGGCCAACACCAATGGCCATTAATGGCCTTCAATGAAGCTTTCGACCAAGTGGTGGGGGGGAGGGGGTGAACCTGCCTTATGGTTGCCGGGAAACGGCTAGAAACTTCTCGTCTTCCCCAGAAGAGTTGAATCTAGCCAATAAAGGCGGCCCTTGGCCTCCCTAAGCCGTGAATGGCTTTCTTTCTTCCTCTTTCTCTCTCCTCCATTAAAGGGGAATTTGGAGTTTTCTCTCTCCTACCCTTCCTGGCTTAATTATGTCATGGCACTAGCCTAAATGCAGCCCACTAAGCTAATATAAAGTGGTTAGGAGGTGGTTAGCCCAAGTGGCTAAGGCTTGTGCTTGGGTTAGCCCTTTTGAGCTAAGTTTGACTTGACCTTGCCTAGGGTTGACTTTGGTCAAAATGACCTTTTATGTCACCATCAATGGGTCCTTGGTGACCTATTTGCCTCCCCTAGGGTCTAGTTAGGGATTGGTAGGGTTGAAATTGCACCTTGAAGGTCACTTGACACTTATTAAGGGCACTTTGACCACTTTGGGGTTTGAGTTGACTTGGGTTAACTTAGCCACTAGGGTTGACCCCAATGGGTCCTTGGTGAACCATTGAACTCACTCCAGGGTTAAGAGGGCATGGGTGGGGTGCACTTGGCTAAGGGAAGGTCAATTGACCCTATGTAGGTCAGTTTGACCCATTTAGGGTTAGGGTTAACTTATGTCAACTTAAGCTCTAAGGTTGACCCCAACGGATCTTTGGTGAACCATTGATCCCACTCTACGTCTAGGGAGACCTTGGTAGGGTTGGTTGGGCTCATTAGGGCACATTGCCTTAGCTAGGGAATCTTGCCATATTTAGGCCTAGGATGATCCTAAGTCAACTTGGCCACCCTGGGTTGACTCAAATGGACTCTTAGGCCTTTCAATAGATTGGTGAGGTCATGTTGAGGTCTTGGAGTCTCATGATAATCCTAAACAAGGGTTTAGGAATCCACTATTTGCAGACCATAATTATCTCACATATATCCCTAAGTCCACTTGGTCTTCTTGGGCTTCGAGGTTCTTGTCATGACCTAGTCATGACAAAACCACTCCTAGGGGATCTAGTTGCCTGAGGGATGTTACAAATAAACATATAATTTGATAACCTATTGTGAAGTCACGAACACATGCTAATCTTTGTAAAAGAGAAGTCAAAAACAATGAAATTTAAAATATAATGTAAGTACCTGAAGAGAAATTGCGAACACCTACTATTCTCGGTGAAAAAGAAGTCAACAACAGGTAAAAAAAATACTATTCTCGGTGAACTCATGAACACCTGCTAATCTCTGCAAAAGTAAAGTCAAAAGTAGGTAAATTAATATAAAATGTGAATACATAAAGAGAACTCGCAAACAACAACACGTCTCTGGGAAAAAGATGTCAAAAGTAGGTAAATAAATATATTATACGAGTACCTGAGGTGAACAAGATAACACTTGCTAATCTCTACAAAAGAGAAGTCAAAATAAGTAAATAAATGTATAATGCTTGGAGTTGAGGAGAACTTGAGAACACCCACTAATCTCTGCAAAATACAAGTCGAAAGTAGTTAAATGTAAAATATAACGTGAGTATCTGAAGAGAACTCACAAACACGTGCTAATATGTGCAAAAGAGAAGTTAAAACAAGGTAAATAAACATATATAATGTGAGTACCTGAGGTGAACTCATGAACACCGACTAAATGCTGCAAAAGAGAAGTCAAGAGCGGTTAAATTTAGAATATAACTCGAGTACCAGAAGAGAAATCACGAACACCTGCAAATCATCGCAAAAGAGAAGTCAAAAGCCAGTAAATAAATATATAACGAGTGTACCTGAGGTGAACACTTGAACACCATCTAATCTCTTCAAAAGAGAAGTCAAAATCAAGTAAATAAACATATAACGTGAATACCCGAATAGAACTCGCGAACACTTGCTCCTCTTTGCAATAGAGAAGTCAAAAGCAACTAAATAAACATATAACACGAGTACCTGAGGTGAATAAGCTAACACCTAGTAATCTCTGCAAAAGAGAAGTTAAAAACAAGTGAAAAAACATATAACGCAAGTAATGGAGGGGAACTAATTAAAACCTGCTAATTGCCGCAAAATAGAAGTCAATAACATGAAAATAAATATATAACGTGTACCTGAGATGAACATGTAAACTGTTGGGTATTGCATCCACAATACCCCGGATTTGAAAAAGCACCTGATCAAGATAAGGTGAATTGAGATGTATTTGATATGTCTTTTCAAGTTGTGCTTGCAGCTATTCCATGCCAAGTACACACCAATGTCAGGGTATAGTGGGTCAATATATACGGGCCTACGCAACGTAATCCCTCGTTGTGTGGGCAAGTGTGTTGACTAACGTGTGCTCTCTCTATTGGGGTGTATTTATTTTCAAGTACAGGCTCAAGAAAGTAGAAGGAAGAAATGGGAAATTTTCCCAAGTAAGAATCAACGGGATTCGTGAGTCATACCCGACGACATAGTCGGGTATCGTTACTGATACCCGTCGACTTCGTCGGGCATGTTCTTCGATAGCCGTCGATTAGCCCTAGCTACCTTGATCCAGAATTCTCCTTGGTAAGAAAGTATCCAAGTCAAAATCGAAGAGCATCTCCAACGATGCCTGCCGATGTCGACGGGTATCGTTGGTGATACCCGCCGATTCTGACTTAGCTGATTTCTGCCGCTTCACTGGACCGAACCGGGCCGCCATGCACATTAAAAACCGAAGCTCTGTTCCTTCCTTCGTGGGACCCGCAACGACTACTTAGTGTTTGTTTTAGGGTATATATACCTAAGTTTAAATCATATTCAACACGGATCCAGAAATACGAAAAGAAATTCTTCTGTCGTGACCTAGCTTTTGTCGCCGTTGATCCCCTCTCGCAGCTGATCACAGCTTGCCAAAGATCACTCGAAGGCAGAACCGAGGCAAGCCGCTGGTCCCTCTCTTCTCTCTTGAGATCCTTTGTCTTCCGATTCGTCGACTGAGACTTGTACTCCATTCCGAATCGGTAGAGACGCTTGATCCAACTGAGATCAATTGGTGACCTAGCTTGCTTCGTCAAGAAGTTCAGATCTACAACGCATCGCTGCCGAACTGGCTTGCGCCGCCGATCAAAGTCAACATCTGATCCAAAAGAGAAAAACCAAGTGTGGATTCTTCGTCATTTTCGTGCAAGCTCTCAACGAACGAAGAAGGACCTTGGGTTCTCCAAATTGCATTATTTGTATTTCTTATTTACATTCAATTTTTGCAAGGAATTTTATTCCTAGTTGTAAGGGTTAGGTGAAAACCGTTTTGGTGGAGTGTCGACTCCTTGTTGTAGGAAGGGTTCCTTCCGAGTTGTAGGAGCGTGGCTCCGAGTGGAGAGATTGGATTTTTATCTCATTTTGGAGGAGTTGTCGAGTCGTCCCCGTGTGGGAGATAGGCGAAGGGGAGAGTGGACGTACCCAAGGTTTTGGAACCACTGTAAATTACTGTGTGTTTTTTTGTGCTTGGTTTGTTTATTTGTGCAGGTAATTTTTAATTCCGCAAAAGACGTCACTGCACCTATTCACCCCCCCCCCCACTCTAGGTTGATTAAGCTGATACTAGACACTTTCAAGTGGTATCAGAGGGAGGTTACACATCAATAATGTAAACACCTTGAGTAAAATACTTCGTCTAGTGTCAAAAGATTCATTCATGAACGGGTTCAAGAACACCGAAAACATTCCCATTTGCACTAAGGCAAACTTTCCTATCTGGAAAGAAAGGATTAGGTACTACATGGAAGCAGTCGACCCCTAACATTTCATGATAGTGGAGGAGGGACCCCAAATTCCTCTGATCACCTCTAAAATTAATCCTACAAGGAAGGTACCTAAGAAGATCATGGATCTGGACAAAGATGAGATGGCTCTCTACGGTCTGGAAAAGAAAGACAGAAACATTTTACTCTGTGCCGTTGATGATTCTATGCTTAAGAACTTCATCCACTGCAGAACTGCCAAAGACATTTGGCAATCCTTGATAGTGCTGATGGAAGACACTGATGAAGTAAGGGACGATCGAAGATCCCTTCTGAACTAGAAGTATGAGGCCTTCAGACAGGGGCCCAAGGAAGAGATCACAGACACATTCGAGAACTTCCTTAAGATTGTGAATGGCCTGAAGAATTATGGCAGGACTTTCACTGATGGCGAGTTGAACGACAAGTTCCAGAGATCCTTAACTAAGGAATGGGACAACAAAATTTGTGCCATCAGGAAGTTTGGCAGACTTTCTAAAACCGATCCTCTGATCCTCTTCGGGAAGCTCCTATCTTATGAGCTTAAACTCAATACCATAAAAGCTTAAGAAGAGGCCAACAGACCTTCCCCGAAAGAGAAGACTGTTGCGTTGAAGGCAAACCACTCAAGGAAAGGCAAGGCGGCTGCATAAGCCCGTTCTCGGGGAAAGGCTGAAGAAGAAGATACTGAGCCCAGCTCGTCAGGCTTAGAGCTATCTGAAGAGGAGTTCTCTCTTATCACCCAAGAGTTCAGGAAGTTCCTAAGGACGAGAAATCAGAGAAAAGGAGACGGCTCCTCCAAAAAAACACATCAGTCAGATGATCGTCAAAATAAGAAGAATTATTCTTCGGACAGGTATGATTCTAAACCGAACAAATATCATTTTGCTGATATTATTTACTTTTGGTTGCAATAAGCCAGGGCATGTTATTACTGATTGCCCTCAAAAGAGAAAGGACAGGAAAAAGGAGAAAAAGGAGAGGAACTACATTGCCAAGAGGCCCAAGACCCTCAATGAATCTGACTCGTCAGAATCCAGTGAGTATGAGGAAGCCTTCTTCGGGCTCATGGCTTGCTCTGACTAAGAAGGAGAATGTCCCCCATTTACTGGGAAGGTAAAAGATCACACCCCTCTTTCTGATTCAGATTCTGGCTCTGACTCTAAGTCTCCTGAAGATGATCACAAGGACCGCCCATCTGCTCGTGAAGATGAACTCCTTAAACAATATGGGCTTTTGCTCAATACTTTTGATCGATGTCGAAAGGAGTTGAGGGTTCAGAAGAAGGAGGTCAAATCCATTAAGGCTGAGGGAGTTTCCTTACGATAAGAAATCACTAGCCTAATATATCTCAGACAGGAACACCTCGACTTAACCTCTGAGCACTAAGACTCCCTAAGGCACCTTGACCTTCAGCAGGAAACAATTAATAAGCTAGAAGAATAGCTTGCGGCCGAGAATAAAGTTGTAGAAAGCTTCTATAAGCCCAAGACTATTCTTCCTCTAGTAAATGAATTCTCCGCTCAGGCTAAGGGTGCTGGCTTGGGTCATGTGTCTGAGCCTGGTAGATCAACCAAGAGAAACAAAGCTCAGAGAAGAAATAAGGCTGCCAAGAAAGCCTCTGCCACTGAAAAAGGGAAGGCCCCACTCAATACGACCACATTCAAGAAGCCCATCATTCCCTACAATAAACATGATTTTCAGTCGTCCTACGGGCACATCTTCCGGCCCTCGGTTGAAAAGCCTAAGAGCCGGTACCTTGGATGGAACTTCCCCCGAATCTTTGGCGAGTGTGTTTTCAGGCCACCCTATGAGGAAATCCAACTGCAACATTATGGTGCTTTTTCATCAGGATATAAAAGGAAGCAGGCACCAAAAGTTAAGCATGTTATACCTAAGGAAAATGAGGTGAAGAAATAATGTGACTGATGTCACCATGACGCTCCCTCATCCAGTGCCCAGGCCCCAGCTAGACCTACCATCTCACGGGTCAAGCAGGAGACTGGGAGGAGAAGGTACAACAAATTTAACTGTTGTTGTCGCGGCAATGTTGGCCACTTTGTCGTGGATTGCTGGTTCAATCCTAGGAATTTTGAAGCTCCTCAAGTTAACCAAGCGAGGCCGGCCACTCGAAATGTTAACATTCCTAAGGGAATGAACTGACAAGGAATCTAGGACCCAAACCGTATTGGGTTCCTAAGGGAAACTGATTCTGTTTTGCAGGTATGTCCAAAGGCCACCAAAACTCCTATCTGGTACTTGGACTGTGGATGCTCTCGGCATATGATTGGGACAAGAAGCTTGTTGCGTGATTATTCTTCTATTGCTGAAGGACCCAAAGTTATCTTTGGAGGGTCTGATCGTAGAATCACCAAAGGCTATGTTATGATATCCAATGGTGTCTTCTCTATCACCGACGTTGCTTATGTTGAATGGTTAAACCATAACTTGATCAGTGTAAGCCAGTTATGTGATAAAGGGTACGACGTTAAGTTCTACAAGGATAAATTCCTGATTATATCGTGTTCCACAAGGGAGACGGTATTGACAGGCATCAGGAGCAGAAAAAATTTATGTCTAAATTTTTTTAGCTTAGATTCTTCTACGCTAGTATGCTTAGTTGCAAAAGATAGCGCATCTCTTTGTGATCAGTGGCACAAGAGATTAGCGCATATTAACTTCAAAACACTTAACATGCTATTCTCTAAAAATCTAGTAAGGGATGCACCCACTATTAAGTGCATTAAAGAGAGCCCCTGACATGCTTGTCAAATGGGCAAGAAGACAAGGGCTACCTTTAAGGGCATTGTATAAAAGGACTCTTCTAGGTATCTGTACTTACTACACATGGACTTATTCGGTCCAATGCAAGTTCACAGCTTAAGTGGCAAGTCATATACGTTGGTGATTATTGATGATCACTCCTGTTTCACGTTGGGGTTATTTCTGAAACACAAGTCAGATACCTTTGAGGTAATCACAAAGTTCGTCAAGCAAATCCAAAACGAACTGGACTACACTGTAGTCAGAATTAGAAGTGATCATGTACCAGAGTTCGAATCTGGTGCTATGACTGAATTCTGTTGAAACTTGGTTATCTTTCATGAGTTTTCCACCCCTCGTACTCCACAACAAAATGGAGTTGCGGATAGAAGGAATAGAACTCTTATTGAAGCAAGCACGACAATGCTGAATGATGCGTCTCTTCCAGAATATTTCTGGGCAGAGGCTGTCAAAACGACTTGTCATGTGCAAAACAGAGAGCTCATAAATAAAAACCATCAAATGACTCCTTATGAGCTATTGAAGGGTAAGAAATTGACTATGTCCTACTTGAGGATCTTTGGCTGCAAATTCTATGTACTCAATAATGGGAAATATCCACATACTAAGTTTGGGGAAAAATGTTTTGAAGGTATTTTTGTAGGATATAGTAGCCATAGTAGAGCATATAGGATTTTTAATAAGGAAACACTGGTTGTAGAAGAATCTATAAATGTTGTATTTGATGAAGCGAGCATGCTTCATATCAGCTCGTCTAGTGGTACTTTTGGAGATGTAGGTACCAAACTGGAAAAGTTTAGTCTAAATGAAACTGAAAAAGATGACGCTCAACAGTTTGTAAAGATCTCCACTCCTACCTCATTACGAGAGGAAGACCCTCAGGAGTTGGAAATTCTACAGGAAGAAGAAGTGCCAGAAGCAGTAGCAGCTGCAAATGAAAGACTCCTAGAGCTCAGGCACGTGAGGGATTAACTTGTCGATCAAATCATTGGTGATCCACGGGATGGTGTCAGAACTCAAAGAGGTACAATTAATGAGATTTTTCACTTAAGCTTTCTATCACAGGTTGAGCCAAAGAAATTTGACGAATGCAACAAGGATGCCCCGTGGATATTGGCCATGCAAGAAGAACTTCATTAATTTGAAAGGTGCATGGTCTGGGAGCTCGTTCCCCGTCCTACACGACAAAATGTAATCGACACCAAGTGGATCTTCCGAAACAAGCTGGATGAGAATGGAGACATCATAAAGAACAAAGCACGACTCGTAGCTCAAGGATACAGATAGGAAGAAGGGTTTGACTTCGATCAAACCTTTGCACCAGTGGCAAGGCTCGAAGCCATCAGGTTGTTCCTCGCGTATGCTGCTCATCAAAAATTCACCGTCTATCAAATGGACGTAAAATCGGCTTTCCTAAATGGAAATTTGAAAGAAGAAGTATATGTAGCTCAACCCCCAGGTTTTGTTAATCCAACTTTCCCTGAACATGTGTACTTTCTTAATAAAGCACTATATCGCATAAAGCAAGCTCCCCGCGCTTGGTATGAGACATTGTCTAGGTTTTTAATTGAGAACAAGTTCTCAAGAGGAAAAATAGACAAGACATTGTTTCTTAGGGAAGTCAAAGGCAAGATTTTGCTAGTGCAAATCTATGTCGATGACATAATATTCGGCTCAACCGATAACAACCTTTGCAAGAAGTTCTCAAATATAATGCAAGGGAAGTTTGAAATGAGTAGTATGGGAGAGATGAAGTACTTCTTAGGACTTCAAGTGAAACAGTCTGCAGAGGGAATTTTCATCTCCCAAACGAAGTTCATAAATGAACTTCTAAAGAAGTTCGGAATGGAGAGTGAAACTTCTATGAGGACTCCAATGGGATCAACTGTGTCTCTGGACAAGGAAGAGAAAGCGAAACCTTCTGAGGAATCCAAGTACAGAAGCATAATTGGATCCCTGCTCTACCTTACTGCCAGTAGACCAGACATTATGTTTTCCACATGTGTTTGTGCTAGATTCCAGGTGAACACTAAGGAATTTCATTACATTACTGCAAAGCGAATATTGAGATACCTTAATGACACACCTAATCTTGGCTTGTAGTACCTGAGAAACAATGATGTTGAGCTTATTGGCTTTTCAAATGCTGATTTTGCAAAAAGTAGGGATGATAGGAAAAGCATTTCTAGGAAGTGTCAATTCTTCGGAAGAAGGCTTATTTCATTGAGTAGTAAGAAGCAGAACTGCGTCGCAACTTCTACGATAGAATCAGAATATATATTAGCAGGCAGCTGTTGTGCATAACTCCTGTTGATAAGGAACCAGTTGTAAGATTACGATCTGTAGTACAAAGAGATTCATATATATTGCGACTCCTCTAGTGCAATTGCCATAGCTAATAATCCAGTATCGTATAGCCGGACAAAATATATTGAAGTGTGCTACCACTTCATCCGGGAGCATGTGGACAACAAGGACATTGCACTCAGCTATGTCCCCACTGATCAATAGCTCGCAGAAATCTTCACAAATCCGCTGGACTCGACCAAGTTCAACTTCTTCAAGACTGAACTTGGGATGCTGAACATCAACTGAAGAGGCTTGAGCTGTACATTGACCTTGGATTATGGGGGAGCTACAATTCAGAAGTCACGTCTATGCATGAATGCATACTTTAAGGGGGAGCATGATGTCCCCAAGGGAGCTCCATATTTGTAGAAGCCAAAAAGGGGGAGAACTCTCTCTCGGCTAAGGAAGCTAAGGGGGAGATTCCCTCTCGGCTAAAGTTTCCCCAAGGTGGCCTAAATGTTGGAAATGGTAATGAATTCGAACACAGTTTCTTTATGCTTTATGTTATCATTTCTGCTATACAGTTCACCTTAGCTTGGAGGGTTTAAGCTTCTTAAAATAGGGGGAGATTGTTGGGTATTGCATCCATAATAGCCCAGATTTGAAGAAGCACCTGATCAAGCTAAGGTGAATTGAGATGTATTTGATATGTCTTTTCAACTTGTGCTTGCAGCTATTCTATGCCAAGTACACACCAATGTTAGGGTACAGTGGGTCAATATACACGGGCCTACGCAACGTAATCCCTCGTTGTATGGGCAAGTGTGTTGACTCACGTGTGCTCTCCATATTGGGGTGTACTTATTTTCAAGTACAGGCTCAAGAATGTAGAAGGAAGAAATGGGAAATTTTCCCAAGTAAGAATCGATGGGAATCGTGATTCATACCCGACGACATCGTCGGGTATCGTCACGGATACCCGTCGACTTCGTCGGGCATGTTCATCGATAGCCGTCGATCGTTCCTAGCTGACTTGATCTAGAATTCTCCATGGTCAGAATGTATCCAAGTCAAAATCGAAGGGCATCTCCAATGATGCCCGCCGATGTCGACGGGTATCGTTGGTGATACCCGCCGATTCTGACTTAGCATATTTTCGTTGCTTTACTGGACCGAACCGGGCCTCCATGCACTGTATAAACCGTAGCTCCGTTCCTTCTTTCATGGGTCCTGCAACGGCTACTTTGGGTTTGTTTTGGGGTATATATACCAAAGTTTTAATCATATTCAACACAGATCCAGAAATACGAAAAGAAATTCTTCGGTCGTGACCTAGATTTCGTCGTCGTTGATCCCCTCTCGGAGCTGATCGCAGCTTGCCACTGATCGCTCGAAGGCATAACCGAGGCAAGCCGCTGGTCCCTCGCTTCTCTCTTAAGATCCTTTCTCTTCCGATTCGTCGAACGAGACTTGTTATCCATTCCTAATTAGTAGAGACGCTTGATCCAACTGAGATGGATTGGTGACCTAGCTTGCTTCATCAAGAAGTTCAGATCTACAACGCATCGCTGCCGCACTCACTTGCCGCTGCCGATCAAAGTCAAGATCTGATCTAAAAGAGAAAAACCAAGTGTGGATTCTTCGTCATTTTCATGCAAGCTCTCAACGAACGAAGAAGGACCTTGGGTTCTCTAAATTGCATTGTTTGTATTTCTTATTTACATTGAATTTTTGCAAGGAATTTTATTCCTAGTTGTAAGGGTTGGGTGAAACCCGTTTTGGTGGAGTGTCGACTCCTTATTGTAGGAAGGGTTCCTTCCGAGTTGTAGGATCGTGGCTCCGAGTGGTGAGATTGGATTTCAATCTTATTTTTGAGGAGTTGTCGAGTCATCCCCATGTGGGAGATAGGCGAAGGGGAGAATGGACGTAACCAAGGTTGGGGAACCACTTTAAAGTACTGTGTGTTTTTTGTGCTTGGTTTATTTATTTGTGCAGGAAATTTTAAATTCCGCAAAACCCATCACTGCACCTATTAACCCCCCCCCTATAGGTGGATTAGACGGACACTAGACACATTCATTAACATCTGCTAATCTCTCTAAAAGAGAAGTAAAATCTTGTAAATTTAAATATAACGTGAATACCTGAAGAGAACTCATGAACACATGTTAATATCTGCAAAAGAGAAGTTAAAAGAAGGTATATAAACATATAACATGATTACCTGAGGTGAACTCTTGAACACCTACTAATCTTCGCAAAAGAGTCATCAAAATCAGTTAAATTAAAAATATAATGCAAGTACCTGAAGAGAACTAACGAACACCTATAAATATCCACAAAAGAGAAATCAATAACTGGTAAATAAACATATAACAAGTGTACCTGAGTTGAACTCGTGAACACTTGCTAATCTCTGTAAAAGAGAAGTTAAAATCAGGTAAATTAATATATAACGTGAATACCTGAAGAGAAATCGCAAACACCTGCTCATCTCTGCAAAATAGAAGTCAAAAGCAGCAAAAACAAGTAAATAAACATATAACACGAGTACCTGAGGTGAACATGCTAACACCTGCTAATCTCTGCAAAAGAGATGACAAAAGCAGGTAAATAACAAATAATGCGAGTAGTTGAGGAGAACTCGGGAACACCTATTAATCTGTATAATATATAAGTCAAAAGCAAGTAAATTTAAAATATAACGTTAGTACCTGATGATAACTCATGAACACCTACTAATCTCTGGAAAAGAGAAGTTAAAAGAAGGTAAATAAACATATAATGCGAGTACCTGAGGTGAACTCATGAACACCTACTAATCTCTATAAACAGAAATAAAAAGTAGGTAAATTAAAAATATAAAGCGAGTACCGAAAGAGAACTCGCAAAAACCTTCTAATCTCCACATAAGAGAAGTCAAAAGCATGTAGATAAATATATAACACGAGTACCTATGGTGAACTCGCGAATACCTACTAATTTCATCAAAAGAGAAATAAAAAGTTTGTAAATTTAGAATATAACGCGAGTACCTAAAGAGAATTCTTTAATACCTGCTAATGTCTGCAAAAGAGAAGTCAAAAGTAGATAAATAAACAAATAACACAAGTACTTGAGGTAAACATGCTAACACCTGCTAATCTCTACAAAAGAGAGGTCAAAAGAAGGTAAATAAACATATAATGCAAGTACTTGAGGAGAAGTCACAATCACTTGCTGATCTCTGCGAAAGATAAGTGAAAACCGGGTAAATTTAATATATAATTCGAGTACCAGATTAGAACTCGTGAACACCTACTAATCTTTACAAAAGTGAAGTAAAAAACAGGTATCTAGACATATAACGTGAGTACCTGAGGTGAACTCTTGAACACCTACCAATCTCTGCAAAATAGAAATAAATAGAAGGTAAATTTAAAATATAACGAAGGTACCTAAAGAAAACTCACAAACACCTTCTAAACTACGCAAAAGAGAAGTCAAACATAGGTAAATAAACATATAACATGAGTTCTTGAGGTGAGCTTCCTAACACTTGCTAATATCTACAAAAGAGAAGTCAAAAGAAGGTAAATTAACATATAACGACAGAACCTGAGGAGAAGTCGCAAACACCTGCTAATCTCTTCAAAAGAGAAGTCAAAAGCAGGTAAACTTAAAATATAACTCGAGTACCTGATGAGAACCTGTGAACACCTACTAATCTCTGCAAAAGAGAAGTCAAATGCCTGTAACTAAACATAAATTACGAGTACCTGTGGTGAACTTGCGAAAACAAACTAATCTCTAAAAAGAGAAATAAATAATTGGTAAATTTAAAATATAAAGCGAGTACCTAAAGAGAACTCGCAAACAAATGCTAATCTCAGCAAAAGAGAATTCAAAAACATGTAAATAAATATATAACAAGAGTTCTTGAGGTGAACATGTTAACACTTGCAAATCTCTACAAAATAGAAGTCTAAAACATGTAAATAAACATATAACGCGAGTACATCAGGAGAAGTCATGAACACCTACTAATCTCTGCAAAAGAGAAGTAAAAAAACAGGTAAATTTAAAATATAATGCTAGTACCTAAAGAGAACTCATGAACACAAACTAATCTTTGTAAAAGATAAGTCAAAAGCATTGAAATAAACATTTAACCCGAATACCTAAGATGAACTCACGAACACCTTCTAATCTCTATAAAACAGAAGTCAAAAGAAGTTAAATTTAAAATATAATGCAAATAACTGAAGAGAACTCAAAAACACCTGCTAATATTCGCGAAAGAGAATTCAATAGATAGTAAATAAACATGTAACGAGAGTACCTGGCGTGAACTCACAAACACATGCTAATCTCTTAAAAAGAGAAGTCAAAAGCAGACAAATTAACAAATAAAGTGAATACCTAAAGAGAACTCGGAAACATGTGCTCATCTCTTCAAAAGAGAAGTCCAAAAATTGTAAATAAACATATAATGCGACTAACTGAGTAGAAGCCGCAAAAACCTACTAATCTTTACAAAATATTAGTCAAAAGCTGTTAAATTTAAAATATAACACAAGTACCTACATAGAACTCGCTAACACCAGCTAATCTCTACAAAAGAGAAGTCTAAAATTATACATAAGGAGAAGTCACAAACACTTGCTAATCTCTGCAAAAGAGATGTCAAAAGCTGATAAATTTAAAATATATCTCGAGTACCTGATAAGAACTCGTGAACACCAACTAATCTCTGCATAAGAGAATTCAAAAGCATGTATTAAACATAAAATGCGAGTACCTGATGTGAACTCACGAAAACCTACTAATCTTTAAAATAGAGAAATAAATAGTTGGTTAATTTATAAAATAACACAAGTACCTAAAGAGAACTCGCGAACACAATCTAATCTCCAGAAAAGAGAATTCAAAAGTAGATAAATAAACATATAACAAGAGTACATGAGTTGAACATGTTAACACCTGCTAATCTCTACAAAATAAGAGTCTAAAGAATGTAAATAAATATATAACGTGAGTACATGTGGAGAATTCGCAAACACCTCCTAATATTTGCAAAAGAGAAGTCAAAAGTAGGTAACTTTAAAATATAATGTGAGTACCTGACGAGAACTCTTAAACACCTACAATTCTCTACAAATGATAAGTCAAAAGACGATAACTAAACATATAACGTGAGTACCTGAGGTGAACTCGTGAACACCTACTAATCTTTATAAAAGAGAAATAAATAGTAGGTAAATTTAAAATATAATGCGAGTACCTAAAAATAACTCGGAAATACCTGCTAATATCCGAAATATAGAAGTCAAAAGTTGGTAAATAAACATATAACATGAATACCTGAGGTGAACAGGCTAACACCTTCTAATCTTTGCAAAAGAGAAATAAAAAAAAGGTAAATAAACATATCACACGAGTACCTAAGGAGAAGTCGTGAACACCTGCTAATCTCTACAAAAGAGAAGTCAAAAATAGGTAAATTTAAAATATAATGTGAGTACCTAAAGAGAACTCATGAACACCTACTAATATCTGCAAAAGAGATGTCAAAAGCAGGTAAATAAGCATATAATGAGAGTACATAAGATGAACTCATGAAAAGCTACTAATCTCGGTAAAAAAAGAAGTCAAAAGTAGTTAAATTTAAAATATAACGTGAGTAACTGAAAACAACTCGTGAATACCTTCTAATCACCACAAAAGAGAACTCAATACCATATAAATAAACTTATAATGAGAGTACCTGAGGTGAACTCATGAACACCTGCTAATATCTGCAAAAGAGATGTTAAAACAAGGTAAATTAACATATAACATGAATATTTGAAGAGAACTCGCAAACACCTGCTCATCTCTACAAAAGATAAGTCAAAAGCAAGTAAATTAACATATAATATGAGTACCTGAGGTGAATATGCTAATACAAGCTAATCTCTACAAAAGAGAAGTCAAATTCATGTAAATCAACATATAACGTGAATAGCAAAGGAGAACTCGCGAGAGCTTGTTAATCTCCGCAAAAGATAAGTCAAAAGCAGGTAAATTTTAAATATAACGTGAGTAATTGAAGAGAACTCACGAACACATGCTAATATATTTAAAATAGAAGTTAAAAGAAGGTAAATAAACATATAACACGAGTACATCAGGTGAACTTGTGAACACCTACTAATCTTTGTAAAAGAGATGTCAAATGCAGTTATATTTAAAATATAAAGCGAGTACTTCAAGAGAACTCTTGAACACCTACTAATCTCCGCAAAAGATAAGTCAATAGCTGGTAAATAAACATATAATGAGTGTACCCGAGGTGAACACATGAACACATGCTAATCTCTGCAAAAGAGAAGTCAAAATCATGTAAATTTACATACAACGTGAAAACCTGAAGATAACTCGCGAACTCCTACTCATCTCTGCAAAAGAGAAGTCAAAATCAGGTAAATAAACATATAGCACGAGTGCCTGTGGAGAACATGCTATCAACTCCTAATATTTGTAAAAGATAAGTCAAAGCCAAGTAAATAAACATTTAATGCAAGTACCCGAGGTGAACTCACGAACACCTAATAATCTATATAAAAGAGAAATAAAAAGCTGGTAAATATAAAATATAACCCGAGTACCTAAAGATAATTTACAAATATATATCTTCTATTCTCCACAAAAGAGAACTCAAAATGAGGTAAATAAACACATAACACGAGTACTTGAGGTGAACAACCTAACACCTGCCATCTCTGCAAAATAGAAGTCAAAAGCAGGTAAATAAACATATAACATGAGTACCTGAGGGGAAGTCGCGAACACCATCTTATCTCTGCAAAAGAGAAGTCAAAGGCAAGTAAATTTAAAATACAATGTGAGTACATGACGAGAACTCGCGAACACCAACTAATCTCTACAAAAGAGAAGTCAAAAGCAGGTAACAAAACATATAATGCGAGTATCTAAGGTGAACTCGCGAACACCTACTAATCTCTACATATGAGAAATAAATAGTATGGAAATGTAAAATATAATATGAGTACATAAAAAAACACGCGAACACCAGCAAATCTCCGTAATAGAAAAGTCAATAGAAGGTAAATAAACATATAACATTAGTACCTGATGTGAAAATTCTAACATCTGCTAATCTCTATAATAAAGACGTCAAAAGTAGGTAAATAAACATATAACACGAATACCTGAGGAGAAGCTGTGAACACCTGCTAATCTTTGCAAAAGAGAAGTCAAAAGTAGGTAAATTTAAAATATAATGCGAGTACCTAAAGAGAACTCGTGAGCACCAATTAATCTATGCAAAATCGAAGTCAAAAACAGTTAAATAAACATATAATGTTAGTACATAAGACGAACTCACGAACATCAAGTAATCTCTATAATAGAGAAGTCAAAAGCAGTTAAATTTAAAAAATAACGTGAGCACCAGAAGAGAACTCGTGAACACCTGTTAATCTCTGCAAAAGAGATGTCAATACAAATAAATAATCATATAATGAGAGTACCTGGGGTGAACGTGTGAAGACCTATTAATCTCTGCAAAAAGAGAAGTTAAAAGCAGGTAAATAACCTATACAATGAATATTTGAAGAGAACTCACGAACAACTGCTCATCTCTACAAAAGACAAGTCAAAAGCAGGTAAATAAACATATAATTGAGGTGACAATGCTAACATGGGTAAATTTCTGCAAAAGAGAAGTCAAAATAGGTAGATAAACATATAACGTGTATAGTAGAGGAGAACTTGCGAAAACCTGCAAATCTCTGCAAAAGATAAGTCAAAAGCAAGTAAATTTAAAATATATCGCGAGTACCTATAAAGAACTCATGAACACATGCTAATATCTGCAAAAGAGAAGTTAAAAGAAGATAAATAAACATATAACGAAGGTACCCTTGGTAAACTCGCAAACACCTACTAATATCTTCAAAAGTGAAGCCAAAAAGCAGTTAAATTTTAAATATAATGCGAGTACATGAAGAGAACTCATGAACAACTGCTAATCTCCACAAAAGAGAAGTCAATAGTAGGTTAATAAACATATAATGAGTGTACCTAAGGTGAACTCATGAACACTTGCTAATCTGTACAAAACAGAAGTAAAAATGAGATAACTTAACATATAACGTGAATACCTGAAGAGAACTCATGAACACCTGCTCATCTCTTCAAAAGAGAAATCAAAAGCAAATAAATAAACATTAAACGTGAGTACCTAAGGTGAACATGCTAACACCTGCTAGTCTTTGTAAAATAGAAGTCATAAATAGGTAAAAAAAACATATAATGCAAGTAGCTGAGGCGAACTCGCAAACATCTGCTAATCTCTTCAAAAGATATGTCAAAAGCAGGTAAATTTAAAATATAATACAAGTATCTGAAGAGAACTCAAAAAAATGCTGATATCTGCAAAAGAGAAGATAAAAGAAGTTAAATACACATATAATGCGAGTACCAGAGGTGAACTCATGAACACCTACTAATATCTGCAAAAGAGAAGTCAAAAGTAGTTAAATTTAAATTATGACGCGAGTACCGGAAGAGGACTCATGTACACCTACTAATCTTCGTAAAAGACAAGACTATTGCAGGTAAATGAATATATAATGAGTGCACCTAAGGATAACTCATGAACACCTTCTAATCTCTGCAAAAGAGATGTCAAAATCATCTAAGTTAAATGAAATTTATTACTTAAAAGTTAGCTAATCACCTAGAGGGGGGGGGGCGAATCTTTCTTTGAAATTGATTAACCCTTTTTGATGTTTATAAGTTTGGTGATCTAGAGCTTGTTCTAATTACCTACAATACAAGAAAGAAACAAGCAACACAGCAAGCACACAAGTATTTATAGTGGTTCCCCAATTGGGTACTTCCACTCTCCCTCCCACCTATCCAACTGATTTGTTAGACTAGGATCAAAATCCACCAATATGCTCCTCAGAGCTTACACCTCAAGCCCTCAGCCTTACACACAAATTCTTTTCATAATCCAAACTCAGAACCACAAGGGTTCCTACCTTAGAGCACTGCAGTGCTCCTACAGCTCGGTGGTCCACTGACCACTTACCTCAGCCTTATTTCTAAAGCCTACAACTCAGGCTTCTCAACCCCACAACTTAAGGTACACAACCCTACTCTTAGAGTGCTGCAACACTCCTTCAACTTAGTACCTTTCAAGGTACCTACCTCAGTGGCCTTCCAGGCACCAACAGCTCAGCCTTCTCTAAGGCCTACAACTCAGTGAGACACTTGTCACCTACAGCTTAGTGACTTATAAGTCACATACACTAGGCCCTACACTCAGGCTGGGATGATAGCCCTACCTCATATCCATACTTAGATCCTACCTCAGTGAGCAGCACTCTCCTACCTTAATTAATTAAGCCCCACAGCTCAGATCCACACTTGGATCTTACCTTGGTACTCCAGTAGGGCACCTACCTCAGTGACTAATTAATAAACTACGACTCAGGCACAAAGTGCCCTAAACAGATTTAGATAAACTAAATCCTATTGGAAATAATCAAGTAAAGTGAAATACTGACTTAGAGAAAAATCTCTGAGCCTAACTTGCTGCACTGAGCAAATATCAGTCCAGCCAAGTGCTATAGAAGGGTTGAGTCTTCTTCTACAACCATGTTCTTCTTTGCTCCACAAGTGAGAAACTATCTATTGTTTAATGCTTACACTCCTTCACACAGCTACCTTCACTTGCTGATATATTGAATCAGCCAACTTGTTCTTCAAGAAACACCCTTGCTGAACTGGAAGAAGCTTCAGCTATCTTTGCCTTTTGGCTTTCAATGTTGGACTTTGCTTTTAAGCTTGTCGAAGAAGATGAAGTACAACCGCCTCTTTTTCTTTTTCTGCTTCCCTTCTTGTTTTTCATTAACCCTAATCTTCTTTTCTTCTCTTCCTTTTATATCTGTTAATTTGAATAAATGACACAATTTGAATGTGGAACCAGTCAAGTATTGTGAGCTCCACATACCTCAGAAGATGATAAACAGTAGCTTCCGGTGCTACTGTAGCTTTCCAGCAACATAATGAAGTATTTGGACTAGGCTCGATGATAGTCGATTAGAGATCGACGAACTCTATGCTGAGCTCGACAAACTTCAGAAACATCAACTTTAACTTGAGATCGATGAAATGCGGGCTCAGGTTAATGAACTATGAATCTTAAAACTTTAACCTGAGCTCGACGATCTATGAGCTGAGCTCGATGAACTCTGAATCTTCAACCTTTGACTTGAGCTCAACGAGAGGCGGGCTCAAGTCGATGAACTCTGAATCTTCAACCTTTAATTTGAGCTCGACGATTTGTGAGCTGAGCTCGATGAACTCTGGCTCCAGTTCCACGAACTCCACTTTATAGACTTAGAAGATTTCTGTTGGCTTTGTCTCAGCGGTTCCTTCTCAACTATCTCAGTGGTTTCTTCTTCATAGCTGAGACTCTTCTGTCTTAACGGTTCCATATTAACTATCTTAGTGGTTTCTTCTTCACAACGTAGAAAGTCTTCTGTCTCAGCGGTTATTTTTTCATAACCTAGTCTGTCTTCTGTCTCAGTGGTTTAGCTGAGAGCAACACTTCTCTCAACGATATGTGTTGAGCTTCTCAGCTATCTCAGCAGTTCTGCTGTGACATTCTTCTCAGCTGTCTAAACTGTCTCAATGGTTATTCCTTAGGAAAATTTTCTGACATCCAGCTTCCTCTTCCTGTTCACCTGTACAATTAAGGACAACATGCATGCCTAACACAAGCATACATCAAATACATTATATGTGTATGTCATTGACCAGTTTGACTTCTTTCAAATCTGGAACATTGGGTTCAATAGACCCAACAATCTCCCCCTATTTGAAGAAGTCAAAACCATGCTTGATCAGTAATATAGGTCATTGACATACACAGTATTTTTAACATAAAAAATGGCAGTTGTGTAAAATCTTTAAGAGTTTGAAAATATTTTACCACACACAATTCATATTGTCAGGAATTTTACTTACTCCCTCAGGTATGCTGCTCTCCTAGATGAGCCATCTTTACTGTTCTTGTGCTGAAACAACTTCTGCACCAATTGGCTTTAAGCTTCCTGCATCTTGGCCTTGTTAGGTCTTGATCAAGTCTATTCTTTCCTCCCCCTAACTCCTCATACCTTTTTTGACTTTTATAATAGGGAGATTTATTATGTGTGGAGTTTTTCAGCTGCTGGGCTTGCTCCCCCTCAATTATTACACACTAGCTTCAATGTCTTGTGGAAGGACTTGTGCATACAAAATACACAGTACATCATATTGTTGGAGAGAATTGAAGAAACATTAGATTCAACATACCCATTTCAAATTTGAAGGTGTTGAACTTGGCTTCATCTAGTGGCTTAGTGAAGATATCAGCCACTTGCTTGTCTGTAGAAACAAACTCAAGGCTGATGTCTTGTCTTTCCACATGTTTGATGATTCTAATTTATATAGTGATTTTCAGACTCATCTGGGGTAGTTTTATTTCACATGCACTTTAATTTTAGTTCGTTATCATATATATTTCATCTTATCTTTATTTCCATAAGAAGTGCACACTTTGGCCCATGGTTGTGTATTTTTTTTACTTTTATAGATTGTACTCCTTGTGACTGCCTGGAATGTCTGCACATATCAGTGATTTGTTTTTCCTATTTGTATAGGGGTCGTGTGCGTGTTTCGGGATTGTTTGGAAATAGGAATACTGCGCATGATCATCAGATCTATTGCGTACGACCACTGGTCGTGCGCCACTGATTGTGCGCACTAGTCCTAAATTATAAAGTTTGTCGTGGGACAAACGCATGACCAGTGGACACAGTGTGCACAACCACTAGTCGTGCGACACTAATCGTGTGCATTTATTCCAATTTTCTTAGAGTTTTATCTAGGGCAATCGCACGACCATTAGACAGTCTGCACGACCATCGGTCGTGCGCCACTACTCGTGCGAATTGTCCCAGTTTTTCTTAAGTTCTGTCATGCCAATAAGCATGATCACTGGACATAGTGCGCACGACTATTGGTCGTGCGCATGGTTATTTCTACTGTATATAAAAATACAGGTTCCTTCCTAATTCCGGATCCCCCGACATTTCTCCGTCATTTTCGTCTCTAAGGAAGGGTTCCGTCATTCCCCTTCATCTTCCACCGTAGGGAGGGGCTCCTAGCAAGCTTTCACTGCCAAATCCAAGCCAGAGCTTCCTCTCGGCCTCCTCCTTCATCCCTGAGCTTTAAGAAAGGTTTTGAAGTATTAACCAACAAGCAAAGGGAAGCTTGCAACCTTCTTACACATCGTGACACGAAGAAGATAGGTCCATTGGTAGATAGTGAAAGCCTCCTCTACCCCAGACTAAGTTGAGGAACGAGCTAGGATGCGGATTGACAACCCGACGATTCCTTCCATGAATCCTCATCAAGACTTCGGATTCATTCGATCTGTTGACTTGTTCTTGATTTCTTGCTGATTATATGTGTTTAAACATGTTTATTTTATGAAGTGCTCTTTAGTTATAAATAATATTTGTTTCATGTCTATATGAACCCATTTTGTTTTAACGCTTTAGTTGATTGAGGTGCGTCATTATCTATCCACCACCATATCCCGTTTTGTCGCTATAGCAAGTGTTAGAGGCATGCGTAGCGAAGAGGTGCTCACAACCCTCATTCTGTCATTCTCATAACCTCATTCTCATGCCTACTCATCCATCAACCCAGTGATTCAGTGTATAGCAGCGTGTGTATTCTTCCATCCCGCCTGGTGAAGCATTGCTTAGTTGCATTGCATAGGAGTAGTTGATAGTGTTTTACTTTATTTTTCCGCAAATAACCAAACCCCCATTTTATAAGTTATACCTTTGGACTTTAATCTCAAGTCCTCCTCAAAATTAACTCCACCTTACTATGTTCCCTCGAGATCGATACTTGGGGAAATTCAGCTATTTTATATTACTTGTGCGACCGGTAGACTTGCAATTCAACGCATCAAGTTTTTGGCACCATTGCCGGGGAACACTGTCGTGTGAGTTTTTGGAGGGGAGATAGGAGATAGAAAGCCTTTTCCATTTGTTCATATCATGTTTATTCTTTGCTTTAGTTTTTAAATTTTGTTACTTATTTTTCTTTGTTCCTTTTCTAGTTTTAATTTTAAAGTAGCAGTCATTCCTTCTCTTTTATCTGCTAGTGTGTAGTAAATTTTTTCTTAGAATATTTCTTGTTGGGAATTTTTTCTTGTTTCACCATGTTTTCTTATTTGAATATCTATTGTAGATGGTGAGGGGATTCTAGGCATGGTAGTGATGAGTGCCCCACTGAAGATAGTGAGCATAATTCTCATTGTTCAGTGTATGGAGCACCGTCATCTTATGTTACTTCATACACCATACCCAAGTCTTATGGTCACTTCTCTTCTACTCCTTCACCTATTTATTATTCCCCTCCGGTCCCACCGGGACTTAGGAGTAAAGGAAAACGGTGTTTTTGTTGTTGTAGCACCGAGCACGTGTTGAAAGATTGCGCAGAATTTCAGCACCAGTTGGAGGAGGATGATGAACCGGGTATCCGATTCATTTCTTCCACCTCTCAATTTGTTGCCCCTTCTGATTCTGATGATATATTCCCAGTACTACATTGTCTAGGGGGGACTTCTATGGATATACCAATCAGACTTTCAGTTGATTGGTGTGAAGACATTGTGGTGACGTTTGCCCCCATCCATTCTTCCCCTCCTTTGCATTCACCCCCGGAGAAACCCACACATATTTTCTCTGATGTTGTTGTTCCTCCGCCTTCTTTGCAAGAATTATCTACTCCTTGTTTTAATGAGTCGGTTGATGATACTGGCGATAATCTATGCTTGGATCCAGCTGGGAGTGAGATCGGGACCACTCCCCATATTGTTGATTATTTTTATCTTTCATCTCCTTTATTTCTTGATCCCCTTTCTGTATCTGAGCATGTGCGGGTTTAATCTTCCCAGGTGCTTCAGGAGAAATTAGAGCTTTCTGCTCGATCCATTCATGATAGCATCCTCTTTCGCGAGGAGGTTAATTCCTCCTCTGTTTAGGTAGCTCCATTAATTGCTTTCTCCTCCTATCATCTCCCTGTAGACGATACCTTGCCAGGCAAGGATTTATTTTGTGGTGAGAAGAGTAAGACCAACGCTCCTCCTATTCTTATTTCCTATTTCCTCTACCTGTGTTGGGCAGGTATTATTACTTAGGTAGAGGGGTAACTGTTTTATCACCGTATCGGTACCGATTACTGAAAAAGATAATGGAACAGTTACCTGTGAAATTTTCTTTTTATAGGCCCATTAGCTAGAAATATATAGATTTTAATAAGTCGTGTTAGGAGGACAATAACCCTAGTAGTTATCATTCATTTCCTGAATTTTAATTTTTCATGTCTATTTTAGTTTTAGTATTTCTTTGTATTTTGTCAATTATTCTTTTGTTTTGGCGGAGCTCACCCCTGCAGGTATTCTTGGCAACTTTATATTGGCAGGTGGTGATTCTTTGTTTGGTGGACCAACCTCTATTTTTCAAGCGTCTTCTGGTATGCTCACTGGCTGAGCATTGGGTAAACTCTTCCCTTTTCTCTATCTGATTTAAATTCAATATCATATGTTGTGTCGCTTAGTTTAAGTCTAGGGAGATCCATTATTTGATTCCTTTTGCACGCGCACATTTCATGTGCATACTAGAAGATTTTATAGTTTTATATTGATTATTTCATTGCATCGCACACCACTTCACACACATTATCGCGTGCTTAACTGTTAGTGTGTTGCGAGTTAAACTCGTTTCTTTTGTATGATTTGGGTAAATAATTATGCTGATATAGGATTGTGAGACAGAGTAGAATGCTGACTCCTTTAGTGCTCCTGGTTGAGTTCTCTCATGTCGTCTAGAAATTTGAGTAGACTTAATTTTTCAATATGCTTATAATTTTTATTATTCTATTTACGTAAAGACTTTTTTTTCTACTCAAAAATTGGTGAATCTGGTGTGAATCGAACAGTAGAATAGTGATGTGTGTAACCGTCACTAGATTCATTTTGCACAAGTCAGGAGGAAGGATCATCTTTCTCGGTGGCTAAGAACTTACCCCAGACTACTCTCGAAGCATTGGTGCATGGTTATTCAAGCATGAGCGTGATGTAGGCCGTCACTTTGTCTAGTTTGAGCCATTTACCATTTCTGACGTCTATTTGTTGCTATCCCCATTGAGCTTGTCCCTTCCTTTGACATCCCTACGCTTCGCTACCAAAGGCATATTGCTTTTCCTACTCACACATCCGGATGTGGTTGCTCGGTTAGTTTACTTTAATGTCACTTGTATCCGTTTTGTGTGGCAGTTATGTGGGTGCTTTTGCAGCTTGTGGTGTTAAGGTGTTTTCGTATTTGGTTTCGGCTATTTGGATAAAAAGAAAAAAAAGTAAATGAAATAATATTTCTTAATTGGTAATAAAATATATATATATATATATATTTTTGTTGAGTTGTGAAATTTTTTGGTATTGTGTTCTTGGTGGGCGTGCACGCACCGTAAAAAATCAAAGTTTGGTGGGCCGCCGCACAAGTTCGTCATTGTATATAGCTGTGAGTGTTTTGGGGGCGTCTCATTTTTGATGTGCATGTCCGCCTTGTTTATCTTTGCCTATATCGCCTTCGCCTAAGCCTTTTTAAATTCCATGTCCTACGGATTCGTGCTTGAGTCGAACTACTACCATGGAGAGAGTGTGAATGGGCAAGTATATGGAACCTGACATTGGTTGATTCCTTTGGAGGTGATACCGAGCCCTGGTTTTTGGCAAAGATCTTCTTAGTGACCTGCCTACTTTATTCCTACGCGTGACAGGATGATTCATCGTGATTCCATTTTTTAGTAGTAATAAAATTTTGATACGGATTGTGAAAAGTATAAACTATTTTATATACATACAAATTTCCTCTATTATATTTTTATACGCACGAGCATGCGACTTCGCATGGTACTCTGTATATTAATTTCTTTGTTAGCTAGTTTATTTTCCCTATCTGCATATTTTGTTTGCTCGTGACGTGCAAATAGGTAAGTCTGGGGGTGTGATGAGTCCTATTAATATAGTTATTTTCTGACTCAACTAGGCTAGTTTTCTTTCATATGCACTTCACTTTTAGGTCGTTATCGTATATATTTCATCTTATCTTTATTTTCATTAGAAGTGCACACTTAGGCCCATTGTTGTGTATTTTTGTTACTTTTATAGATTGTACTCCTTCTTGTGATTGCCTAGACTGCCTGCACATATAAGTGATTTGGTTTTCGTATTGGTACAGGGGTCGTGCGCGTGTTCTGGGATTGTTTGGAAATTGGAATACTGCGCATGATCATCGGATCTATTGCGCACGACCACTGGTCATGCGCCACAGATCGTGCGCACTAGTCTTCATTTTTTAAAAGTTCTTCCTGGGAAAACGCACGACCTCTAGATAAAGTGTGCACGACCATTGGTCGTGCGCCATTTATCGTGTGCATTGATTCCATTTTTCATGGAGTTCTGTCTGGGGTAATCTCACGACCATTAGACATAGTGTGCACAACCACCGTTCACGCGCCACTGCTCATGCGTATTATCCTAGTGTTTCTTGAATTCTGCCATGCCAATATAAAAGATCACTGGACATATTGTGCACGACCACTGGTCGTGCGCCAGTGATCATGCGCATTGTCATTTCTACAGTCTATAAATATGCATGTTCCGCCCTAATTTCGAATCCCCCGACATTTTTCCGCCGTTTTTGTCTCCGTGGAAGGTTTTCACCGTTCCACTTCATCTTCAACCGTAGAAAGGTGCTCCGGGCAAGCTTTCATCGCCAAATCAAAGCCAGAGCTTCCTCTCACCCTCCTCCATCATCCTTGAGCTTCAAGAAAGGTTTAGATGTTGTATCCAACAAGCAAAAGGAAGCTTGCAACCTTATTCTGCATCGAGACATGAAGAAGATGGGTCCATTGGGAGGTAGTGGCAGCCTCCTCTACACGGGACACAGTTGAGGGCTGAGCTAGGTTGTGGATTGACAACCCGACAATTCATTCCGTGAATCCTTAGCAAGACTTATGATTCGGTCAATCACTTGACTTATTCTTGCTTTCTTGTTGATTATATGTGTTTAAAATTATTTATTTAATGAAGTGCACTTTAGTTGTAAACAATATTTGTTTCATGTCTATATGAACAAGTTTTTTTTACTTCTTTAGTTGCATGAGGTGCGCCATTTTCCATCCGCCACCATATCCCGTTTTGCTACTCTAGCAATTGCTAGAGGCGTGCGTAGCGAAGAGGTTCTCACGACCCTCACTCTACCATTCTCACCACCTCATCTGCAAGCCTACTTGTTCATCGGCCCAATGATTCAGTGCATAGCATCCCGTATAGTCTTCCATCCTGCCTGGCGAAGCATTGCATAGCGGTATTGCATAGGATTAGTTGATAGTATTTTACTTTATTTTTCCGCAAATAACCAAACCCCCCTTTTGTAGGTTAGACCTTTGGACTTCAATCTCAAGTCCTCCTCAAAATTAACTCCATCTTGTTATGTTCCCTCGAGGTAGATACTTGGGGAAATTCAACAATTTTATATTACTTGTGCGACTGGTACACTTGTCGTTCAACGCATCTATGTTCTCTAATATAATGATACCTAATTTCTATATGCTTAGTCCTGCTATGGGAGACATGATTCCTAGCTATAGAAATTGCACTAGTAGAATCACAAAAGAGTGGAGTTCTACTTATCTGAATATTTTAGTCCTAAAGTTGATGCTGAATCCACATCAACTGAGCACAGTAGCTCCTAGCTAAAATGTACTCTGACTGAACAGTAGATATTGCAATACTTGTTTGCTTCTTGCTACTCCAAGAGGCAAGCCTTCCACCTAGAAATTGACAGTAGCTAGATGTCCTCTTCATGTCCTCCTTGCAGCCTGCAAAATCTGTATCTGAATAGCTAGTTAGTTCAAACTCCCCATTCTTAAGGTACCATAGGCCAAGATCTGGGGTGCCCATAAGATATTTAAAGATTCTTATCACAGTAGTGTAAGTAGACTCTTTAGGGTAGTCCTAATGCCTAACACAGACACATGTTGCAATATCATACATACTTGCAGTGATGTAGATAAGGGAGCCAACTATACCTCTATACAAAGTTAGATCCATAGGTTTTCCTCTATCAACTTTTCCTATAGGAATACTTGAGCTTATGGGATTTCTTATGGTAGAATCATTCTCCATACCATACTTCTTTATTAGCTCACTAGTGAACTTTGACTAGGATATGGATAAAACATCATCGGTCTGTCTTACTTGGAGTCCCAAGAAAAACTTCAGTTCACCCATACTACTCTTCTCAAACTTCACTTGCATAAGTTTTGCAAACTTCCTACGGAAATTAACATCTATAGAGCAAAAAATTATATCATCAACATAAATATGAACTAGGATGATCTTGCCCTTAGATTCCCTTAGGAATAGGATCTTATCTATCTTCCCCCTTGAGAATTTGTTCTCAATGAGGAATGTAGATAATGTCTCACACAATGCTCTAGGGGCTTGCTTGAGACCATATAGAGCTTTCCTAAGTCTATATACAACAGTAGGAGAGTTAGAATCTACAAAACCTCGAGATTGCTCTACATAGACCTCCTCTTTCAAATCTCCATTCAGGAAGGCTGACTTCACATCCATTTGGAAGGCTTTGAATCCCTGGAAGGCTGCAAATGCAAGGAACAGTCTGATGGCTTCCAACCATGTAACTTGGGCAAAATTCTGATCATAATCAATCCCATCTTCCTGTCTGTACCCCTTGGGCACCAGTCTAGCCATATTCGTTATGATAATACCATTTTCATCAAGTTTTCTTTTTGAAAATCCACTTGACTCCATTGACATTATTTCCATCTAGTCTGGGAACCAGCTTCCAGACCTTGTATATTTTGAATTGGTTAAGTTCTTCTTGCATTGCACCAATCTAAGGTTTGTCCTGATTTGCCACTTCAAATTTCTTGGGCTCTTCTTGTTACAAGAAGCTCGAGCAAAGAGCTATATTAAAACTCCTGATTATTGTCTGTACACCTTGGCAAGCCTCACCCATTATCTGATTTGGAGGATTATCTCTCAGATATCTGACTACTGGGGACAGCTGGACTGTTTCTTGCAGGGAACCATTTTCTTCAGCTGGTTGATCTTCATCACCAGTTAGACTATCATGTGCTTCCTCTAGACAGCTTCCTTCTCTATATTCTTCTGGCACAACAGTGTCTTTTTTTGATGGAGAGCTTTTCCATCATAATTTTTGTAACTGCAGAACTAGGCAAAGACCTCGACAGCTCAATGCCAATCATTTTTGACTGATCAAACACTACATGGAAAGATACTTCTACAACTTGATTTGTCAAGTTATAGACTTTATATGCCTTACTACTACTATTTAACCCAACAAAGATCCCCTTATGGGATCTGGCAGCAAACTTAATCACTTTTGACTTTCCATTATTCAAGATGAAACACTTGCAACAAAAGATCCTGAAATAGGATATGTTGGTTTTCGGCCCTTCAAGATCTTATAGGGAGTCTTCTTATGGACTTTGGTGATAGAAGCCCTATTAAGAAAACGACATATAGTGTTAACTGCCTCAGCACAGTAATATTCAAGGAGAGAAATGTCGCTCAACAATGTTCTCCCAACATCTATGAGAGTCCTAATTTTCATCTCAGCTAACCCATTTTATGGGGGTGTTCTTTGAGAGGAGAATTCTTAATGAATCCCTTTCCCTTCAGAGAAGGTAGTAATGGCAGCATACTAAAATAAAGTTCCATGGTCACTTCTTATTTTAAATACAGAGCTTGCAAGTTCATTCTGAATCTGCTTGACAAAATTCATGAAGACTTCAAGGGTTTCATCCTTTCTTCTAAAGAAGAAAACCCAAACAAACCTTGAATAGTCATCAACCACCACAAGGGTGTAGACCTTACTACCTAGACTTTTAATAGTCATATGACAAAACAAGTCCATATGCAGGAGATACAAGCATCTAAATGAGTCCTTGGTCCCAATGCTCATGAAGGAGGTCTTAGTCTACATACCCTTTTGGCAAGCAGAACAGATACCCTCCATGGAGCATTTTATTTTGGGACCATTCCTAACTAGCTCACCACTAAAGAGTTGACCAATGGTCTTATAATTCAAATGAATCAGTCTCTTATACCATTGAACAAAATATGAGACTTTGTCATTTGCAACTAGGCATATAGGGGAACTACTATCTAAGCAAGAAAAGTTTAAGCAGTAAACATTCCCACTCCTAGTACCTATTAAGATGACATTCTGGTCAATTAACCTCTTGATGTGGCACATCCACTATATAAGTACCATTTAGGGGAATTGGTACTTGAACTAACCTGAAAATCATAATTTATCTTACCTTAGCACCCCAATTTCTTTTGGGTCCTAGGTTGATATTAGTCTGAACATAAGCTTTCCTTACTGCAGAATTTTTTACAGGTTTGCTAGCTCTGGACACTGAAGGATTGTGCCAGCAATCTACAGTATAGTGGCCCACTTTACCACAGCACTAGCACTCAACGACTTTATATCTCCTTTTCTATTTAGGGCCAACATTTTCCTGAAAAGCTCCTTGAACAATGGGAAGATGTGCGACTGTATGTCTCTGATTCCTTAGAGCAGCTATTTGACTGAAGGTTAGTCTTTCAACTGGCTGTTTTGGTCTTTTCTGAGAGCCTCCAGCTGCATGTCTCTTTTCAGCTAACGTGTATCTGATTGCATCAAAAACTGCCATTCCAGCCTTGCTAGAAGACTAACCTTGAGTCATTACCTTTGTTGGATGACTCAGATTTCCTACAGTAGTAATATCCTTGAGTTTTGGGGATGAGGCATAAAAAACAAATGGTCCACGATGGGCCATTTGAATTTCATCATGGGCAGCCTTAAGGGCTATCACATGGTTGCATCTTCAACCTTGGCAATGGACACAATGGTCTATACCAGTGGATCTACCATTCTCCTAGTGACCATAACAACTTTCATGGTAATACCTATTAGAAGGCAATAAAACATTCTGAAAAAAATTAGAGGCAATGAGGCTAGAGGCACAATAGGTGCCTTCCCCTTTCATCTTGGATTGGCAGGTCTAGCAGATCCCTTAAAACCTAACCCTTTCTTACCGTTTTGGGTAAAAAAGGGTGTCAAATAAGGGAAGCAAAGTGCTTGGCTTAGAAAACTTTCCCACCAGCAGTTTCTCCCTTAGTAGATCATCTTTATGTTTCTAGATAAGTTTCTTATTTGAGACTCTTATAACAGACTACATATCAATGATCCTCTTGAGCTTGGCTGATTGAGTAGCCATATCATTGAGATCATTTTCTTGGCCCTCACACTTGCTCCTAAGACAAAGAAGCTCTTTTTTCTGGCTCTTGGCAAAGTGCTTGCAATTCTTGAATGCTTCAAAAAGTTTTCCATACTTATCAATTATAAAATTGACATCATCCTCAGACTCGGAATCCCCTTCATCTCTAGATGATTCAGCTTCAAACTCTGAGTTCGCCACATGACTTGAAATTAAAGGGAAAAATTCAGGATTTACCTGAGCCTATCCAGGCTGATCCTAGCAGCTCTCCTAATCTGTCATTACAATTAATCCATGGTATTGAACGTCTTCTTCTTCATCTTCATCCACCTCTGAATCACTTTCTCAATGGGATAGAGGGGCCAAGATTTCTTTTCTTGTAGCAGGATATTCTTCAGGTTCTTCTTCTGTAACAACCATTAGCCCAATGTAGTCTTCTTGTTCTTTACTGTCTGACCAAGAGGAGGAGTCAGACCAGGTCTTTTCCTTCTTGTCCAAAAGAGAAATCTCCTTTTTCTTCCCCTTGTGGTGGTTCTTCTCTCCTTCCTCTTCCCTCTTCAAAGGGCAATCATCAACTTTGTGCCCAGTTTTGCTGCAGTAGAAACAAATCACTTTAGAAAATTTTTGTTTGCTGGAGGTATTAGCATACCTATTCTCCTTAAAGGATCTCCTTCTATGCTGTGAGGAAGAGAAAGGCCTGTTGTTCTTCCAATACTCCTTCATGAATTTCTGAAACTGTGTGGAGAAGGCAGCAAAGTCCTCATCATATATATTGATGTCTTAGGAGATGGTCTTTGAGCTCTCAGAATCTGACTTAGTAATTCTCCTGGGTGGAGAGTTCTTCCATCAGCTCCTTGTTCGGGCATCTGCTTTGAAGGCCATAGACTTCTCCTTATCCTATGAAATACTACACTTTTCTTCGTCCTTTCTTGCAGGAAGCTGCATGTAATATGACAATAATTTTCCCAACAGGGTTGGAGGAGGTGTGTAAGCTAACTTGTCCATTCCTCTAATGGCACAATACTTTGTTTCCCAATACTTTGTGAGGGACTTGAGAAATTTGTCATTCAGCTCATAGGTGCTGAAGACCCTTCCATATGTTCTCAGTTCATTTACTATTATAAAGAATCTCTCAAAGCACTCAGAAATGCCATCATTCTTTCCTTGTCTGAAGGCCTCATACTCCTGGCTGAGCATGGATTTTTTGTCATCCCTCACCTCCTCTGAACCCTCCATGAACACAACTAGGGTGTCCCACATCACCTTTGAGGTCTTGGAGTGTACCAGATTTTGGAATGTTGAATCATATATTGCACTGATAATAATATTTTGAGCTCTCTTGTCTATGGAGGCAAGTAGGAGCTCATCTTTGTTCATTTCATTATAGGCTTTAGGTGTCTGGATGTTGGCATCCAGAACCGAGGTCTTCATGGGGATGAAGGGTCCTTCTTTGATTTTTATGTAGATCCTAGGGTCAGCAGCTTCCATGAATAGTCTTACCCTTTCCTTCTAGAGGCCAAAGCCCTGCTTTCTACAGATTGGTAATTTCATGGCCCCTAACTACTTGTAGTTTACACTAGACCCCATTCTTAAATCTTATAGCTAACCTTGGAGGTGTACTCAGATTGTTAAATCCTTTTTGAGCAATCTCCCTCTGATACCACTTGATAGTAATTACTTAAAGGTTAGCTAGTCACCTAGAGGGGGGGGGGTGAAAAGGTTTTCGAAATTACTTAACCCTTTTTGCTGTTTATAAGTTTAGTGATCTAGAGTTTGTCCTAATTACCTACAATACAAGAAAAAACAAGCAACACAGTAAGCACACAAACAGTTATAAAGGTTCCCCAATTTGGTGCATCTACTCTCCCGCCCACCTATCCAACTGATTTGTTGGACTAGGAACAAACTCCACCAATATGATCCTCAGAGCTTACACCTCAGGCCCTTAGTCTTACACAGTGATTCTTTTCAGAATTCAAAATCATAACCACAAGGGTTCCTACCTTAGAACCCTGGAGTGCTACTACAGCTCAATGGTCCAATAACCACCTACCTCAGCTGGTGGAGATGACGACCCCCATGTTGTTGATGACGGCACACTAACGGACGACTCTCCTTCATCTCCAATAAAGGACTCGCATCGCCATGGCGTTCGTATGGAGCAACGCTACAATCTCCGCCCTCGGCGTAAGACAAATATCTAGCTGCACATCTTCTATTTCTTAGCTTGAGAGCATTTTTCTTTTAGCATGTTTTAATTGTTTATTTGGAGTATATTATTTTTATTTGGGCTGCATGTAGCCTTTGAGTGTGTCATTTTAATTTGGGCTACATATAGCCAAGACCCTGAGTTAAGCCTATATATAGGCATGTAGTGTTTTGTTTATGCTTTAGTGAATGAAGAAAACTTAAACCCTAATCTTTCCAATTATTCTCCTTCTCTCTCTTCCTCTCTTAGCCGCCCCCCTCCTTCTCTCTCTCCCTCTCACCATTCGGCCAATCCATTCCTCCCATTCCTCTTCCAATCCGCCACCACCCTCCTCAACTTTCCCCAAATCTGGTCGCCCTACTCCACCCTCTCCCTTAGCCACCTCCTCTCCTCCTACTACAACACCCGAGCCCCACCTCCATAGCCGGCTGACCACCATAACTCCACCACCCGAGCACCACCTTGAAGAACAATGAAGCCAGCCACTCTTGTCCTCTTGGAGTGCTACCCGAGAAGAGGTTTCCTTCTCCGACGTGGAATCTGGGTACCAGTGTGAAGCTACCAAGACGGACGAACTATCTCTCCATCCTGTGCAACTCCGGCGGAACCGCGGAAGAGTGATCCTTTGAAGGTAGTCGGAATCATCTATTCCGACTTGGGTAACGAACTTCTCCACTCAAGTGTGATTCCCTCTTGGTATTCTAGTGGTTGGAATGATTTTTGCGTTGGATTTGAATCGTTAGATTCTTCGTGGTTTCCCTTTTGATTTGCACCTCTCTTAATCGCATTGTTTTCCGAAAGGGTTTGGCGAACCCGGTAGTTTTGTTGGGAGAGAACTACAATTTCTCGATCGCACTTTTTGGTAGACTCTTTTGGTACAACCTTACTTGTACGGACCGGGTGGGTCCCTTTGCATTGGGAGAACATCGACCAATAGTCGTTTGTTCAACCTTTCAGCGGTGTGGCTACCGAGCGTAGATAAACTAAGATATTTTTCTTACGAGTGCGCTGCGGTTACAGCTTGTGTGAGTGCAATAGTGCAGTTTGTGAGGCGTCCGCTTTATTCCCCTAGTCCTTGGTGCGTCTATGGTAGAGGCCTACATCATCAGCCTTATTTCTAAAGCCTACAGCTCAGGCTTCTCAGCCCCATAACTTCAGGCATATAGCCCTACTCTAAGAGTGTTGAAACACTGCAACAACTCAGTACCTTTCCAGGTACCTACCTCAGTGCCCTTCCAGGCACCTACAGCTCAGCCTCCTCCAAGGCCTACAACTCAGTAACACTTGTCACCTTCAGCTTAGTGACTCACAAGTCACCTACCTTAGGCACTAGGCCCTACACTCAGGCTGGGAGGACAGACCTACCTCAGATCGACACTTGGATCCTACCTCAGAGAGCATCACTCTCCTTCCTCACACAATTAATCCGTATAGCTCAGTTACAAACTTGGATCCTACCTCAGTACCCCAGCAGGGAACCTACCTAATTGACTAATTAGTCACCTACCACTCAGGCACAAAGTGCCCTACACTCAGATCAGATAAAATGAATCCTACAGGAAATAATCAAGTAAATTGAAATATTGACTCAGAGAAAAATCTTTAAGTCTAACTTGCAAGATTGAGCAGATATCAGTCCAGCCCACTTGCTGTAGAAGGGATGAGTCTTCTTCTGCAGCCAACCTCTTCTTTTCTCCATAGGTGAGAAACTATCAGCTATTGAAGGCTACAACACTTCACACAACTATCTTCATTTGTAGATAAATTGAATCATCCAATTTGTTCTTCAAGAAAAACCCTTGCTGAACTGGATGAAGCTTCAGCTATCTTTGCCTTCTTGCTTTCGCTACTAGACTTTGTTTTAAAGTTTGTCGAAGAAGATGAATTCCAGCCGCCTCTTTTTCATTTTTTGCTTTCATTCTTGTTTTTCATTAAACCTAAACTTATTTTCATCTCTTCCTTTTATATTTGTTGATTTAAATCAACGACATAATTGGAATGTGGGCCCAGTCAAGTATGGTGAGCGCCACCTCCCTCAGAATAAGACAAACAATAGCTTTCAGCTCTACTATAACTTTCCTATAGCGACATTAAGTATTTGTACTGGGCTCGACGATCGTCGATCTTAGATTGGCGAACTTTGTGATGAGCTCGATGAACTTCAGATCCTTCAACTTTAACTTGAGTTCGACGAAAGGCGGTCTCAGGTCAATGAACTCTAAATCTTCAACCTTTAACCTGAGCTCGACGATCTATAAGCTGAGCTCGGTGAAATATCAATCTTCAACCATCAACTTGAGCTCGACGAAAGGCGAGCTCAGGTCGATGAACTATAAATCTTCATCCTTTAACTTGAGCTCGATGATCTATAAGCTAATCTCGACGAACTCTGAATCTTCAACCTTCGACTTGAGCTTGACGAAAGGCGGGCTCAGGTCGATGAACTATGAATCTTCAACCATTAACTTTAGCTCGACGATCTGTGAGCTGAGCTAGACGAACTCTGAAACAAGTATGACGAACTCCACTTTCTGGACTTAGAATATTTTTGTTGGGTTTGTCTCAGCAGTTCTATCAAAACTTTTTCAGTAGTTTCTTCTTCACAGCTGAGACTCTTTAGTCTCAACTGTTCCTTATCAAATGCTCAGCGGTTTCTTCTTCACAGTTGAGACAGTCTTCAGTCTCAGCGGTTATTTCTTCACAGATGAGACTGTCTTCTGTCTCAGCGGAAAAGCTGAGACCAACACTTCTCTTAATGATATGTGTTTGGCTTCTCAGCTGCCTCAGCGGTTTTGCTTAGAAATTCTTCTCAACTGTCTTAGTGGTTATGCCTTAGTCAAATTTTATGACATACAGCTTCATCTTCCTATTCACCTATCCAATCAAGGACAACCTTCATGCAATAACTCAAGCATACATCAAATACATTATATGTGTATGTCATTGTCCAGCTTGACTTCTTTCAAATCTGGAACTTTGGGGTCAATGGACCCAACATTAAACATATAGCGCGAGTACCTGAGGTGAATATGCTAACAACTCCTAATATTTGTAAAAGAGAAGTCAAAAGTAAGAAAATAAACATATGATGCAAGTACCTAAGGTGAACTCACGAATACCAACAAATCTCTGAAAAATAAAAATAAAAGGAGGTAAATTTTAAATATAATTCGAGTGCCTAATGAGAATTAAAGAAAACCTGCTATTCTCCACAAAAAAGAAGTCAAAAGCAGGTAAATAATCATATAACACGAGTACTTGAGGTGAACAAGCTAACACATGCTAATCTCTGCAAAATAGAAGTCTAAAGAATGTGATTAATCCTAAAACACGAGTACCATAGGGGAAGTTACGAACACCTGCTAATCTCTGCAAAAGAGAAGTCAAAAGCAGGAAAATTTAAAATATAATGCGAGTACTTAATGAGAACTCACAAACACCTACTAATCTATACAAAAGAGAAGTCAAAAGTAAGTAACTAAACATATAACGTGTGTACCGGATGTGAACTCGCGAACACCTACTGATCTCTACAAAAGATTTATATATAGTTGGTAAATTTAAAATATAACGCGAGTACCTAAAGAGAACGCCTGAATACCTGCTAATCTACGCAAAAGTGAAGTCAAAAGTAGGTAAATAAATATAAAACATGAGTACCTGAGGTGAACATGCTAACACCTTCTAATTTATGCAAAAGAGAAGTCAAAAGCAAGTAAATAAACATATAATACGAGCACCTGATGAGAAGTCGCGAACAACTGCTAATCTCTACAAAAGAGAAGTCAAAATCTGGTACATTAAAAATATAACACGTGTACCTGAAGAGAACTCGTGAACACCTACTAATCTCTGCAAAAGAGAAGTTAAAAGAAGGTAAATAAACATATAACACGAGTACTTGATGAGAGGTCATGAACAACTGCTAATCTCTGCAAAAGAAAAGTCAAAAGTAGGTAAATAAACATATAACAAGAGTACCTGATAAGAAGTCACGAACAACTGCTAATCTCTACAAAAGAGAAGTAAAAGGCTGGTAAATTTAAAATATAACACGAGTACATGAAGATATCTCGTGAACACCTACTAATCTCTCCAAAAGAGAAGTCAAAAGCAGGTAAATAAACATATAATATGAGTACCTAAGATGAACTCACGAACACCTGCTAATCTCTATAAAAGAGAAGTCAAAAGTAGTTTAATTTAAAATATAACACGAGTACCATAAGATAACTCGCGAATAACTGCTAATCTCCGCAAAAGAGAATTCAATAGCAGGTAAATAAATATATAACAAGAGTATTTATCGTGAACTCGTGAACACCTACTAATCTTTACAAAAAAGAAGTTAAAAGCAGGTAATTAAAAATATAACTTGAATACCTGAAGAAAACTCGCGAACACCTGCTCATCTCTGTAAAATAGAAGTGAAAATAAGTTAAATAAATATATAACATGATTATCTTAGGTGAACATGCCAATACATGCTAATCTCTGCAAAAGAGTGGTCAAAAAAGGTAAATAAACTTATAACATGAGTAGCATAGGAGAACTCGCAAAAACATGCAAATATCTATAAAAGATAAGTGAAAAGCAGGTAAATTTAAAATATAATGTGAATACCTGAAGAGAACTAACAAACACATGCTGATATCTGCAAAAGAAAAGTTCAAAGAAGGTAAATAAACATATTACACAAGTACCTGAGGTGAACTCGCGAACACCTACTAATCTCTGCAAAAGTGAAGTCAAAAGCTGTTAAATTTAAAATATAACGTGAGTACCTAAAGGGAACTCACAAACACTAGCTAATCTCCGCAAAAGCGAAGTCAATAGCAGGTAAATAAATATATAACGAGTCTACCTTGGTTGAACTCGTGAATACTTGCTAATCTCTGCAAAAGAGAAGCCAAAATATAGTAAATAAACATATAACGTGAATACTTGAAGAGAACTCACGAACCACTGCTCATCTGCAAAAGTGTAGTCAAAAGAAGGTAAACAAACATATAATGCAAGTACCTGAGGTGAACCTTCTAACAACTACTAATCTCTACAAATGAGAAGTCAAAAGCTGGTAAATAAAAAAAATAACGTGAGTAGATGGGGAGAACTTGCGAACACCTGCTATTCTCTACGAAATATATGTCAAAAGCAGGTAAATTTAAAATATATCACGAGTACCCGATGAGAACTCATGAAAACCTACTAATCAATGCAAAAGAGAACTTAAAAGCAGGTAAATAAATATATAACGTAAGTACCTAAGGAGAACTCAAGAACACCTACTAATCTCTATAAAAAAACAGTTAAATTTAAAATATAACGCGAGTACCTAAAGAGAACTCGCAAACACCCGTTAATCTCCGCATAAGAGAAGTCAAATGAAGTTAAATAAAAATATAATACATGTATCTGAGGTGAACTCGCAAACACCTATTAATATCTACAAAAGAGAAATTAAAAGCAGGTAAATTAAAAATATAACGCGAGTACCTAAAGAGAACTCGCAAACACCTGCTAATTTCCGCAAAAGAGAAGTCAAAAGCAAGTAAATAAACATATAACACGAGTACTTGAGGTGAACATGCTAACAAATGCTAATCTCGGCAAAATTGAAGTCAATAGTAAGTATATAAACATATAATGTGATTTCACGAGGAAAAGTCGCAAACACCTGCTAATCTCTATAAAAGATAAGTCAAAATGGCTAAATTAAAAACATAATGGGAGTACCTGAAAAGATCTCGCGAACAAATCCAAACTTTGTAAAAGTGAAGTCAAAAGAAGATAAATAAACATATAACGTGAGTACCTGAGTTGAACTCGCAAACACCTATTAATCTCTGCAAAAGAGAAATAAATAGTAGGTAGATTTAAAATATAATGCAAGTACCTAAAGAGAACTTGTGAAAACCTGCAAATCTCTACAAAAGAGTAGTAAAAAGTAGTTAAATTGTTGGGTCCATTGATCCCAATGTCCATGATTTGAAGAAGTCATAATGAACAATGGCATACATATGTGTGTAATCTAAAAGTTGTCACAAGTTTTGATTGTCACTGAAATCAATATAAGTCTACAGGCGTTGAGAGAAGAGAGCTCACTCAAGGCCAGATAAGCAGAAGCATCGAGTAAAGACAAGTAAGTCAAAGCCTTTGCTTTGACAGAGAAGAAAAATAACTAAGTCCACAGGCTTTGAGTGAGATGAACTCACTCAACGCCATAGGGCTCGAAGCGTTGGGACAAGCTCTCTTAGTCAATGACTAAAGAGAAGATAGACAGAAATATTTGTCTAAGTACAAAAGTGTTGAGTGATGAAGCTTCACTCAACGCTCTCAATGCCTTAGCAAGACAGCAGACTTCGGAGATGTGGCTAAGTATAAATTAATTGATTGATAAAGCTTCACTCAATGTTCTCAACTCATGTTGGTGTAGGAAGATTGTTCAAGGACAAAAGCGTTGAGTGATGAAGCTTCACTCAACGCTCTCAATGCTTCATAAAAGAAAGTCTGTCCATGTATTTTGGCATTGAATCAAGCTTTCTCACTCAATGTCTATTGAAAGAAAATCTGTCCAAGTATTTTGGCATTGAGTAAAGCTTGCTCACTCAATGCCTAGTGATAGATAATCTATCTAATTATTTGGGCATTTAGTTAAGTTTGTTCACTCAATGCCTAGTGATAGAAAATCTGTCTAACTGTTTTGACATTGAGTAAAGCGAACTCACGTAATGGCAAGTAATAAAAAATCTATCTATGTATTATAGCGTTGAGTGAAGGTTGCTCACTCATCGCCTATACTAATATTTCTTGAAATTGACCGAGTCTAAAGATGATGATGTCAGTAAGATTTCAAAAGTTGTAGGAAGTCTACAGTAAGTAATAAATGGCGTCGCAATCCTACCGTACAACATTAGCTTTAAATCAAGTTGTTGCCATCAATTCATGTGGGTCCTAGTTCTCAATAGAGCCATTGAGCTTTAGGAATAAAAGAATGAGGATCAGCTTTGCTAAAATAACTTTTGGATTATTCTAAATAGAAAGAACTTCATCTTTTTCCTTAACATTGTTTGAGAGGCAAAAGCTTCAAGGACAAAAATCTGCTGATCCAGAGGTTCAAGTAAGTTAGCTATAACAAGCTTCTTCTACTACAACAAGTTCAGAAGGGAGTTCTGAGAAATAAGAAGAAGCAGAGCATTCTAGTTTCTGCAGCCAAGTTAGCTGATTGAAGAACACAAGATCTAAAAAATCATCAGACTTCTTCAACAAGTTCTAAAACAAGTTTCTGAGTTACTTCCATCACAAGAAACAATTTATTGAAGAATAATTTTCTTGTTCAGAGACGAAGTTAGGGCTGAGTTAAACTCAGCTCAAGTTCCAGGCACAAAGAAATCTCTTTGGTGTCAAATCACCCATACCAACAAACACTTCTCCCTTTAGGATCCTGATGAGTCCTATTTTTATAGTTATTTTTGGACACATCTGGGCTAGTTTTCTTACACAAGCACTTCACTTTTTTTCATTATCGTATATATTACATCTTATCTTTATTTCCATAGTAAGTGCACATTTAGGCCCGTGGTTGTGTATTTTTGTACTTTTATAGATTGTACTTCTTGTTGTGATTGCTTGGAATGTCTGCACATATCAGTGGTTTGTTTTTCCTACTGGTATAGTGGTTGTGTGCGTGTTCCTTGATTGTTTGGGAATAGGAATACTGCGAACTATCACAGGATCTATTGCGCACGACCACTGTTCGTGCGCCACTGATCGTGCACACTATTCTCCATTTTTCCAAGTTCTGTCTGGGGAAAACGCACTATCACTGGACATAGTGCGCACGACCACTAGTCATGTGCCACTGATCATGTGCATTGATTCATATTTTTACCAGGTTCTGCCAGGCCAATGCGCACTATCACTGGACATAGTGCGCACGACCACTAGTCATGCCCCACTGATCGTGTGAATTGTAATTTCTGCAATCTATAAATTCGATAGTTCCACCCTTTTTCCGAATCCCCCAACATTTTCTGCCATTTTCTGTCTACAAGGAAAGGATCGGTCGATCCCTTTCATCTTCCACCATAGGGAGCTGCTCTGGCAAGCTTTCACCGCCAAATCCAAGTCGGAGCTTCCTCTCGGCCTCCTCATTCATCCTTGTGCTTCAAGAAGAGTTTTCACCTAGCTTTCTCCATCAAGCTAGGAGAAGTTGTGCCATCCTCCACCGGCTCATGACACAAAAAAGATGGGTCCATTGGGAGTAAGTGACAGCCTCCTCTACCCCGGAAGCAGTTGAGGACCGAGCTAGGATGCGGATTGACAACTTGGCGAATCCTACCATGAATCCTCAGCAAGTCTTCAGATCTGGTCGATTTCGCACACTTTTCTTGTCTTGTTGTTGATAGTTTAGTTTTTATCTTTGTATTAGATGAAGTAATCTTACATTTGTTTAACGTTCGTATGTAATCATGTCTATGTGATTGTATATTCTCACTATTTGTTTGAGGTTGATGAGTCCTATTTATATAATGATTTTCGTACTCATCTGGGCTTGTTTTTGTACGCTTGCACTTCACTTTGAGTTCGTTATCGCTCATATTTCATTTTATCCTTATTTCTTTAGGAAGTGCACTTTTGGCCCGTGGTTGTGTTTATTTTGTGTTCTTCTATTATTGTACTCTGTTATGTGCTTGTTTGGAATGTCTGCGCATATCAGTGCTGGGTTTAGGGGTCGTGTGCGTGTCCCGGGATTATTTGAAAACAGGTTTACTGCGCACGATCATCGGCTTTGTTGCGCACGACCACTGGTCGTGCGCCACTGATCGTGCGTACCTATTCCCCACTTTCCAAAGTTCTGTCGGGGCAATCGCACGACCACTGACTTCAGTGCGCATGACCACTGGTCGTGCGCCACTGATCGTGCGCGTTGATTCCACTTTTTCCTGGTGTTTTGCCTGGCCTTCGCGCACTATCACTGACCACAGGGCGCACGATCACTGGTCGTGCGCCAGTGATCGTGCACGCTGTTTATTCTGCTCTCTATAAATACGCAGGTTCCGCCCTAATTTCGGGAGATCGCTAAAGTCCGTCGTTTTTCCGCCATTTTCATCTCCAAGGAGGGTTTCCGCCGCCCTCCATCATCCTCCACCATAGGGAGTTGCTCCGGGCAAGCCTTCAACGCCAAATCAAAGCCGGAGCATCCCCTCGGCCTCCTCCTTCATCCCCAAGCTTCAAGCAGAGTTTTGACCGAGCTTTCTCCATCAAGTTAGGAGGAGCTGGAGCCGCAATCTACCGGGTCATTTCAACAAAGAAGACGGGTCCATTGGGAGTGAGTGACAGCCTCCTCTACCCCGGATGCAGTTGAGGACCGAGCTTGGACTCGGATTGACAACCCGGGATTCCAACCGTAAACCCTCAATAAGGCTTCGGATTCGGTCGATTCGCACACCTCTTCCTCTTGTTGTTGTTAGCTTAGTTATTTTCCATGTATTGATGAAGAATGCTTATTTGTAGTTAACATTTACTCTTATTCATGTCTATGTGAGTTAGTGTTTTTGTTATATATACTTGAGGTGCGCCATATTCCATCCTCCACCATCCACCCTTGCCGCACTAGCAATTGCTAGTGGCGTGCGTTGCGAAGAGGTGCTCACGACCCTCATTCCGCCATTCTAACCACCTCATCCGCTAGCCTACTCGTCCATCCGCCAAGCGATTCGGTGCATAGCGGCCCGTGTAGTTTCCATCCCGCCTGGCGAAGCATCGCATATCGGCATTGCATAAGAGTAGCTTGTAGATTTTACTTCCTGTTTCCGCAACAATCAAACCCCCCCCCCCCTTTTTGAGCCGACCCGAGGACTTCAATCTCAAGTCCTCCTCGACATTAACTCAGCCCTTACTGTGTTCCTCAAGAGACTGACACTCGGGGATTTATTCCCAAACTTTATTACTTGTGCGACCGGTGCGCTTGCCGTATTTTCCACGCATCAAGTTTTTGGCGCCGTTGCCGGGGAACACAGTCGTTTGAGTTTTTGGAGAGGAAGATTTGAGATAGTTGCCCTTTCCATTTGTATATTTCATGTTTTATTTTTGTTTTGGTTTTTAGTTGTTGTTTTTATTTATTTATTTTATTCCCTTTCTAGTTTTTATTTTGCTATAGCAGGCTGTTCCACTCTTTATTTGCTTGCGAGTATTTAATTTCTGCTTAGAAAATTTCTTGTGGTGAATTCTTTTCTATTGCACCATGTATTCAAATTGGTATATCAAGTGCCATTGGTGCGGGGATTATGGGCATGGTAGTGATGAGTGCCCCACTGACGATACTGGGTATAATTCTCATGGTCCCGTGTATGCAGCGCCGCTGTCTCACGGTACTCCATACACGGTACTACAGTCTTATGGTCACTACTCGTCTCCGCCTCCACCTTTTTCATATTCCTCCCCGGTCCCTTCTGGACCAAGGAGTAATGGAAAACGGTGTTTGTGTTGTCATAGCACCTACCATGTGTTGAAAGATTGCGCAGAATTTCAGCGCCAGTTGGAGGCGGATGATGAATCGGATATCCTGATTGTCTCATCCACCTCTCAAAGGGCTGCTCCTTCTGATTCTGATGATGTATCCGAAGTACCACCTTGTCTATGGGGGACGGCTGTGGATATACCCATCAGACTTTCTACTGATCGATGTAATGAAATTGCGGTACCGTCGCCCTCTATACCTTCTTCCCCTCTTCTTGATTCACCCCCGGAGGAACCTGCACCTATTTTCTCTGATGTTATTGTTCCTCCGCTTTCTTTGCAAGAATCATCTACTCCTCTTTTTAGTGAGTTGGTTGATGATGTTGTGCCCTTTGGAGATTGGGAATATGAGGATGCGCCATGGTGTGACGAGGACATTATTCTCATCAATGGTGAGTACTATGTCTTGGAACACCGTGACGTATCGAGGTGTGATGAGGAAATCCTTGCCGGTGAGGAGGTTTCTACTTCCTTGTTGGATGAGGAGGTCCAAACCACCACCGAGGATCTCGTGGTCTCAGTTTCCCCTCGCCATGACTCACATGACACCGACAGTGATCTATGTTTGGATCCTGCTGAGAGTGATTCCGGTATCACTCTCCCTATTTCCGCTTCTTTTAGTTTTTCTTCTCCTTTATTCCTTGAACCCACTTCTCCTTCTGCGCCTGTGCGGGTTGACTCCCTGCAGGTGAGTTGGGTTGACATTGAGCCTTGCGCTCAGGTTGTCGGCGAGTGCCTCAGCTTGCATGAGGAGTTTCCTACTCCTTTTGTAGTTGAAGCCTCTACCTTCACCTTCGCCCCCAACGAGCTTGTGGTGGACGATACCTTGCTAGGAAAGGAATTGTTTTGTGGTGAGATGAGTGAGGACCAGTGCTCCTCCTCATCTTACTTCCTATTTCCTCTACCTGTGCGTCGTAGGTATTATTACTCAGGTAGAGGGGTAATTGTTCTATCACCGTATCGGTACCCGTTACCGACACGGATATTAGGACAGTTGCCTGTTCATTTTTTATTTCATAGGCCCATTAGCTAAGGCTTTTCTGCTTCGAATAAGTCGTGCTGGGATGACAGTAACCCCAGTAGTTATCTTAAATTTCTGCATTTTACTTTTTATGTCTAGCTTAGTTTAGAATTTATATGTATTTTGTTTTTCTTTTGTTTTGTTTTTGCGGAGCTCACCCTTGCAGGTTTTCTTGACATTCTTGTTGGTGGGGTCGTGATTCTCCATATGGTGGAGCTGTTCTAGTTTTCACGCGTCTTCTGGTATGCTCACTAGCTGAGCATTGGGTAACCTCTCCCCTTTTCTCCTTTTGATTTTAATTCAATATCATATGCTATATTGTATCGTGTAGTTTAAGTTTGGGGGAGAGCATGTTTACCTTTTGCACGTGCACATTTCTTTTGCATACTAGAAGCTTTTCGTATTTTATTTTGTTTATGTTCATTGCATTGCACACCACTGCACCCACATGAGCGTGAGCTTAGCTGTTAGCGTGCCACGAGTTGAACTTGTATCTTTGTTAGATTTGGAAAATTTCTGTGCTAGTTTAGGATTGTGCGACGGAGTAAAATGTTGGCCTTGCTGTGTTTCTAGTCAACTGCTCTCGTTTTGTATAGAAATTAATGTAGATTTAATTTTTCTCGTATGCTTATAGTTCTATATTTTTCTATTTGCGTACATATTTCTTATTCTACTCAAAAGTTGGTGAATCCGGTGTGAATCAAATGGTAGCGTAGGAATGTGTATAGCCGCCACTAGACTCGTATTGCTTGAGTTGGGAGGAAGGATTATCTTTCTCGGTTGCTAAGAACTTGCCCCAAGCTATTCTTGAAGCATTGGTACACGGTTAGTCTAGCGTGAGAGTGATGTAGGCCACCTTTTGGCCCGGTTGAGCTTTGTACCCATTCCTAACATCGCCCTTGCTAGCCCCTTTGTGCCTACCCTTCCTTTTGATTCAGCTCCACTATATTTGCCAAAGCCCCATAGCCGATCCTAGTCGCACACCCAAGTCGAGCTTAGTGTTTTATATTTTCATGTTGGGTTGTGATGTGGTGTTATTATTTGTGAAAATGTGGAAGTGCTTTCAAGTTATATCTGCTGAAATATTTGAAAAAGAGAAAAAGAGAAAAGAAAAAGAAAAAGAAAAAGTTTGATTGAAAATCTTTACTTGAGATGATTTGGATTTGGAGTAGGCGGTGCACTCACCCATTTAGTAAAAGTTAAGTCTGGGGGTGTGGTGCACCCGTGTTTATTTTATGGCCAGCGGGTACTAGTTTTGTACGTTAGCTCATTTGGGTTAAGTACATACCCGTCATGTTTATCCTTGTTTTCCTCACCATAACCCAAGCCCCATTATTACCCGAAGTCCTACGGACTTGCGCTTGAGTTGACTAGTGCTGTGGAGAGAGTGCGAACGGGCAAGCGTATGGTTTCCGACATTGGTGGATTCATTTGGGGGTAATCTTGAGCCCCGGTCTTCGGCAATGCTCACCTTAGTGGCCTGTATACTTTTTCCCTGCGTAGGACCGGATGATTCACCGTGATTCCACTTTTGAGTAATCATAAATTTTTGATACGCATTCTGAAAAATATAAAATATTTTGTATACTTAAAAATTTCCTCTACTTTATTTTTATGCACGCGAGCATACGACTTCGCATGGTACTCCGTTTTGCAATTTCTTTGTTAGCTAGTTCATTTTCCCCGTCTGCTTAGGTTTTATTTGCTCGGGACGCGCAAACAGTTAAGTCTGGGGGTGTGATGAGTCCTATTTATATAATGATTTTCGTACTCATCTGGGCTTGTTTTTGTACGCTTGCACTTCACTTTGAGTTCGTTATCGCTCATATTTCATTTTATCCTTATTTCTTTAGGAAGTGCACTTTTGGCCCATGGTTGTGTTTATTTTGTGTTCTTCTATTATTGTACTCCGTTCTGTGCTTGTTTGGAATGTCTGCGCATATCAGTGTTGGGTTTAGGGGTCGTGTGCGTGTCCTGGGATTATTTGGAAACAGGTTTACTGCACACGATCATCGTCTTTGTTGCGCACGACCACTGGTCATGCGCCGCTGATCGTGCGTACCTATTCCCCACTTTCCAAAGTTCTGTCGGGGCAATCGCACGACCACTGACTTCAGTGCGCACGACCACTGGTCGTGCGCCACTGATCGTGCACGTTGATTCCACTTTTTCCTGGAGTTCTGCCTGGCCTTCGCGCACTATCACTGACCACAGGACGCACGATCACTGGACATGCGCCAGAGATCGTGCGCGCTGTTTATTCTGCTCTCTATAAATACGCAGGTTCCGCCCTAATTTCGGGAGACCGCTAAAGTCTGCCGTTTTTCCGCCATTTTCGTCTCCAAGGAGGGTTTCCGCCGCCCTCCATCATCCTCCACCATAGGTAGTTGCTCCGGGCAAGCCTTCAATGCCAAATCAAAGCCGGAGCATCCCCTAGGCCTCCTCCTTCATCCCCAAGCTTCAAGCAGAGTTTTGACCGAGCTTTCTCCATCAAGTTAGGAGGAGCTGGAGCCGCAATCTACCGGGTCATTTCAACGAAGAAGACGGGTCCATTGGGAGTGAGTGACAGCCTCCTCTACCCCGGACGCAGTTGAGGACCGAGCTTTGACTCGGATTGACAACCCGGGATTCCAACCGTGAACCCTCAATAAGGCTTCGGATTCGGTCGATTCGCACACCTCTTCCTCTTGTTGTTGTTTGCTTAGTTATTTTCCATGTATTGATGAAGAATGCTTATTTGTAGTTAACATTTACTCTTATTCATGTCTATGTGAGTTAGTGTTTTTGTTATATTTACTTGAGGTGCGCCATATTCCATCCTCCACCATCCACCCTTGCCGCACTAGCAATTGCTAGTGGCGTGCGTTGCCAAGAGGTGCTCATGACCCTCATTCCGCCATTCTAACCACCTCCTCCGCTAGCCTACTCGTCCATCCGCCAAGCGATTCGGTGCATAGCGGCCCGTGTAGTTTCCATCCCGCCTGGCGAAGCATCGCATAGCGGCGTTGCATAGGAGTAGCTTGTAGATTTTACTTCCTGTTTCCGCAATAATCAAACCCCCCCCCTTTTTGAGCCGACCCGAGGACTTCAATCTCAAGTCCTCCTCGACATTAACTCATCCCTTACTGTGTTCCTCAAGAGACCGACACTCGGGGATTTATTCCCAAACTTTATTACTTGTGCGACCGGTGCGCTTGCCGTATTTTCTACACATCAGAGGTGCGCATGTATTTCCATCCTACACCATAGTTGTTCTTTTTGCACGAGCGATTGTTAGTGGCGTGCGTAGAGAAGAGGTTCTTACGACCCTCATATTCCTCTATTCTTTTGGTTCTTATGCTTTCCTACTCATCCATCCGCCTAGTGATTCATTGTATAGTGGCCCGACTAGTCTTCCATCCCGAATGGCAAAGCATCGCATAGCGGCGTTACATAGGAGTAGTTGTTAGCATTTTACTTTATTATCCCACAAACATAATAAACCCCCCTTCGTTAACTCCAACCTAAGGAATTAAATCTCAGGTCCTCAAAATTAATTCCACAATACTATGTTCCCTTGAGATCGATACTTGGAAAAATACGACAATTTTATATTACTTGTGCGACCTGAACACTTGCCACCCAGCGCATCAGATCCCTTTGGATCTTAGAGTAGGATTTGATTTCTGATCTGAGGTAGGTCTTTGGCCTGAGTGTAGGATCCGTTTTTGATCTGAGTGAAGGATCCATTTTGGATCTAAGTGTAGGATCCACTTTGGATCTAAGGTAGGGCTTTTCAGCCTTAGGTAGGAGAGTCATACTCTCTTAGTATAGGAACTTTGTGTCTATGTGTAGGATCCAAATTTTGATATGAGGTAGGGCCTTGTGCCTGAGCTATAGGAGAGTCATTTTCTATGAGTTAGGGTTGTCCTCCCTGCCTGAGTTGTAGGTCCTTTGGGCTTGAGGTAGGTGATCTTTGGATCACTTAGTTGTTGGACCTTGTTCCTGAGTTGTAAGTCTTGGAGAAGACTGAGAGATCCTGTGGGATCTGAGGTGTATGTTCTTTGGAGCTGAGTTTTTGGATAAGTGCCTTGTCTAACAAGAAGTTAGAAAAGTAGGAGGGAAAGTGGACGTACCCATAATCTTGGGAACCACTATAAATTATATATGTGCTTCTTATGTTATTTCTTTATTGCAGGTTGTGTGTTTCTTGAAAGCGGAAAACTAATAACTCACAAAGCACATAAAGAAGGAAAATCAAAGAGAGTCGCAAGTGAGTAAGAAACCTATTCACCCCCCCCCCTCTCTAGGTGATTTTGCTATCCTTGAAATTAAATACTTTCAAGAGGTATCAAAGGGAGGTTGCTACAAAAAAGACTTAACAGTCTGAGTGATCTCTAAGGATAGCTAAAAGGTTTGTTCATATGAGTTTAGAAGTGAACCATATGGAGTGGATCTTAATGAAGGCTCAAGTCTGCAGAAAGGAAAAGACCTACATTTGGATGTTAGCAGCTGTTGTAGATGATGAAATCTATCGTTATCAGGAAAGGGATCAGAGCCACATTATCCTCTGTGTTCAGGCAAAGTGATATAGATGTTGTCTATCGAAAAGCAAGAATAGAGATTAGGCCCCCACCATCTCATTAAGATTATGATCAGAGGATGATGATGATGAGGAATATGAGTACAGAATTTATGGGCTAATAGCCATGACAGAAGAAGAATCCTGCAAGGATCAGCCTGGTCCAGATCAAAGCAATGTACATTCCTTATCCAATACTTCATATGATTCTTGCTCTAAGACTAGTTTAGATTATGATTCTTCTTCATCTAGTGATGAAGAGGGGTCAGTGTGTGATGAATATGTTAATCAATTGATTGACAAGTATGGTGAAATTCTGGAGTTCTTGAAAAGAAGCAAGAAGTTAGCTAAAAAAGGCTGAGGAGTTTGCTTCTCTTCAGCTAGTTGCTTTCCAGCAAGCTTAAATAACCACCCTTTTGGAATAGAAAGCAAGGGAAGTTAGCCAACTAAATGTTATCTCAAATCTCCAAATTGAGACATTGTGCCAGAAGGACAAGATCATCTAGAATCTTGAAGAGAAACTCCTAAAGCGGAAAAAGGTTGTGGCAGATTTTAATAAGCCCAAATTTTTGTTGACACTGATTTACTCCTTTATCTCTCAAAAGATGAGAGAGGTTTAGGGTCTATGTTGAATTCTAGGGTTGACCTTTCCAAAGGGAAAGACAAAGCTCCTATTGTGCCTCAGGCCACCTTTCACAAGGAAATCTTCCCTTCTAACAGGTATGACAAAGAATGCATGCATGGTCACTGGAAGAATTGTAATTTTCCCTATAAGAGTACAAATTTACCTTACAATGAATGAAGAAAGGACATGGGTTTGATTCCACAAATGGCGTGTAACATCCCATTTCCGGCTAGGCCCCTAGGAGTCGGTCGGTCGTGATGGAACCCTAGGAAGCCCAAAAACCGAAATAAATCGACCAGGATTTCGGGTCACGGGTTGGTCACGCCCATGACCGACCCGTCACGCCCGTGACCTGGGGCGTGACTCATTCGACGATCGTCAATCTCAGGGAGACGATCGTCGGGCGCAGAATTTTCAACCCGGCCCTGTCACGCCCGTGACCCAGGTGTCACGCCCGTGACCAAGGGCGTGACCCCTTCGGCGATCGTCGATCTCAGCGCGACGATCGCCGAGCACGGAAACTACCTTGACCCTGTCACGCCCGTGACCCCTAATGTCACGCCCGTGACATAGGGCGTGACCATGTTCGACGATCATCAATTTCAGCTCGACGTTCGTCGACCCAAAATTGGCCTCACGGGCATGTCACGCCCGTGACCAACAATGTCACGCCCGTGACATAGGGCGTGACATGCTCGACGATCGTCGATTTCAGTTCGACGTCGTCGAACCAGGTTTGGCCACACGGGCCTGTCACGCCCGTGACCAAGGTGTCACGCCCGTGACCACCCTTCGACGATCGTCGATCTCAGTTCGACGATCGTCGAACCCAGAATTGGCTAACCGGGCCTGTCACGCCCGTGACCTATGTGTCACGCCCGTGACCAAGGCCAAAATGACAGCCAGGTAGGAAATTTCGGTAACCGACGCCATAATAAATTCTGACTATGGGAATGAAAATCAAGAGTATTTATGGGACGTTCCCTACTTTAATAATGTTAATAATTAAGGAAAAGTGGGTCCAATAGGAAATTGCCACCTGGCAAACACCTCTTCATCTCCAACGTTTCAACTGCCATTCGTCATAACCGAAACGTTATTAAGGGGATTATTAATGGCCGCGAACGTTTCATCTCCAACGTTTCAACCTTTCCCCTCCCTCCTTTCTTCCCTTTAAAAAAGGCCCCATAGGCTCAAGGATGAAGTTTCCAAGCCCTTGCCTGAAGTTTCGAGCCTCCTACCGTGCTGTATAAGAATTCCGACAACGCCACTGCCGCGCCATGACAGTCCAACGTCCATCTCGCAGTCAAACCATGAATAAGGTCCTCCTCTACTCTTTCTTCTATGGATAGATCTTAGAAATCATTAGGAGAGATATCGGGCTCAAAAGAGCCGGATCGGGTGAGCGTTTCCATGCTTTTCCGAAATTTGCATGGTGGCGGGTTCGCCGGAAACCGCCTCTCCGGCGGCCGTGCCGCCGCCCGACGATAGCACTCGCCTCAACGGAGGTGGTGGTGGTGGTGGCCGGCCAGGGAGATGGCTAGATGACCGGGAAATAGCTTTGGAAAAGCTACAGGAAAAATGAATTTTCAGGCTTCTGGTTTCGGGCTGTTGAAGAAGATGAACAGTGCCATGAGAATTAAATTCTATTTTTAAAGCAATTTCTGAATGAAAATATCTGTCACCTTAGATAATTTGGGAAAAATACCTACAGGTTCCTACAGGAAAAATGATCAACATAGAAAATGTATCCCTTGAAGTCTACTTTAATTCGAAATTAATTTCATTCGATTTGGAATCCTGGTTAGACCACAGCACCCTTTTTGGGGAGGTCTATCCAGAGGGCTGTCTTGACCTTAGAAAAATTCCCCACTCAAATCTAGTCATCGAAATGACTTGAAATTTGGGGTGTGGCCTAATCTTACCTATATCTAGGTGCTATCCAAAAATGAGAATTTTTGGAGAATATTTTTCTATAGTTTTTGGAAAAATTCAATAATCTTAGCTTAATTTAATTAGATGGCTAAATAATTTCCAAACTCTCCCAAATTTTGGTGAGTGGTCCCTGGGTTCACCATAAGGTTCTGTATAATGTTTCATCTCATTTGGAGATGGTTTGGATTAGAAATGAACAAACCTAAGTTTTGCCCTAATAAGGGGTCTTAGGTTAAAAGTGCACTTTTGAGATTTGAGTGGACAAATCACCTCAACAGAGGCTGAGATTTTTACCACTGGCTAGTAATATTCTCTAGCACCCCCTCATGGAGTTTGAGGTGGGTCGGGGTAAGTTTGCCCTAAGGACCAAGGCCAAACCCTAAGGATGGATCTTGGAGGTTTGTGAAGGTCATGTGGTCAAATGACCTTGGATTGACCCGAAACTGGGTGAAGAGAACCATAGGGCCAATATAGTTCTCTGGTCAAAATCTTAGTAGATTTGGAGACCGTTGGGATACCTAAAGATCTAACCCTAGTTTAGGGTGCAAAACTTGTAGAGATAGGAAATGACACTAAATCACATTGAAAAGTGGTGAGATTTGGGTAGAGTGAATTATAGGGATGGTACAAGCTCTGGATATTTTTCTATGAATTTTATGATCATTATTTTGGATACTTCCTTTAATGATTTAGTAGTTGTAAGATTTGCTTAGAAAATTTATTAGGGAATACACACTCTCTGGAAAGTGATGAAATTTAAGCAGAGAACGTTTATTATGATTTTAAATCTCTATAAATTTTTATGTGATTTTTGGAAGATTAATTGTAAGGCTTGCTTCATTAAGTATGTTTTACCTTGATTATTTGATTAAATCTTTAGTGGTATTTAGCAAGCTAGTAAAATTATGATTCTCTGCACAAAGATCTTTTATATATCATACTACTGATTAGTAATTTTTCTATAATTTTCCTATGAGTAATTTCAGTACTTCCTTCATTACGTCGAATTAACGCGATTATACTGGATAAATTATTTAGAGGCTAAATACATTATGTAAAATTCTGGAAATTTGCATTTGAGGTTATCTTGCTGTTATTTAATGATCATAATTTTTGGGTAGCTATTACTTAGGAAGATCATGTAGTTCATGTTTAAAACGACCCGTGGCACGTCCTTTGGGAAAGTTAAATAAATATCGGATTAATTAGGAAAATTATAAGTTTCTGGATTTAGACAAATTATGATATGGTAGACCTCCAGTAAATATTATAGGAGATTTGGAAGATAATTTGGTGTACCTCCCCTTGGGTACCTCATATAGTCTAGGATGGTCTGCATACAGTAAAGCCACGGAATTTTGATAGTTGATGTTGGTAGGGCAAACTAGGATCGAGTTCAACATTGGGAGACTGGTTGGAATAAGGGAGTACGGGAACGACGAAAGATCGTCCATCCCGGGAAGAAGAGGAAGAGTCTTAATACTCTAGGGTTAGAACTAAAGTAACTAAAAGAGGATCGGGTTAAGGGAGATCAACCAATAATAATAAGTGCCTGGCGAAAGGGAACTTCGGGCCGTAATGCCGCCGTCTTGGTTCCTAGTGCCCCTTGAGAGCCCTTCATGGGGTATACCGGGGGCAGTCCTGGGCTAACATAAATCATAGGAATAATAAATTAAAAGAGCAACTAGTATAACTAGGGTTGCACGTTTACACTCCCCGATAGCTAGGAAAGTAGAATTATAGGATTACTTGCCATTCAGACAGTAGCTCTGAAGGTAGATGCACGGACAGGACTGTCCGGGGGGCCGCGGGCTCGAGGGTTGGAGTACGGAATAAAGGTGGTGGGTCATCGGTACTAGGCGATCGATCACACCGACAGCGGTACGATGACTCGGCGAAAAGTCTGGAGGGTACATCCAGCAGCAGTACGCGGATACTCTAGGTTGTGTTCTTCTAGGGGCGTACGGAAGGGCTAGGCCTGGTAGTGTGGTTACCCGCCTAGGAGTGGGGGGCCCGACCCACTGTCTCCGTTTGCCACTACGGAGGTTCCTAGGGGTGAAGCTAGCCTCCCGAACAGGGGGAACTAAAGGTCTGTGCGCATAGAGTCGTGTGCGTGAGTTGCACTTGCATGAATAATGGCATAGCATATCACTCCACTCATATTTGCATACAACCGACACCCCAACGTATAAATTGGTATGGGACTTTTTATACGATGGGAGCTTTGCAGAAGATCCCTTAACTTATAAGTTTGTATGGGCATTCATATAAGTTAAGGTTACTTACTTACTTACTTACTTGTTGCTTAATTACTATTCTCTAACTGCCCTTTATACAATTTGCTATATATTAATTGTTCTACCTATTACAACATTTACACTGCTCACCTATTATAACTTGTTAGTTAGGTCCACCGTCACCTGTTTGTTTGGTTTAATCTCCACCTTCATGTCCTTCCCTTTCTTCCTCTCCGCTCGGTACCTAGGAGCCACGGGGGAAGGGGTAGGGGATGATAGGGCTTAGTCTTTATGACTAACGGTTTTCGAACCATAACATTTTAGGTATACCATATGGAAGGGTCACCGCTATTGCAGTTCCTGACAGAGTCGACCCCGCGACCGTGTTACCATTGTCACCAGCCGGGACATACACGGGTTGAATGCCCCTTGATGGGTGGGACTCCACCTGCTCAACAACCAGGAGGCCGAAGACGTAGACGTAGACGTAGACGTGGATCGCGAGGCGGCGACGGCAAGCCGAAAAGGAAGAAGCACCCAGAGATGCAGCAACAGCGGAGTACAGAGTCAGTGGAAATGGGCCAGTCCAGCTTGGGTGCTCTCAGCTCAGTGACAGTTACGGTGACGCTTAGTTTTAGTTTTGCTTCCGCGAGTGACTTGTAGTGAGGACTCTGATGTACCGGGCTTGAGCCCTTTTACTTCCAGACTATTTATACTCTGATGATTTTCTGTGGACACTCCCTTCGTGGAGATTTATTTATATACATGTGATTATTGTGGACTTGCTCTTACCTTATTATGCTACTATTCTGCGATCGAAAAAGGGCCGGCAGAATTGGCATTTTGTAGTGGCGACCTTCCCGTGAGTCGGTGCCACCGCAAAGCGGCAATTCTGGGCTAAGACCCCGGTGGTTTAAAGAAAAAAAAAGGGGGTCTTACAAGTGGTATCAGAGGAGACCTCGATCGGAAAAGTAGCAGTCCACTAACCCTGGGTTACCCCCGCTCGAGTTTAGTTTGGGGACAAACTAAGCAGCGGAAGCAGTGGTGTGCCCATAAGGGAAATCACATGTGAAAGTCCACTTCATCGTTAGTTGGAATCCTTCTTTGTAGCCTGTGGCCTACCCTGCCCCCAGCAGGGAACACATCCGGCGGCAGAGAACATTTCACATAATTCTCTAGTCTACGATTTAGACTCAACCAACTAGGACTTGTGATTATCCAGGACAATCTATATTATGCCCTAGTACAAAATAGACCTTGGGTATGAATTTGGTTAAGGTAAGGAGATACCCAAAGAGAATAAAGGAGGAGTTTAGCACGAGAATGACTACCTAAGACGAAAACTCAGGTGTCCCTCCTATCCCAATCAACGATTACTCAAACCGGTAGGACGACCTTAAGGAGAATTGAGGCCAATGATCTATTAATAGAATGGTAGAAGAAAAGCTGTTTTATCCCGCATGCCTGTGATAAGAATTATTTGGAGGCAACCACCGAGACAAACACTGAGGGTCGGATAGGAATACAAGTTCGGAAGATACCCATCTGGGATTGGGAACATCTTGACTCGGACAAGGTTGTCGAAAATGTGACTCAAAGTGCTTGAAGTACGGGGTATAATGACGAATTTCAGGGTGGAACCCCAAGTCGAAGATTGATGCCCTAGGGATTGTACACCCAACTGGGACGGAGATAACATGGTAATATAAAAGATGCTTAGCTCAAGGTAGGTAGGGGCTTATCTTTTGTTTATTGGGGGCTAAACTTTTGTTTATTGGGCAAATAGGATTGACTTAGGTTTTCTTAGCCCGAATTTAGGAATAGTGAGATTGAATTTGACATAATTCGACGTTGTTCGGGCAAGATAAGACTAGATCGCTACGTTATATCATCGGAAGTACAATGACTCTAGGAAACTACACGATGTGAGCAAACAATATATTGAAACACGGATACCTTAAATATAACCTGTAAGGTTGAATTGATTGAGTTCGGGCGTACTCGAAGGAATAGGACAATCATCGTGTGGAGATTTTATAGATCTGTTGCCTACACACACAAATGAGAAATTAAATTACCGGAAGTGTGGTGTATCTCAGAACATCTACCCCCTGGAGTGAATAAAAGTGTCATGGATTTGGTGATGCACGGTGAGGTCCTTCAGTTGTTGAAGGCTAAGTGAAAGAATTTTTGGGAAACTATCACAGCCACTGCCCGAGATATAATGGAAGTACGAAGGCATAATTGGAGATTTCATGCACGGGTTTCATCGTCCCCACCCCAGGCACAATGGTAAAGGGAGCGTCGAGGATAGACTGGACGTGGTAGTTGGCGTCACCTCAACCCGAAAGAAAACTCTTGTGGGTGTTTCATAAGAATGGTGAGTAGCTGTTCGTTAACACGGGGTGCCCAAGACGATTGTGTTGAATCAGCCAGTCAACCTAGAGCCTAGCAAGATCGATGACACGATAGTACGGGCCTTGCGACGGAAGAAGGTTCCGTTAGTCAGGGTTTTGTGGAACAATCATGCACAGGAGGAGCATACATGGGAGCCACAGGACTTGATGCGACAGAAGTATCCAGAACTTTTCGGTCATATGTACCTCACAACCCCTCTAGGCAACCAATTTGTGTTCCTGTTTTAAACCAGTAGGACTTAAATTTTCAAGGATAGGGGCTGATCTTTTGTTTATGGGATATATACCTAGTCAATTGGACGAACGGTTCTTAGAATCAAAACTGCACACTGCAAACGTAACGCAGAGATGTAGATCTTTCAACTTTCATGGGATGTTACAAGCTTCCTTTTCCCAATCAGAGTCCCGTAGGCTTAACCTTGATTTCGGGGACGAAATCTTTGTTTTGTTTATTGGGATTTGTAACATCCCATTTCCGGCTAGGCCCCTAGGAGTCGGTCGGTCGTGATGGAACCCTAGGAAGCCCAAAAACCGAAATAAATCGACCAGGATTTCAGGTCACGGGTTGGTCACGCCCGTGACCGACCCGTCACGCCCGTGACCTGGGGCGTGACTCATTCGACGATCGTCGATCTCAGGGAGACGATCGTCGGGCGCAGAATTTTCAACCCAGCCCTGTCACGCCCGTGACCCAGGTGTCACGCCCGTGACCAAAGGCGTGACCCCTTCGGCGATCGTCGATCTCAGCGCGACGATCGCCGAGCGCGGAAACTACCTTGACCCTGTCACGCCCGTGACCCCTAATGTCACGCCCGTGACATAAGGCGTGACCACGTTCGACGATCGTCGATTTCAGCTCGACGTTCGTCGACCCAAAATTGGCCTCACGGGCATGTCACGCCCGTGACCAACAATGTCACGCCCGTGACATAGGGCGTGACATGCTCGACGATCATCGATTTCAGTTCGACGTCGTCGAACCAGATTTGGCCACACGGGCCTGTCACGCCCGTGACCAAGGTGTCACGCCCGTGACCACCCTTCGACGATCGTCGATCTCAGTTCGACGATCGTCGAACCCAGAATTGGCTAACCGGGCCTGTCACGCCCGTGACCTATGTGTCACGCCCGTGACCAAGGCCAAAATGACAGCCAGGTAGGAAATTTCGGTAACCGACGCCATAATAAATTCTGACTATGGGAATGAAAATCAAGAGTATTTATGGGACGTTCCCTACTTTAATAATGTTAATAATTAAGGAAAAGTGGGTCCAATAGGAAATTGCCACCTGGCAAACACCTCTTCATCTCCAACGTTTCAACTGCCATTCGTCATAACCGAAACGTTATTAAGGGGATTATTAATGGCCGCGAACGTTTCATCTCCAACGTTTCAACCTTTCCCCTCCCTCCTTTCTTCCCTTTAAAAAAGGCCCCATAGGCTCAAGGATGAAGTTTCCAAGCCCTTACCTGAAGTTTCGAGCCTCCTACCGTGCTGTAGAAGAATTCCGACGACGCCACCGCCGCGCCATGACAGTCCAACGTCCATCTCGCCGTCAAACCATGAATAAGGTCCTCCTCTACTCTTTCTTCTATGGATAGATCTTAGAAATCATTAGGAGAGATATCGGGCTCAAAAGAGCCGGATCGGGTGAGCGTTTCCATGCTTTTCCGAAATTTGCATGGTGGCGGGTTCGCCGGAAACCGCCTCTCCGGCGGCCGTGCCGCCGCCCGACGATAGCACTCGCCTCAACGGAGGTGGTGGTGGTGGTAGCCGGCCAGGGAGATGGCTAGATGACCGGGAAATAGCTTTGGAAAAGCTACAGCAAAAATGAATTTTCAGGCTTCTGGTTTCGGGCTGTTGAAGAAGATGAACAGTGCCATGAGAATTAAATTCTATTTTTAAAGCAATTTCTGAATGAAAATATCTGTCACCTTAGATAATTTGGGAAAAATACCTACAGGTTCCTACAGGAAAAATGATCAACATAGAAAATGTATCCCTTGAAGTCTACTTTAATTCGAAATTAATTTCATTCGATTTAAAATCCTGGTTAGACCACAGCACCCTTTTTGGTGAGGTCTATCCAGAGGGCTGTCTTGACCTTAGAAAAATTCCCCACTCAAATCCAGTCATCGAAATGACTTGAAATTTGGGGTGTGGCCTAATCTTACCTATATCTAGGTGCTATCCAAAAATGAGAATTTTTGGAGAATATTTTTCTATAGTTTTTGGAAAAATTCAATAATCTTAGCTTAATTTAATTAGATGGCTAAATAATTTCCAAACCCTCCCAAATTTTGGTGAGTGGTCCCTGGGTTACCATAAGGTTCTGTATAATGTTTCATCTCATTTGGAGATGGTTTGGATTAGAAATGAACAAACCTAAGTTTTGCCCTAATAAGGGGTCTTAGGTTAAAAGTGCACTTTTGAGATTTGAGTGGACAAATCACCTCAACAGAGGCTGAGATTTTTACCACTGGCTAGTAATATTCTCTAGCACCCCCTCATGGAGTTTGAGGTGGGTCGGGGTAAGTTTGCCCTAAGGACCAAGGCCAAACCCTAAGGATGGATCTTGGAGGTTTGTGAAGGTCATGTGGTCAAATGACCTTGGATTGACCCGAAACTGGGTGAAGAGAACCATAGGGCCAATATAGTTCTCTGGTCGAAATCTTAGTAGATTTGGAGACCGTTGGGATACCTAAAGATCTAACCCTAGTTTAGGGCGCAAAACTTGTAGAGATAGGAAATGACACTAAATCACATTGAAAAGTGGTGAGATTTGGGTAGAGTGAATTATAGGGATGGTACAAGCTCTGGATATTTTTCTATGAATTTTATGATCATTATTTTGGATACTTCCTTTAATGATTTAGTAGTTGTAAGATTTGCTTAGAAAATTTATTAGGGAATACACACTCTCTGGAAAGTGATGAAATTTAAGCAGAGAATGTTTATTATGATTTTAAATCTCTGTAAATTTTTATGTGATTTTTGGAAGATTAATTCTAAGGCTTGCTTCATTAAGTATGTTTTACCTTGATTATTTGATTAAATCTTTAGTGGTATTTAGCAAGCTAGTAAAATTATGATTCTCTGCACAAAGATCTTTTTTATATCATACTACTGATTAGTAATTTTTCTATAATTTTCCTATGAGTAATTTCAGTACTTCCTTCATTACGTCAAATTAACGCGATTATACTGGATAAATTATTTAGAGGCTAAATACATTATGTAAAATTCTGGAAATTTGCATTTGAGGTTATCTTGCTGTTATTTAATGATCATAATTTTTGGGTAGCCATTACTTAGGAAGATCATGTAGTTCATGTTTAAAACGACCCGTGGCACGTCCTTTGGGAAAGTTAAATAAATATCGGATTAATTAGGAAAATTATAAGTTTCTGGATTTAGACAAATTACGATATGGTAGACCTCCAGTAAATATTATAGGAGATTTGGAAGATAATTTGGTGTACCTCCCCTTGGGTACCTCATATAGTCTAGGATGGTCTGCATACAGTAAAGCCACGGAATTTTGATAGTTGATGTTGGTAGGGCAAACTAGGATCGAGTTCATCATTGGGAGACTGGTTGGAATAAGGGAGTATGGGAACGACGAAAGATCGTCCATCCCGGGAAGAAGAGGAAGAGTCTTAATACTCTAGGGTTAGAACTAAAGTAACTAAAAGAGGATCGGGTTAAGGGAGATCAACCAATAAAAATAAGTGCCTGGTGAAAGGGAACTTCGGGCCGTAATGCCGCCGTCTTGGTTCCTAGTGCCCCTTGAGAGCCCTTCATGGGGTATACCGGGGGCAGTCCTGGGCTAACATAAATCATAGGAATAATAAATTAAAAGAGCAACTAGTATAACTAGGGTTGCACGTTTACACTCCCCGATAGCTAGGAAAGTAGAATTATAGGATTACTTGCCATTCAGACAGTAGCTCTGAAGGTAGATGCACGGACAGGACTGTCCGAGGGGCCGCGGGCTCGAGGGTTGGAGTACGGAATAAAGGTGGTGGGTCATCGGTACTAGGCGATCGATCACACCGACAGCGGTACGATGACTCGGCGAAAAGTCTGGAGGGTACATCCAGCAGCAGTACGCGGATACTCTAGGTTGTGTTCTTCTAGGGGCGTACGGAAGGGCTAGGCCTGGTAGTGTGGTTACCCGCCTAGGAGTGGGGGGCCCGACCCACTGTCTCCGTTTGCCACTACGGAGGTTCCTGGGGGTGAAGCTAGCCTCCCGAACAGGGGGAACTAAAGGTCTGTGCGCATAGAGTCGTGTGCGTGAGTTGCACTTGCATGAATCATGGCATAGCATATCACTCCACTCATATTTGCATACAACCGACACCCCAACGTATAAATTGGTATGGGACTTTTTATACGATGGGAGCTTTGCATAAGATCCCTTAACTTATAAGTTTGTATGGGCATTCATATAAGTTAAGGTTACTTACATACTTACTTACTTGTTGCTTACTTACTATTCTCTAACTGCCCTTTATACAATTTGCTATATATTAATTGTTCTACCTATTACAACATTTACACTGCTCACCTATTATAACTTGTTAGTTAGGTCCACCGTCACCTGTTTGTTTGGTTTAATCTCCACCTTCATGTCCTTCCCTTTCTTTCTCTCCGCTCGGTACCTAGGAGCCACGGGGGAAGGGGTAGGGGATGATAGGGCTTAGTCTTTATGACTAACGGTTTTCAAACCATAACATTTTAGGTATACCATATGGAAGGGTCACCGCTATTGCAGTTCCTGACAGAGTCGACCCCGCGACCGTGTTACCATTGTCACCAGCCGGGACATACACGGGTTGAATACCCCTTGATGGGTGGGACTCCACCAGCTCAATAACCAGGAGGCCGAAGACGTAGACGTAGACGTAGACGTGGATCGCGAGGCGGCGACGGCAAGCCGAAAAGGAAGAAGCACCCAGAGATGCAGCAACAGCGGAGTACAGAGTCAGTGGAAATGGGCCAGTCCAGCTTGGGTGCTCTCAGCTCAGTGACAGTTACGGTGACGCTTAGTTTTAGTTTTGCTTCCGCGAGTGACTTGTAGTGAGGACTCTGATGTACCGGGCTTGAGCCCTTTTACTTCAAGACTATTTATACTCTGATGATTTTCTGTGGACACTCCCTTCGTGGAGATTTATTTATATACATGTGATTATTGTGGACTTGCTCTTACCTTATTATGCTACTATTCTGCGATCGAAAAAGGGCCGGCAGAATTGGCGTTTTGTAGTAGCGACCTTCCCGTGAGTCGGTGCCACCGCAAAGCGGCAATTCTGGGCTAAGACCCCGGTGGTTTAAAGGAAAAAAAAGGGGGGTCTTACAAGGCGCCCCATGAAGAAGTTCAAATGGCCCAACATGGACCATTTGTATTTGGTTCACCAGCCCCTACACTCAAGAATAAGGAAGTGTCCTTTTCTCATGATCTCCCAGCCCATATACAGACCAAAATCAAGTCTGTCAACACGCCATACTTGGGCATTTCTGAGGCCATAAATAGTTTGTCTTCAGCAATGAAGAAAACTTTTGGTAGATCTCAAGAAAAACCAAGCTCTTCTACTGACAGAATCACTTTCTATCAGATTGTCGCTGAGAGAAATAAAAAGAAGGAAGTTGCTCTTAATTCTAAACAATTTGTTATTAACATAAGGCATAAATGCATACCTGCTTAGACGAGAAGGTATAATATTCATCTGTGCTGGTGCTATCGTAAAGTTGGGCATTTTGCCTTAGATTGGTGGCATAATCCAAGTGTGCCCAAAGCAAAAGTTGGTCTCCTTTTTAGAAACTCTGCAGGAAGACAAGCTCAGTTTGAAGCTAACAAGAACCTAAGACCCAATAAAAATTTGGATCCTAAGGTAAAGTAATCTATTTTGCAGGATAGTACAAGAGCCCTTACAGCCATGTGGTGCTTGGACAGTGGTTGCTCCATGAATTATACTGGAATAAGGGGTGTCCCAAAGGATTAATACAAAGTTTGAGGGGGAGATTCCTACTGAACTCCCTGCTTAAGAAGAGGAGAAAGTCATAACCTCCCTGATAAAGACAAACAGGAAAGTAGACAATTATCAAGTAGAGAATTCAAGGAATATTGGAAAAGAAAGGAGGAAACTTTTCATTTCGAAAGAATTAGGATGACTTCATGGAGAAGCTATATCAACTGCTGGGTCAGACTCATACCAGGAGGAAGCTCAATCTCCTCTCTTATCTATAAATATATATACAATGTGTTTACATATTGCAGGTTGATCTAATCCATGTAGGTAAGTTCAGTCAAAGTGGAATAATTTTTAGAGCATCGGCTGTATTTGGAGTTCGCTCAACGGATGTGGCAAAAATTGACTGTTTACAGCTAAGTGTCGGGAATTAATCCCAGTCGTAGATCATAGGTATTGATCTCAAACAAGTATGCGCATCTTCCGCTTCTAAAAGAAAATAAAACTATAAATAGAAGGAGTAGTGCAAAATACAAGCCACACTGTTCCTTTCCCTTCACTGCACGAGTCTGCCAAGATGATGAAATAGTTTTACTCATTCCCAGAAACTTGTTCGCAATGGCTTCAAAGATGCTCTCGAGGAAGAACAATTTGTTTTACATCTTCTCAAGATCGCTAGCCTAGAATACATTCTGTCAGAGCCCTGCTTGCTATATAAGCGGGTGGTTCTAGATTTTTACTCGAATGACATAATCGACTCATCCTCCATCAAGATCAAGTAAGCGGTCAGTGAGATAAAGATAAAGATAACCCCTAGAAGGCTAAATAAGGCACTACAGTTGCCAAGGTTCACAGAGATAGAAGAATAATAAGACCTAGATGATTAAAATGTTAAATCATCCCTGAAGTGGTGTGGCCTGTCTAAACACACCACCGACTCCATTCTAAGAATGGAACTAAACTTGAAAGGTAAGTTCCTAGCTGATGTGATTGGGAAAGAACTATTATGCAAGACAAGCTCGCATGATATAATATTTAAGAAAATTTTTGAGCTCATGTCCTGGGTAATTCTCTCCAAAAGCACATATTAGGGAAGATTTGTTTTTGACAGAATAGTGGAATGCTTGGCTGAGCCAAATCTGGGAATAATTCTCTCCCTATACCTGCTGAATAGTGTTCCAGGGATCCTCGATATGAGGTTAGGAACCAAGATTCATCACATGAGGAAAATAGACATAAAGATGTTAGACAGATGAGACTGGGACATTTTGCCCCATGGCTCGTCTATTACCAAGAAGAAAGCTCTTGTACCCAAAGAAAGCACCACCAGCAGTTCATCTTAACGCCGTGAAGATGAGCCCTATAATGCCAACCTGACTGAGTCTTCTAATGAGACATGGAAGGACATATGTGCCTAGGACTCTGATGAGTCCTATATTTATAGTGTTTTTCTGACACATCTGGGTTTGTTTTCTCACTCGTACACTACATTTCAATCGGTATTCAATTATATTTGCATTGTCCGGTCTTTGACCTCATTGTGCACTATTTTGGGCCAGAGGGAGTGTAATTGCTCATTCTTTTGTTGGGGGTAAGCACATGGTGCTCCACATGTTTCTTTTTGTTGTTATTGTTTCCATTTTCGTGATGGGAGCCTGTGCTCCAATTTGTTTTTATTGTTATTTAGGTAGTTGGGACGTCCCGAATTCCATTTTCAGTTCTGTGTAAAATGCACGGCCGTGCGCAATTCTTCGCGCACAGTTTAAGTACAATCATGCGTTTTACACAGCATTCTTGGGGGCATCTGCTTTTACCAGTGCGCTTTGTTCCCGCACGGTTTCGGACAAACCGTGCGAGAAGGAATCACAAGTCCTACACCTTTTGCCAAGCATTCCAGTGATCTGTGGATAATCGTGCATTTTGTTCACGCACGGGAGGCAACGACCGTGCGTGAGTAAAACGCACGGTTCCCCCTGCTTGCCTTAATTTCCAACTCTGTTGCTACCCGTGCGATTTCATTCACGCACGAGCGGAATTGCCCGTGCGCGAGTTTAACGCACGGGTCAACTTCTCTCTTCTGCAAGTCATTTTCTGCACGTGAATATCGCACGATTCATGCACGGTCGTGCGCCAGACCATGCATGACCATTTTTTGATCTTTTCTATTTTAGCGCAGATTTCTCTCCGTTTCGGGGATATTTTTTTCCACGATATTTCCTCCGCATTGTTTTGGCGAACTACGTTGTTACACCAAGGGGAGGAGATCTGGGCAAGCATTTAATGCCAAACTCAAGCCAAAGCTTCCTCTCCATGTTAGTGAATATCTATTTAAATTCAATTTTTGTTCATTATTTCTGTGATATGCTTGTGTGTACATCATTTTTTTATGCAAATGTGATTTAGTGTATATCATTGTCTTAGGTTTTGACTTTTTCAAATAGGGAGAGATTATTAGGTCCATTGCTCCCAATGTCCAAGTTTATAAGATGTCCTAATGAACAATATTATACACATGTGTGTAATCTAACAGTTGTTACAAGTTTTGTTTATGTAGGATGTTCCTTGGAACATGATTAGAAAGGTTGTCCTAGTGACTGTGACAACACATCACAAGGCAGATATGTGGAGTGACTGAAATCAATAAAGGCTCCCAAGCATTGAGTGAAGATAGCTCACACAATGCCAGATAAGCAGAAGCGTCGAGTAAAGATAAGTAAGTAAAAGCCTTTGCTTTGACAGAGAAGAAAAATGTCTAAGTCCACTAGCATTGAATGATGTCAACTCACGCAATGCCATACCGCTAGAAGTGTTAAGACATGCTCTCTTAGTCAGTGTCTAATGAGAAGATAGACAGGAAAATCTATCTAAGTTCAAAAGTGTTGATTGATGAAGCTTCACTTATAACGACCCTAGCCGATCCAACGTCACAATATCACACCTCTGCTCTAATCATCGCTACCGGGCTGCAGCAAAAGCACACCAACATATCTCCGGCCATCGGCAATTTGTTGGTTTTCGTAGCCTCCCTTTGATGAGTCAAACTCGATAGTCAAGCGCGCACCACGGGGACTTCCTCGGAGGTCACCCATCCCAGTCCATAGTTAAGCGTGCTCGGGCTTGAGTAGTCCTAGGATGGGTGACCTCCTAGGAAGTCCCCGTGGTGCGCGCTTGCTTATCGAGTTTGACTCATCAAAGGGAGGCTTTGGCCACCAACAACCAGTTGGTAGACCAGAGAGGGCTTATGCTGCTTTGGCTACAGCTCGGTAGAGATTACTTGAGAGGAGCAGTGACATTGTCACGTTGGATCAGCAAGGATCGTTATAATAAAAAGTGAACTTTGTTGGTGTTCATAGCCTCCCTTTGATGAGTCAAACTCGATAGTCAAGCCCGCACTACGGGGACTTCCCAGGAGGTCACCCATCCCGGTACTACTCCAGCCCGACCATGCTTAACTATGGAGTTTCTCCAACTCTCATCACCAAACTCCATAGTTAAGCGCGCTCGGGCTGGAGTAGTATCGGGATGGGTGACCTCCTTGGAAGTCCCAGTGGTGCACGCTTTACTATCGAGTTTGACTCATCAAAGTGAGGTTATGGCCACCAACAACCTGCCTATTGATGGAGAGAGGTTGGGGTGCTTGGACTGTAGCCAGGTAACAGTCACCGTAAGGCCTAGTGGAAATTAGAGTACAGGAAAGGTGGAATAGGACGTTACATCACTCAACGCCTCAGCAAGCCAGCAGACTTTAGAGATGTGGCTAATTATGAAATGTTGAGTGATAAAGCTTCACTCAATGCTCTTAACACCTGTTTGTGCAGGAAGATTGTCCAAGGATAAACGAATTCAGTGATGAAGCTTAACTCAATTCTCTCAATGCTTCATAATTGAAAATCTATCAAAGTATTTTGGCGTTGAGTCAAGCTTGCTCACTTAACGCCAATTGATAAATAATCTGTCCAAGTATTTTTGTATTGAGTCAAGCTTGCTCACTCAACACCTCGTGTCAAAAAATCTGTCTAAATATTTTGGAATTGAATTATGATTGTTTACTAGATGCCTAGTGAAAAAAATTCTATTTAAGTGTTTTGGCGTTGAGTAAAGCTTACTCACTCAACGCATAGTGACAGAAAATCCATCTAAGTGTTTTGTCATTGAATGAAGGTTGCTCACTCAATGCCTATAATAATATTGCTGAATTTGACTGAGTCCATTGGTGACGATATAAGAAAGATTTGAAATGTTATAGGAAGTCTACAGTATGCGACAAATGGCAACGCAGGCTTACTGTACGACATTTGTTATTATTAGAAATTGCTTGGTGAAAATAAATTTTGGTTTATTCTAAATAGAAAGAACTTCATCTTCTTCCTCGCTATTGTTGGAGAGGTTGAAACTTGAAGGACAAAAATCTAACGATCCATAGGTTCAAATAAGTTTGTTTCAACAAGCTTCATCTGCTACAACAAGTTCAGAAGGGAATTCTGAGAAAGAAGAAGAAGAAGAGCATTCTAGTTTCTTGCAGCCAAGTTAGCTGATTAAAGAACACAAGATCTATCAAATCATCAATCTTCCTAAACAAAATCTAAAATAAGTTTCTGAGTTACTTCCAGCACAGGCATCAGTTTATTGAAGAACAGTATTATTGTTGCTGAGAATACATTAGGGATAAGGACAACTCAGCTCAAGTCGCAGGAACAAGGAAATCTCTCTGGTGTAAAATGAACCATACCAACCAAACTTTCTCCCTGTAGGATCCCTTTTGGATTTGAGAGTATGATATGGTTGCAGATCTGAGGTAGGTCTTTGGCCTGAGTGTAGGATCCATTTTCGATCTGAGTATAGGATCCAGTTTGGATCTGAGGTAGGAATTTTCTGCCTTAGGTAGGATTGTAATACTCTCCGAGTGTAAGACCTTTGGGTCTAAGTGTAGAATCCATATTTGGATCTGAGGTCGGGCCTTGAGCCTGAGAAATAGGAGAGTCATTCTCTCTGAGGTAGGTCTGTCCTCCCAGCTTGAGTTGTAGGGCCTTTGGGGCTGAGGTAGGTGATCATTGGATCACTGAGTTATAGGTTTTTGTGCTTGAGCTATAATTCTTGGAGTAGACTAAGAGATCCTATGGGTTCTAATGTGTAAGCTCTTTGGAGCTGAGTTTTTGTAGAAGTGCTTTGTCTAACAAGAAGTTTTAAAGGTGGGGGGGGGGGGAAGTGGATGTACCCATAATCTAGCAACCACTATAAATTATGTGTGTGCTTCTTGTGTTGTTTCTTTGTTGCAGGTTGCGTGTTTCTTGAAAGCAAAAAAACTACTAACTCACAAAGCACTTAAAGAAGGAAAATAAAAGATAGTCACAAGTGACTAAGAAACATATTCACCCCCTCTCTAGGTTATTTATCTATGCTTGAAATTAAAGACTTTCATAAATAAACATGTAACAAGAATAACTGTGGTGAACATATTAACACCTGCTAATCTCTATAAAAGAGAAGTCAAAAGCAGGTAAATAAACATATAATGCGATTACTTGTGGAGAAGTCGCGAACACCTGCTAATTTCTATAAAAAAAGTCAAAATAAGATAAATTAACATATATCGGGAAAAAATGATGAAAACTCGTGAACACCTGCTCATCTCAGCAAAAGAGTAGTCAAAAGAAGGTAATTAAACATATAATGCAAGTACTTTAGGTGAACACTCTAACAACTGCTAATCTGTGCAAAAGAGAAGTCAAAATCATGTAAATAAATAACCAGAGTAGCTGAGGAGAACTTGCGAACACCTGCGAGTCTTTACAAAATATAAGTCGAAAGGAGGTAAATTTAAAATATAATGTGAGTACCTGAAGAGAACTCACGAACAACTACTAATCTCAAAGAAATAGAAGTTAAAAGCAGGTAAATAACCATATAACGTAAGTACCTGAGATGATCTCGTGAATACCTACTAATCTCTACAAAAGATAAATAAAAAGTAGGTAAATTTAAATAATAATGCGATAACCTAAAGGGAACTTGCAAACTCCTACTAATCTCTGCATAAGAGAAGTCAAAAGCAGGTAAATAAACATATTATACGAGTACCTGGGGTGACTGGCAAACACCTACTAATATCTACAAAAGAGAAATAATTAAGCATGAAAATTTTAAATATAACACGAATACCTAAAGAGAATTCGTGAACACTTTCTAATCTCCAAAAAAAAAGAACTCAAAAGCAAGTAAATAAACTTATAACACGAGTACTTGAGGTTAGCTTGGTAATACCTTCTGATCTTTGGAAAAAAGAAGTCAAAAGAAGGTAAATAAACATATAACGCGAGTACCAGAGGAGAAGCCGTAAACACCGGCTAATCTCTACAAAAGAGAAGTCAAAAGCAGGAAATTTTAAAATATAAAGCAATTACCTGACGAGAACTAATGAAGACGTATGAATCTCAACAAAATAGAAGTCAAAAGTAGGAAATTAAACATATAACACGAGTACCTGAGGTGAACTCGCGAAAACCTACTAAACTCTTCAAATGATAAATAAATAGTAGGTAAATTTAAAATATAACGTGAGTACCTAAAGAGAATTCATGATCACTTGCTAATCTCAGGAATATAGAAGTCAAAAGCAGGTAAATAACCATATAACATGAGTACTTGAGGTGAAAATGCTAACACCTGCTAATCTCTGCAAAAGAGAAGTCAAAACAGGTAAATAAACAAATAACACGAGTAGCTGAGGAGAAGTCATGAACAACTGCTGAACTCTGCAAAAGAGAAGTTAAAAGCAGGTAAATTAAAAACATAACATGAGTACCTAAAAAGAACTCGTGAAAACTTAGTAATCTCGGTAAAAGAGAAGTCAAAAGAAGGTAAATAAACATTTAATGCGAGTACCTAAGATAAAATCACGAACACCTGCTAATCTCTATAAAAGAAAAGTCAAAAGAAGTTGAGTTTAAAATATAATGCAGTTACTTGATGAGAAATCTCGAACACCTACTAATCTCCGCGAAAGAGATGTTAATACCAGGTAAATAAATATATAATGAGAGTAGCAGAGGTGAACTCGTAAATACTTGTTAATCTCTGCAAAAGAGGAGTCAAAAGCATGTAAATTAATATTTAACATGAATAACTGAAGAGAAGTTGTGAACACCTGCGCATTACTGCAAAAGGGAAGTCCAAAGTAGGTAAATAAACAAATAAAACGAGTACCTGAGGTGAAAAAGCTAACACCTACTAATCTCTGCAAAAGAGAATTTATAAAAGGAAAATAAACATATAATGAGAGAATTAGAGAACTCGCAAACACCTGCTAATCTCCGGAGAAGAGATGTCAAAAGCAGGTAAATAAACATATAACAAGAGTACCTGAGGTGAACATGTTAACACCTGTTAATCTCTACAAAAGAGAAGTCAAAAGCCGGTAACTAAATATATAAGACGAGTACTTGAGGATAAGTCGCAAACACCTGCTAATGTCTGCAAAAGAGAACTCAAAAGGAGGTAAATTTTAAATAAAATGCGAGTACCTGAAGAGAACTCGCAAATGCCTACTGATCTCGGCAAAAGAGTAGTTAAAAGTAGGTAAATAAACATATAATTTGAGTACCTAAGATAAACTCGCGAACACCAGCTAATCTATGTAAAAGAGAAGTCAAAATTAGGAAAATTATCATATAACATGAATACCTAAAGAGAACTTGCGAACAACTGCTCATCTCTGTAAAAGAGAAGTCAAAAGAAGGTAAATAAACATATAATGTGAGTACTTGAGGTGAACATGCAAACACCTTCTAATCTCTGTAAAAGAGAATTCAAAAGTAGGTAAAAAAATAATGAAAGTAGGTAAAGAGAACTCGCGAACACCTGCTAATCTCTACACAATATAAGTCTAAAGCCGGTAAATTTAAAATATAACGCTAGTACCTGAAGAGAACTCACAAATTACTAATCTCTGCAAAGAGAAGTTAAAAGCAGGTAAATAAACATATAACGTGAGTACCAGAGGTGAACTCGTGAACACCTACTAATCTCTACAAAAGATAAAAAAAAAGCAGATGATTATAAAATATAATGAGAGTACCTAAAATGAACTCGCAAACACCTGCTAATCTCTGTATAAGAGAAGTCAAAAGCAAGTAAATAAACATATTATACAAGTACTTAAGGTGAACTCGAGAACACCTACTAATCTCTACAAAAGAGAAATGAAAATCATGTAAATTTAAAATATAACGCAAGTTCCTAAAGAGAATTCACGAATACCCGCTAATCTCCACAAAAAAGTAGTCAAAATCAGCTAAATAAACATATAACATGATTATGTTAGGTGAACATGCTAACACCTGCTAATCTCTGTAAAAGAGAAGTCAAAAGAAGGTAAATAAACATATAACGTGAGTACTTGAGAAGAAGTCATGAACACCTTCTAATCACTACAAAAGAGAAGCGAAAAGCGAGTAAATTTAAAATATAATGCGAGTACCTAAAGGGAACTCTCAAACACTTCCTAATCTTTAAAAAAGAGAAGTCAAAGGCTGGTAAATAACCTGATAACACGAGTACCTGAGGTGAAAATGCAAACTGTAATGCCCCTGATTTTTCGATGTTTGTTTTAAATTACTTTAGTGAGGAAATAATTATGTTAGGGCATTACGTTGGCGCGTAGTTAATGGGCGCCATTTTGGAGCGTGGTTTTGCTCATCAGAATCCGAGATTTTGACTCGATGGATTTTAGAAGGTTGATGTTGGTTATAACTTCGGGAAATTTTAACCCAAGATTGGTTTGTCAAATTATTATTTCGACTTCTTCGTTGGATTCGTATCATCGATATTTAGCCTCGGTGCAAATTTCATGAAAATCCAAGTTGATATGAGTTTTTGGTCGTTTCAATAATTAATTATTTATAATATATATATATATATATATATATATATATACTTATACGTTATAGTGGAACCCTATTCATCGTCTTCTTCCCAAGCCATCAAACCGAAATTACGGAAGAGAAAGTGGGAGACATCATGAGGTTTCCACCATTGCCGTAGGAGTTCCGGTACACAAAATCGTCGTCGAAGGGTAGATTCAGAAAGCTATCACCGAGATATTTGCATGCGCAGTATGTTTTCCTCGTTTCTTAGATTTTTAGAGTTAGGTTTTTTGACCTTGACTCTCGTTTGCCCCAAAAAGTATCAGGAATTGTGGCCAAGTTGTTTTTGTGGCCAATCCTTATAGCGGAGTGCTCGTGAGGGGGTGTCTTTTGGAACATTTGATGCAAGTGGTGATTTGTTCCCGATGTTATGTTCTTGTTCGTATTACCTTTCCTTCCTATTTCTTCCTTCCTCTTTAGATGGTAGGAGTAGTATAGTGTTTGGCTAGGCTAGAATCCTCCAGGCAGTGTAGGAGACCGACAGGAAAAAATTCGTCAAATATCCAGGAGTTAGTATGAGTAAATTCGTCAGATAAGTGTTGAATCCGGTTAAGTCAAATTCGTCGAGTATTCTCGACGAATTCATCGATTGCAGTCTTTGGCATCGACTGTATTGAGATCGTCGAGTATTCATGAGAAGCTAAGTCTTTTTTGTTAAGTATTGTCTTTGGCGTTGAGTGCATTGAGTGTAACTGTCTTGACATCAAGTGTTTTGAATGAAATTGTCTTTGGCATCGAGTGCATCGAGATCTTCGATTATTCATGGGAAGCTAAGTCTTTTCCATCGAGTATTGCCTTTGTCATTGATTTAGTTGAGTGTAACTGTCTTTGCGTCGACTGCATTGAGTGTAACTTTCTTGGCATCGAGTGCTTTGAGTGAAGTTGCCTTTGGACTCGAGTATATTGAGTGAACTTAGCAAGGCATTGAGTGAAGTAAAATTTATTGAGTTAAATCCTGGCATTGAGTGAAGTATTTTTCGTCGAGTATCTCAATTTATTGAGTTTGTCTAGAATTTCTCGAGTGACCTTGGATTCGTTGAGCCAAATTCGTCGAATATCATTAAGTACTAAATTTTTCGCCAAGTTTTATTCATTATGTTTAGCCGACGAACTATGACAAAGCGTTGAGTGAACTCCAAATTCGTTGAGTATTATCGACGAATTTCCTGTGGACATGGAAGTTTTGCGCCGTTTCATCGAGTATTGCTAAGTCAACTAAATTTTTCTAAGTACAATTCGTAAAGACAAGTAAAGTCTTATCTAGTCAGGCAATCTTGTTTAAAGAAGCTAGTCTTACCCATCAAGGGGTAAGTTTGTTGTGTGAATTCCGTTTCTACAAGAAAATCATTTCAGCTAACCTAGTGGTTCTTACTACTTATGTTATTTACAGTATATACTCTGGACTATTTTTGAATGTGGTTGTTAGTGGAATGTACCACCGCCACAGTGACCTTTTTTGTGAATCATTGCGCCTGTTTGGTTTCCCCGGTGTGGGTTTGTGACTGGGTGTGGTAGGTAAGGTTACAACCACTACAGGTGTCAAAATATAAGACCAGATTTCCCTTGGCCCTTGTAAAGTTTTCACTGTTGGTGTGTAGGTGAAGGAAGCCACCACCACAGGTACCGAATTGTGCCGGTGTTTATGCACGCTAAATGACGAGCTGACTAATATACTTAATCATATATATGGTTTATAAAGTTAGATCTTTATAGCACTTGGTGCAACTTGGTATACCTAACCCATGTGAGTTCATTCTTACTTATTACAGTGTAGTTGAGTGCAGAGGTTATCGAAGCATGGCTTCATTTCGAACTTGGTGCAATTCCTTGCTCTTGAACTTTTTTTACTTAATCATTTCTTACTGCTTTATTATTTATCTGTTGTGGTTTAACAGCTATTCATGTTTTGGGTTGGTAACCCTTTGATTCCTTTGTTTCTTTCTTCTCTACTTTGGACCTTTTATTGTCCCTTGCTTATTCTTGCTGAGGTGTTTTTTTAATCTTGAATGCCTCAGGCTCGGAGCAGTAGCCGGTTGTGCATCTCGTGTTGTAGTTGAAGGGTGTTCTGTAATTATTGTAGTGATTCTCTCCTCACTATTGTGAGGTAGTTTTGTTGTTTGGTTTTTAGTATAGACATGCATGAAATTTGGTGGATTCGTGTTACGTTGTTAACGCCCACAAGAGATTATTATAGAATGTTGATTTACTTGCTTGCTATTGTGCCACTTTCTTGATGATTTGTTTGTTTTATTTTCTCTCTGGGAAGGTTTTATGTTAAGATTTCAAGTTAGCTATTTTTAAATATAAAAGTATCGTTATGTCTACCTCATTCATAACATATTTTTAAATCAAACGACACTATATTTTAACGAACGTAAAAAACTCTTTTCATACTTATATTAAATATAGAGATATGCATATCATGAGTTGTCCTTTTGGATGTCTTTGCTCATGTAGGTTAATAATTGAAAAAAATAAAGTATTTTCTACAGCATAGATTTATATATTTATCTATCGGCAAGTTGATCCATTCAGTCAAGGGATACGACCGTTAAACCATAGCTAAAAATATTTTTTCTTCATGATAAACTTGAGAATTTTATGAAAAGTGTTATAAGTAGGTTCTCCCCTAAACATCTGTAGTTATCACCTGCACCGCGTGTCACAACACACATTTTCCCAGTATTTAACGATATATCAGAGTAAGAGAAAACACGCATCATGATGTAACGTTAGTAGGGGATAACTGTAGACGCTCAGATAAAACTCTATCTTAACCCTTTTATGAAAGATCCATAAGTTATTAAGAAGAAAATCCATTTAAAGTTTAAGATGTTAGTGGTATCCCTTAGCTCAGTGGCTCATCTAGTCGACGGGAAAAAAATAATTTTGTGCTTTGAAAAATAGTTTTTTTACAATATTAGGCATCCTACATGAGTATATACATCCCAAAGGACAACTCACGATATACAAGACTCTAGGTTTATACAAATTATGAAAGTAGCTTTTACGACCATTAAATATAGTGATTTAGATTTCAAATATGGCATGTATGAAGTAATCGTAATAACAATTTCTATAATTTAAAATATCTAATGTACAACCTAGCATAAAGCCTTTATAGAGAGCAAGTACAACCAACCAAAAAGGTAAACTAGCAGCTAGCAAAGTATTAAACATTCCAAAAGAAAATTACATGTGGGCGTCAATAACCTAACACGAACCCACTGAATATATGAATGTCTAAACTAAAACTTAAAACAACAAACTACCTTACGACGGTGAGGAAAAACCACTATAATAACTACTGTCCACAAGCTAACACCCATCACAGCTGCTCCACCGGCTACATACCTGAACCCGAGGCATTCAAAGAAAGAATACCTCAGCAAGAAATTTGCAAGCCGCAATGGAAATAAGATGTTAATAAGTAGAAAAAGGAAAGAAAGTGTTTACCAAACCCGACTATAAGAAAGACTGAAACCACAGGTAAAGTGAAAAGTTTGCAATAATGGAGGAAAATAAATTTGCACCAAGTGCAGAACTAATCCATGCTTTGACCAAATCTGCAAGGATAAGCTTGAAATAGCATAAACTGAACTATAAGAAGCAAATGAGCACAAAATAACTCGAAAAACATGAATCATTTACACTTTTAAAAACAATCAGGCCGGTGTAGGTGACCAAAATATCCAAAAACCAAACTACCAGACCCAAATGTCTCACAAAAAGGCACTACGGGCCTGCCCAAACACAACCCAACATTCCAAAAAACAAACACAAAACAAACCACCCAGTGTAATAAATCACAAACCGACGTCGAGTTGGTGGTCCTTTATCCACTTCCAACCTCCATAGCTGAAGAAACATCATCCCCAAATATCCCAAAACCAAGCCCAAGCTTAAATCCAAAGAAATTCTTTGACAAGACCTAAAATCACTCAAAGGACCATACCAAACGAATCATATCCAAATCGGCGAAAAACTTTAAGTACAGCTAAAATTCGGCGAGTATACCCGAAAAATACTATCGATACTCGACGAAAAGGACATAAAGCAGCGTTTATACTCGAGGAAAAGACTTGGACGCAAGACTACTCGATGCTTTTTAAGCCTAAGTCAAACACGACAAAGTCATCAAATACACTCAAAGCTTCCTACTCTAGGACATACTCGATGAATCGTCGAGTGCACTCAACTCCTTATTTACTTCACTCAACGCCACGAGCGCAAATACTCGACGAACACTATGCCTAGAAATTTGACGAAACTACTTCATTCAATACCACACCAGCCGATACTCAACGAACACGATGCCTTGATACTTGACGAATTTGCCTTAACGGATTTCTACACCTAGTTCATACTCGACGAATCCTTCCCACTATATACGTCGAAATTGTTCTAGTCAAAACTATGATACTCGACGAATCAACTACTGATACTTGACGAATTTCGGTCAGACCTCTATGCCAAAATTTGACGGATAATGGCTGAAATCTTCTAACTCTCTTATGGATTCCTCAAGCTTAATCCCTACACTACTCCTATGCTCTATGGAGAAGAAATGAACAAAATAAAAGCAAGAAACGGTTACAAGAAGAAAATTGCCACTTGCCTCGAGTTTTGGAAGAATCCGCCTCCTCCAATGCTCCATGGCAAGGATCAGATGTAAGAAGACCCTGACATCATTTCCTCAAAACTTTTCGGGGAAGAAGGAGGTCAAAATCACAAACCCTAACACAAAAAATTTGGAAAAATGGGGAAAACTTACAACGAATGCGTAGATCTCGGCGAGAGCTTTCCAAATCTCAAATTTATTGGCAAAATCGACAACTGAATCCCTAGAAATCGTCGGCCGAAAGCACGTGGGACACCGAAATCCTCCTCTTTTGCGAAAAAGACGAAGGTCAGATAGGGAAGAGGATGAACAGGTTTTTCACGCGACCCCTACAACTAGTTATATATATATATAATCTTAATATTATATAACAATTAATAAAAAATAACCCCAAAATGACCCGAACTGAAACTAACTCGAAATCTTACAAAAATCGCACTGTAGCTAAATACCGATGCTACGAATCCAATGGCGAAGTATAAATAAAAAATCTAATAAACCGAGCTTGGGAAAAACACAACCCGAAGATAAAACATAACCACATCCCTATAAAAGCTCCACCGAGTCACCAAAACAGACCTGACTCGCGAGGGAAGGTATACAACCAAGCCAAACCAAACCACACAGGAAAACCCACTGAGCAAACCCATCCTCCAACAAACGACACATGTTAATTATGCGTCAATATAATGCCCTGACGTTAAAAATATGTCACTACGGTAATTAAAATAAACACCGAAAAATCCGGGGCGTTACAGCCTCCCCCCTTAAATAGAAGTTTCGTCCCGAAACTTGACATAAAAAGGATAAAATCCAAAATAGATGAAAAGTTTCCAAAGGCTATCAAAGAAAACACTTAATAAAAGCATCAGATGAACATATGAGGATCATCCTCCCTCATAGTCGACTCCAATTCCCAAGTCGCGCTCTCCACGACCTGGTTTCGCCATAAAACATTAACCATTGGTATTGTCCTCCTTCTCAATACTCGGACTTGAGTGTCCAAAATACGAACAAGCACTTCCACATTTGAAAGGTTAGGCTCCAACAGGGGCACAACATCAAGAATCTACCGATCGCTAACAATAAACTTCCGCAACTGACTCATGTTAAACACATTTTGCACACTATGAAAATTCGCAGGAAAATCAAACCTATAGGATGATAAACCAATCCGTTAAATAACTTTAAAATGTCCCATATACCTAGAGTCCAACTTATGGTTCTTACCAAACCTCTTAACACCAGACATAGGGGAAACCTTAAGAAAAACCATGTCCCCAACAGTAAATTCCAAATCAGTCTTTCATCAATTAGCGTTCTTTTCATAACACACTTGCGCTATTCAAAGATTCTCTCGAATATGCTTAACAGAAGTATCAATTTCTTCCAGGTCCTTCTGACCCAACAATGGTCTTTCACCAACCTAAACCCAAAACAAGGGAGTTCCTCAATGTCTCCCATACAAGTCTTCAAACGGGTCCATCTGGAAACTCTCTTGATAACTATTGTAATAAGAAAATTCCATTATCCTCAAACAATCATCACACGCTCCTCTGTGGTCCATTTTATAACATCTGATCATATCCTCCACGATCTGATTTACTCTCTCCGTTAGACCATTTGTCTGCGGATGATAGGCGGTGGAATTCCTCAAATATGTACCTAACCCTTCCTGTAAACTTTTCCAAAAACGATACGTAAACCTGGAGTTTCGATCTGATATAATACAAACAGGTTCTCCATGTAATATAACAACCTCATCCAAGTATAACTAAGTTTTTTTCTTAATGGAGTAGTCGATCTTGAACTGCACGAAGTGAGGACACTTCGTCAGTTTGTCTATTATAACCCATACATAATCATGTCCTTGGGGAGATCTCAACAATCCCGTAATAAAATCCATCGAAATAATCTCCCACTTCCAACTTGGAATATCTAAAGGTTTCAACATCCCTCCAGGCCTTCCATGATCAGCCTTAACTAGCTTGCAAGTAAAACTAATGGGCGCCGTCGGCCCCCTTTTAGCAAGAAGGACGTGGTTTTTCATTTAATTATAAAGAAGGGGTTGTTTTACATAAGTGGGCGGAGCCCGCAGGCGATTTTTCATTTTAAATTAAGATTTTAACGAAATGAGCAAAGTGCACTTATCGTTTATAGTATTGGATATTTCGATGGGGAATATCAGGTTCGTTTGTTATCGGGGTCGGGTTGATTATTTCTACTCTTCAAGGAGGGACTATTATTTTATTGAAAAAAATTTGTCGGGTTATATAATTAACTAAGGGGGTTATACAAATACAGAAAGAAAACATTAAAAATCGATTAAGAAATAATGCTCGGTATCGAATCGATTATGACTAAAATAATTTTAGTAAACTTGAGATCCTAGGTTTCAAATTAATTGAAGTGCGAGTTGGTCGTGGAGACTGCAAAAAAAATGAGCTCACCTATCTCTAGGACTATCGTTCACCTGAACATTAAGACTATTTGACCGGGTCTCGGCCAATGAAGGATTCCTCTTAATGTCCGCATTACGCTAAGAACCCCGCTATTGGGTGGGGCACCCAATCATGGAGAATTTTTCTTCTCCTCTCTCGAGATGGTTCGTGCGACTCTCCTTACCCAAGGGTTATCAGTCCATATGCACCGGCTCTCAGCTAGCGAGTGTATGGATAACTTAAATAGAGCCCACACATCGATATGATGTCCTACGCATCGTATACCCACGATAAACCTTAAGTGCTTTAATTAAAGAGAAAATAAAGACGTTTAATTATTTAAAAAGATTTTTATGTCCCAATGCTCATCGATACTGAGGGCTAAGAGCGATTAGCCACTCATCGGAATTGGGACGGCTAATGGGTTTGGAGAGACGTGAGTTCAAAAATAAACACTAAATGATTATAAAAATACTGAAAAAGGAGAACTCTCACACAGCAAACCAATAAAAAAGGGGAAAAGACATAATGGAAATTACAAGTCCAACTCAAACGTGTAGGCGGGAAGTTGTAAGTCCTACTCAAACATGTAGGTGGGAAATAAAAGCTGTAAATTGCAAGTCCTACTCAAACGAGTAGGCGGGAAATGAAAGCAGTAAATTTCAAGTCCTACTCAAATGATTAGGTGGGAAATGAAAGCAGTATAGAAAGCAATAAAGGAAAGCATAAAAGCTATCTCATACACGCACACACTCTAAGTAATTGAAGAAAGCAATAAATAAAGTGTTAAAGGCTAACTCCTACACGCACGCACTATACAAAAAGAGAAAAAAAAAACAAAGTACTAGAAAAATTAAAACAACTATTTTTCTACTCCTAGAATTTGCAAAAAATGCATAAAAGAGAAAATATCGTAAAGGAGCAAAAGTTGTTGGAAATTAAAAAAAAAATCTAAAGTTACCAAAAATAAAAATAATAACATATTCATTCTTATAATTTTATAAAAATGCTTAAAAAGTGAAAATAAAGTAAAAAGGAAAAAAAGTTTTACGAAAATAAAAAATAAGTAAATAAAGAAAAACAAAAACCACTTTAAAAACATTTTTATACATCTATAAGAATGAAAAGATAACAAACTCTAAAAAACAAAACACTTAAAAGCTAAGGAAATAAAAAAAACTAGGAAATAAAAAGCTATCATAACAAAACTAAAGTAAGAGAAAAACTAGAACAATCCTAAGTAGAAAAATAATTACTTGAAAACATAAAACTACTTTCACCCTCATACACACACACACACCCATTTTAAAAGGAGAAAAACAATGAAAAAAGATCACTCAAAGTGGGCAGTCAAATGAAATTTCAAACAATACAAAGAGAGAAAAAAAAACTAAACATTTTATTAAGCCAAAAATGGAGTTACAAAAAGCTAAAATAAACTAAAGAGAGGGGGAGAAAATTCCCTTACATAGCTTGGAAATCCACCATGGAAGCACACCCAAAGAAAAATGGTTCCAAAAATTGAACTCTTGGAACTTATAGAAAATTTACATTTATAAACAAAATTTTTGGTGTGGCACGCCCTAGTCATGGGCGTGACAGGGGGGCATATCATGCTAGTGTGTTGGAGAAGTAAAAATCTCGGTGACTGGTCGAATTCTCGAAGCTTTTGGAATGGGACACTTGGCGGTCACGGGCATGCGCTTAATGACATGGGCATGTCTTCAAGGTATGACTGGTGAAGGCGTCGAGCATCGAACGTCGAGCATCGAACGTCGAATAGCTAACATCGAATGTCGAATGGGATTGAAATGGGCATGTTGGACGGGACATGAGAATGAATGGATGCATTGTGTGTTTGGCTTCCTAGAAGCATTAAGTGGTTGGATTGCTGGGGGCGTTGAGTGGGCCGAGGCATTGAGTGCATAGCGTCAAACATCGAATGTCGAGCATCGAACGTCGAACGTTGAACGTCGAATGCCATCAACAAGCGCTTGTCAAAAAGGTCACGAGCGTGTTCAAGTCATTGAGTGTCGAGTCTATTAGATGCATTAAGTGTCGAGTCTACTGGAGGCGTTGAGTGTCGAGTGGGCAGACACGGGCGTGTCAAGCTCGACATGGGTGTGACTTGAGTTTTCCATTCTATACGGAAGTTTTCCACTAAAATCAAAGTAACATGCCCAGGATACGGGAGTGGGTGAAGTGACACGGGAATGACATTGGTGTGTACTTTGAAATTTTGACTTTTCTGTAAATATTTTGGAAAATAGGATAAACTTAAGTTAGAAGAGTATTGACAAGAAAGGAACAATTTCTTGAACAAAAATAACCAAAAACAATGAAAATAGACTTGAAAAGCCTAAATAAAATACTATAAAATACGGATATTTACAACTCATCAAATACCCCCATACTTAAGCTTTTGTTATTCTAGAACAAAAGTTGGAGATGAACTTATAAGGAATTAAATTTTTTTTCTAAATTTAGGTACCGCTTAAAATAATTAAAAGAAATATCAAAATAAGCATCCGCGGTGTAAGAGTTAAGTCCTAAATTCTGAAAATGATTTAAATACAGGAAATGTTTTGGCCAAAAGACTTCTTAAGATAACCAAATAGTATGCCGAAATTTCAATCGTTTGTTTAACAAAAAAAATGGAATTATAGGAACTTTAGCTTGTAAGAATTTAAAGGAAATTATGCAATTTAAAAATTATACTCTTAAAAAGATGTTAAATTAAGTCTAGAATCTTCGAATAAGGCTAAGGGTTGTTTTGGTTTATGAAGAGGGCTTTGGTTTTAAAGGTGAGGTATTTTTTTTCTCAAACCTCTCATTATTTTTTTGTATGTTGTATGTTTAGGAAAATGAAATCTTATTTTCCATAACATAAATTTTTTTGAACAACTTTATAATAACCCAATATATATGTGTTGGAGTAATGAATTTTGAACTCTTAATCTATAACGTATAATCTTTTAAAATATTGGATGCTTATGTTTATAGAACGAAATCTTATTCTCATTGACATAAGTTTTTTTAAGGATAAAAATTTAATCATGCAAAGTAAGACATGAATAAAAAGGTAGATTGGTTTATTTTTTCAAGAAGAAAACTAATTTTAATAAAAAAATTGAGAGCAACTTTAATAAATTTAACTTTCCCGTATTTCAAAAAAAAACATGAAGTAAACATAATTGAAGTTCAAAGTTGTTATTTCTAAAATAATACACGTGCCTCTATTTTTAGATAAATTAGAAGTTGTGTCTAAAACAAGTCCCCTATCTTAAGAACAAAGTAAAAAAAATTCTTTACAACTTAAATCCGGGATATCTAAATCTATCGATCTTCAATTAATAAATGAATAGTAATTAAAGAACTAATAAAATTCGCTTATAAATAAAACTCGGAACAAAATTTTTGAAAAGCAAGGAGGTTAAGAATGGTGTATTCGTTTTTATTGTTTCATAATAAAAATTTTTGGATTTTTTTTAGAGTTATGATCTTTTTTTTAGGGTTATTCTACTTTTTGACATTTTTTGAGTTATGATCTTTTTTTTTCATTTATGAACATATTTACAAGAAGAGGAAGAGAAATTATTTACAAATATGAGAGTGAAAGGAAGAGGGGAAAGTTAATATTTGCAAATATTTTTGCAAAGTAAAAAAAAATAAATTTGTGGATATTTTGTTTTATATTTTGTTTTATATTTTATTTTTGATAATGGAAACCCAAAAATGAAATTTTATTTGAAGTTTTCATTTTATAAACTTTTTTTTTCATTTTTTGTTTTGTTTTTTTAAAGAGGTGCAAAAAATAAAAGTGCAGAAAATGAAAGTATGAAACATAGGAAAACACCCCCATACTTAATTCCAACATTGTATCCAATTTTACATTATGTGTAAGAGGAATAAAAAGAAATGAGATTGCATTATGTACAAACAATGAGGGATGGTAGAAAACTTCCCTGAAACGTGCTTGGGGAGGTTTGTTTTATAAACCCTACAATATTTCAAAACAAATAGCAAAAAAAAGATAATGCGAAAAAAAAGATAAACATAGGGTGCCTACTAGGAGCGCTAAGTTTATATTTGTGTTGCTTGACTATTTAGGCGGGCTTATATTTTTGAGGCGGGGTTATAAACGGGGGAGGGGTATTGGAATGAGGAAATAGTTTTAGAGGCAGTAATATAATTCCCTTTTTGGTTTTTTGTAATAAAAAAAATATTCAATTTTTTTTTGGAATTTTAAAATAGAAAAGAAAAGGAAAAAGCAAACGACCGACATTTTTTTTTATAAAATATACTACATAAAAAAAAAATTTTGATTTTTGAGTTTCGAATTAGAAATAAAATATATTAAGACATAGGTGGAAGAAATTTTTAGATATTTACAATTTTTTTTAGTTTGTTTTGTTATTTTTTAGTTTTTTAGTTAAGTTTTTTTGAGGCCTTTTTTTGTTCCGATAAGTTTTTTTAGAAGTTTATTAATAGTTTTTTAGATCAGTTTTTTTAGAACAAAATTTTAGATTATTATATATATATGTAAAAGTAATAGCTTCCTTGATTCAAAATATCAACACGAGAAACCTCGACAACGGTGCCAAAAACTTGATGCACACCGCGGGCCCCCTTCTAGAAAGAAGGATGCGGTTTTTTATTTAATTATTAAGAAGGGGTGGTTTAGCTTGTGTGGTAGGAGTACACAGGTGAATTTTTGTTTTAATTTAAGATTTTAATGAAAGGAGGCAAGTGCACCTATCGTTGCTAGTATATGATATTTCGTTGGGGAATATCTTAGTCGTATGGTTCTCTAGGTTAGGTTGATTATTTCTACTCCTCTAGGAGGGACTATTATTTTACTGAAAATAACTTGTCGTGTAATATAATTAACTAAGCCGGTTATAAAAATGAAGAAAGAAAATTTAGAAAATCGATGAAGAAATAATGCTCGGTATCTAATCGATTCAGACTAAAATAATTTTAGTTAACCAAAGATCCTAGGTTTCAAATTTATTAAAGGGCGACTTGGCAGTGGAGGCTCCAAAAAAATGAGCTCACCTATCTCTAGGACTATCGCTCACCTTAACATTAAGTCAATTTCACCGGGCTCTCGTCCGACGAATTATTCCTCTAAATTCCCTCATTACGCTAAGAATCCCGCTATTGGGTGGGGAACCCAATCCAGGAGAATTACGCTTCTCCTCTCTCGAGGTGGTGAGCGTAACTCTCTTAACCCAAGGGTAATCGGTTCATACACACGGCCACTTGGCTAGCTAACATATTGATAACAGAAATAGAGCCCATAAATTGATATGTGGACCTACGCATCGTATGCCCTGGATAAACCTTAAGTGCTTTAATTAAAGAGAAAAAGAAGACCTTTAATTTTTTAAAAAGATTTTTATGTCCAAATGCTCTTCGATACGGAGGGCTAAGAGCGATTAGCCACTCATCAGAATGGGGACTTCTTATTGGTTTGGAGAGACGTGAGTTCAATAATAATCACTATACTATTAAAAAAATAATGAAAAAGGAGAACTCACACACACCAAACCTATAGAAAAAGTGGTAAATACATAATTGAAATTATAAGTCATACTCAAACGAGTATGCGTGAAATTGCAAGTCCTACTCAAACGAGTAGGCGTGAAATAAAAACGGTAAATTTCAAGTCGTACTCAAAAGAGTAGGCGGGAAATGAAAGTGGTAAATTGAAAGTCCTACTCAAACAAGTAGGCGGGAAATGAAAGCAGTAAAGAAAGAAATAAAGGAAAGCAAAAAAGCTATCTCATACACGCACATACTCTACCTAATTTAAGAAAGAAGTAGATAAAGCATTAAAGTCTAACACCTGCACGCCCGCATTCTACAAAAAGAGAAAAAAAGAGCAAATTACTCAAAAAATTAAAACAATAATTTTCTACTCCTAGAATTTTCCAAAAATAAACTGAAAGCGAAAATAAAAGTTAAAGGAGCAAAAGTTGTTAAAAATAAAAAAAAAATCAAAAGTTGCAAAAAATTAAAATGATAACATATTCATTCTTATAATTTTATAAAAATGATTAAAAAGTTGAAATAACGTTAAAAAGAACAAAAAGTTTTACGAAAATAAAAACTAAGTAAAGAAAGAAAAACAAAAACCACTTTACAAACATTTTTATAAATCAATAAGAATGAAAAGAAAATAAATCTCTTAAAACAAAACACTTAAAAGCTAAGGAAATAAAAAACTAGGAAATAAAAAGCTATCATAACAAAACTAAAGTACGAGAAAAACTAGAACTATCCTAAGTAGGAAAACAAAGACATGAAAACATAAAATTACTTTTACTCTCATACACACACACACACACACCCATTTAAAAAAGAGAAAACAATCAAAAAAGATCACACAAATTGGGCACTCAATGAAATTCCAAACTATATAAAGAGAGAGAAAAAAACTAAACATTTGACTAAGACAAAAATGTAGTTACAAAAAGCTAAAACAAACTAAAGAGTGGGGGGGAGAAAATTCCCTTATATAGCTTGGAAATCCACCTAGGCAGCACACCCAAAGAAAAATTGATCCAAAAAATTTATCCCTTGGGACTTATAGAAAATTTACATTTATAGACAAAATTTCGGGGGTGACATGTCCAAGTCATGGGCATGACAGTGGGCGTGTCATGCTAGTGTGTTGGAGAAGTTGAATTCCTGACTGGTCGAATTCTGGAAGCTTCTGGAACGGGACATGTGGCGGTCATGGGCGTGCGCCGAATGACACGGGTGTGTCGGCAAGGTATGACTGGTGAAGGCGTCGAGCGGTAAACGCCGAGCGGCGAACTTCGAACATCAAATGCGAATGAGATTGACACGAGCGTATGGGATGGTCCATAAGCATGACTGGAGGCATTGAGTGCTTTGATTCGTGGAGGCGTTGAGTTGTTGGATTGTTGGAGGCATTGAGTGGGCCGAGGCATTTAGTGTTTAGTGTCGAATGTAGAACAACGAGCACCGAACATCAAACGTCGACCGTCGATCGTCGAACGGGATCGACAACGGCGTGTAGAAAAAGGTCATTGGCTTGTTTTAGGCATTGAATGTGGAGTCTGCTTGAGGCATTGAGTGTCGAGTCTGCTAGAGGCATTGAGTGTCAAGTAGGCCGGCACAGGTGTGTCAAGCTGGACACATTCGTGACTTGAGTATTCCATTGTAGGCATCAGTTTTCTACTGGAATCAAAGTAACACGCCCAGGTCACGGGCATGTCAGAAGTGATACGGGCGTGACATCGGCGTGTACTTAAAAAATGTGATTTTTCTATAAATTTTTTAGAAAACAGAATAAACTTAAGTTAGAAAAGTATTTACAAAAAAGGAACAATTTATTGAACAAAAATAATAAAAAACAACTAAAATAGACTAGAACGGCCTAAATAAAATACAATAAAATACTATAAAATACGAATATTTAACGCTCATCAAAAACATTCGGATACAAACTTAGCTATATCACCCATCAAACCAGACCACCAAACGATCTTCTTCAGATCCTTATATATTTAGTTGAACCAGGGTTGTAGGCAATACTGGAACCATGTGCCTCACTAAAAAACTTAAGTCAAATGTCAACAATAATGGGGATGCAAAATTTGCTGCGGTACATCAAGGTACCAGCGTCATCGATCAAAAAGTCTGGTAACTCCCCTTTCTCTGCTCTATTAAAACGGTGCAGCAAATCAGGATCCTCCTTTTTTGTGTAGCCTAGTAAGCATAATCCATGAAGGCACTACTACTTCAAAACTACTCGACGAGTCACAACCTCTAATATAAATATTCACCAAGAGAAATTCCTCTACCAGCGAATCCATAGAAAGATTAAAAAATTTCGATGTCTTCCTACTTAGGGCATCGACTACCACATTAGCTTTGCCTGGATGGTATTGGATCTCAGCATCATAATCTACAACATACTCTATCCATCTCCGCTGGCATAAGTACAATTTCTTTTGAGTGAAGACATATTTCAAACACTTATGATCCGTGTAAATCTTGTACAATGCGTCATATAATAGGTGTCTCCACAGTTTCAGAGCATAATTTATACCTGCAAATTAAAAATCATGCGTAGGGTAATTCCTCTCATGAATCAATAACTTCCTCGACTCATACACGATCACTTTTCCTTCTGGCATAAACACGCAACCAAGTACAATGTGTGATGCGTCCACATACACATCATATTCCAGTCATTCATTAGGAAGAGACAAAATAGGGGCAGTACTTAATCTCCTCTTCAATTCCTGAAAAGCCTCTTTGCACTTATCTCTCCAAACAAAAGCTGTATTCTTCTGCATAAGCTTAGTCAGTGGCACAAAGAACGAAGAGAAATCTTCCACAAACCTTTTATAATTTCCTGCCAACCATAGGAAACTTCTTGTCTCTTTGTGTTTGGTAGGTCTGTTCTAATCCATTACAAAAGTAATCTTCTCTGGGTCCACAGAAATTTCATCCTTGCTAACCACATGACCCAGAAATGAAACCTAAGGCAGCCAAAACTCACATTTACTTACCTCGGCAAAGATCTTATTCTCCCATAAAATAAACAGAACCAACCGCAAGTGTTGGGCTTGCTCTTCAACACTGCGGGAATATACCAGAACATCATCTATAAATACGACCACAAAACTGTCCAGTATATCCTTAAACACTCTATTAATCATGTCCATAAAGGTACAGGGTGCATTAGTCAATCCAAAAGACATCACTAAAAATTCAAAATGTCCATGCCGAGAACAAAAAGCAGTCCATGGAATATCCGTGATGGCCCGCGAACAGACTCTTATTTGGGTGGTTGGTTTGATGAGTCGACCATCGCGGACTTGCTAAAAAGCAAGTTTGTAACGAAAGGAGGCAAGTGCACCTATCACATGTAGTACTCGATATTCAGGGGGAATACCGAGGTCGTATTGTTCTCGGGGTAGGGTTGATTATTCTTACTCCTCCAAGAGGACTATTATTTTACTGAAAGTAAGGTGGATTTTTGTTTGTCACTAAAGACGGAAATAAAAAGAAGGCTAAAAATTACTTAGATTATTCGATGACGGATTAACGCTCGACATCGAATCGGATTAATACTAAATTAACTTTTAATAATTATTGATCTTAGTTTTCAAATTAATAAAAGGCAACTTGGCCGTGGAGGTTCCGGAAATATGAGCACACCTCTCTTTAGGTAATATCGCTCACCCGAACATTAAGACTATTCGACCGAAAGCTAGTCCGGCGAAGGATTCCTATTAATGCCCGCTTTACGCAAAGAACCCGCTATTGGGTGGGGAACCCAATCCGATAGAACTATGTTTCTCCTCTCTCGAGGGTATGAGAGAAATTCTATTTTCCCAAGGGGGATAGGTCCATATGCACGGCCTCTCGGCTATCTAGCGTATGTATAATTGAAATAGGGCCCACACATCGATATGTGGTCCTACGCATCGTTAACCCGGGGAAAACCTTATTTCCTAAAATATTTAAGGGTGGAGTGAACGGTAAATACGATAACTTTAGATAACGTTAAAAACGAGCGAAACTTATCGTAAGAGAAAAAAATGGCTAAGAGTTCCTTTTCTATCATCGTGTAATTTACTTGTGCGGAAGTGAGCGTCTTGCTAGCATAATAAATTAGATGCAAATATATTGCTAGCATCACACATAATCTCGAGTGGTAGGGACCAATTGGGGGCCACTAAAATTTGTGAGGTGATATGTTTTTGTTTTATTAAATTAAAGGCGGACTCGCATTCGCTACTAAAGATGAAACGTTATTCCTTTTCCAAGAGGTGAGTTAGAGGCTTTGTTATTTTTGAAAAGTATTGAATAAATCGTCGATAAAAGACCGCACGGCCTAAGAAACTCCTAATAGATTTTACGTTTGTTGGTTGCAGAAGTTTTACTATGATTTCTACCGAGGCCTTATCTACCTCCATCCCCTTAATCGAAATCTTATTACCGTGGAACAAACCTCCTCGGACCGTAAAGTTACATTTTTCCCAAATTAGAACAAGGCTTGTGTCCTCGTACCGTTGGAGGACACAATATAAATTTTGAAGGCAATCGGGAAAAGGTCATCCGAAAACAAAAAATTCATCCATAAAGACTTCCATAATGTCTTCTACTAGCTCGCCAAAGATTGCTAACATACATCTTTGGAATGTATAAGGTGCATTGTAGAGTCCAAATGGCATTCTTCGGTGTGTGAAGGCGCAAAACGGTCAAGAAAAAGTTGTTTTCTCTTGGTCATTAGGGGAAATAGGGATTTGGAAAAACCCCGATAAACCATCAAGAAAAAAATAATATGGATAACCAGGTAAACTCTCAAAAATATGGTCTAGAAACGGTAGTGGGTAATGATTCTTGCTGGTGGAATCATTAAGTTTTCTATAATCGATGCATACTCGCCAACCTGTAACAGTACGAGTTGGGACGAGCTCATTATGCTCATTTTCCACTACGGTTAGACCACCCTTCTTGGGCACGACATGGACGGGACAAACCCATACACTGTCTGAAATAGGGTAGATAATCCCCGCATCTAATAACTTAGTAATCTCGTCTTTAACGACATCTTTCATTTTTGGGTTAAGACGGCGCTGTGGCTGAATCATTTTGGGGCAATTATCGTTAAGAAAGATCTTATGGGTGCAAAAGGAAGGGTTAATATCCTTTAAGTTAGTGATTTACCACGCAATTGCGTGGCGATGTTTAAGTAAACCTTCCAATAAATCAAAAGTCTCTGAATCACTCAAGTTCGAAGAAATAATAACGGGAAGCGTATCACCTTTTCCCAAAAATGCGTATTTGAGTGATTCGGGTAAGGGTTTAAGATCTAGGGTGGGTGGTTCTTCTAGTTAGGTTTAAATCCATATGTCTTTCGAACCAATTTTTTCGAAAGGCAAGTCTATAGAGGTATCCTCATCGTATTTAATATTTTCGAGTGCATAAATATCGTCTTTTAAAAATATGGCCTCAAAAATTGGAGAAGAACGATCTCCAAAAAAGGTATCTAAAGAATAGAAGAAATCGTCCCTCGATGACGTATTTTCCATCGAGGGATTAATAGAGAAAGTAAATTGATCATCTCTTACCCAGAGGAGAAGACGACCATTACTAACATCTATTAGTATGCGGGAGGTGGCGGAAAAGGGCGACCGAGTATTATTGGTACCTCGACGTCCTCCTCGATGTCTAAGATAACGAAGTCTACCGGAAAGGTAAACTTGTCTACTCAGACTAGGACGCCCTCCACTACCCCGATAGGAAACTTAACCGAGCGATCCGCTAATTGGCTGTTCATATTCGTAGGACTTGGAGTACACAAACCAAATCGTAGAAAGAGCGAGAACGACATCAGATTAATGCTAGCCCCTAAATCAGCTATGGCGTATTTTACTAATATATTGCCAAAAAGGCATGAGATGGAAAACCGTCCCGGGTCATTTTGTTTTGTGGGCAATTTATTAGTAACAGCAGCTGAGCAGACAATGTTGAAAGATATATGAGAAATATCCTATAATTTACGTTTATTAGAAAGTAATTCTTTTAAAAATTTCGCATATATGGGCATTTGGGAGATAACCTCACAAAAAGGAAAATTAATTTGAATTTGTTTTAATAATAAAATAAATTTTTTGTATTGCTCATACTTACGCTCGTTACTTCACTCATGCCGATACGGCAAGGGTGTATTAAAAATAATTTTTTAATTTAAATTCGGTAAAGGTAACGTAGATGAAGAAGAGGGAAGAGGGGTCGGAGGAGAGATATATACCAGAGGATAGATCCCTTTTGGATCGACCACCTCCTTACCGCTACGGAGGGTTATAGCATTGGCGTTTTCCAGTGGGTTGGGCTCTATATTCCCTAGCAGTGCCCCATGCACGCATTCCGACATGAGTCGCGCCAATTGTTCAACCTGTAATTCTAAATTTTTTAGTGATCCGGGGACGCGACATATTATTAAAATTTTCCTCCACCAAAAAAGGCCTCGGAGGAGGAGGAGGATATGCGAGCGCAAGAGAAATAGGAAGTCGCTGGGCATTGTTCGGGTTTCTCCATGAAAAATTCGGGTGGTTCCTCCAACCCGGATTATAGTTCATACTATAAGGATTATTTTGGGGGATGGAGAGACCAACCGGATTTCCCATGTAGTCCACGAACTCATCGACTACATAGATGTTAGAAGGTGGAAGATTATTATTTAAATTGGCCCAAGGAGAAGTGGAGGAGGAAGAAGCCATCTCCGCCACCTGTTTTGTTAGCCTTTCAACTTAAATGGATAACAAAGTCATGGCATCCACTTCAAAAATGCCGACCGCTAGCTTTGGGCATCCACGCGGGACGTTCCACTGATAATCATTCATAGCCATTTCATCAAATAAATCTTGGGCAGTTTCGGGGGTCTTATTATTAAGGGTGCCCCCGGCAATCGCGTCAATAATTTGACATGTCTGAAAATTAAGGTCATTATAAAAAGTTTGTACCTGCAACCATGCTAGCAGCGCATGGTGCGGGCACCTACGGAGGAAATCCTTAAAGCGCTCCCAAGTATCATAAAGTGACTCGGAGTCGTTTTGAATGAACGACGAAATGTCTGACGCAATTTTGCAGTTTTTGCGGCGGAAAATACTTCGTCAGGAATTTTTCCGCCAACTCAGCCCAAGTCATGATACATCCTTGCGGGAGGGAAATTAACCACTTCTTGGCTTTGGACTTGAGGGAGAAGGGAAATAAGCACAGACGAATTGCATCATCAGTGACGCCTTAATTTTAAACGTGTTGCAAATTTCCAAAAAGTTCGACAAGTGGACATTAGGGTCCTCATCCGGCAGTCAATCGAACTGCACACAGTTTTGGATCATTTGGATTACACTTAACTTTATTTCAAAATTATTATTTGCCACCGTAGGGCGAATAATACTCTACCCAGTATCGTCCAAATTTGGTCGGGCGTAATAAGACATTGTACGCTCCGCGGCCACATTTTGAACATGGTCAGCCATAAAAATAGCTGGGGGTTTTCCGATAGATTCTTCGGGTTCTAAAGTTTGATCTTGGCATCAAGATTAAATGCGCGTAAGGGTGCGGTCGATCTCAAGATCAAAATCAAAGGTTTAAGAATCGTAAGGTTGTCCACGGGTCATATACCCTAAAAAATAGAAAAAGAAATAAAGATAATTATAACAAGGGGGAAATTTTTTTGTTGTTTTTAAGTGGTTTTTAAGAGTTAAAATATTTTTTTTCTTTTTTTTTGTTTGTTAAATAAAGTAAAATTAATATTATCCCAGATTCGAAATAACAACGCCTAAGAGATTCCCCGACAACGGCGCCAAAAACTTGATGGCCTGCGAACAGTCTCTTATTTAGGTGGCTGGCTCGATGAGTCGACCGTCGCAAAATTGCTAAAAAGCGAGTTTTTAACGAAAGGAGGCGAGTGCACCTATCATATGTAGTACTCGATATTTGGTGGAATACCGAGGTCGTATTGTTGTCGAGGTCGGGTTGATTATTCCTACTCCTACAAGAGGACAATTATTTTACTTAAAGTAAGGTGGATTTTTGTTTGTCACTAAAGATGGAAATAAAAAGAAGGCTTAAAATTACCTAGATTTTTCGATGATGGGTTAATGCTCGGCATCGAATCGGATTAAGACTAAAATAACTTTTAATAATTATTGAACTTAGTTTTCAAATTAATAAAAGGCAACTTGTCTATAGAGGTTCCAGAAATATGAGCACACCTATCTTTAGGTAATATCGCTCACCTGAACATTAAGACTATTCGACCGAAAGCTAGTCCGACGAAGGATTCCTCTTAATGCCCGTTTTACACTAAGAACCCCGCTATTGGGTGGGGAAACCAATCCGATAGAACTATGTTTCTCCTCTCTCGAGGGTATGAACGCAATTCTATTTTCCCAAGGGGGATAGGTCTATACGCATGGCCTCTCGGCTATCTAGTGTATGGATAACGAAAATAGAGCCCACACATTAATATGTGGTCCTACGTGTCGTTAACCCGAGGCAAACCTTATGTCCTAAAATTAAAGTGAAAATAAAGAACTTTAATTATTTCAAATAATTTTATATGTCCTAATGCTCTTCGAATTCGAGGACTAATAACGATTAGCCACTCATCGGAATGGGGGCGTCTTTATAGATTTGATGAGGCGCGAGTTCGAGACTTAACGTTAAAGGGTTATAAGAAGAAAACATAAACAAAACAACATTAGAAAAATTGAAAAGCTAATTAAAATGAGAACTCACTCACACTTCAAAACCATTAATAAAAATAAAAAAGGGCAAGTCCTACTCAAACGAGTAGGCGGGAAATTAGAGCACCATTTAACTCAAACGAGTAGGCGGGAAATAAATGCTATATAAGTCCTACTCAAACGAGTAGACGGTAAATGACAAGTCCTACTCGAATGAGTAGGCGGGAAATGAAAACACGCCATTTAACTCTTATCGAGTTGGAGAAAATAAATGCGAACACACACACACTCTACATGAATTGAAAGAAATCAATAATATTTAGCCCTATACACACACAATCTACATGATTGATGAAAGCAAAAAAAAAATTTATCTCCTACACACACACACACACACTCTACATGATTGAAAGAAAGCAATAAAATAAAGCATGCAAATTTATCTCTTTCACTCACACACTCTACATAATTGAAGAAAGCATTAAAAATCATTCTTATATACTCACAAACAACAATTAAAATTAAAATGAAAGTTTGCAAAAAATTAAAAAAAAAACTACTTTTTCATACTTAGACTTTACCAAAAACACAAAAAAAAGAACAAATAAAAATTAAAAGAGCAAAAGTTTTTCAAAACAAAGCAAAAATTCAAAGTCCTTTAAAATTCAAATGATAACTTTACACTCTTAGGATTTTATAAAAGTGATAAAAAAGGTGATAAGAAAGTGAAAAGAACGAAAAGGTTTTACATTCCTATAAAAAAATCAGTAAAAAAATCAAAATCACTTTTAAAACTCTTTTGTAAAACCTAAGTATGGAAATTAAAATCCTAAAACCTAAAGCATAAAGTAGATAACAAATCTAAAACTAACCTCAAAATATTAACAATGAAAACTAAGGCATCCTAACATTTTCTTTTCATAACAAAAGACATAAAACTAGAAATTTAACCTAAAACATAAAAGCTACCGTAACAAATTTTCATAAAGAAAACAATAAAAATAAAAGCATCACTCACAAACACACACACACACTTTTCCATAAAGAGAAGAACAAAGAAGAAACTTAAGGATAAAAAGGGGAGAAGAAGTGAGCCATCCAAATGACATATGATGCCATGTAGAGAGAGAAAAAAAACTACAACTTTTATTACCATAAGAAAGCTATTACAAAGCTATTACAAGACTGAAGATAAAGCAAAAACAAACCTAAAAGGGAGGGGGGGAGAAATCTCCTTACATTTCATGTGAATCCACAAGGGCAGTCCACAAAACACACAAAAATTTGCCTTAAAAAAGTGAACCATTGGACATTACAGAAAATTTTTATTTATAGACAAAATTTTGGGAGTGACACGGGCGTGTCGGGTCTTCGAACACGGGCGTGTCCTGCTCGGTGTGTTGGAGAAGTCAAAATTCGGCTAGCTGGCAATTTTCTGGAAGGAGCTGGAATGGACAAGTGTCGTACACGGGCGTATCGGGAGGCATGACAAGGGTGTGTCGGGACACATTACAACTTGATGTCAGCAGCGGTTGAGCTTGAACACGGGCATGTCGGGACTTCAGACATCGACATGTTGTGCTCGGGTTGATGAAGGCTGAATGTCGAGCGTCGGGTTGAGGTTTACGATTGTCGAGTGCGTGGCATGGGTGTGTCGAGTCATTTTTTGTCAATTTCTTGAAAAATTTCAGAAATCAAAATTAAAGCTAAGTAGGTAAATTTTTACAAAAAGAAACATATTCATAAACAAAAAAACTAAAAACTATAAATAAGAACTAAAATGATATAAATAAAGTACTAAAATATGCGTATATTTACAACTCATCAATCCATCTCACGAATCCTTAACTGATCGTAGCCGGAACGAAGATCAATTTTTGAAAACACAGTGCTCCAAGCAACTAATCAAACAAGTCATCTATTCTCGGCAAGGGATACCTGTTCTTGATAGTTACCTTATTAAATTCCCTTTTATGAATCCACAGCCTTATTGATCCATCATTTTTCTTCACAAACAGTACGGGGGATCCCCACGGTGAAGATCTGTAACATCCCGTTTTGCGCTAGACCCCTCACACGTGTTTTTGAGTCAAGGGAGTTGACTCAGAGTCTGGGTGCGCCAGACTTGACAAGTAAAATTCGTCGGATATCGTAACGGATATCTAACGAATTCATCGAGTATGGCTTGTAAAGTAGATAGCAATACTGTTTGTCGAAAATCGGATGAATTCATCGAGTATAAGGACTTAGAAATTTTCATAGAATGTTGGCGTTGAGTGGACTCAATGCCACTAGACGAATTAGGACATATAATTTATTCTAGAAAGCTGGTGTTGAGTGGACTCAATGCCACTCAACATGGCGTTGAGTGCGTTGAGTTCACTCAATGCCATTTTACTAAGAAGATATCTCGGATAACTGGCATCGAGTGCGTTGAGTGAACTCGATGCCATTAAGCTGAAATGCATCGAGTGCTTTGTGTGCACTCGATGCCACTCAGTACTTTATACTTAGATTATTCTGAGAGCTATGGTGTCGAGTGCATTCAGTGCACTCGATGCCACTCGATGAATCGTCGAGTAAATAAGGTGCACTCAATGTTTTTTTCTTGGAAAGTGTTGTGCTTACATATGACGTTGAGTGGTGTCGACGAATCTCGATGATTCGTTAAGTAAGAGTATAATACTCGATGATTCATTGAGTAAGGATTGCTTACTCGACGAATCTGACTTAGCAGATTTTCTGGCGCAGTTCTTTTTCGGTCACTTGGTCATTCTGAACTGGATTTTCAGGAATTGCTCCAAACCGACTTAAATGGGATGCGTCCTTTCAACATGACTCATTTAAAGTAATATTAGGCAGTCCAATGTCAGGCCGTCACAAGGCAAAATAATTAACCCTAATTTCTCATTATAAAAAGGGAATGCAGAAAAACCTAGCAATCTCTTTACCACTTTGTCGAGCAGTTGTCCTTGCCGAGCCCTACGAAACAAAGAAGTCGTCAGAGTCAACTTCTGGAAGAAAATCTTCTCCTTCTCACTTCCCATAAAGAACAATACTAGCAACGAGGAAGATGCCGCCAAGGAGAGTGACGAGATCCATGGCCAGAAATGCCGGAACCGAGGTGAGCTTCCTACCCTCTCCCTTAGTGCTAGATCTATAGTTATTTCTAGGAGAGAGGTCGACTCAACAAAGTCGTACTTGTGAGGCGAAGATCTCCTAAAAGAAGGCCGGCTAAGACTTGTGTCCTGTGGTAGAGTCTTCAACCTTTCCTCACTTTAAATGAAGTTTGTGGACTGAGATCGTGAAGATAAATGGCCTCATGAGGGTGAATAAGGGTGGAGGAAAATCCATAAGAAGTGTTGAAATAAATTGTTAGAGGAAGAAGACGAGTCGTTGTCGTTCATCCCGCTTTAAGATGCACGCAGAAATCTATTTTCTACGCACAACGAACTTCGAGGCTATATACGAATTTGAGGCAGCCGGATCTTAGTTATGGGCAGAAAATAAAAGTTATTGCACATGGAAATACATTTCTAACGAAGGATTACACGCCTTCACCGAACTCCGGTATCCTCGAGAACCCCGATCAAATTTGTTGTACAGTAATCTTTCCTACACATATAGTTTTTTGGTTTGTGTTGAATCGACTTTGGATTTGGTAGGGAGATTATAGTACAATAATGTTATTGTTTTGATGAATTTAGTCTATATGTAATTGTCATAAAATATGGTTAATAGAATTTGTTGGATAGATCCTTAACGAACAAATGGTGTAGAGAAGTGTACTTAAACGAGATGATTTGGAGGATGTTTGTGAATTAATGGATCGAATAGTTTGGATGGTAGGAATGATTTAAATATGTGAAACGATAAGGATGTACTTGATAATGGTGATACGATGAATAATGATGAGATTGGCTTGAAGTTCTCTGTACATAATTGGTAGTGATTGCGATGAACAAATGGTAGTTGTCGTTTAGTTGATAGATCCATATATACACGAATAGTTTGAACTTGGTAAAGAGATTGTATCCAGTTGATGACCGTAGTGTATATGTAATTATGATAATCTAATGGTTGATGAAAATGTGAAGTACCATTATGTTGTCGTGAAGGTCATGTGGAAGTACAATTTTTGAGAATTCTTGGTCATTAAGAGAGGAACAAGGTCAGGTTAAAGTCTGGCCATATAGTATGATGGTTAATGGAATGTGTATAGTAGTCCTCTGCTTAGAGTTGTGTCTCCCTATGGGTTGCAGTGTGGGATTGATGTGTTGTATACAGTGTCTTTCTACATGTGTAAATGATGAACCCTTGTGTGGTAAGGACATGTATAATGGTTGGAAGTGTGTGGGTGTTACCGCACTAAAACGAAATATTGATAAGGGACTCGGTTTAGAGACCTTACGTGTTATTGAGCACAAGATGTGATTAAATAAAAGAGGACTCAAAATGGAGCGCTTGTATTTGAAATTGCATGCGGTGTGAGTTGACACATGGTGTCATAATCCTGGGTTAAGGATAGTGTGGCAGGTCTACGTGCATGCTAGTCATCACGCCGATGGGAGTTGACAGATAGACTTTGGACGGTTTGGATGTGTCCTCGGTGCTCATTCCCGAGGCCCTCTCCATGCCAAGTTGATGGATTGGCTGTGTCCTTGGTGCTTATTCCCGGGGCCCTTTCTGTGCCACGATGATTAGCAAATTTGGGTTGTGTTCTTGGTGCATATCTGCCCAAGACCCCTCTGAGCCGTAGTACGCATATGAGATCTGTTATTGTTCTTAGCATTGAGGCATATGGAGTCCTAAGCTTGGTACTGTGGATGTCGCCTAGTAGTAGAGAAGCCCGCTCTACTGTCACTATCTTGCCACGACGAATGATGCCTGGGAGGTTAGCTACCTGCTAAAAAAGTGGGAACTACAAGTCTGTGTCAACATAGCTATTGCATGTACATGATCATGGGTGAGTCATTGCATTGCATTCATATCATTATATACATTATATACTCAAGATCCTAATCATATATGTTTGTATGGGCACTCCTATACGATGAGTAACTATACTGTTGAGCCGATCCTTAACTTATATGTCTGTTTTGGCATTCATATAAGTTAAGTTACTTACTGTCATAGATTATTATTTTATACTGTTGTTGATGGTAGAACTGCAAGTGTAAATTGCTATACTTATTTGATGTACTCACTCTGATATTCACAAATAATAATTAATCTTTTACCACCTATTTGTACTAATGTTTATATATATATATATTGTACCCTTGTTCCTTTCTCCGCCCGGTGCTGAGGAATCGCTAGGGGAGCGGATGTGATAGCCACTTAGTTTTTATGACTAATGATTAATACTTCTACCTTTTTATGAGGAAACCCCGCAGATAGAGCAGTAGTAGGATACACAGCAGGTCAGCCACGCCAGGATGACAGGGCCTAAAGTGATGATACCATCGCTACCGTCAGTGACTGATGTAAGTTTTGAGAGACACACCTTGTAGCCTTTTTGGCTTGTACTTTGATATTGTAGAAGCATTGTTCTTCTCTTATTTTAATGTATTTGTTTTGGACTCATATATTATTGTGCTATTTTGACTTCTGTTTTATATTCTTTAGGTTAGGTTGGCATGAATGATATGTTTAGCCGGCAGGATAGGAACCTTGTAGTACAGGTTAGCCCATGTGCTAACGCTACCGCAAGACAAATGTTCTGGGCATAAGACTCATCTCTTTCCATGTTTTATGTTCCTGGAGGGGGGTCTTACAAAGAGTATCAGCTTCATACGATCCTGAACAAAAGAAGCCATTGATTAATGGAGCCACCCAGTTCAATTTATTAGTTTGGGGATAAACTGACTTAATGGAAGCAGTGGTGTGCCCATATATAATTCACACTAAGTATGTCCAATTTTGACCTTAAGATTAGCAAACCTATCTTTAAGTTTGCACCTTACGTGTAGATCCAAGTGCACGTTAAGCCTGTGGGGGGCACTCCTGCCCCTTCCATACCCACTCAATTTCAGCAATAGGAGCTAGGGCAGAAGCTTACAACTATCGTTGATTCCTTTAGGTCCCAACAAGCCCCTGTTCAACAACAAGCGCCGGGCTCTAATTGGTTGAGCACTTTCCGAGCTCTCCCCTCCTTCCTACCTTAGGACAGAGTCAGCAATGCGTATGGAGGTATGGCTCGACACCGTGCAAGAGCTTATGGAAAGAATTAGATGTCCAAAAAATATGACTGTGACCTTGGCAGTGTCACTTATGGAACTGCATGCGAAAAGGTGGTGGAAGTCTCTCATGTGCTCCACCTTCCAAGGAAGGTTCTACCCGGATATTAGTTGGAGCGAGTTTTCTTGACCTTTCTTAGAGCACTTTATCCCTTCGTCAGCTTGAGATGAACTTAAAGAAAGATTCCATCAACTGAAGCAGGGATCCAAGTTAGTGGCAGAGTACCAGCGAGAGTTTCAACATCTAGATAGATTTGATGACTCTTATGAGTTGGACTATAAGGATACGCTAAACAGTTCTACAAAGTCTTGCGGGACCCCATGAGGCAAGCCCTTTTGTTTATAGTAGAATCCAACTTAGCATAAATAATTAACATGACAAAGAGGCTAGAGGCTGACCACTTGGGAAGTGGTAAGAGACCTACTGAGGGTGTGATGGAAGCTGGCCCTAGTAACAAAAGAAGGCATGACAACAGAGGTGGAAGAGGATACCAGAGAGGGGGCGGGCGTTTCCACCGGAATTTTAGAATGGAGCGCATGGTCCCACGGCCGCCAGAATTGCCTCCACCTCCACAGTTTCAACAGTTCCAACAACCTGAGGGACGGTATGAGAAAGTACGCTTCCAATGCAACCAACCGGGACACATCCGATGTAAATTCCCATAGCTAGGTGGGAATGCTCCTCCTGCTCTCCATCCAACGACTCTATAAGGACGGGGTCACGTGCATGGATGAGGATGAGGACCATGAGTATGAAACCCCAGACCTGCTCGGGAACAGGTTTTTGCGCTGGACATGGCGGAAGAGAGGAATCCTCACGAGGTGATTACAGGTATGACATGATTTGGTTAATTTATTATAAGCATTTCCTTTCGATTGCCTATGATATGCTAAGAGTCTATCTTTGAGTCGTTATAGTTTATACCTAGACACCGTGATGGTTGGTGGGAAACCGGCCTATACTCTATTCGATACTGGTGCCACAAACTCATTTGTGTCGGCAGACTTCGTTGAGGGCCTTGAAGGAGTGTAATACTTCACCGGTATTGCTCGGAGAGTACACCTCCCAGATGGCTCCGAGATGACTGCAACCGCCAAGTGCGAATTGGAGATACTTCTTGGAGTAATGACATTTGAAACCCCTGCCACAGTATTGAGAATGCCGAAATTTGACATCATTCTGGGAATGGCATGATTGGATTGTTACCGCGCCAGAATTGATTGTGCGGAGAAACAAATTTTCTTAAGACATGGGGACTCCGAACTAATCTTTCAAGGTATTAGATTCACACCTCGTATGTTATTATCTTCAATTTAGGCCTTAAAAGCCCATATAAAGGGGGATGAGGGTTACATGATTTGTTTCGAGTTGAAAGAGATGACAATAGATTTGAAAGATGTGTGGGTGGTGCTGGATTTCCCTTGGTATTTCCCGGGAAGCTGCCGGGATTATCCCCACATCGAGAGGTGGACTTCCAAATTAAGTTAGTACCGGGAGCCAAGCCCGTCTCTAGGACCCCTTATCGTATGGCCCCGAAGGACCTGCCGAGTTTAGGGTTAAGTTGCAGGATCTAGTAGAGTTTGGGTTTGTTCGCCCCAGTTCATCACCTTGGGGAGCTCATATTCTATTCGTTAAGAAGAAGTATGGAACACTCAACCGTTTAACGGTGCGAAAAACCTACCCTCTACACTGGATAGATGAGTTATTCGATCAACTGGTAGGACCCCACTAGTTTTCCAAGTTGGATCTTTGCTCTAGGTATTACCAACTGAGGATACAAGAGGAGGATATCCAGAAAACAACATTTAGCTCCAGGTATTGGCTATATGAATTCACTATGATGCCTATTGGACTCACGAACGCTCCTTCAGCATTCATGAGTCTAATGAAAAAAGTGTTTGAGCTGTACCTTCATGTCTGTGTAATCATTTTCATCGATGACATTTTGGTATATTCAAAGAAAAAAGAAGATCATGTGGAACACTTAACGTTTATGCTAAAGAAGCTAAAGGAGCAAACCTTGTCTGCCGAGTTCAGCAAGTGTGAATTTTGTCTTCGAAAAGTTGCCTTCTTAGGCCACATGATCAGCGGTGCTAGGTTAGCTGATGATCCATCTAAGGTGCATGCTGTGAAGGAATGGTCACCTCAGAAGTCAGCAGCCAATGTACGGAGTTTCCTTGGCCTTGCTTGGTACTTTCGCAAGTTCGTAAAATGATTCTCAATGCTATCCCTCCCTTTCACAGCTCTAACAATGAAAGGTGTATCGCACGAGTGGACACCCTAGTACGAAGTTGCGTTTTAAGAACTGAAAGATAGACTTACTACCGCACACATGCTATCCCTTCCATCTGGGAATGAAGGATTCCAAGTCTACACTAACATGTCATATCAAGGGATGAGAGCAGTACTGATGCATCACGGGCATGTGATTAATTATGCTTTGAGGCAACTAAAGAAGAATGAAGTCAACTTTCCAATACATGATTTAGAATTGGGTGCAGTGGTGTTTGATAGGACATTTTGTAGTCTAAGCTATTAGAGTGTTTTTAGGTCTTCTATGCACAAATCATGTCTTATAAGCATATATATTGATCTCCTTTTATGTTTATTTATGCCACTTATGTTTATTTCTGTTTTTGTAGGTTATCACAAAATAGGTAACAATTGGACCTGACACAGCCTCCAACACGGCCGTGTCATTGGGCGTGTCACTTGTTCCCAGGGAAATCAGCCTCTAGAGAAATCTAGAGAATCATCCCGAGGAGTACACGGCCTCCTACACGGCTGTGTCACTTGGCGTGTCGAGCCGACCGTGTCAACTTGGGGCGTGTAACCAGAGTTCAGAAGACCTTCCAGAGAAGGACACGGCTACAAATACGGTCGTGTCGCCTCCGTGTTCCCGGGCATGTAACCAAAACCTGATAACTTTCTAGAGAAGGACACGGCCACCCACACGGCCGTATCGCTGGGCGTGTCGCCATCACATTGAAGCTTGCTACCCACCATAATGCATTCCGCATCAAAGTTCATCAACTGTTATCGACACGGCAACCAACATGACCGTGTCGCTGGCCGTGTCAGCATGGGCGAGCCCTCTTTTTCAACAACGCCATGATCACTCCCGCTAGAACCACTGCCCGAGGTCAACTAGTACAGGACACGGCAACCAACATGGTCGTCTCGCTGGCCGTGTCACCCCCCTTAAGTTTTTCTATAAATTGAGCCCTTCTCCAAGCATTCCATATACTTTGTTGGATTGTGTAGGTAGGTGCTTCCCCTTTGCTTATTGAAGCTTTTCTTGTATTTTTCCCCCTCTCTCTCTCTTTCACCTTTTTGTTTTTCTTAACCCTAGTTTAGTTTATGCTTTCGTAATAGCTTTTGTACTTCATTTAGTAGTTTAATGTAATGCTAGCTTAGTCTTTTCATTTCCATGCAAGTGTAGGTCCTTCACTTCAAGTTGTAACTTTCTCTTTAATATTAATAAAAGTGCTCTTTTCTTATCTTTGTGTTCTTAATGCTTTACTACACATCCCCCCTCCTCCACTCCATTATGATTAACTAATCCTCCTTGTACTCGATCTTGATGATCTTTGGTTCGAGTGATTAAGTTATGATGCTTTGAATTTACCTTTTCTTTTTAGGGTTTGGCCTTGAATTACTCTTGATTAATTTTGGGTTGGAGATATATCATCGATATATATTCTCCACCGTTGCTTTCAATCTTGGGTAGCCGAGAGGCTGATAGTTTGAAGTGAGCACTCAAGAGTAAGGGGAGTTGTATGCACCCCTCGAGAGAGGCTGAAAGACTTGATTTAAAGAGCCTAGACACCTAGAGGGGGGGGGTGAATAGGTTCTAATTTTCTTTAAGAATTTTAGGCAAATAGATAGTTCTAACTCAGCACAGAAAATTCAATACACAGCACAATAATCACAGCACAGCATACACCAGATTTATAGTGGTTCCTCAAGGTATGGGTACATCCACTTTACCCCCTTTGCCTATCCAGTACAGAATTGGATTCAGCCCAACTTCCTTCCCCTTACTCAGATCCACAGATCTTACAACTCAGAACAAGATTAGTTCCTACACCTCAGACTTATATAAGTCTTACCTCAGATTCTTCCCAAGAACCCTACCTCAGGCCTCAACCCCACCATGGCCTTTATCATTAGGCTTACAACGTACACTTTCACAAGTACTACACATCAGGCAGTCAGCCCTACCTAAGCCTTTATAATTACAGGCTTACAACTCAGATCTTACAAAATATCCTACAATAAAATGAGTGTTTTAAAATGTACAGAAATTTCACCAGATAGAACTCTCTATTGGAGTGAGCTTCTTGATCAGTTCTTGAATAAACTGAATCTTCAGATCCAACCTGACTTAGTTGTTTCAAAGCTTCTTGATTGAACAAAAAAAGGTTGATCTTCAATTGATGTAGAAGTTGATCTTCAGATAGATCCCTTTTTAAATTCAGAATAAGATCTGAATCTTTCTTACAGACTGTTCTGGATCTGCCTTATTAAGGGTTTCCCCTTTTCTTGTTATCCAATTCTCTTTCTTGTAATTGATTGATTACTTCCTTAGTTATCACTAGTTGTCAAGGATCAGTCCCTTATATAAAGTTTCATCATGATTATCGGCTGATCCGGTATGTAAAAACCTTCTGACTGTTCTGACAAAGGTGTAAGACCTGTTGGTTATGACAATTGTCGAGTCACTAGTCATGACAGTTGATTCCTCAAAGACTTTATAACTCACCATGAACCTCTCAGCAAACTACTTCGCATGTGTCGACACAAATAGACTAAGTGTCGACACAAGTCTTGATGATGTCGACACAACACTCCATGTGTTGACACAGTCATTATTCTGCTACTCGACAAAGCTTCTGTTAGATGTGTCGACACAAGTCCTATTTGTCGACACAAATGCTCCATGTCTCGACATAACTGATGCTGATTGATGGAGTTGAGTGTATGTATAAATGTCGTTTAGTGTTTTTCAAGTCGTCGTTGAGTGTGTGTCGAAACAAGCCCTGTGTGTCGACACAAGCCTTCAAATTTAGTATAGTTGTTGTTGTTTGATAGCGTTGAGTGTCATCCAAATGTCTTTGAGTGTGTGTCGACACAAGTCCTTGGTTTCGACACAATCCCTTCAGACTCAGTATAGCTGTTGCTGATAGATGGCATTGAGTGTGTGTCGACACAAGTCCTGTGTGTCGACACAAACCTTCTTCAGTTGTCGACATAATTCTTGGGTGTCGACACATGCCTTTCTTCTGGTGTCAACAAAACTCCCTGTTGTCGACACAGCCTCAGGTGTCGACATAATTCCTGCCTCAGGTGTCGACATAATTCTGGGTATCGACACATGTCTTTCTTCTATTGTCGACATAACTCCTGGGTGTTGACACAATTATTCACAAGTGTCGACACTTGTACTTAGCGAATTTTCTTGCAAACCTTACACCTGCACAATGAAACTCAAACATCCCATCAAATACAAACTGATGTATATCATTGAGTAAGGGGAGTCTTCTCCAAATCTGGTACATATTTTTCATTGTACCCAACAATCTCACCCTATTTGGAGAAGTCATAACTCTTAGTCAAAGATATACATCACTCATAATAAAACACAGAAGAAAAAATAGATATACATACATTTTACTGCAGGATAATAACTAAAATCAATACTGAAACTGATTTCATTCATTAATCAGAAAATTCTAGGTTTACATGTTTTGTTTTAGAACATAAAAAGATTATATTATTCTAGACATTAGCCTATCTATACTAGGATTAACAAGGCTCCTTAATTACAATTCCTTTCCCAGATCTTATCTAGCCTGCACAATAGGTTCTGTATCATAAGCTGGATTCTTTCCTTTTAGATCCTTCTTTTTCAGTTCTTAAGCCTTTATCCTTTTCCTTTCAAAATAGAGAAAAGGCTTTGGGAAGTACTTGCTAGGCTCCAGAGCATTAGCAGGTAACTTCCCAGCTTTTGCACTTCTCCTGTACTAAAGAATGGCTTCATGTCTGGCTTGATACTTGTTCAACTCTTGCTCAAAGTACCATTTACCCTATCATAGGTCTTGTCCTTCACAGCTTTCCAGGCAGTCAAAATAATATTCCTGGAAGTAGGGCTCCATTGCTCAAAATCAGGCTTCAACTCAGCCTGTTCTCTGAACCTTTTCATGGACAGTTGTTCTTCCTTCTGAGCTTCCTGTACAGCTTCTAACATTTCTACTTTTTCAATGATAATATTTTGTGCCTCTTGTGGAGGGCTATACATTGTCTGAACTTCTTGTTGGACTATGTCAAAGTCAGCTGGAGGGTTAATGACCTGTGCAACCTCTTGCTAATCCCCTTCAATGTTGGCAGGTTGCACTCTAGACTCAGCAGTATTATCATCCTCACATAGTGGTGGAAATCCAAGTGTAGCTCTGATGGTGTTGGATACCCATTTTGCATGTTCAGAGGTTGCTGTGACAAACATTCTCTCCCTCTTTATGACTTCTCTAATTATATGTTGGGTATTGTCTCCACAATAACCCAGATTTGCATGAAGTCACCCTTGAACTAAGATGAATTAAGTTGTATTTGACATCTGTGCTCTAGTTGAATGTTTGCAGATTCTCAGTGCTAAGTGTAGACCAATGTCAGTCTACAGTGGGTCAGGAACACAAGACCATTCAGTGTAATCCCTCACTGGGTGATCCAAAGCGTTGAATCATGTGTAGCCTCTCAATTGGGATAAACTTTATGTTCAACATTGGGAGAAACGGATGGAGATAGGGCCAGAAGGAAATTATCTCTAAAGTTCTTGAAAAAACTTTCTAAGTCCAGTTCTCGAGAAGTAATCTCAGAATTATCGAGAAGTATTGTATAGTTCTCGAGAAGCTCAGACTCTACTTCTTTAGAAGTCAGGACAGTTCAAGAATTTCTCTAAGTTAAGTTCTCGAGAAGTAGTAAATCTCTCGAGAACTATTCTATAAATTCTCAAAAACTCAATTTAGTTTTCAAGAAGTATTCCTTTGATTCTCAAGTTCAGAAATTCAATCAGAAGTTTATTCTAAGTAAAGTTCTCGAGAAGTCTTCTATAAGTTCTCGAGAAGTCCTCGATTATTTCTCGAGAAGTAAATTAGTTCTCGAGAACTATACTCTGGTGTTCTCGAGAACTCCAACCCTTTCTAAAGAGATTAGTTTTCGAGAAGTCTCTACAGTTTTCGAAAACTCAGTTCATAGTTCTCGGGAACTATAATCACTTCTCGAGAACTAAGTCGAATTTTTTCCAGAGAATTTATTCTAAGTCCAGAACGGCCGGAATTTCAAATAATCCAACAGGATTGGTCCACGTGTCATCATTAATGATATTTCCAACCGTTAAGAGATATCCTATATAAGGTCTTTTCAATAAGACATAACCCTAAGAAGGACAAAGAGAAATTATTGAGCGGATCTTGTACTTTCCTAAAAGCTCTGGTTCTGCCGATCTCTTTTCAAGCTCGACGTCTTGAAGCCGCCACCACCGCTCTCGTCAAGATCGATCCTCATCTTTTTGATCTAGAAGATCTACTGATTCAGGAAACGTTCTTTCTTCCTTGATCGGGTAGATTCAAGAATTTCTCAGGTCAGATCTATTAGTCTTCTTCAACAATTCTGAAAGGACCACAACTTCAAGAAGAAGACCTAAAGACTTATTTCTTGCAGATCTGAGAATATTTCTGTTTGTATTTTCAATCTCTATTTGTAAATCTTGTTGGAGATTATTCTCCGAGTGTAAGAGCGTTGTGCTCCGAGTGGTAGGATGTTTTTGTATCTTCCTTGTGTAGATCCATTTGGATCGAGTTTTGTAGGAACGTGGTTCCGAGGTGTAGGATTGGTTTGTAATCCGAGATAATGGAGTAGCTGAGTCTAGTGATTTGCTAGATCGGTGAGGAAAGTAGATGTACCCAAGATTGGGGAACCACTATAAATCTCTTGTCATCTGTGTGATTGCTTGCTTACTTATTTGTGCTAGTTGCTAAATTTTATATTCCGCATTAGACGCACATCTCACCTATTCACCCTGTACCGCCCCTGAATTTTTTGTGATTATTTAATTCTCGTTTGGCGTTACGTCGACGCGTTTCCTTTGCTTGTGCTATATGTGGAGTGTGGTCTTAACTCCTTAGAACTGGGTGGCCTATTTTGTAGCCAATTGGCAAGATCTCCCTAGCAAGCCGAGTCGTTTTGCGTGACTCGGTGTGGCCTCTCGGGGGATGCTTGTGTTTTGGCTTCGGGTGGGTATAACTCGAGTTCTGTTCGTCGGAAGTTAATTTCGACTTCGTCGTTGTGTTCGTAGTGTGGATATTTAGCTATGGTGTGAATTTCGTCAAATTTCGAGGTAGTTTGGTTTTCGCGTCATTTTGGGTGTTCTAATAATAAAAGCAAAAGTGTATATTTAAAACTATTTAGATGATTTCTGCGATCAAAAGCTTTGGTAATGAACCGGCGGCTTAGGAAGCGGTTAAGGCTGATTAGGCGTGGTTAGATTTATTTAAAAGCCTTAAGCCAAATTAACGGGCCCATTCTTCTTCTTCCCAAAAACTGTCGCCTGCTCCTGTTCGCGGAAAACAAAGGAAAACCGCCAGACCTGCTACCCCCTTCGGACGACGATTCCAGGAGCGTTTGTGGATGGATTTCGATTCCAGGAGCGTTCGGTTTTGCGGTTTAATGCTAAGGCGTTGAGTGAGTGGACCTCACTCAATGCCGTAGTTATTTTGGCGTTGAGTGAGGTTAGCTCACTCAACGTCATTGCCTATTTTGATGAAGGCGTTGAGGGAGTGGACGTCATTCAACGCCATAACTATTTTTGCGTTGAGTGAGGTTAGCTCACTCAATGCCAGAGCTGTTCCTACGGAGGGCGTTGAGTGAGTGAACCTCACTCAACGCCATGGTTAATTCTGGCGCTGAGTGAGGTTAGCTCACTCAACGCCAAGGTCATGTTAGGCATTCAGTGAGTGGGGCTCACTCAACGCCAGGCCGTGTTGAGTCATCTCAACGCTTTTCCCTTACCTTGATTTTCTCCCCCGAGTGAATTTCTTTATTTTGAGGATCCTTGTCAGCTATTTTCTTGTTTTTCCAAAAAGGCCGAATTGTGGGTCGTGGTTAGTAGTGGTGGTTTGAAGCTCTTAATTGGGCAGGTGTTGTGTAATTTAGCCAAGGCCACCCTTTTTCTTTTATCTTGCTCCAGGTACGGGCTGGGCAAGGGGGTGGGAGGTCCCTAGTGCTTTCATATGTAGACCCCTGAGCTTGGTTTCTTGGAAATAGTTGTTGGGGGACTGAGTTTTCCTCTAACCCGGATCCGCGATGTTTTTGCTATTATCATCTCTCACAGCTTAGGGTTTTAGACATTTCTTCCTTGGTAGATTGCAGCATTTGGGATCATGGTAGCCTTGTTGACTCTGCAACTTTTTTGCAGAGTTACTGTTGTGTCCTCACACTTAGTGCACTTCCTTTTTGCCTTGCCTTGGGCAATTGTGACTATTACTGCTTTGTTTTCCTCTTTTACTAAACTTCTGATTGACACTTTCGAGCAGTTTTAAAGTTTGCTTGTTGAGGTATTCTATCTTCTTTGAATGCCTCGGGTTCTGGATAGTAGTCGCTCTGACGGCTAGTGGTGCTATGCTGTTGCTGGTGGTCTCTGGTGCTATAGATATCAGTTCCTTGTTTCTGCGAGGTAGTTTTGGTGTTGTTTTTCTTACAGACATACATACTTGTCAGTGGGTTCGTGTCAGTTTGTTGGCGCCCACTGGTAGTTTTTACCTTGATACTAGATATGTTACTTTTTACTGCTATCTTTCTGGAGTTAGTCTACTTGCTCTAAGGATGATTTATGCTAGGTTGCTAGTTACTTTTAAACATTAAAACACTATTATAAGTATTACTCATAATCAACATGTTTTATAAAACTCGTCATTATTTTTCAAACAACGTAAAAAGATCATTTTCTTATACATAGTATAAATTAAAAGTAGGGTCCTACATAGTATAAGTTGTCCTCTAGGGACACTTATGCACTCTTTTAGGATGTCAAACCTGAACAAAGTATTCTTCCGCAGTGTATAAGTATAGTTTTTAAATTGTGGACTAGGTGATCCACCGTGCCGAGGGATACGACCTTTAAAAATATAACTGATTTTGTAATCATTTAACTTATGAATTTATTAAAAGTATAGTTGATTATGGTTTTCCTAAGCGTCGGCAGTTATCCCCTGCTCGACGTGGCATCATGACGCGTGTTTTCTCCTACTCTGATAATTCATTTTCCTCGGAGAAAATGCGGGTTGTGACACACCCCCCTCTAGATGATTTAGGTAGACAACTTGCAACTTTCAATTGGTATCAGAGGGAGGTTGATCGTTAAAAGGTTAACACCTTTATCTAATCCTTCCCAAGTTGTCTTTAGAGAAGTATCAAGCATACGTAAGACCAAGGACATTGCTAAGCTCCCTATATGCACCAAGAACAATTTTCCTATGTGGAAGGAAAGACTAAAACTCTTCATGGAAGCAGTGGACCCTCGGATCTTCATGATTGTTTAAGACGGTCAGTATGTTCCTATGATTGCATCTACAATAGATCAAACCAGACAAGTCCCAAAGAAGTTGATGGACTTAGATAATGACGAGATTGCACTTGTCTCCCTGAACAAGAAAGCTAAAAATATTATAGCAAGTGCAGTCGATGACTAGATGCTGCAAAATCTGATTCATTGCCAGTCTGCCAAGGAGATGTGGCAATCCCTTGTGACTATAATGGAAGGCACTGAAGAAGTTAGGGATGATCGGAGATCCCTTCTAAATCAGAAGTATGAAGCCTTCAGGCAAGGTCATAAGGAAGCCATAGCTGATACCTTTGATAACTTCTTCAAGATAGTTAATGGCCTAAGATTTTATGGCCGATTCTTCACAAATGGGGAACTGAATGACAAATTCTTAAGATCCCTTACCAAGGAATGGGATAATAAGGTATGCGCCATTCGGGAGTTCGGAAGGTTAGCCGAGACGGACCCGCAGAATCTATTCAGAAAGCATATGTCTTACGAGAACCAAATAAACTCAAGAAAAGCTGAAGAAGAGATGAGCAGGTTTACATCCAAGGAGAAGTCGGTCGCTCTGAAGGAAGATAGCTCAAGGAAGACAAAAGCTAGCTCTCCTTCCCCAGCTCCTGAAGCTAATGAAGAAGAATCATCTGAGACAATCTCCTCTGGCTTAGAGCTATCTGATGGAGAGTTCTCTCTACTCTCAAGGCAGTTCAAGAAATTATTGAATAAGAAGAAGCAATGGAGAGGCAAGGATGCCTCCTATAGAAGATCACGCAATGATGGTGATTGGCACAGAAAAGGCTCAAGAAGCCACGATAGGTATGGTTCTAAACCGAATAAACATTATTCGACTAACATTGTATGTTATTGCTGTAATATGCTAGGTCATGTCACTGCAGATTGCCCCCACAAGAAGAAAGAGGGTGGTAAACGAGAAGAGAAAAAGTCCTACAGTAAAAAGAGGATAAAAAAGAGCCTGTTGGCCATGAAGGGCAAAACCCTAAGTTACTCCGACTCATCTGAGTCGAGTGCAGAAGAGGAAGAAGCCTACTTTTGGCTAATGGCTCTAACTGATGATAAACAAGTCCCCCAGTTCACTAGGGAGGTAAAATCGCACACCCCTCTTTCAGAATCTGATGATGATAGTGAGCAAGAGGGCTATCCCTCTGAGGATGAATCTGAACTCATGGGACAATATAAGGAGTTACTCGAAGCTTACGACGAATGTCGCCGAGTCGTGAAAACTCAAGCTAAAGAGATAAAGTCCCTAAAGGCCACAGATAGCGCTTTAAGAGAAGATGTCTCAAAGACATACTCTCTTAAGGAATACTTCAATAAATCTATTGAAGAATATAACAAGGCTCTTGAGCACCTTGACCTTAAGGAGAAAATCATCAAGGAGTTGGAAGAACAACTCTCAGCTTAAAAGAAACTTGTAGAAGGTTTTCCTAGCCTAAGACTGTACTTCCTCTGATTGCTGAATTCTCAGCAAAGGGCAAGGGTGCTTGTCTAGTCCATAGAGGTGCTCCTAGTAAATCCATTATTAGAAGGAAGGCCAAGAGAAAGAATAAGGATGTCAAGAAAGCCTTGGCTGAGGAAAAAGGGAATGCTCTTTTGGAGCCAGTCTCATTCAAGAATGTTATCTTTCCTGCGAACGAATTCGACTTTGAGTCCACCTATGGACACTTCACTAGGCCGATCCCAGAGAAGTCTTAGTCAAGGTACCAAGGTTGGACTCGCCCTTGTGACTTTGGCGAGAGCGTCTTCCAGACACCTTATGAAGAGATTCAACTTCAGAGCTATAAACCTTATGCTCATGGTCATAACATCAAGAAGGCTCCAAAGGTACAACCCGTTGTGGAAATGCCTATGAAGGAGAAGACTTCATGCAGCTTCCATCATCATGAAGCTTCTTCCTCCAAGGATGATACCCTTGCTGGACCTCCTCTTAAGAAGGTCATGCAGGAGATTAAAAGGCAAGGGTTCAACAGATTTGACTGTTGGTGCTGCGGTAGAGTTGGTCACATTGCCATAGATTGTTGGTTCAATCATAAAAATGTTGCAACTCCTCAAGTTAGCAACGTGAGAATGACCACTCAAGAGGCTAATACTCGTAGGGGGAGTACTCAAACTCGAGACTAAGGACCCAAACGTGTTTGGGTTCCTAAGGCTAAGTGATTATAATTGCAGGTACATCCAAAGGCCATTAAAACACCAATTTGGTATTTGGACAGTGGATGTTCTCAGCATATGACCGGGACAAGGAGCCTACTCCAGAACTTTTCATCGGTGTTGAACGGACCAAAGGTCATCTTTGGAGGTTCAGACCGAGGAATCACCAAAGGCTACGGTATGATTACTAACGATTACGTATCCTTTTTGGATGTTGCCTATGTTAAAGGATTGGAACACAATCTCTTCCGCATATTCCAACTATGCGACAAAGAATACGTGGTTGAATTCTAGTCTGACAAGTGTTTGATAAAATCGGTTGACAACATGGAAACTATTTTATCAGGCACTCGAAGCAGAAATATTTTCTGTTTAAATTTCATCTGTATTGACTACTCTACACCAGTATGTCTTTTAGCTAAAAGTAGTGCATCTCTTGCTGACCCATGGCACAAGAAACTAGCACATATTAATTTTAAAACTATAAATAAACTATTCTCTCAAAACTTAGTACGTGATGCCCCTAATGTCAAGTGCGTTAAGGATAGCCCTTGTCATGCCCGTATAAAAGGCAAGCAAAAAAGGAGTTCATTTAAAAGCATTATAGGAAAGGATTCTGATAGAAGCTTACAGCTTCTTCATATGGACTTGTTCGGTCCACTACAAGTTAGAAGTTTGGGAGGTAAGGAATATACGTTGGTTATTGTGGATGATTACTCGCGCTTTACGTGGGTGTTTTTTCTTAAACACAAGTCAGATACCTTCAATATTTTCACTAATTTTGTGAGGCAAGTCCAGAATGAATACAACTGCTCCGTAGTCAAAATCAGATGTGACAATAGAACGGAATTCAAGTCTGCGGACATGACAGAATACTGTGAAAGTCAAGGTATCTTTCATGAGTTTTCCTCTCCTCGCACTCCACAGCAAAATGGAGTAGCTGTGAGAAGGAAAAGAACACTCATAGAGGCTTATCGGACTATGTTGAGTGATGCCTCACTTCCAGAGTACTTCTGGGCTGAAGACATCAACACCGCTTGTCACGTGCAAAATCGAGCACTCATAAACAAGAACCATGATAAGACTCCTTATGAACTTCTAAAAGGCAGGAAACCGACCATTTCATATTTTAGAATCTTTGGCTGTAAGTGTTTCGTACTTAACAACGGCAAGTATCACACTACCAAGTTTTGCGAGAAAAGCTTTGAAGGTATTTTTGTAGGTTATAGTAGCCATAGTAAGGCCTATAGTGTATTCAATAGAAAAACTCTTATGGTAGAAGAATCGATACACATTGTATTTGATGAGATGAGTTTGCTGCAAAGCAACTCTTCTAGTGTGCTCATTGAAGATGCAAGTACAAAGATAAAGGAACTCAGCTTGGATGAACCTACTCAAGACAAAGATGAAAAGTTCATCAAGATCACCTCTACAACCCCGATAGGAGAGGTAGATGATCAAGATGAAGAATTCGTCCCAGTTGAAGATGCAATTCCAGTGGCTGAGGAGATCCCAAATGTAAGGACTCTAGAGCTAGGACAGCTGAAGGATCATCCCTTAGACTAGATAATAGGAGATCCCCGGAATGGTATCAGAACTCGTCGAGGTACAACTAACAAGAATTTATTCTTAAGTTTTCTATCACAGGTTGAACCTAAGAAGTTCGAGGAAGCAAACTAGGATGCATCCTGAATACTAACCATGGAAGAAGAGTTAAATCAGTTCAAATGTTACTAAGTTTGGACACTTGTTCCTAGACCCAAGAGTAAGAACGTCATCGGGACAAAATGGGTCTACCGGAACAAGATGGACGAAGAAGGAACTATTATAAAGAACAAAGCCAGACTCATTGCCAAGGGCTATCGTCAATAAGAAGGAATTGAATTCAATCAAACGTATGATCCAGTGGAAAGTCTGGAGGCGATCAGGTTATTCCTTGCTTATGCTGCACTTAAGGGCTTTACCGTCTATCAGATGGATGTAAAATCCGCCTTCCTGAATGGTGATATAAAGGAAGAAGTGTATGTTGAGCAAGCGCTAGGTTTTGTTTACTCAACTTTTCCTAATTATGTTCATTTACTGCAAAAAGCGTTATATGGTCTTAAACCAGCTCCTCGAGCTTGGTATGAGACGTTGTCTAGCTTTCTTCTTGAGAACAAGTTCACAAGAGGAAAGATAGACAAGACATTATTTCTTATGGAAATAAATGGCAAGATTTTGCTAGTGCAAATCTATGTCGATGACATTTTTTTTGGCTCTACGGATAACAACCTCTAAAAAAAGTTTTCTAAACTTATGTAAGGGAAGTTTGAAATGAGCAGTATGGGAGAGCTAAAGTATTTCTTAGGGCTTCAGGTGAAACAATCTGAGGATGTAATCTTCATCTCACAGACCAAGTTCACCAAAAAGCTACAAAAGAAATTCAGAATGGAGAATGCATCCTCTATGAGGACTCCAATAGTCTCAGCTGTTTCCCTGGACAAGGATGAGAAAGGGAAACCTTTTGATGAAACCAAGTACAGAAGCATAATTGGGTCCTTTCTCTACCTTACCGCAAGTAGACCAGATATAATGTTCTCAACATGTGTATGCGCTAGATTCCAGGTGAACTCTAAGGAATCTCACTATATTGCTGCAAAGCAAATTTTGAGATACGTTAAAGGTACACAAAATCTTGGCTTATGGTACCCAAGATGTAATGATAGTGAACTGATTGGATTTTCAGATGCAGATTTTGCAGGAAGCAAAGACGGCAGGAAAAGCACTTCTGGGACTTGCCAATTCCTAGGAAGAGGGCTTATCTCTTGGAGCGGCAAAAAGCAAAACTGTGTCGCAATCTTAACGGCCGAGTCAGAATTCATTTCTGTCAGTAGTTGTTGTGCACAGTTGCTTTGGCTAAAGAACCAGCTAGAAGATTACAATATGAAGGTCAAGGACATTCCATTGTTCTTTGACTCCTCCAGCGCAATCACAATCACAAACAACCCAGTCTCACAGCCGGACAAAACACATCGAGCTGAGATACCACTTCATCCGGCAGTATGTAGAGCAAGGGGATGTTGATCTGAAGTCTGTGCCAACAGATCAGCAGGTTCCAGATATTTTCACAAAGCCGTTGGACGAGACCAAGTTCAATTTCTTCAAAACTGAACTTGGGTTGCTGAACAAGGAGGATTAGACACTAGTGATCAGTTCAAAGGCTCAAGAATCGAGGATACTCCTAAAAGGTTAGAATTTACTTAATGGAAGGCAGTTCTCGAAAACCTACTTCACTTCTCGAAAAGTAAAAGTCATTTCTCGAAAAACCTAAGTACACTTCTCGAGAGGCAGAAATTAGCTCTCGAAAAGTATCTTAAGTTCTCGATAAATACTTAAACTTCTCGAAAAGTCCATCGTAAGTTCTCGAGAACTAGTTCTCGAGAAGTCAGCCTATCTCTCGAGAACTCTGAAAACTAGCTCTCGAGAAGTCATCCTATCTCTCGAAAACTCAGAAATCCAGTTCTCGAGAACTTTCTTACTTCTCGAAAACTATTGGTCACTTCTCGAAAAGTATAACCTACCTCTCGATAGCTTGCTCGTCCTTCTACCGGTACTTCTTAACTCTATTATTTCGCAAAATTATTGATTTCTGCCCTAACCTAAGACTAATTAGGCATATAATAAACGTTATTAGGAAAATATATATATTTATAATATTTTAGAATCCTAAATCAACCGCAATTTGAAACATTCCTCTCGAAACTCTTCATCTTCCGCCAAACGAAAGCTCCATCTCAGCCGCTGTTCCCCGCTCTGTTCGTTGCCACCATCGGCGTTAATGGCTCACAGTTGCAAGATTGGAATCGGCAGCGAACTTGTCGTCGAAGGACTGGCTAACAATTCTGATGATTTCCAGAACTTGCTGATTCTTTTTGAAATGGCCAGATTGATGTTCGTTCTCTCTGAGCCCGTCAAGATAGTATTTCCAGATGTCGAAGAATTTTTCAGGAATGCTATGGTAAGGAGGAATGGAACAATTTTGAAGGCAAAAGTTAAAGGGATCAAAATCAAGCTTGACAAGCACAGTATTTCCAAGCTTCTGAAAATGCCTATTGTTGATTCGCAAGACGAACAAACTCCAGAAGATTATGATAAAACCTATTCTTTCTGTGGAATTCCTGAGGAATACATCTCTCTAAGGAGAAATCTTCTAAATGATGTAGGGAAACTTCTTGCAGATATTATTGGAAAAATACTATGGTGCATAACAGGGCCAGTGAGTTTTATTTCTCATGACTTGTTTGGAGTAATGACAGTTATAGTCTGTTGAAAGAAATTTCAGTTTGGAATGATGGTGTTTGAGATGATCAGAGACAGTATCCAAGAACCAAAATTTGCCAGGATAATCTCTTTACTGCTGAGTGAGATTGATCAAGTCACCTTCAAACTCTCCAAAGGTACTCCAGTTCATCACCTGAAAAAAATCTCCTTCACCTCCATCCAGAGGTGGGAACTAAAGCTGAAAAACCCAAGGCAGTTAGCTAAAGAAGTTGGAGCTTCTGTCTCAGAAGTGAGGACCCTATCTCCTCCTTTACATCATGCTGCTGAACCATCTAGTGCAGCAGCTGAGGGGGAGCCTGCACACTCTGCCCCAGTTATCAGAATTCCTACTCCTCCAGCCAGATCTCCTCTAAGCAGCCCAATGATATCTCCAATCAGGTGCCATATGGATGTCTCTCCAGTGCAAAACCAATCAGATGCTCTGGCCCAAGAAGTTCTCAAAGACACAAATGAAGCTATAGACAAGATTATAGAAGAGCTTACTTCAGAAGAACCTCCTCCCCCCCCATTCCAAAGATCTCCCTGAAGACCAATCCAGAGATCCCTCACCCTAAGCTACTCCTTCTCCCTCTCCTAGAAAATATTCAACTCCAGTAGAAACCATCCTTCTATCTGAAGAGGATGTGCAAGCCCCTGAGGAGGTGGAATCCCCTCTCAGGAATCTTGATTTCTCCCTTCCTAGATTTGCTGATGAGGAGGGAGATATAGTATCTCATACTATAAGAGCCCAGAGCTCTGTAATACTGGATGAAATCCCCCCATGGAAAGCTCCTCCATCACCTCAGATTGATTCTAATACCCCTGCTGCTGCTGCTGCTTTATTTTCTAGTTAAGATATTCTGTCAAAGATTGAAGAAATGTTAGCTAACCAGAGGAAATATTTTGATGAATCTCTTCAATCTGTCAAAGATCAGGTATCTGCCCTTAAGAAAGAAATGAGCAGAGGCTTTGCAGAGATTCAAGCCAACACTGATTCTCTCAAAGGATTGTTCAGAATTGGAGGAAAAGCCAAAGATCACACCATCACAAGCATTGGTCAAGTCATGGACCAATGTATCACCCTGGCAAAAAATCAAATACAGTTGGACAAAAGAGATGAAGACAATGTCATGAAGGTATGCAATGAAGTTGGTACTTTCAAAGAAGACTCAATAGACCAGCTATCTGTATAAATCAGAAAGGGGGAGACAATAGTGAAAGAACAGGTAGAAAAGCTTACTGCAAATGCCAAAACTATCTTGGATGAGAAACAAACTGCAATAAACAAGAATGTCTTAGAAAAGATTCAATCAGTAAAATTCCATACATATGATACAGCTGTCTAGATGAACAATCAGATCTTTCTAGATTTTTAGGCAGACCCTAATGTGATTCCTCATCACTTAAATCCTCTTACTCAAGGTGAATCCAACCAAGTGCCTCAACCTTATATGCCTACATTTTCTCCTAGACTAGAAGAGCAGACACCTCCTATAGCTTCCTATTCACAAGCTTGGGATGACATCATTCCTCAAGATCTACCAGAGATTCACATCCCCAAGAAAAGAAAGTATGGGGAAGGTCCTTCTACTAGCAGATCTGTTCCCCAGCTAGAGGCAGGACGAAGAAAAGCAAAGGAATTTGCTGAAGTTTGGAGCCCAACTTCCAAAGCTCTAATTCTTGGCACTCTTAAACTTGTCATTGACTTTAATGAGAATAGACATCTGCACTACAGTTCAGTTGAGTGGGAGTTACATGAAAAATCCATGACCAAAAGGAGGATTTATGACAGAGAATATTTAAAGAATAATCCTAAAGCTCCTCTTAAGCCTCCAAGGTACTATCCAAAACCCTTCAGCTATCAGAGAAGACAACAAGCAAAGAAAGATAGGCAACAGCAGAACAAGGATGATTCATGATGTTGTGGTGTTGAGAAATGTTGAGGAAATGGATGTTGACTAATTTTAAAACATTATTGATATATATATATAAATATATATATATATATATATATATATATACGATGACAGGCACGGGCCTTCGGCCCGGGGGGGATATGTCGTGGGTGTGACATGTCGTGGGTGCGACATATGTCGTGGGTGCGACATATGTCGTCATATGTCGTGGGGGCGACATATGTCCGACATTTGTCGTGGGGGCGACATTGGTCGTGGGGGCGACATTGGTCGTGGGCTACGACATTGGTCGTGGGGGCGACATTTGTCGTGGGGATGACATTTGTCGTGTATGTGACAATTTTCATGATGGCGACAATTTTCATGAAGGCGACATTTGTTGTGGGGGCAACATTTGTCGTAGGCAGCGACATTTGTCGTGGACAGTGAAATTTATCGTGGGGGCAACATTTGTCGTGTACGACAACATTGGTCGTGGGAGACGACATTGGTCGTGTGGGCAACATTTGTCGTTGGAGGGTGAAATTTATCGTGGGGGCAACATTTGTTGTAGGGGCAAACACCAGGCTCCGCCCCTACGGCCAACTGCGGCAACACCCCGACTGTGACGTTGCACGGGACCCCCTATTCCATGAAGCATTCAGTGGGTGGCATCATTCGGTCGACAACATTCGGCGGGCGACAACATTCGACGGACGACAACATTCGACGGACGACAACATTCGGCGGGCGACAACATTCGGCGGGCGACAACATTCGGCGGGCGATAACATTCGGCGAGGGCCATCGATGAGATGATTATGTGGTGTTGGCAAGTGATAACGGAAAGAAAATCATCGCTTTGATTGCAAGGAGATCATAGTTTCGCGAATATGAGTTGGTCGGACAATGAAGTGGGGAAGCTTTACATGTAAGAATATAAGCAAGAAAGAGATTGTTGTCAATGGTAGAACCTGTCATAAGACTTGAAGCATATTCATGCTCATAACCAAGCCTACAATCATTCATGACATTGTCATTGATATCCATTAGAGCCTTTTCTGATGTGAAAAATCTTGATTAAATTAACTTTTGGGAGCATTCCATTAAACTGTAAACTTTGGTTGTGATAGTGTTGTATGGTAATTGTCAGGCAGAGTAAATTGCCAGCCCTCCACTAACTCTCTTTCGAGGAAAGCGGCACTGATTTCCAACAATATTCATAAAGCTTCTTCTCTGGTGAAAGTTATCTCACTTAAAATGTTTTTCAAACTTATAAGAGTACAAATACTAAACAACAGAAATAAAGCACAATATGTGGGATCCGAAATGAGGGTGGGAAATGGTTAAAACAGATATCGGAACATAAATGAGAGTGGAAAGAGGGCTAAACAGAGACGTGGCTAGTTGCAACATAACGAAAAATAAATGAATCCCAAATGGACAAAATTTACCGCAAAGTTTAAAACTACAAATAACTAATAGGCCACAAAAGTAATGAAAATATTAGGAATTTAATTAGCAAATAAAAGTACCAACTTGTTTGAAAATATCTGAGTGAAATGAGAACATAAAAAGTACCCAATCATTTGTATAATCCTATGGACTTGATAAACTCTCTTTCACGGATATGTAGAAGACTCTTCCACAATTGATGAAAACTTAAAAAGCAAAGTTGAACATGCTTTGGGGGTTTTGCCCTAAGTAATAAAAATAAAGAACAAAACATGAAGATTAAATTTGATTTAAAACTAATTAAACATAAATCAAGCTTAGTATGTGGGGAAAAATATTACCAACAGAAAGCATGGATCACCAATAGAAATCGAGTAAAAGACTTAGCAAGACCAAGCATCCGAGAAAGAAAAGAACATGGAGATTCAAGCCGAGAGGAGAAAGACCAATATCATGTCCATAAAACTGCAAATCATGAGTCTTAAACCAATACATACCTGAGATTCAATAAGTTAGGAAATAGAAGTCATTATAAATATCCAATAGAATTAAAACCATTAAAACGTATAAAATATATGTTCAAGAACAATAAAACCCCCAAAAGAAGATTACCAGTCTACCTGAACGGAAGAAGCTAGAGGAAAGTGCTAACAGGGTACCTTGGAATCCTAGCACTTCTCTGAATGCATACCACTTCCATATTAGAGCAGGTCGTTTTCCACGTGAAGCCTCGACAGCCAACGATTCCTCGCACTCAGCAGGTATCTCCTCTTCCTCTACCCTCACAAATAAGAGTCTAGGGATTTGATTTCCTGAACAAACCTTTAATGTGAAGGTATCTAGATACTGATAGTTTTGCAAACCTTTAAACCATGGCTAACAATGGAACTCTCCTCCGATGTGCCCCACAGTATCTCTCCTCAGTCGCCCCCTCTGTAGAACGCCGGCATCGTGAGTAGAAGAACAGGAATGCGACGATGTAGACTGGAAGGTTGCGTGGAGAGGAAACCTTCTCATCGTCAATACTCCTATTTTTGCTTCCTCAACGACGATGTAGATGAGGTCGGAGAAAGTAAGCGGTGGGCATCCTTCGTCATTAATTTTTTGAGGATGAAGTTAGGTAGCAAGCGATGCTGGGCCTAGGCGGAGGCAGCGAAGGGTCAAGCGCGAATGAGAAGGTGTCGCGGGGGAGAAGGCGAGAGACCTAGGCAGCGGGTTTTTAATTCCGTAAATTAAAAATTTTAATTTAATTTTTGATCCAATGGTGGAGATTATTCTAATGTCTTATTTACCTGCCATAGAACCTAAAATGATACTTCTTTTTAATATAGTATAGATATAACATTTCCTAGTTTTGCATAATTGTGCTTTCTATTAATCTGTCTTTGCATTTATATTCAATTTCCTTTCTTCCAGTTCTTTCTTTATTATAATAATTTACCTTAGTATAGAGGGTTCTGACTTCTACAAATAGGTGGAGATTGTTGGGTATTGTCTCCACAATAACCTAGATTTGCATGAAGTCACCCTTGAACTAAGATGAATTAAGTTGTATTTGACATCTGTGCCCTAGTTGAATGTTTGCAGATTCTCAGTGCTAAGTGTAGACCAATGTCCGTCTACAGTGGATCAGGAACACAGGACCATTAAGTGTAATCCCTCACTGGGTGATCCAAAGTGTTGACTCATGTGTAGCCTCTCAATTTGGATACACTTTATGTTCTGACATTGGGAGAAATAGATGGAGATAGGGACAGATGGAAATTTTATCTAAAGTTCTTGAAAAAACTTTCTAAGGACAGTTCTCGAGGAGTAATCTCAGAGTTCTCGAGAAGTATGGTATAGTTCTCGAGAAGCTCAGACTCTACTTCTCGAGAAGTAAGGACAGTTCAAGAATTTCTCTATGTTAAGTTCTCGAGAAGTCAGTAAAGCTCTCGAGAACTATTCTATAAGTTCTCAAAAACTCAATTAAGTTCTCGAGAAGTATTCCTTTGATTCTTAAGTTGAGAAATTCAATCAAAAGTTGTTTAAAAGTAAGGTTCTCGAGAAGTCTTCTATAAGTTCTCGAGAAGTCCTCTATTATTTCTCGAGAAGAAAATTAGTTCTCGAGAACTATACTCTTGTGTTCTCGAGAAGTCCAACCCTTTCTAAAGAGATTAGTTTTCGAGAAGTCTCTACAGTTCTCGAAAACTCAGTTCATAGTTCTCGAGAACTATAATCACTTCTCGAGAACTAAGTCGGATTTTTTCCAGATAATTTCTTTTAAGTCCAGAATGGCCGGAATTTCAAATAACCCAACAGTATTGGTCCACGTGTCATCATTAATTATATTTCCAACCGTTAAGAGATATCCTATATAAGGTCTTGTCACTAATACATAACCCTAAGAAGGATTAAGAGAAATTATTGAGCGGATCTCGTACTTTCCAAAAAGCTCTGGTTCGGCCGATCTATTCTCAAGCTCGACGTCTTGAAGCCACCGCCACCGCTCTTATCAAGATCGATCCTAATCCTTTCGATCTAGAAGATCTACTTATTTAGTAAACGTTCTTTCTTCCTTGATTGAGTAGATTCAAGAATTTCTCAGGTCAGATCTACTAGTCTTCTTCAACAATTCTGAAAGGGCAGCAACTTCAAGAAGAAGTCCTAAAGTCTTATTTCTTGCAGATCTGAGAATATTTTTGTTTGTATCTTCAATCTCTATTTGTAAATCTTATAGGAGATTATTCTTCGAGTATAGGAGCATTGTGCTCCGAGTGGTAGGAAGTTTTTGTATCTTCCGAGTGTAGATCCATTTGGATCGAGTTTTGTAGGAACGTGGTTCCGAGGTGTAGGATTGGTTTGTAATCCGAGATAGTGGAGTAGCCGAGTTTAGTGATTTGCTAGATAGGTGAGGAAAGTGGACGTACCCAAGATCGCGGAACCAAAATAAATCTCTTGTCATCTGTGTGTTTTCTTGCTTACTTATTTATGCTAGTTGCTAAATTTTTTATTCCGCATTAGACACACATCTCACCTATTCACCCCCCTCTAGGTGATTTTTGTAGACAACTTACAACTTTCATTATATGATCCCACAGATCATTCTTTTGAAACCTTATTTGATCAGGTAGATATTCTGTACCTTCTTGGTAGTAGGCTTTGAATTTAGTCAGTTAATGAGAAATAGTCTTTTGAGAGGCTCCAATGGCTGTTTGGACAGCAGCTAGGTCTTCTTGTATTTGCTTTGATATTTCAGTTTTCAAATCAGTAGAAATACTTCCTAGTTTTTTGAGAATTTCTTAATGGGAGTCTTTGAGATTTTCATTTGACCTAAATTGATTTTCTAAAATATATCCTTGCTTGGTGGCAATGTCCTCAACTTCAGACTTTATTAGTTGTTGTTGCTCAGCCAAATATACAACAGCCTTACCTCCCTTGTGGAAGAAATCAGTCATCTCTTTCTTATGCAGATTGACTTCAAATCTGATGGATTTTATGTTTTGTGCCAGCTGAAACTGTAGGTCTTTATTTGATTCATCCACATATTTCTCTAAGGACTGCCTTTGTTCATCCAATTTGACTTGAGGTTGGACCAGTAATGAACTGAAATCCATGCTTGGAGCAGGTGGTGTTGTGACTGTGTCCAAGTCTTTCTTGTAGCCTGAGCCCTTTTTCCTTAGAGAAACCATTTTTCTCTTTTTATCCATGGAGGCTTATTCATCATTAGAAGATTGAGAGGAGATTTCTATATCTACAATTGCTTTACTAACTAGGGCATCCAGTAGCTCCTTCCCCTCAGTTCTTGGCAGTTCTTTTTCTCATATATGCTACTCCCCTTCAGTCCTTGCTATAGGTAAATCAAGAAATAGCTTTTCCACAGTTACCTCCTGTTGCATCTGAACAGGAGGAACAAGTTTAGTTTGGGAAACAAAAGGTTCTCCCTGAAAATCCAGATCTTTAAAGGAGATACTTACTTACTCATCTTGAGTTGTATCCTTCATCTACACATCTTGTGCTTCCTTCTTAGCAATCTCCAGTGCTTTTTTGTTTATATCTGATACAATGTCCATCACTTTATCAACAGCATACTCACTCTCCAGAGTAGCTACAGCAATGCCTCCCCCTTGGGCAGGAAGCTCAGATCGTTTAGTTTCTTGTACTGCTGGGTCTGGGTATTCTCCCCCTGGAGTGAAGGCTATCTTTTTCTTTGGGTGTTGACTGCTCTTTATTTGATCTTGAGATTCTTTTAGTTGTTGGTCTTTATCTGATCTGAAGACTACTTCCTCTTCAGAATCACTAGAGGATTCTTCTTGCTGAGTAATTTCTTTCTTTTTCTTATCTTTCTTGACCTTTTTCTGTAGAGGAGAAACCTCTTTGGTCAATACTCTATCCTATCTTGATAGAATACTTACATCCGTCCTCCTCATATGGTTTATCTTGGATCCTGGTGTTTGTTCATAACATCTGTTATTATTGAAGATAGACATAAACTTAGGATCCTAACAAAATTTGGTTTCTTTATTCTTTCATAGATCTTATCAAATACTATTGATGCCCAGTCTGTTTTGACATTGAATATGACCATTGTAATTAGATTGAACATGTAGAATGAAATTCTGTCATGTCCACTAGTCTTACAAAGAATCACCTTCACTACTATTTCAGAAAGAAACTTTCCTTGGGAATTCATCCCTTTCCGGGTAATGGATGATCCAACATTGGTATTAGGGTTCAACCTGCACCAACTTAGTGCATCTTTAGTCATGGATGGAACTATTTCATCATCATCCTTAACCATGGGAAGTTGGAGTGATTTCCTGATTGACTTTAGTGTTAGTTTCACTCGGGAATCCTAAATTGTCGCTTTGATCTTCTTCCCTTTAGTGTCCACAGTTGCTGATGAATAGAATTCCAGTACTTCCTTTCTCCAAATTCTTGTTTGTTCTCAGACCAAGAACTCCACACCATTTTCTGAAATTAGGGTAATTACACCCTGGATGTCTTGTGAAGCTGTCGTGAAACCCCACGAAAAAGATCATAACCTTCATTCACCTTGTCGTCCTTGTGGGGCGCCATTGACGAGAGAGAGATAGAAGAGAAGATAAGAGAAGTGAATATCTATGTCGACATAAGGTCTAGAGTCGAGAAATCTAAAGGCGTAGTCGACCAGATTTTGTCTCCCCCTATTTATAGTCTACTTGTAAAGGGTAGGTCAAAGGACGCACCTTACTTTGTATTAATACTTGTCGACATAGTTGTACATTTGTCGACATAAAAGACTTTGGTCTCGACAAAACTTGTTTTTAGTCGACATGTCTATGGGTCGACATATCTTTGTGTCACATATTTGTGTCAGTGTCGACACGGGCATGACATGTTTCGACATAGTTGTGTCGACACCTATTCTTCTGTCGACAAAAATACCGTTTCTGTGTTGACGCATCCTTTTTCTTTGTCTACACAACATACTGAGTGTGTCGACACAATTTGCTTATGTCGACACAAACTTTGTACTTAGACCAATTTCTTGAGAAAAAATGTGCTTACATATTCTACTTTGGAATGCTTGAGCTGACCTATTTTAGGTTCAACATACCTAATTCAATTTTAAAATAATTGAATTTAGTTTCATAAGGAGGTTTTGTAAAAATATCAGTAATTTGATTATTTGTGTTTACAAATTCTAGACTTATATCTTCCTTCTCCACATGTTCTCTTATGAAAGGAAACTTAATTTCGATATGCTTGGTTCTACTGTGTGATATAAGATTCTTAACAATAGAAATAACACTAGTAGAATAATAAAACAGTGGAATTTTACTTACCTTGATGTCATAATCTTCAAGTTGGTGCTTTATCCACAACAACTTTGGACAGCTACTGCCTTGAGCTACATACTCAGACTCAGCTGTTGATATAGCTACACTTGTATGCTTCTTGCTTCACCATGACACAAGCTCTCCACCTAGGAATTTACAAGTCCTGTAGTACTTTTCCTGTCTTATTTGCATCCTGCAAAGTCTGCATCTGAGAAGCCTGTTAATAAGAAATCTCTATTCTTAGGGTACCAAAGACCTAGATTAGGTGTGCCCATAAGATATCTCAAAATTCTTTTAACTGCAGTATAATGAGATTCGTTTGGGCAAGCTTGGTACCTAGAACAAACACATGTAGCATAAATGATGTCAGGTCTACTAGCAGTCAAGTAGAGTAGGGAGCCAATTATCCCTCTATACAAAACTCATCAACAGGTTTCCCTATCTCATCTTTTTTTATATGCATACTTGTTCCCATTGGAGTTTTCATGGTGGAGGCTGAGTCCATTCAATATTTCATAATCAACTCCTTGGTGAACTTAGAATGGGATATGGAAAATCCATCATCATTCTGTCTATCTTGAAGTCCCAAGAAGAACTTCAGCTCACTCATACTTCTCATCTCAAACTTCATTTGCATAAGTTTGGATAACATTTTTAAAAGGTTGTTTTCAGTAGATCCAAAGATAATGTCATCAACATATATCTGTACTAGGATTATCTTGCCTTTAGATTCCTTAAAGAATAGAGTTTTGTCTATATTTTCTCTAGAGAATTTATTCTCAATAAGAAAAGCAGACAAGGTTTCATACAAAGCCCTAGGGGCTTGTTTCAAACCATATAGAGATTTACTAAGCTTATAGACATAATCAGGATAATGAGAATGTACAAAACCAGAGGGTTGTTCAACATAGAATTCCTCTTTTTAGTCACCATTCAAAAATGTTGACTTTACATCCATCTGATATACCTTGAACCCTTGATAGGCAGCATAGGCAAAGAACAACCTTGTAGCCTCCAGCCTTGCCACTAGGGCTATGGATTGATCAAAGTCAATCCCTTCCACTTGCCTGTAGCCTTTTGCTACCAGTTTGGCCTTGTTCTTGATTATAGTGCCATTTGTACAACCCCGTGTTCTCCGAAGGGGCTCGGGCAACCAAGTCGGGTTAGCCCCGGCCCACCTATCCTAGGCGGGTTGGCCTCCAAGGTTCGCCCAGGCGGGTCAGCCTTGGCTCGCCTCTCCTAGGCGAGTTGGCATCTCGGGTCACCCAGGCGGGTCAGCCCCTGCCTGCCTCTCCTAGGAGGGTCGGCCTCCAAGGGTCCCCCAGGCGGGTCAGCCCCGACCCGCCTCTCCTAGGCGGGTCGGCCTCCAAGGGTCGTCCGGGCGGGTAAGCCCTGACCCATCTCTCCTAGGCGTGTCGGCCTCCAAGGGTCGCCCAGGCGAGTAAGCCCCGGCTGCCTCTCCTAGGAGGGTCAGCCTCCAAGGGTCACCCAGGCGGGTCAGCCTCGACCCGCCTCTCCTAGGCGGGTCGCCCCGGCTCGTGTTACAACCCGCATTTTCTCCAAATTTTTAAGCGCATCAGAGTATGAGAAAACATGCATCGTGATGTCACGTCGAGAAGGGGATAACTATTGACGCTCAGGCAAACACCATCTAACTAGACTATGAAAATTCATAAGTTTAATGATTGGAAAATTAGTTATATTTTAAAGGCCGTATCCCTCGGCTGAGTGGATCATCTAGTCCACAATTTAAAAACTATACTTATACGTTGCGGAAAATACTTTATTCATGTTTGACATCCTAAAAGAGTACATAAGTGTGCCTAGAGGACAACTTATACTATGCAGGACACTACATTTAATTTATACTATATATAGGAAAACGTTTTTTTACGTTATTTGGAAAATAGTGTTTGAGTTTTATAAAACATGTTGATCATGAGATATACTTATAATAGTGTTTTTAGGTTTAAAAGTAACTAGCAACCTAGCATAAATTATCCCAAGATCAAGTAGACTATCTCCATAAAAGGTAGCAGCAAAAAGATAACATATCTAGTATCAAGGTAAAACTACTAGTGGGCGCCAACAAACTAACACGAACCCACTGGCAAGTATGTATGTCTGTAAGAAAGAAGCACAAAACTACCTCACAAGACCAAGGAACTTTTCTCCACAGTACGAGAGACCATCAGCAACAGCACAGCACAACTAGCCGCCTAATCGGCTACTAACCAAAACCTGGGGCATTCAAAGAAGAAAAGAATACCTCAGCAAGCAAAAAAAAATAAGTTGAACGGAAATGTGAAGCTAAAAGATAAGCAAGAAGAGTAAGTAAACCGTAATAAACACCACTGTCCAAGGCAAGACAAAAAAAGAAAAGCACTATGTGCGAGGTGACAGCAACAACCCTGCCAAAAATCCTGCAGAGTTTACAAGGCTACCATGAGCCCAAAACATTGCACTCTACAAAGGAAGAGATGTCTAACACCCTAAGTTGTGAGAGATGGCAGTAGCAAAAACAACGCGGATCCGGGTTAGAGGCAAACTCAGTCCCCCAACCACCATTTCCAAGAAAAAAAGCTCAAGGGCTTACATGTGAAAGCACTAGGGACCTCCCACCAATTTGCCCAGCCCATACCTGGAACAAGATAAAAGTATGGACATGGCTAAGTCACATAACTTCACCACTATTATGAGCTTCAAACCACCACTACTAATCACAACCCACGATTCAGCCTTTGGAAAAACATAGCCGACAAGGAACCTCAAAACCAAAGGAAATTCACTTGGGAGAGAAAATCAAAGTAAGGGAAAAGCGTTTAGATGGCTCAACATTGCATGGCGTTGAGTGAGCCCCACTCACTCAACGCCTAAACAGACGGTGGCATTGAGTGAGGTAACCTCACTCAATGCCAAAGCAGTTATGGCGTTGAGTGAGGTTCACTCACTCAACGCCTTCTACAACACTGGCTGTGGCATTGAGTGAGCTAACCTCACTCAATGCTAAAACAGTTACGACGTTGAGTGAGGTTCACTAAGTCAACGCCTTCAACAACACTGGTTGTGGCGTTGAGTGAGCTAACCTCACTCAACGTTAAAACAGCTACGACATTGAGTGAGGTTCACTCACTCAACGCCTTAGCACATAGCCGCAAAAGCTAACTGCAGTGTTGAGTGAGTCCACCTCTCTCAACGCCAAAACAGTTATGGCGTTGAGTGAGGTCGAATCACTCAACGCCAAAATACTTAACAGCAAGAAAGGGGTGCGGTGTTGAGTGAGCCCCGACTCACTCAACGCAAAAATACTTAACCGCAAGAAAGGGCTGCGGCATTGAGTGAGCCCGCCTCCCTCAATGCCTAAACCGTCATGGCGTTGAGTAAGGCCCACTCACTCAACGCCATCCCACATAACCGCACGGATTGGCTGCGGCGTTCAGTGAGTCCGCCTCACTAAATGCCTAGACAGCCATGGCGTTGAGTGAGGTTGACTCACTCAACTCCACGATACTTTGCCGCAAAAGAACAGACCAAGAGGCTATGGCGTTGAGGGTGTTGAGTGTGTGCACCACACTCAATGCCAAGCCTAAGCAGACCCGGCGTTGAGTGAGTGCACCACACTCAACGCCAAGCGCAAGCAGACCCGGCATTGAGTGTGTGCACCACACTCAACGTGAAACCCTGAATTAATCTAATCATTTAGACTAAGGACAGGGGAGGCTTCTACTACAAGCACAATACATGCAAGCACATATTCATCCAAACCTGAGCCTAAGCAAGATAGATTTTGCATAAAATTAAACTATAGCTTTTCTCCTCTACCCGACTACAACTATTGTATAGGAAAATCGACCAAACCATCAACCCTTACTAAGCCAGAGTACAAGGCTTCTCTACTAATAGTTGGAAATTATACCCGGTTTCAAGCAAAGAAATGGGTTTCAAACCTAGGGCTAATCGGGCTTTATGAACATTGCTAAAGTATAAACAAAGCTTTCTACGGCCGCAAGAACAAAGAGATAAAAAATATACAACGGGAGAAAATTACTCGGCAAGGGCAAGAATACCATATGCCTCGATTTCTTGCGAAGCTTGGTCGGCCTCCCTTTTTCTCACTCGGCACCAGCAGCAACAACACCTAAAGCAGAAATCTTGATCTTTAATGGCGGAAAAGGAAAACCCAAGAAATTTGAGACCCCTAGAAACACCTCGAAAACTGAATTTCTTACCGTAGGAATGAAGGTCTAAGCGAGAGCAATCCAAATCCGCTTTTGGAATCGAATTCCATCCACAAACGCTCCCGGAATCGGCGTCCGAAGGGGAGCAGTTCCGATAGTTTCTCTGTTTTCCGCGAATAGGCACAGCGGGCGGGGGAAGAAAGTGAACAGGAGCGGTTTCTTTCTTCTCTAAATCATACCTATCCTATTTATAGCACCCTCTTGATCTTAATTAGCTAATAAATTAATTAAGGTATAATAAGACAAGGCAAAACCCCCAAGCACCCGCACCCTTTCAAAATAATAATTAATATAATATTTATTAAATAGTTTTATTTTTCATAAAATACAAAACGACGTGAAAACCGAACATCCTCAGAATTTGACGAAATTCACACCGTAGCTAAATATCCACGCTACGAACACAATGGCGAAGTCAAAATTAACTTTCGACGAACAGAACTCGAATTATACCCACCCAAAGTCAAACACAAGCATCACCCGAGAGGCCACACCGGGTCACCCAAAATGACTCGGCTTGCTAGGGAGATCTTGCCAATAGGCTACAAAATAGGCCATTCAGTTCTAAGGAGTTAAGACCACACTCCACAGATGACACAATCTAAGAAAACGCGTCGACATAATGCCAAACGAGAATTAAATAATCGCAGAAAAATCGGGAACGTTACAGTCACTCCCACTAAAAGAAAGTTTCGTCCCGAAACTTTACGCACAACACCTCTACTATAGAAGGAAAAGTAACAAGCCAAACATTATAAGAAGAAAACATACAAATCCAATCAGGGGAACTGTTGAGGGTGAGCCTCCCTCATAGCTGACTCTAACTCCTAAGTCGCGCTTTCCAAATCCTGATTCTTCCATAGAACTTTGACCATCGGGATGGACTTCCTCCATAGTACCTGATTTTGAGTGTCCAAAATGCGGACCGGTACTTCAACAAAAGAGTGATTAGGCTCCAACTGGGGCACAACATCCAAGACTTGCCCACTGCTATGCTCACACTTTCGCAATTGGCTTACATGAAATATATTATGAACACCTGGGAAGTTTGCTGGCAAATCCAACCTATATGCTTACACGCCAATCCGTTCAACAATCTTAAACGGGCCCACATACCTCGGGTCCAATTTCCAATTCTTACCGAACCTCTTTACACCAACCATTGGGGAAACCTTAAGAAACACAAGGTCCACTACAGAAAACTCCAAGTCCGACCTGCGCCGATTGGCGTTCTTTTCATCTCTCTCCTGAGCTATACGAAGCTTTTTTCGAACAAGCTTCACTGCGACTTCCATCTCCTCGAGCGCATCCGGACCCAACAAGGGTCTCACCTGCCTCAGCCCAAAATAGGGGAGTTCTGCAGTGCCTCCCATACAAAGCTTCAAACGGAGCCATTTGCAAACTTTCTTGAAAACTGTTATTGTATGAAAACTCCATAAGTCGCAACCGCTCATCCCACGCTCCGCTGTGGTCTAAGATGTAGCATCTGATCATATCCTCAACTATCTGTTTCACCCGATGCGTCTTCCCATTGGTCTGTGAGTGGTAAGAAGTAGAATACCTCAGATCTATACCCAAACCCTCCTGCAGACTCTGCCAAAAGCGAGAAGTAAACCAGGAGTCTCGATAAGAAATGATGGTAACAAGCAGACCGTGCAATCTGATGAACTCATTCAAGTACAGCTCTGTTATGTTCTTCATCGGGTAATCAATCTTAGACGACACGAAGTGAGCACACTTTGTCAGTCTATCCACTATAACCCAAACTTAATAAAATCGTCTTGGAGATATCGATAAGCCCGTAATGAAGTCCATAGAAGTACTTTCCCACTTCCAAGTCGGGATCTCTAACGGAGTCAACTTGCCACCAGGCCTTTCGTGATCGGCCTTCACACGCTTGCAAGTTTAGCACTCAGCAACAAATCGTTCTATATCACTATTCATCCAATACCACCAGGCGATTTGCTTCAAATCATGATACATCTTTGTAGATCCTGGATGGTAGGAAACACTGGATCCATGAGCCTCTCTGCATATCATACCCCATATGTCACCAACAGCAGGGATGCAAAATCTACCGCGGTACTTCAAAGTACCTGCATAATCGATAGAAAAATCTGGCAACTCCCCTCTCTCAGTTTTGGAGTATAAGTGCAGAAGGTCTGGATCATCCTTCTGGTGCAACATAGTAAGAGAAATCAAAGACGGCTCTGCCACTGCCAAACTGCTTTTCATGTCACAGCATCCCACTGAGATATACATAAGAAGGAACTCTTCCACTAAACGATTGCCAGAGAGATTAAAGATCTTCCCAGTCTTCCGGCTCAGGGCGTCGTCCACCACATTGGCCTTGCCTTAATGATACTGGATCTCCACATCATAATCGGCCACATACTCTAGCCACCGCCGCTGGCGCAGATTCAACTCCTTCTGCGTGAACACGTACTTTAGGCTCTTATGATCAGTGAAGATCTTGCACTGAGCCCCATAAAGTAAATGCCTCCACAGCTTCAACGCATAAATCACCGCTGCAAACTCAAGGTCATGTGTAGGGTGATTCCTCACATGAGTCTTCAATTTTCTTGACCCATACACAATCACTTTTTCAGCCTGCATCAACACGCAACCCTGACCAACATACGAAGCATCCATGTACACATCATACTCCACACCCTCAGTAGGTAGGGTCAGAACAGGAACAGTGCACAATCTATTCTTTAGCTCAATGAAGGCTTCTTCGCACTTCTCGCTCCAAACAAAGGCAGCTTTCTTCTGAGTCAACCTGGTCAAAGGGGTAGCAAGGGTAGAGAAACCCTCCACGAACCTCCTGTAATAGCCGGCCAACCCTAGGAAACTCCTGATCTCCTTGGGCGTGCCCGACCTGCTACAATCCATCACTGCTGTGATCTTTTCCGGGTCGACCGAGATCCCATCCTTGTTTGCCACGTGGCCCAGAAATGAGACCTGAGGCAACCAAAATTCACACTTGCTTAGCTTGGAGAATAACTTGTGATTCTTCAACTCCGATAGAACCAAGTACAGATGCTGCTCATGCTCCTCAGCGCTGCGAGAATAGACCAACACATCATCGATAAAAACAACAACGAACTTGTCTAGAAAATCCTTGAACACCCGGTTCATCATATCCATGAAGGGTGATGGTGCGTTTGTCAATCCAAACGACATCGCCAAGAACTCAAAATGTCCATGCCTCGATCTAAACGCAGTCCGTGGAATATCTGCCTCACTCTCTTAGCCAAACCCTTGAGCTGATAGGTGGCTATCATCACTCTCTTATCATCTATAATACCGGAGTACGAGAACATCTCCTCTATGGAAATCAGCCAATCATCTATGACCATGAAATTTGCCTTCCTATCATAAGTAGGAGGGCTAAGTCTCTGAAACTGCGAGATAAATGCCATCTCTGCTGGCACCACCACTAGAGGTCTCAGGGGCACATGAGGAGGAGGAACAGCTAACTCCCTTGCAGGGCCTTGCACTCCCTGAGTCTGCCCTGCCACAACTGCTACCAGAGACTAGATCTGGGCTCGCATCTCCACCATCTGCCTGCTCAAGGAATCGCTACTCTTTCCCAGGCTCTCGATCACTGCATCATTCTACGCTCCAAATGACTCACCCTCGGACATGGGGAGTCGACCTCGTCGAAGGACATCTTTCCATCCTAAAATCATAACAACATTAGTAAGATCCTAGTACAATAGCTACAACTAACTACAAGTACAAACAATACATACATAAATATGAACTTAAAGCTGCTAAACTTGCTCTGGGAGTTTATATTTAAAGGAATTGATGTTATGCGCGCCTAACCTAGGATGGTTTACCACCACCTTTCTAACTCTTGTGCCTAGATCGGGAATGCATATGATGGCGGCAACCCCCAATGTGTTAAAGTTGAAGATGATCACGGCGACGGCGATGACGTTCTCCTACATATTGACGATGATGACGGCGACGACGATGACATTCTTTTCCATGATGAAGATGAAGACTACTTATGTGGAACTACATGAGATTAAGGCTTTTAAAACATTATTTAGTTTATTTCTTTTTGCATTTTATTTCCATTACGTAACGTTTAAAGACATTTAATATTGTTTTTATTTTTATTTTAGTGGGCTGCACATAGCCTATGCATGATGTGAAGCCTAAATATAGGTATGGACATTCATGATTTTACTTAGTGAATGATAAAATATTGAAAACCCTAATCCTATCTTTAGTCTCCTTCTCCTTCTTTCTCCTTGGCCGCCCCCCTCTCTCCCTCTTCCTCTTGGCCGCCAACCTTCCTCATCCTCCCCCCTTTGGCCTCTCGGCCTCCTCTTTCTACTCCTCTCCCTCTCGTCCTTCTAGTATCCCGACATCTCCCTCCTCCATAAACTTCAAGTTCGGCCATCCTACACCATAGCCGCCAACAACCTCCTCCTCCTCCACCAAACCCGACCACACTCCTTATCCCCCTCACAAAACCGAGCAGCCTACCACCATCAGATTTCCTGAGCCCCTCTTTCCCCTAAGCCGCCGGCCACCTCTCAACTCTATCTCCCAAGGTTTGGCCACCACTCTCCAGCCGACCCCCCTCTTCCAAAACCCAAACCGAACCACCACCCTTATTCCACCTCCAAACCCGACCCACATCCGCACCCCAAACGTCCCCTTTTCAAGATAGAAATCGGCCAAGGCAAGATCTCGTTTTGTGGCTTTTCCTCCATCCCGGCGTGAAGCAAAGGAAGCGGGCAAGTTTCTCTCCATTCGGCGACACTCCGACGGAGCCGCGGAAGAACGATCCTTGAGAGTGAACCAGAATCATCTATTCTGGTAGGGTAACGATATCTTCTACCTCTTTTATGTATGATCCCATTATAATTAGATTTTCATTTTGGTGGAATACTTCTACGTTATTTTGGACTCGTTTTTTGTCGTGGTTTTTCATTCCAATAGCTTAAGTTGTTCTTCTAGTTGCTTAATTTTCCAAGAGGTTTGGCAAGCCTCGTTTTCATTTTGTTGGGAGAGATCTACCATTTCCGAACCGAACCTTTCGGTAGATCTCTTTTGGTACAACCATCGCTCGGTCGGACCCAATATTGGTCCTTTTTGCTTGAGAGAATGACGACCTATAGTCGTTTGTTCGATCTTAAAATGGCATGGCTACCGTATGTTAGTAATAATTGATAACGTTGTTCGTGAGCGTGCTGCGTTTAATTATTTGTGTGAGCATAATAGTGTAAATAGAGAAGCGTACGTGTTATTCCCTTTGTCGTTATCGCATTGAACACCGTGGCCTACATCAATTTGTTATCAGAGGGAGGTTCACATCAATTTCCCAATTGACACCCCTCCCCCAATTTTTAGGACATTGTCACGCACTTCGTATGCACACCTCAGAGTCAAAAATTACAAAAAAAAATATGGGGTCTGCCAATAGTCAGCTAAATTTTATTTTCAGCAATTAAAAAATCAGAAAAAAATTAATTAATAATCTCCATATTTTTGCCAGCAAGAATATAAAAAAAAAATTTATATATTATTTTGAAATATTAGCGGGAACAAATCTATCTTTGAAAATAAATAGGACCAGGCTACTTTCTACTTTGCGTGTGCACCGGTTCTGGTTGAGTGTTTTCTCCGATTCCCTCTGAAATGGCCCATGAAGTCAACGTCTCCCGAGGAAAAACTATAAGTTCCAATAGGAATGTAGGGAAATCTGTCCATTCCCCAATAACGGATGAGATTATTTCTTTAGTTGCTCAACTAAAGGCTAGTCAAGTAGCACCGCCACCGCGCACCTCTAGGCGTGTTAGGATTCCTGCTCCGACATATGATGGGCTAGGTGGACCGCAAGCGTTTCTATGTTGGGTGAAAGACACGGAGCATTATTTTGAGCAATATCATATTGTGGATCCCCACAGGATTCCCATTGCGAGATTTCAACTCTTTGGTCGAGCCTATACCTTCTGGAAAAATGAGGAGAGACGTTTAGGGATGCCCTCCGTCGACTCACTTGTCGGTTGACAGATTATGAAGAATTATTTAATGGATGAGTATTACCCTCCATACTGCCTCTTTCAGTCTTCCGATGATCTGAGTGAATCGCCGCCTAAGGTTTTGCTTACATCGAATAAGTACGTCCCCCCGTACTCCTGTACTAGGACGTCTCATGTTGTTATTCCTCCCTTCCAGGGCACTAAACCCGTTTATGATTATAGGAGTGACCGTAAGACTCACGCTAAATCCTTGCTCCGCCAAGATCAGACTATTTCGAGCACAAGTGCACATACCGATGAAGGAAACGAGAATCTTAGGACCCTTGTCCCTAGTTCAATAGACGTGATTGCTAGGAATGCCATGAGCCCGCGGGGTGATAGTGTTCCTATCAGCATGATTGAGCCTGATACTGTGATTAGGGTTGTGCCTGTCACTGAGGACGAGGCTATTATCACTAACGATTGTAGCGACATTGAGGAGATTGGTTACCCTAGTGACCTAGATGAGGATTTATCCTTTGAGGAATCATCTCCACTACCCTTCGATGACATTTCTGGGCCATCCACCTTGACCGTTGTGGAGAATTTTGATGAATCAAAGTCGATTGAAATTCTTGCTGAATCGGAAGAATTATTTTATGCTGATAGCTTACCCATTTGTTATGTAGACGATGGTATGTTAGGACTCGAGCGGGTTATTTTTAGTCCGAAACATAATGTAGTGCTCACACATGAGGAATCACCTCCACTTCCCCTCACCGATGTTTTTGAAACTATTACTGAGTCTGATTTGGGTGAACTATCTAGTGAGTTGATAGAGTCACCATGTGTCGAATGTTTCTCTGATAGCGAGTTAGGTGATGACGAGCCAGTTGAGTTTTCTGTGAGGGAAAATCTTCTATTTGATTTTTTTGTTGATTTGGGTGGCTTGCACCCGGAGGATTTTACTTGGACGATAAATCCATATTTTGACATTGAGGATGACTTAGCTCCTCCTCCGGAATCTATCGATGTTCCCATTTGTGAGATTTGTACTGTTACTGATGTCGTGACTTATGAGTTGGAAGGATGTCCTAGCAAGAGAGTTATCTTTTTGGAAGACGATATAGAAGTAGACCCGGATGAGAGTCCCCTGATGCTAACTCCGTTGCGTGAATTTAAATGCGATCTTAACACTCTCCCGGTTTTAGTATTACCGACTCTCCCTCCTGATATGTTGACCCGTCCAGCGGATCCTTTCGGACATGAATTTATTTTGCATGATTTGAGTCATGCTATTTTATCATCCATGCTGGACCCTCCTTGGGACATGTCTCATAGTGTGATAATAGAATTCGTGTTTGGTCATGATGAATGTCTAATTAATTTGGTATCCACTCGACTTTCTAAAACTAACCAAATATCATAGAGTACGTTAAGGATATGGCCATCTTTTGCGCCACCGGATTGCATTCAGTTAGTACCACCTAATTTCATTCTACTAGAACCCCCGGATGTAGCCCCGTTTGTGCCACCTATTCGCATTCTGTTGGTAACTCCAGATCTCGTTGGGTTGGTGCCTCCGGATGTAGTTCCGCTAGTGCCACCCTATTACTTTCTGTTAGCGCCACCATATTTAGTTCCCTTTGTTCCATCTCAAGTAGTTCCGCTATCGCCATTTTACATATCATGTAGGTCTGTAATATTATTTGCCTCTCACGCTTTCATTATACATAAGCACTGTAAGGAAACGCTAGTCACACACATGTCTTCTTATCAATATATCGCTAACTTACATAAGAGGGAGTCTCCCTATAAGGTTTTTTTTTTACTCTTGGTGTTTCTCGTCCCTGAATGGATGCCTTCGGGCACTATAGAAACGTTGGCGATTCGGCAAGTAAGAACTTTTCGGATTTTTAATCAATTAAGAGAAACAACATATCTGTTGAAGTTAACCACTGAATTGGGTAATTCCCCTAGTTTAAATGTTTACAAATTCAGGCATTGTGTTTTTCCACCTTTTGAAATATCTAACTCTAAGTTTGGTGCCACTATATTTTCATTTTGGTTGGGGGTGAGCTTGTTCTTGGATCGTTCTCTCCATTGGTCTCCAACGGAGGTACGTTGACGGTTGATGCAGAAATTTTTCCTCTTTATTTTCCTAATGCATTTCCCAAGTTCCGCAGGAAAATCTTTTTGCTAGACAAATTCATATTTGGTGTTTTGCTCTCCTCTCCAAGCGGTGGCATTCAGTGTTATGTGATACGATGGTGTTCTCGCCCGGTCTCCGGAGACCCTTGGATTCCGGACTCGGAGATGGTTCTTTCGGATGATGTTCTTCGGCTCCAGCACCTCCATACCAACTCATCGGAGATGAGTTATTTTGAGCGGGGGATGATTGATGGCGGCAACCCCCAACGTGTTAAAGTTGAAGATGATGACGGCGATGGCGACGACGTTCTTCTACATCTTGACGATGATGACGGCGACGGCGAAAGCATTCTTCTACATGATGAAGATGAAGACTACATGATGTGGAGCTACATGAGATGAAGGCTTTTAAAACATTATTTAGTTTATTTCTATTTGCATTTTATTTCCATCATGTAATGTTTAAAGACATTTAGTATTGTTTTTATTTTTATTTTAGCGGGCTGCATGTTGAAGCCAAAATTGACCTCAACAAATGTTCAAACAAGGGTGTAGCCAATGCCTACTCCTCTCAAGCCCTGCCCCTCGACTGGTAGCTAACGACCTAGAACTAACCCAAAGCCTCAGCAGGAAGGTCCCACCCCACACCTGGAAGATCTCTGAGAGCTTCCCCTCCAAAGCCAAAAGCTGGGCTGGGAGCTCCTCAAAAAGCACTAGAGATTTAGAGAAAAATGAGATTCTGCCTTCTTAGAATCCCTTACGGGTCTATTTATAACCTTTTGTTGACCTTAAGTTCCTGAAATACCCCTGGCTAGTCTGCCAATAGCAAAATTCTGGTGTCTGATAAGTGTTAAATACATCCCCTGAGGGTATAAGGGTAATTTTACCCGGGGGTAATTAAGACATTTTACCCTAAACCCGGGACCCACTCGGCGAGAGGTTTGTGCCGAGAACCCTCTCGCCTTCCTTTGGCGGAAGCACAAATATAAGTGTCAAGTCTTACGCTGAGCCAGCACCCGCCTTCTCGCCGGCTCTGCCGAGAGCAGGTCACGGTTTACCGAAGGTGAACGCTTCTCGCCTGCCTTTAGGCGGGAGCTGCTCCTTGACGGGAGCTCCTCTAATCTTGACGTTGTCGCTGGATGCGGTGTTGAGTGAGTGGATCCCACTCAACGCCCTTGCTTCTAGATGCGGCGTTGAGTGAGTGGAGCTCACTCAACTCCCTTGCTGCTGGACGCGGCGTTTAATGAGTGGAGCTCACTCAACGCCCTTGCTGCTAGACGCTGCATTGAGTGGGTGGAGCTAACTTAACGCCCCTGTTTATGGCCATGGCACTGAGTGAGTGGATCTCACTTAACGCCCCTGTTGATGGCCATGGCGCTGAGTGAGTGAAGCTCACTCAGCGCCCTTGCTGATGGCCATGGCGCTGAGTGAGTGAAGCTCACTCAGCGCACTTGCTGATCATGACGCTGAGTGAGTTGAGCTCATTCAGCGCCGCGCCTTCTCGCCCGCTTCTGGCCATGGGCGGGATCTCTCCTGCTCCTAGGCGAGAAATCCTCCGGTGCGAGAGCTCTTCTAGTCTTCAGGCCCGGGCTAACTTGGGGCTGGTCCAACCCCGACCGTTGATGCCTCTAAGCCCCACCCAGCGAATTTGGGGTTGTACACAATCCCCGCTCCTTTTGAGATAGCCCTGCGCTCGAAAAGACATGTCCAACCAAGCAATATTCGCTGGGCACGTGTAATTTAAAAAGGAGAATCTTTTGGTGGGCCATACCACGGCTATATATACGCGATGATAGACAGCCGAAAATCTACCCCTAACCGTTGTTGCCCCTCTGAGATTTCGCGCGACCTCGCGATGCTCCCCAAACAAGCTGGTAAGCCACTCTCGCAGAATCTTCAGGAACGTATAAAGGCGGAGCAAGCGCGGGACCTTGCCAATAGCGCCCTAGTGGCTCCTTGGCTGGCGAGAGAAGCAGCCACCGTGGAGCCTCCGCCATCGTCGAAAGAGAAGAAGAGGATGAAGAAGATGAAGAAGGCCCCTCGAGACCCCTCGCGAGAGCACCGAGCCTCTCCCACTCCATCCTCGGGTCGTGCGGCCGATCCTCTTCTGCTGCAAAGGGTACGTCTCGCTGACTAACGGACTGCTATACTCGAAAACTGGTCACTGAACCTTTCCTAGCAGGTCGTCCCGGAAGCCGGTGCTGAGCTTCTATTGGTGCCCCGGGACTCTTTGACGTCTCGCCCGCCTGAGGATCAGCCTTAGGATCCAGAAAGAGCTTCCGCCGATGGTTTGGGACCTCTAGGTAGCCCCTCCTTTTTTGGTCCGCTTTTCTTTTGGTCGTTCTAACCCTTGGGTGGGGCTCTCGCAGCACCTGCTTCCACCTGCCCAGGTCTTACCTTGCAGGAGACTGTTGCAGAGGCTGTCCCCTGCGGCAATCCAGCAATCAAACCTCACCCTTCCGCAGGTGAGGCGCCTGCCGACCGATCCCTGACACCAGAGGTAGACTGTTCTGAGAGGGAGTGTGACCCTCCCCAGACTTCGGGCCCTGCGGAGATTATGGCGCGCGAAATCTTCCGTCCTGTCCGTGGAAAGCCCCTCCATCTCTTGTTTGGGAGGGATGCCGAGGGAGAACCCGAGCCCTCTCGCCTTCCCCCGGCCGACGGCTCTCGCAACGGTGCTGGTATGCCAAATATTGTTGCTGCCCTTACCTTGCTCTCGTACTGACTGCCAGATTGCCTTCTTAGGAGATCCGGCCTGCGATCGGGAGCTGACGAGGACGAGGACGATGAAGGGGATCGAGAGGAGGATGGAGACAGCTCTCCCTTCCCCTCCTCTGACTAGATGGAAGAAATCCTGATTGGCGCGGGAAGCCTGAGAAGGAGAGGGAAAAGGGTCGCGACCATCCACTCTAAACTTGCCCGGCGGGAGCAGGCCCAGGCCTATGCGGTGAGAGAGTTCCGCAGGTCGGTGGAGCAAAGGCTGGAGGCCCTGGAGCGAGTTTACTTTCTAAGCGAGGCGGTGCGGCCGGGCAGCCTTACTCTAGGATCTTCTCCCGGGAGGTGCCTTGCGCGGATACGAGACCAAGCACGCCGGATCAATCTAGGGTACACCATGCTCTCCTCCTACTTCAACCCACTGGCGCCTCCGAGGACCCGATAGCGAGAGCGAGGACGCTGGCGTTGGGATCCTTATTCTTGATATCTCGCCTCTCCTTACCTCTGGCCTTCCCTTCTCGCCATGTACCATGTTTTTTAATTATTTTTTTCTTTATTGTTTTGATTCGTGGACTGCTTGCGATCTTATGAACTGCTTTCATTGATTAATTGTCATTATCGCTCTTATCTTAGGTCTCGCTTAGCGAGAACGTTCCTCGCTTTCGCTTCTGGCGTACCGTTCGACCCTTACGCGAACTAGGGTTGTCGATCAGTCACTATCAATTTGGGAGGGGGACCGAGGCGCTGTTGACTTAGGGCGTTACAGCTGTACCTCCGCCTCCCTTTCCGAGAAAATCATCATTCATCACAACGTTCTATAAATTGGTGGATTCACCCACCACATTTATTTCTCTGATCCGGAACCTCCCCCTCACATTTTTTGCTTTCGCGCTCTGCAGAGAACGTCCGTCTCTCGCCTCACTTCCCTTGCTATTTCGCCTTTTAACATTTTAGTCACGATGTCTAGTGAGAATGAGGGATGTTCTCATTGCGCGGAAGCTTTCCGGAGGCACCGATTTCCGTCGTGTCATCTGACCTTGGACAAGTACTAGTTGATCACGTCCCGATACTTTCCCGCCAACTTCACCGTGAGAAACCAAGACAACAACGATAGGGTGAACACTGCGCGAGAGGCAGAGCTCGCGATCCCCCTCCAACACTTCGAGGTGGGCTTTCGCCTCCCTCTTTGGCCAGAGATGTGCCTCGCCCTTCGCTACTATGGGGTCATTCTCGCACAGCTGAATCCGAATTCGGTCGCCATCCTCGTAGTGTTCATCTGCTACATACGATCCGAAAGGATAAAGTTCAACCTCTCGATCTTCCGAAAGCTGTTTACCTTCCGCGCGAAGGGAGGAGTCTTCTTCTTCTCTGGGCAGCTACATAAAACAACCCGTCTCGCCAACAAGCATCATTATTGGGGCGAGAAATTTGTTTTTGTCTTCGGCAACTTCGGGAATGTCCCGCTTGCGCCGGTTCAATATGAGGATGCCGCTTAAAAGCCGACCTCCCTGGGGTCCCGTGAGGGCGCGCTCCTCGAATTCTTTGGGACCAAGGAGTTTGACGTCCCCTTCCTTTGGCGGGACGTCGACTCTCTTTTCCCCGTTCCTCCTAGTGAAGGTGAGATTTCTCCTATTTTTCTTTTGTTCGTTGTTTGCCCATCCCTCCTTGATGCTGAGTGTTATTCGTTGCCTTTGTAGCAGAGCGGGAGATCCCCTTGCGCCAACCCTTCCCCGAGACGCCAACGACCGAAGGCCAGGTTGCGGGAGATCCGTTGGCTCTCGTGAAGTCTGGGGCCCGCGCTTGCCGGGACGAGCCTGCCCCACCTAAGTCGTCTGGTGCCGTTAAGCGAAAACTCGGCGGCTTCTCGTCTCAACGGGTGAAGAGGCCGAAACCGTCCGCCACCGAGAAGGGGAAGTCTAAGATGCCTTCGCCCGCCCGACCTCTTCTGCCGGGCAAGTCTTTTGCCATGATTTTAGTGTCGGTCAGCGAGATGAGGGACATCCCCAGGAGCAGTGTAGGGGCCCCTACCGAAAACCCTCCGGCCACGGTCAAGGCGGGTGGAGAGGTGGGCGCCGAGATAGTGGCTGCCGCAAGCTCTGCCCAACCTCCGCCCAACCCTGTACCGAAGGGGCACAAGAACTTTGGCATGGGCGTGAAGAGCCTAGACGCCGAAGGGAAGCCCTTGCTGCAATGGGACCCAGAGGCCAACCGAGTTTCCCTCTCGACGCTGCTCCCAATCTAGGAAGAGGGCGACGAGGTCATCGGCGAGGTCTTCACGCTGGGCTACGACCTCTACATCCGGGAGTTTGCGGGCCTGTAAGACCAAATGTCCACTCGCCTCCTCGCTTTCGATTCCATCCGGGCCCTGATGCGTGGGTTCAGCTTCCGCACATGTGTGCTCGCCGAAGAACCACCATCAACCGAAACTTCCTTGACATGTACAAGGGAAGAGAGGAAGCGGTGGCTCAGGTGGCGGCCCTGAAGACCGAGCTGGAGGACTCCCAACGCCTGTTGTCCATGCGCCCGGCGGAGGAGGTATGCAAGACCCTTTCCAACCTTAGTTCTCGCCTATGAGATCCATACCTCCGTTCTCGCCGCTGATAAAACGCTCTTATGCAGGACTCTCCGCAAGTCATAGTGCTTCGCGTGCGACTGGCCGGGGTGGAGTGCGAGAATGCCATGCTGAAGGGCCAAGTCAAGCGCCTGGAGACGGCGGCAGCTGCGGTCCCGCTCCCTCCCACGCTCGATGAAAGGCTGAAGATCTGAAATTATTCCGAGTACGACATCGACAAGCTCTTGCAGGTCAACGCCCAGGAGATGACCAAGTTGATGATCGAGACGTTGCGGGTCGTGGGATGCTTGGCGAGGGTGGCGAGACCCAAACCGCTCCCCAGCTCATCCCCTAACTCTTCGAGCCTATCCCGAAACCCCCAGGCGCGCCCGACTCTCCTCCCTCGGACGTCCCGAAATTTCCCGCGGCTGTTGGCGAGACCTCATGGGAGAGCTCGGGCGAGAGCTCCCGCGGAAGTCCAAGTGGGGACCCCAGTGGGAGCTCGAGCGGATATAGTGCTTCCTCTTGAGGGGTTTCTTTTTCTTCTCTGTAATGAGCGAGACGCTCTGATTTTTGTAAGACTGTATTCCATTTATAATATAAATGTAACTTTGCTCCCCTCTCCCCTCTTTTTTTTTCTTTACTGTTAAAAAACAAATGCTGTTCAAGATTGTTTCCGCCCGGGGGCCCCCGGCCCCCCCCCCCACTAGGATAGTCTCTCTTAGCGGCCGATAAGTGAGAATCTGCCGAGAACTCAAAGTTCTGACACGTCGCTCCCGCCTTTTGCCGAGAACCATTTACGATAATTGTCATTCATAGGCTGAGGGAAGACCGCCCCTCCTTACCTTGCGCGAACGATCGGTCTCCTCGCATAGGCCCGCCCGGAACTTCGCTTAGCAAGATACCTCAACAAGGATCTCCTGGCCGAAACCTCCCCTGGCCGAAACCTCTCCTAGACGAGACCTCATCTGACCGAAACCGCTCCTGGCCGAGACCTCTCCTTGACGAGACCTCTCCTGGCCGAGACCCTTTTTGGGTCTGTCCTTAGGATGCTTTTTGCCTAGCCTAGAACATCCGTGTCGAGATATTTCTAAACACTAAACCCGTCCCCCATAGGCGGGCCTTCAGTCCTGCTGGCTAGATCAGAGCCTGCGCAGCGGTTCTACCTGGTGCCAAGCTGAGCTCCGGGTGTTGATGAAGATTCCTCAAACCAAACTTCTCCCCCACAAGCGAGCCTTCGGACCTGCCAGCTAGATGAGAGCCTGCGCACCGGGTCTACCTGGGGCCGAGCTAAGCTCGGGGTGTTGATGAAGATTCCTCAAACCAAACCTACCCCACAGGCGAGCCTTCGGACCTACAAGCTAGATGAGAGCCTGCGCAGCGGGTCTACCTTGGGCTGAGCCGAGCTTGGGGTGTTGATGAAGATTCCTCAAACCAAACCTCTCCCCCACAGGCAAGCCTTCAGACCTGCCAGCTAGATGAGAGCCTGTGTAGTGGGTCTACCTAGGGCCGAGCCGAGCTCGGGGTATTGATGAAGATTCCTCAAACAAAACCTCTCCCCCACAAGCGAGCCTTCAGACCTGTCAGCTAGATGAGAGTCTGCGCAGCGGGTCTACTTAGAGCCGAGCCGAGCTCGGGGTGTTAATGAAGATTTCTCAAACCAAACCTCTCCCCCCCCAGGCGAGCCTTCGGACCAGCCAGCTAAGTGAGAGCCTGCACATCGGGTCTACCTGGGGCCGAGCCGAGCTCGGGGTGTTGATGAAGATTCCTCAAACCAAACCTCTCCCCCATAGGCGAGCCTTCGGACCTGCTAGTTAGATGAGAGCCTGTACAGCGAGTCTACCTGGGGCCGAGACGAGCTCGGGGTGTTGATGAAGATTTCTCAAACCAAACCTCTCCCCCACATGCGAGCCTTCAGACCTGCCAGCTAGATGAGTGCCTGTGCAGCGGGTCTACCTGGGGCCGAGCTGAGCTTGGGGTATTGATGTAGATTTCTCAAATCAAACATCTCCCCCACAGGCGAGCCTTCGGACCTGCCAACTAGATGAGAGCCTTCGCCATGGGTCAACCTGGGGCCGAGCCAAGCTCGGGGTGTTGATGAAGATTTCTCAAACCAAACCACTCCCCCACAAGCGAGCCTGAGTATCTGCAAGCTAGATGAGAGCCTCCGCAGCGGGTCTACCATGGGCCAAGACGAGTTCGGGGTATTGATGAAGATTTCTCAAACCAAACCTCTTCCCCACAGGAGAGCCTTCGGACCTACCAGCTAGATGAGAGCCTGCGCAGCGGGTCTACCTGGAGCCGAGACGAGCACGGGGTGTTGATGAAGATTTCTCATACCAAACCTCTCCCCCACAGGCGAGCCTTCATACCTGCCAGCTAGATGAGAGCCTGCGCAGGAGGTCTACCTGGGGCGGAGCCGAGCTCGGGGTGTTGATTAAGATTTCTCGAACCAAAACTCTCCCCCACAGGAAAGCCTTCGGACCTGCCAGCTACATAAGAGACTGCGCAGCGGGTCTACCTGGGGCCGAGCCGATCTCGGGGTGTTTATGAAGATTTCTCAAACCAAACCTATCCCCCACAAGCGAGCCTTCGAACATGCCAGCTAGATGAGAGCCTTCGCAGCGGGTCTACCTAGGGCCGATCCTAGCTTGGGGTGTTGATGAAGATTTCTCAAACCAAACCTCTCCCCCACAGGCAAGCCTTTGGACCTTCCAGCTAGATGAGAGCCTGCGCAGCAGGTCTACCTCGGGCCGAGCCGAGCTCGGGGTGTTGATGAAGATTTCTCAAACCAAACCTATTCTATCATTAAGTTGAGGAAGCAGATATCAGATCAAAACAAGAAGGATACCCTGATAACATTTTGGTATGACAATATCTCGAAGTGATAATATTTGATTACAACGGTACCATCCCATTTTCCCTCATGGTTAAAAGCATTTCAGATCATCACCGCTCTAGGTGTGGCCCAAGGCCCTCCCCTCCATATCCTGGTGGTAGTAGCCTCCGTTTTCCAGAACCTCCTTTACTATATAAGGTCCTCCCCAGCTGGGGTTGAGCTTGCTCATTAGGGCCGACCTCCCTGCCGCGTCGACCTTTTTCAGCACTAGGTCCCCCTCGGATAATTGCTTGATTTTAACATGTTTATCGAAATACTTGGCCCTTCGCCACTTGATCTCTTCCTGCCTGATGGCTGCAACATCCCGCAGCTCTTCCGCCATGTCTAGCGAGAGGCGCAACTCTTCTTTGTTTCCCAATCTCCAAGCCTCATCTCCTTCGCCTGCGGTCGTGACCCGCGAGGACCGAACCTGGAACTTTACTGGGAGGACAGCCTCGCACCCATGGGAGAGCTTGAAGCGGGTCTCACCGGTGGCCGTGTTCGGGGTCGTTCGCAAGGCCCACAGGACGGAGGGGAGCTGCTCTACCCAGTTCCCCCTCAGGTTCTCCACCTTTTTATTGAGCAGGTTCACAATAATCTTATTTGCCTCTTCCACCTGGCCATTGCTCTAAGGGTGATGGATAGAGGCAAACCTGAGGTCTATCCCCAGCTGGGTGCAGAAGCCGATGAACTCTTCACTAGCAAACTGAGGACTGTTATCGGTCTCTACTGCTTGGGGTATTCTGTGCCTGCATATGATTTCTCCCCAAACAAAGTTCCTGATGACCTGGGAAGTGACCTTGGCTAGAGCCTTGATCTCCAGCCACTTGGATAATTAATCGATCATGACCAAGAGGAACCTCTTCTGTCCACTTGCCGGAGGAAAAGGCCCGACCAAGTCCATTCCCTAAATTGCAAAAGGCCATGGTGACGTTATGCTCCTTAGTCTTTGAGCGGGCAAGAGCTAGATGGGGCGTACAACTGGCACTTTTTACATCTCCTTGCAAACTATGTCACATCCTTCCTCAGGGTCTGCCAAAAGTACCTCTGCCTGACCACCCTTGCCTTTAGAGCCCTTCCCCCCGAGTGACTGCCTCACTCGCCTGAATGTATCCCCCCAAGTATCTTCGGGACTTATTCCTCGGTCGCACACCTGGCCAGGAGTCCCGACGATATCTTATGATGTAACCCCCATTCCAACATCAGGTAGTGAGCTGCCTAACGCTTTAAACTCCCTGCATCTTTTACTTCTTCCGTCAGTTCGACGGTTGATAGGAAGGTCACCGGTGGGTCCACCCATGAGGGTCGCCGGCCTACCTCCATAAGCTCCCCTTCTTCGATCGCTGGTCGGAACAGTTCGGTTAAGGTCCCTCCTCCCCGAGGCCCAAACTTTGCCAATCGGTCGACAGCCACACTCTCCTCCCAAGGAATGCGCTGGATTTAGAATGATCGGAAGCCTCCGATGATTGTCCTTACTTTGGAAAGATACTTTATGAGGGGAGGTTCCCGAGATTCAAACTCTCCTCGAATCTGCGATGCCACCACCATCGAGTCAGTGAAGACCTCCACATCTTGGATCCCAAGCTCCTTTGTCAAACGAAGACCGGCTATCACGGCTTCGTACTCTGCCTGATTGTTGGTCACCGGAAAGTGATAGACCACTGCCTGTTCTATAGCTACCCCCTGGCGGCTTACCAACACCACTCCTCGTCGCATGGAAAGCTTTCCGGAGGCCCCATCAACCATCACCTTCCGCGCCCCCTGCTGTCGCGGCTCCTCTTCCCCGACTTCAACAACATAGTCTGCAAGAAAGTCCTCCACTGCTTGCGCCTTAATTGAGTGCCTTTGGACAAAAGAGATGTTGAACTCGCTCAGTTCAATTGACCACTTGGCTAGCCTCCCCGAGTGTTCCACCCCGTCAATGATCTTATAGAGAGGGTGGTCAGTTACAACCCTGATCGTGTGCGCTTAGAAGTATGGCCGAAGCTTTCTCGCCGAGACAATCAGAGAATACGCTAGCTTTTCGAGGATAGGGTAACAGAGCCCCGCTTCCTCAAGATTCGGCTTACGTATTAGATAGGTAGCTGCTTCTTCCCCTCTTCCCTGACTAGAACAGAGCTCACGGCTTCCGCTCCCACCTCGAGATATAGGGCTAAGTCCTCCCCTTCTTTTGGTCTTTGGGTAGGTGAGCCTGGGAGAGCTGCCTCTTCAGCCCTTGAAAGGCTTCCTTACATTCGGCTGTCCACTCGAATCTCTGGTTACCCCTTAACACTTTGAAGAACGAGGAACATTTGTCTCCAGACCGAGAAAGAAACTAGGTTAGTCCAGCCAGCTTGCCTGCCAAGCGTTGGACCTCCTTGGCATTGCGAGGTGATTCCAGGTCTAGGATGACCTTTACCTTATCCGGGTTAGGCCCCAACCCTACTGGAGTCAAGAGGTGTCAAAGAAACTTCACACGACTGGCTCCGAAGACACACTTCAAGGGATTCAGCCTCATCTTGAACCTTCGGAGGGTGGCGAAGGTCTCTTCAAGATCTCGCAGGTGTGAGCTCACATACTTGCTTTTCACCATCAGGTCATCGACATAGACTTCCGAGTTTCTCCCTCTCTGCCCCTGTAAGACTCGATCCATCATGCGCTGGTAGGTGGCTCCTGCATTTTTCAGCCCAAAGGGAATCATCTTATAGCTGAAGCATCCTTCCCTAGTGATGAAGGAGACGTCTTTGACGTCGGGGGGGGGGGGGGGGGGGGGGGGTGCATGCGAATCTGCTGATAACCTAAAAAAGCATCAGGAAAACTCATAACAGAAAAACCGATGGCTGAGTCAACCAGCGCGTCGATTCGAGGCAAGGGGTAGCAATCCTTGGGGCACGATTTATTTAATAAAGAGAAGTCAATACACATGCGCCACTTCCCTCCCCCTTTCTTAACCATTACCATGTTGGAGATCAAGCCTGGGTACTGGACCTCTGAGATGAAGCCTGCCTCCAAGAGCTTTCTGACCTCCTCGCGGATGGGCTCCTCCAGCTTAGTGGCGATGGCCCTCATCTTTTGTCGTATGGGGTGAGTCCGGGGTTCAAGTTCAGGCGATGATAGGCCACATCTGTGTAAATACTCGGAATGTCCGCCGCGCTCCAGGCAAAGATGTCGACGTTGTTCTGGATGCAAGCTCTCATCTGCTCCTGGTCCTCGAGGCTCAGGCCCCCGCTGATCCACACCCTATGAACCTGCCCTGCCTTAGTGGAGACCTCCATTTCCACCACTTCTTTGACTGGCTCCAACCGTGATTGCTCCCAGCCATCCCTTGTTTCTTCCTCAAACCCCAACTCTTCCCCTCCTTCAGACTCCATCGCCTCCTCGGGGCCTCCTGCTCAACTCTCGTAACTTGTCCCTCCTTTATCTCCATCGCCTCCTCCAGGCTATCCTCCTCCTGCTCTGCTAGTTCCCTCTCCAGCTCTTTTTCCTCTGCCATCCAGGACACAGTGTTCACTGCCGTCATATAGCATTGTCTTGCCACATTTGGATCCCCCATGATTCTGACCTGCACCCCTCCGTTATTGAACTAGAGACATTGGTGAAACGAGGAGGGGACGCAGCGAAAGGCGCTGATGAGGGGACGTCCAAAGATGGCATTGTAACTACTTGGGGCATGCACTATCACGAACCTACAGTTCTGTGACACACATCCCAGCTTTACATGCAGTCCTACTCCTTCTTCTACTTCTTTCCTCTCTCTGGAGAACCCGAACAACGGTCCATCGGAGGACAGGACCCTCTTTACCTCAACCTTCATCTCATCGAAGGCTCTCTTAAAGATGGCGTTCACCGAGCTCCCATTGCCCACAAGTATCATGGAAACCGTAAAATTCTCCACTGCATCCTGAATCACCAGAGCATCGCAGAAAGGGTCCTCGTAATCCGGCATTTCCGCGGATAAAAAGATGATTTTTTCTTCCGGAGTGGGAGCTAGGGAGGTCGAGGCGACCCCCCTACAGAACATGGTCTTCAAGCTTACCTTACGGGTTGCCTCAATCCCTACCCCTCTGTGGATCACTTTGATCCCCGCTCGGGTCCCCACGTCTACCCAGTCCTCGCATCTATCTTCCTCTCCTCCCTGCTTCACCTCCACGATCCTTACCGGCAGATCCTGTCTCCAAACTCCTTTGGCTTCCCTCACCTCCAAAAACTCAGGGCAGGTGGCCGTTTCATGACCCTCCTCCTTATGGAAGTCACAAAAGGGTAACACCACCCTGCCTCCTCTTCCTTCTCCTCCCCCTCTTCTCCCAGCTCCCCAGACTCTTCTTCCTCCTCTTCCTCTACCGACCTCCATCACTTCTTGCGGTGGTGGGAAGTGACCTCTCAGCCCCTGCCTCCACGCCTGCTGGTCAAACATTCTCGGTTCCCGAATATTGTATCTTCCCTGAACACCTCCTCCTAGGCCCTGGGGGAGACCCTCCGGAGGCCTCCAATCCAATCGGTTGTTCGGCTCCCGGGATCCCCATCCCTGCTGCTGCCCTTGCCCTCGGGGCTCTTCTCTCCTTCTTTCTTCCCTTTGCTCCCTCTGCTCTCTGGGCTCCCTCTGCTTTCCTGCTGCTTGTTCCTTATCGTCTTCAGCCAACCGGGCCAGCTTCCTGGAAAACGCCGGGTTCGCCCTCTCTAAGTCTATCTCTTTCGCCGCCCTCTCCATGAGCTCCTCAAAAGAGAGGGGAGGCACTCTCTTCAACTCCATGCTAAAAACTCCAGCCTCAGCCCTAGGGTAAAGGAAAACATCAATGCGTACCCCGGGACCTCTAGGACTAAGAGAATCTCCTCTTGGAACCGGTCAACATAATGACCCAACGTCTCGTCTTGCTTCTGCCTCACCGCAAACAGGCACTCTGCTTCCTTCTTCCGCTTCTTCGATGTCGAGAACCTCAACAAAAAACCCCCGACGCAGATCGTTGAAGCTGTAGATTGAGCTTGTCGGCAATTGGTGGAACCAGTCCCTGGCCTTCTCCTTCAATGTGATGGAAAATAGCCGACACTTGAAGGCATCGGACATCTGCCTAATCAACACCATATCCTCGAACCATTGTACATGTTGTACTGGGTCATCCTTCCCCGAGTTGTAGGACATGTCTGGCTCCCGGAACCCCTCTGGCACCGGGGCTGAGACGATGAGCTCGCTAAAGGTGGTCTCGCCTCCTACCTGGCGAGAGGAAATGTCTCGCAACCTCGGCTGGCTGGAGCGATCCGCGAGACCATGCCCAAGAAATAGCTCCTGCACCGCCGCTTCCCTCTCGCCAACTTCTACCAGAACCTCCTTTCCGAGGCGTTGCCCTGAGAAGAGTTCCCGCGCTGCCACGTCTCGCTCGCTACCTTCCATCGGGACCTCCATCCCGGGGCGCTACCCAGGGGTGTTCTCGTCCAGAAGCGGGACAACCTCCACCAGAACCTGAGGCGTCTCCCACTCACTCCTTGCCGAGAAGGATAGGTTGATGGTCTGTAGGACTTCTCGCCTAAAGTCTTCCAAAATCTTCTTCGTCGCTTCCTCCCCCGGGGTGGGGATACCCCCCGAGCAAGATCCTTCACCTTCACCTCCAGTCATGGGACCAAAATCAAGGCTTTTTTGCATCGGCTGCCTTCCATGCTCACCGCACCAGAACTGTTGAATCAAAAATTGACCTCAATGAATGTTCAAACAGTGGTGCAGTTAACGCCTACTTCTCTCAAGCCCTGCCCCTCGACTTGTACCTAACGACCTAGAACTTACCCAAAGCCTCAACAGGGAGGTCCCACCTCACACTCGGAAGATCTCTGAGTGCTTCCCCTCCAAAGACAAAAGCTGGGCTGGGAGCTCCTCAGAAAGCACTAGAGATTTAGAGAAAAATGAGAGTCTGCCTTCTAAGGAGCCCTTACGGGTCTATTTATAACCTTTTGCTGACCTGAAGTTACTAAAATACCCCTGGCTGGTCTGCCAATAGCCAAATCCCGCTGTCGGAGATGTGTTAAATACAGCCCCTGAGGGTATACGGGTAATTTTACCCGGGGGTAATTAAGACATTTTACCCTGAACCCGAGCCCCACTCGACGAGAGCTCTGTGCCGAGAACCCTCTCGCCTTCCTTTGGCAGAAGCCAAAAAAGAAGTGTCAAGTCTTACGCTGAGCCAGCCCCTGCCTTCTCGCCGGCTCTACCGAGAGAAGGTCCCGGCTAACCGAAGGTGAACGCTTCTCGCCTGCCTCTAGGCAGGAGCTGCTCCTAGACGGGAGCTCCTCTAATCTTGACGCTGTCGCTGGACGTGGCGTTAAGTGAGTGGAGCCCACTCAATTCCCTTGTTGTTGTACGCGGCGTTGAGTGAGTGGAGCTCACGTAACTCCCTTACTGTTGGGCGCAGCGTTGAGTGAGTGGAGCTCACTCAACGCCCTTGCTGCTGTATGCGGCGTTGAGTGAGTGGAGCTCACTCAACTCCCCTATTTATGGCCATGGCGTTGAGTGAGTGGTGCTCACTCAACTCGCCTATTTATGGCCAGGGCGCTGAGTGAGTGAAGCTCACTCAGCGCCCTTGCTGATCATGGCGCTGAGTGAGTGAAGCTCACTCAGCGCCGCGCCTTCTCGCCCGCTTCTTGCCATGGGCGGGATCTCGCATGCTCCTAGGAGGGAACTCCTCCGGCGCGAGAGCTCTTCTGGTCTTTAGTCCCGGGCTATCTTGGTGCTGGTCCAACCCCGACCGTTGATGCCTCTGGGTCCCACCAAGCGAATTTTGGGTTATACACTTCAAATAGCCTATGCATGATGTAAAGCCTATATATAGGCATGGACTTTCATGATTTTACTTAGTGAATGATTAAATATTGAAAACCCTAATCCTATCTTGTGTCTTCTTCTCCTTCTTTCTCCTTGGCCGCCCCCCTCTCTCCCTCTTCCTCTTTGCCGCCGGCCTTCCTCATCCTCCCCCCTTTGGCCTCTCGGCCTCCTCTTTCTACTCCTCTTCCTGTCCTCCTTCTAATATCCCGACATCTCCCTCCTCCATAAAATTCAAGTTCGGCCATCCTCCACCATAGCCGCCAACAACCTCCTCCTCCTCCACCAAACTCGACCACACTCCTTATCCCCCTCACAAAACCGAGTAGCCTTCCACCATCAGATTTCCTGAGCCCCTCTTTCCCCTAAGCCATCGGCCACCTCTCAACTCCATCTCCCAAGGTTCATCCACCACTCTCAAGCCAACCCCCCTCTTCCACAACCCAAACTGAACCACCACCCTCATTCCACCTCCAAACCCGACCCACATCAACACCCCAAACGACCCCTTTTCAAGATAGAAATCGGCCAAGGCAAGATCTCGTTTTGTGGTTTTTCCTCCATCCCGACATGAAGCAAAGGAAGCGGGCAAGTTTCTCTCCATTCGGAGACACTCCGACGGAGCCGCGGAAGAACGATCCTTGAGAGTGAACCGAAATCATCTATTCCGGTAAGGTAACGATAACTTCTACCTCTTTTATGTATGATCCCATTATAATTAGATTTTCATTTTGGTGGAATACGTCTGCATTATTTTGGACTCATTTTTCGTCGTGGTTTTTCTTTCCAATAGCTTAAGTTGTTCTTTCTAGTTGCTTAATTTTCCAAGAGGTTTGGCGAGCCTTGTTTTCGTTTTGTTCGGAGAGATATACCATTTCCGAACTGAACCTTTCGGAAGATCTCTTTTGGTACAACCATCGCTCGGTCGGACCCAATATTGGTCCTTTTAGCTTGAGAGAACGACGACCTATAGTTGTTTGTTCGATCTTAAAACGGCGTGGCTACCGTACGTTAGTAATAATTGATAATGTTGTTCGTTAGCGTGCTGCTTTTAATTATTTGTGTGTGTGTAATAGTGGAAAAAGAAAGGCGTACGTGTTATTCCCTTTGCCGTTATCGCGTCGAACACCATGGACTACATCAGCATGAACTTATATTATTTTTGACTCAAAACTTATGTGTGTACATATGTCATCCTGCCAGTCTTTAGCTTGGCACGTCGTGCTTATGCAATGTTATGTTATGCATGTTTTTTCTATGCATTCTAAAAAGGCCCTATTGCATGTTATGAGCGGCTTACACATGAAAATGTTATGCATCCCATACTACATAACATTTTCATGCAACGAAAATAAAATGAGCTAGTCGCAGCCATGTGGTGAGAGTATTCATCCCATACTACATAACCCTCACATGTTGCCCCTATGGTGGATCCATATACGAACACATATTATGCATCCCATACTACATAATATGCCCCGTATACTTCATGTTATGCTATGAGTGTAGTGTTCGTGCTTTTGCCAAGACGTGCTGATGACATGTAGGTGTGTGAATGACAATATGCTAAACTACTAATGCAAGATAAAGGGAAGGTTGCCCGACTAACTTGTCAAGCAACATCCCTCTGATACCAACTGTCACAACCCGCATTTTCTCCAAATGTTTAAAGAACATAAGAGTATGAGAAAACACGCATCGTGATACCACATCGAGCAGGGGATAACTGTCGACGTTCAGGCGAACACTATCTAACTAGACTATGAAAATTCATAAGTTTAATGATTGAAAAATCAGTTATATTTTAAAGGCCGTATCCCTCGGCTAAGTAGATCATCTAGTCCACAATTTAAAAACTATACTTATACGCTGCAGAAAATACTTTATTCAGGTTTGACATCCTAAAAGAGTGCATAAGTGCCCCTAGAGGAAACCTTATATTATGCAGGACCCTACTTTTAATTTATACTATATATAGGAAAACGTTCTTTTTACGTTATTTGGAAAATATTGTTTTAGTTTTATAAAACATGCTGATCATGATATATACTTATAAATTTTGTTTTTAGGTTTAAAAGTAACAAGCAACCTTGCATAAATCACCCCAAGAGAGAGTAGACTATCTCTAGAAAAGGTAGCAACAAAAAGATAACATATCTAGTATCAAGGTAAAACTACCAGTGGGTGCCAACAAACTGACACGAACCCACTGGCAAGTATGTATGTCTGTAAGAAAGAAGCTCAAAACTACGTCACAAGACCAAGGAACTGATCTCCACAGTACGATAGACCACCAGCAACAACACAACACAACTAGCCTCCTAATCGACTACTAACCAGAACCTGAGGCATTCAAAGAAAAAAAGAATATATCAGCAAGCAAAAACAAATAAGCTGAGCGGAAATGTTAGGCTAAAAGATAAGCAAGAAGAGTAAGTAAACAATAATAAGCACCACTGTCCAAGGCAAGAAAAAAAACAAAAGAACTATATGCGAGGAGACAGCAACAACCCTGCCAAAAATCATGCAGCGTTTCAAGGCTACCATGAGCCCAAAACGTTGCACTCTACAAAGGAAGAGACGTCTAACACCCTATGTTATGAGAGATGGCAGTAGCAAAAACAACGCGGATCCGGGTTGGAGGCAAACTCAGTCCCCAAACCACAATTTCAAAGAAACAAAGCTCAAGGGTCTACATGTGAAAGCACTAGGGACCTCCCACTAACTTGCCCAGCCCGTACCTGTAACAAGATAAAAGTGTGGCCACGGCTAAGTCACACAACTTCACCCCTATTAAGTGCTTCAAACCACCACTACTAACCACAACCCACAATTCGGCCTTTGGAAAAACATAGCCTACAAGGAACCTCAAAACCAAAGGAAATTCACTCAGGAGAGAAAATCAAAGTAATGGAAAAGCATTGAGAAGGCGCAACACAGCATGGCGTTGAGTGAGCCCAACTCACTCAACGCCTAAAAAGACAGTGGCGTTGACTGAGGTAACCTCACTCAATGCCAAAACATCTATGGCGTTGAGTGAGGTTCACTCACTCAATGCCTTCTGCAATACTGGCTTTAGCATTGAGTGAGCTAACCTCACTCAACACCAAAACAGCTACGGCGTTGAGTGAGATTCACTCAGTTAACGCCTTCAGCAACACTGGTTGTGGCGTTAAGTGAGCTAACCTCACTCAACGCCAAAATAGCTACAGCATTGAGTGAGGTTCACTCACTCAACGCCATAGCACATAGCCGCAAAAGCTAACTGCGGCGTTGAGTGAGTCCACCTCTCTTAATGCCAAAACAGTTTTGGCGTTGAGTGAGGTCGACTCACTCAACGCCAAAATACTTAACCGCAAGAAACGGCTGCGGCGTTGAGTGAGCCCCGACTCACTCAATGCCAAAATACTTAACCGCAAGAAAGGGCTGCGGCGTTGAGTGAGCCCGCCTCACTCAACGCCTAAACCGCCATGGCGTTGAGTGAGGCCCACTCACTCAACGCCATTCGACATAACCTCGCAGATTTGTTATGGCGTTGAGTGAGTCCGCCTCACTCAACGCATAGACAGCCATGGCATTGAGTGAGGTCAACTCACTCAACTCCACGATACTTAGCCGCAAAAGAACAGACCAAGAGGGTATGACGTTGAGGGTGTGTACCATACTGAACGCTAAGACCAAGCAGACCCGGCATTGAGTGTGTGCACCACAGTCAACGCCAAGCCAAAGAAGACCCGGCGTTGAGTGTGTGCACCACACTCAATGCCAAGCCCAAGCAGACCCTGCGTTGAGTGTGTGCACCACACTCAACGCCAAGCTCAAGCAGACCCGGCGTTGAGTGTGTGCACCACACTCAATGCCAAGCCCAAGCAGACCCGGCGTTGAGTGTGTGCACAACACTCAACGTCAAGCCCTGAATAAATCTAATCATCTAGACTAAGGACAGGGGAGGCTTCTGCTACAGCCACTACACAGGAAAGCACAAATTCATCAAAACCCGAGCCTAAGCAAGACAGATTTTGCATAAAATTAAACTATAGCTTTTCTCCTCTACCCGGCTACAACTACTATACTCGAAAATCGACCCAACCCTCAACCGTTACTCAGCCCGAGAACAAGGCTTCTCTACTAATAGTTGGAAATTATACCCAATTTCAAGCAAAGAATTAGGTTTCTAACCTTGGGCTAACCGAGCTTTATTAACATCGCTAAAATCTAAACAAAGCTTTCTACGGCCGCAAGAACAAAGACAGAAAAAATATACAACGGGAGAAAATTACTAGGCAAGGGAAAGAATACCACTTGCCTCGATTTCCTGCGAAGCTTGGTCGGCCACCCATATTCTCACTCGGCACCAGCAACAACAACACCTAAAGCAGAAATCTGGATCTTTAATGGCAGAAATGGAAAACCCAAGAAATTTGAGACCCCTAGAAACACCACGAAAACTGAATTTCTTACCGTAGGAATGAAGGTCTAGGCGAGAGCAATCCAAATCCGCTTTCGGAATCATATTTTGTCAACAAACGCTCCCGGAATCGGCGTCCAAAGGGGAGAAGTTCCAGCAGTTTCTCTGTTTTCCGCGAACAGGCGCTGCGGCCGGGGAAAGAAAGTGAACAGGAGCGGTTTATTTCTTCTCTAAATCTAACCTATCCTATTTATAGCACCCTCTTAATCTTAATTAGCTAATCAATTAATTAAGGTATAATAAGACAAGAAAAAATCGCAAAGCACCCACACCCTTTCAAAATAATAATTAATATAATATTTATTAAATAGTTTTATTTTTCATAAAATACAAAACGACGCGAAAACCGAACATCCTCCGAATACGACGAAATTTGCACCGTAGCTAAATATCCACGCTACGAACACAACAACGAATTCGAAATTAACTTTTGACGAACAGAACTCGAGTTATACCCACCCGAATTCAAAACAAAAGCATCCCCCAAGAGGCCACACCGGGTCACCCAAAATGACTCAACTTGCTAGGGAGATCTTTCCAATAGGCTACAAAATAGGACACTAAGTTCTAAGGAGTTAAGACCACACTCCACAGATGACACAAGCAAAGAAAACGCGTCGACGTAATGCCAAATGAGAATTAAATAATCGCAGAAAAATCGGGGGCATTGCAGCTCGCGCCTTCCCAGGCTGGCCGCCTCCAACTCGCGTCCCCTAAGCGAGTCAGCCCCGGCCTGCGCCTCATGCCGGGCAGAGGCATTGGAGGGCTACTCGCCCAGTCCCCAATTGGGGAAACTCCTTGCCATTCTGCCCCTGCAGGTCTGCCCGTAGTCAGCTAGAACAACGGAGTCTCAATGTTAGCAGACCCAGGTGGGCTGCATATAGCTGTCCAGAACAATGGAGTTTGGCTATTGGCAGACCTTCCTGGGGAGTTTTCAGTAATTTCAAGACAACACAGGTTAGTTATTAGCAGATCACTTTTAGGATCCTATAAATAGGACACAAGGGGTACCTCAGAAAGGCAGGCTTACTTATCTCCCAGTCTTCTAGCGCTGTCTGAGGTACCTTAGCCTGACATTTGGCTAAGGAGGGGAAGCGCTCAGTGATCTTCCGAGTTTGTGGTGGGACCTCCGCGCCGGGCCCTTGGTCAAGTCCTTTGCTCTTTCTCTCTTTGGTTGTTTTTCCTTGCAGGAGCGAAGTAGGTGAGCGACCACCCCTTCCCGAAGGGTGGACTCCACAAGAGACCGATTTTCGGTTTCAACATTTTGGTGCAATGAGCGTATAAAGTGGTAAGCACAGAAAACCTTCAGCGAGCTCAATGATTGGAGAAGAAGGGCAAGGATCAGACAAGACCGACTCGCCACCCCCTCCCCCTCTCGCGACGAGGGGATGTTCGAGGACTTCAGGAAGGGGGTACTCGGCCTGGTTCGAAACGCACTCAACACGCGTGCCGAGTGCTCGCCTCTACTAATCCCAGTTCTTGCGGATCAGGTAATCAGCGAGGCCGCTCCCGCCCGGCGAGCTGGGAAGGAGGTCGCCGAGGAAGATCGAGGCGCCGAGCTCCCCGGGCGAGTGCTTTTCCCGGGCTCGGGAGGCGGTGGTAGATTTTGAGAGTTGGGAGCGCGAGACACTGCAGCTCGCCCAGAGGTGGGAGAGAGTCCCTTCAGCGAGCTGGTCTCCTTTGCACCAGTCCCAGATGTTTTTAGGGAGCCCGACATGTCCTACTACACCAGGAAGGGAGACACAGTCCAGCACGTCCATTGGTTTGAGGATGTGCTCTCGATCCGGTAGATGTCAGATGACTTCAAATGTAGGCTCTTCGCCATCACTCTGAAAGAGAAGGTCAGGGAGTGGTTCCACCAGCTGCCGGCCAGTTCCATCTATTGTTTTGAGGACCTCTGCAGGGGTTCATGCTGAGGTTCACAACCTTGAAGAAGAGGAAGAGGGGGTCAGAGTCCCTATTCCGCATCAACCAGTGGGTGAACGAGACCCTAGGGAGCTACGTCGATCGCTTCCAGGAAGAGGTCACCTAGGATCAGGAGGTTCCGGGCAACACTCTGATGATGGCCTTCACCCTGGGGCTGCAGTAGGGTTTCTTCCGAATGGAGTTGAAGAGGATTCCCCCCTCTCCTACGAGGAGTTGATGGAGAGGGCGGAGAGAGAAGTCGATAGGGAGGTGTCAAACCCAGAGTTTTCCCGGAGGTTAGCCAGGTGGGCTACGGAGGAGGAGAGGCCCAGAGGAGGCAGAGGTATAGAGGAAATAAGAGAGGAGCCCCGATAGAGGGAGCATTTGCAGCAGCAGCCCAGGTGGGTCCGTAAAGAGCCGAATCAGCGGCTAGTGTGGAGGCCCGAATGGCAAGAGCAGGGGGCGAGGAGAGGGTTCTGCGGAGGAGATAACCGCCAAGGAGGCCAGGGCCAGTTCTACCCTCCAGGTGGGAGGCAGGGCCAGAGGCCCCCCTCCTCGATCAAGAAGAGGCTATGGTCATAGCCATATTGGAAAGGAAAAGAGCAGCGCAGAGGAGAATAAGGGAGGTTAGGGTGGAGTTACCCTACCGTGACTTCCATCGGGAGGAATGGCACGCCACGGCCACGTGTCCGGAGTTACTCGAGATGAGAGGAAATAGGGAGCAGCAGCAACAGCAGCAAGACCCCCATTAGTTGCAGATCGAGGAGGTCCTGCCTCGGGAATAGGAGGAAAGGTGCAAAGACCAGGCAGATGTGTGAACCTGAGGAGGTATCGGAGGAATCCATGGGGGGCGGGGATCGAGGCTTCTCGTAAGGCGAGCCTCCATACCATGTACTGACGGAGCATTGGCTTCACATCCCAGGCCCTGCCCCCGGAAGAAAGAATCACCTTCACGGTTTAGGACATGCCGGGTCACGAGGACCCCTTTTGCGATGCGCTGGTGATCCGGACGGCCATCGAGGATTTCATCGTCTCTCGGATTCTCATCGACAACGGGAGCTCCGTAAACGTCATCTTCAGGAAGGCATTTGACGCGATGAAGGTTGAGGCCAGAAGGGTGTTGGCCTCACATGGGCCCTTATTTGGCATCTCAGGGGAGAGGAAGGAAGTTGAGAGAGGGGTAGGACTCAAAGTCTCTCTAGGGAGCAATACCGTAATTACAATTTCGTCATTGTGGACACACTTAGTAGCTACAACGCCATCTTCGGGAGGCCCCTCATCTACGCCTTCCGCTGCGTCCCCTCGTCCTTCCACCAATGCCTAAAGTTCAATGTCAAGGGATTCCAGGTCCGGGTCCGCGGAGAACCTAAGATGGCAAGGGAATGCTACGTCATTGCCGTAAACTCCATCTCATGGCAGGAGGGTGCTGAAGAGATGGGGCGAAGGATGGATGAGGCAGAGAAGGCGGTGCCTGCAGGAGAGTTGCACCCAGAAAGAGGAGGTAAAGAAAGTTCGGGAGGCGGCCGAGGCAATGGCCTTGGAAGAAGCCAAGGAAGAGGCCCTCACCCTAGGAGGATGGGATGTTGAAGAATGGGGGGAGCAGTCTCATCTGGAAGTGGCCAAAGATGTAGTGGAGATGGAGGTTCTCACCCTCAGAGGCAAGGTTGAGAGGGTTCGTATCAGCGGGGGGCTGAACCCGGGGGCCAATGGAAAGATGTTGGAGTGCATTCAGAAGAACGTGGACATCTTCGCTTGGAGCGCTGTAGAGATGCCCAAGATCGACGCCGACTTGGCCTGCCACCACCTCAACCTGGATCCGGAGGCTCGCCCCGTCCAGCAGAAGAAGTGGCCCAGGGCAGACAGGTTGGCCGAGCCGAGCCGAGAGGAGGTTGCGAAATTCCTCAAGGCCGGTTTTATATCTGAGATTAAATACCCCGGCTGGGTCTCCAATGTTGTAATGGTTAAAAAAGGAGACGGCCGATGGCGTATTTGTGTTGATTTTTCTTTTCTTAATAAATAATGCCCTAAAGATTGTTATCCCTTACCTCGGATCGAAACGCTGGTTGACTCAGCCGTTGGTTGCCCTGTAATGAGTTTTTTAGATGGATTTTCAGGTTATCACCAGATCAGGATGCACCATCCCAACATCAAGGATGTCTCCTTCATCACCGGGGAGGGGTGCTACTGCTATAATATGATGAACTTCGGGCTAAAGAACGCTGGAGCTACCTATCAAAAAATTATGTATATGGTCTTCCGAGAGCAGAAGGGAAGAAACCTGGAAGTGTACGTTGATGACATCATGATCAAGAGTCGAGACGGTGACTCTCACCTCCAGGATCTGGAGGAAACCTTCGCCACCCTACGCGAGTACAAGATGAGGCTGAATCCCTTAAAGTGCATCTTCGGGGAAAGCAAGGGCAAATTTCTAGGCCACCTTCTCACCCCCGCTGGTGTAGAACCCAGTCCCAACAAGGTCCGGGCGATTATGGAGCTAGGATCTCCCCGGAATGAAAAAGAGGTGCAACAGTAAACAGGGAAGCTGGCAGGGTTGAGCAGGTTCCTCTCCCGGGCTGGAGAGAAGTGCTCTCCCTTCTTCAAGACCTTGAGAGGAGGTCAGAAGTTTGAGTGGACCTCGGAATGTAAGGAGGCATTCCAAGCCTTGAAGAGACAGCTGACTCAAGCCCCCTTCTCTAGGGGCAAAAGGAGGGGGAGGACTTATACTTGTACTTGGGGGTCGGGGGGGAGGCCCTGAGCTCTTTTTTAGTTTGGGAAGATGGAAAGAAGCAGATCCCGATTTATTATGTGAGTAAGGTGTTGAGGAAGGCCGAGCTCCGCTATCCTATTCTTGAAAAGCTGGCCTTCGCTCTAATCATCTCGGCCCGGAGGCATTGGCCTTACTTCTAGGCACACTTGATCCGAGTGGTGACTGACCACTCCCTCCGCAATATATTCGAGGGGGTGGAGCATTCAGGAAGATTGGCTATGTGGTCGGTGGAATTGAGCGAGTTCGAAATCTCCTTCATTCCCCGCCTCTCGATCAAGGCCCAAGCTATGATCGACTTCTTGGCAAGCTTTGTGATCGAAGTGGCGGAGGAAGAACTCACTCGCCCGATTCCTTGGATGTTCATGGTTGACGGTGCCTCGGGGAGGCATTCCCTTGGGGCGGGGATCATCTTAGATAGCCCCCAGGGAACGAGGATCTAGCAGACAGTGGTGATACATTTCCCCATCACCAACAATCAAGCCGAGTATGAAGCTGTGATTGTGGGTTTGCGCTTGGCAAGAGAAATAGGGGTGAATTATATGGAGGTCCTCACTGACTCTATGGTGGTGGCTTCCCAGATTAACGTGGAGTCTGAGGCAAGGGAGCCGACTCTATAGCTATACTTGGCAAAGGTAAAGGGAGTCATCGACACCTTCAAGACTTTTTCCATTTGACACGTGCCCAGGGAAGAGAGCGAGCAAGTAGATCAGCTGGCAAAGCATGGCCCCCGGGTGGGGGGGGGGGGAACCCTCACAGATCTCTTCTACCCATCCATTGAAGTGGGGGAGCTGATGGAGGTGGAGCAACCCTCCTTGTGTATGGATCCCTTCTCAACGTACTTGTCCACTGGGGAGTATCCTGAAGGGATACACAAGAAGAGGCTCAAGTACATGTCAGCATACTATATCATACGGGACGGCCAGCTATACCGAAAGACCCTCTTCGGGATGTTGGCGCGCTGTGTGGCCGAGAGGGAGGTCCCGAGGATCTTGGAGGAAATTCACTCCGGGGAGTGTGGGAGCCATTCGGGGAGTCGAACCTTGGAAGGTTGGATCATCAGGCAGGGGTATTGTTGGCCGACCCTGAGACGAGATGCGGCGAAGTTCACGAAGGAGTGTCATAAGTGGCAACTATTCGCTCCCCTCAAGCTACAATTGACCCAACACCTCAAGAGGATCACAGCCCCCTGGCCATTTTTGATCTGGGCAATGGACTTGGTTGGCCCCTTCCCCCAGGCCAGCGTCTAGAGAAGGTTCCTGCTCGTGATGATTGATTATTTCTCTAAGTGGTTGGAAGTTAAGGAGTTGGCCAAGGTAACCTCCCAGGTCATCAGGAACTTCGTATGGGGGGAGATTATCTGCCTTCATGGGTTGCCTCAGGCCATTGTTACGGACAATGACCCTCAGTTCGCAAGCGCTGAGTTCATCAGCTTTTGCGAACAGCTCGGGATCGACCTTAGGTTTGCCTCGATTAATCAGCCCAGGAGCAACGGGCAAGTGGAAGCGGCGAACAAGATCATTGTAAACCTCCTCAAAAGGAAGGTAGAAAATCTGAGAGGAAGCTGGGTGGAGAAGCTCCCTTCGGTCCTCTGGGCCCTTAGAACCATACCCAATACGGCGACAGGAGAGACTCCTTTCAAACTTGATAAATCTAATTATTTCTATCTTTTTATTTTCTATTTTATATTAATAGTTAGATATTTTATATCAATTTTATAATATTAAGTTTATTTTAACTTGTTTCTATAATTTATAACTATTTGTTCTAATAAAATCATTTTCAATCTTGTAAGGCTGATCTACAGGTTATTCGGAGAAAAACAAGAATTTTCCTATTTTCTGCATAGACACGCCCTCTAACACGCCCTCCATAGGTTTGACCAAGGGCGTGACAGACACGATCAAAGCCTGTCAATGAAATCGTCGAACAGCGGTCGAAGGAGCTAGACACGACCTCCGACACGCCCTCTTTGGGCGTGTCCGATAGGCGTGACACCCGTACATAGGGCGTGCCATCCGGTAAATGACCGTTAAGTCACTGCCACGTCAGATTAAAATGACAAGCCTAGGTCACGGGCGTGACACAGGGCGTGTCCAGTTTGTTTTAAGCCAATTACTCCGTCGTTGCTGCCAGCATGATGTTTCCTGCTTGTCACGCTCTGGTCACGGGCGTGATCAGGGGCGTGACGCCTCCATCAACTGCAATTTATTCCCGCCATTTTCAGCCTCCCGCCATTTTCCAAAAAAAGCCCTGACACGCCCTAGGTCACGGGCGTGACCTAGGGGCATGACCCGTCAGTTAACAGCTTTTGGCGGTTTCTCTTTTAACATTCCCGGGACTTCAAGACGACAGTTCCGAACATGACACGCCCTAGGTCACGGGCGTGACCTAGGGCGTGACCATCCAGAAACTTTTTCTATAAATTCCAGACAGCTTTAGATGTCCAGTGTGGGAATTTGGATAGTTATAGTTTTCTATTTTACTTTTTTATTCTCTGTAATTTCTATTTCCTAGTCTAGAATACTTTTGTGTAACGTTAATTTTAGTTGTTTTCATTTAAATCATGTCTTTCCCTACTCTAATTTGTAATTCTCTAATCATGATGAGTAGCTAAATTTCATTTAGCATTTGATCATGATGAACCTTGGAATAAAATAAATCTTTCTTCTTTATTAAATAATTGTCTTGTTCTTTATCTTACTCTCTACGATTTATCTTTGAACTTTTATTTTGTCGAATTCATATTTTGCGAATATGTACTTCGATCTAATATCTGTATCCTAAATGACCGAGAGGTTACCGATACGAGGAGATCACTCAAAGATAAAAGGAGTTGAATGCACTTCTCGAGAGAGGACGACGTAAATTTTCTGGATTGGAGTCAAATCCAATAGTGGGGTTCACCGCATAAAGCAAGCTTAAGGGTTTTGACTGGCCGAGAGGTCTTAATCGATCAACCTAAGGTTAGTTAGAAGCATGAGCTCGAGAGAGACGCTTCTATACTTTAGGAACCTCCACGGTTGAGTGAGTATAATTAAGAACTCGTATTTCATTATTTTTCAAGAAGATTTATTTTAGTTCAAGGGGATCCTAGATCAAGTGCTAGCTTCCTCATAATTGAATTTCTCTTTAGCATCAACTTTAGTTTTATTAACTAGTATAATCAAACCAACTTTTCCGCTCGATAAAATAATAGCTTTTCCTTGTGAGTACAAGTACTCAATAGGCCCTGAATCGCAATACGACACTTCCTATACTGTATTTCGACAGGTACGCTTGCCTAATCGAGATTCTAGTTTGGATGTAGTTTAACTTTTAGAAAATCTCCATCAAGTTTTTAGTGCTGTTGCCGGAGACTTTTCTTTGTTGATATTTTGAAAGCAAGGATCTATTAGTTTTATCTTTTTCTTTTCTATTTCAAAAAAAAAAACTTTTTCTTTCAAAAGTTTTATCTTTAAATTTTTATATTTTAAATTTCTTATGAAAGTGCCGTGCCGGGTTTTCATCCCGCAATACCGCCTAGTACCTTGCGAACCCGTCACTGGGTAGCCCTTGGGAAGTCCGGGAAATTTTATTTTATAAATTTTTAAATCTTAAAAATTTTATCTGTTTGGTTTGTTTTTGTGTATGACCCGAGGGAATCCGTCAAATCTATTTGATTTGGATCCGGAGATCGAGCAAAGCTTACGGCGACGCCTAAGACTCCGTGACTTCAATTCTCAAGATTTGGTTGAGGAATCCGTAGGTAACACTTTTTATTCTTCTTATTCTTCATCTACATCTTCTTCTTCTTCTTCATCATCTTCCCCTTTTCAATTTTCTTTTAATTTGGGTAATCAAAATCCAAATATGGCCGAAGAACAGACTATGTCCTATTATGCCCGGCCAAATTTGGATGAGCAGCAATCAAGTATTGTTCGACCAGCTATTGCAAACAATAATTTTGAATTGAAGCCAAGCATCATACAAATGGTACAACAATGAGTACAATTTGATGGGCTTCAAGATAAGGACCCAAACACACATATTTCTAATTTTTTTGGAAATATGTGATACTTCTAAAATTGACGGGGTTTCGTATGATGCTATCCGGCTATGTCTTTTTCCTTTTACATTGCGCACCAAAGCTTAGCAGTGGTTGGGTACTCTACCAAGAGGCTCAATCACTACATGGGCCGAGATGACGGAAAAATTTCTCACGAAATATTTCCGCCCGCTAAGACGGCCAAATTGCGCAATGATATTACTTATTTCTCCCAAGTTGATACAGAAACGTTATATGACACTTGAGAGAGATTTAAAGAATTACTTCGCCGTTGTCTGCATCATGCAATCCCCGATTGGTTGCAAGTGCAAACCTTCTATAATGGACCCAACTCTCAAACGAGGCAACATATCGATGCAGTCGCCGGTGGAACGTTAAATAACAAAACATCGGCGGCCGCCCAAGAGCTTATAGAAGGTATGTCCATGAATACGTATCAATGGAGTACACCTCGATCTCGTCCACCTAAACTGACCGGGATGTACGAAATAGATACGATTTCTAATTTATCTCTCTAGATGGAGAAGATGCAAAAGCAGATGAACGAGATGACTACTTTCTCATCTACGCCTTCCTATGAGCCCCAATTTTGGGAACCTTCTACAATTACCGAGCATGTGGATTACATGGGTAATCCGAATCGTCCACCTTATAATCCGGGTCATAATTTTGGTAATACCTATCCCCCGAGTATAAGGAATCACCACAACTTCTCTTGGAGTAATCCAGGGAACGCGGCTCACCCACCAAACACAATCCCACCAGCATATTTTCCACCACAAGCTCCAAAAGCTCCCAATCTCGAGGAGTTGTTTGCAAAATATACTAGTACAAATGATGCCAATATCCGGAATCTCACCGGATCTCCTCGTAGTTTGGAGACTCAAATTGGGCAAATTGCAAAGATGCTCTCCGATCGACAACAAGGAGCGCTACAGGGCAATACGAATCCCAACCCAAGGGAGCAAGCCAAAGCTATCACTCTACGGAGCGGGAAGGAGGTAACAACTACTTCCCCAATTTTGGTTGACATGGAGGTACCAATTTCTTCAACTTCTCCTCCATCTAAGCCTTATAATTATACTAAACAACAAGCTTATAAACCGCCTCTTCCCTATCCGTCTAGAATGCAAAAAGACCGGATAGATGAGCATCACGGTAAATTTTTAGATATCTTTAAACAAATCCGAATAAATTTACCGTTATGCGAAGTGATAGCACAAACACCAAAATATGCTAAGTACCTGAAGGATCTTTTATCAAATAAAAAGAAACTTGAGGATATCTGCACGGTTCAATTGAACATGGAGTGCTCGGCGGTTTTACTTAATAAATTGCCGAAGAAATTACCTGATCTGGGTAGTTTCTCTATACCTTGTTCATTTGGCGATTTATTGGTAAAACATGCGTTAGCCGATTTAGGTTCCTCATTAAATTTAATGCCTTATTCTTTAGTTAAGAAATTTGGTTTAGGAGAACCTAAACCCACAAGAATGAGCATTCAATTGGCGGATCGGTCTATAAGATATCCGATGAGTATTATTGAGGATGTGCTTGTCAAAGTTGACAAATTTATCTTTCCGGTAGATTTTGTCATCTCTGACATCGAAGAGGACACCGAGGTACCACTCATTCTCGGTCGCCCATTTCTTTCCACCTCGGGCGCAGTTATAGACGTTAGTAATGGTAAACTTCTCCTTAGAGTCGGAGATGAAGAAGTTACCTTTACTATTAACACATCTATGAAACTTTCGCTCTCCAATGACGACTCCTGTTACTATTGAGAGGCTTCTCCCGAAGAAGACTTCATTCCTTTTTCTTAACATTCTTTATCTTCTATTGATCATAACGCATATTTTGAAAATTTTGATTTAATTGCTTATGAAAATAATGATAAGGATTCGATCACTCGCACACCTACTTTTGAAATTTTGGAAATTGGCAGTGATCGTTTGAAAACTTCTTATGATGAACCTCCCATGCTAGAATTAAAACAATTGCCTGATCATTTATAATATTTAATTTTAGCGGAGGATTCTAAACTTCCTGTTATTGTGTCGGCCTACTTGACCGATGAAGAAAAAATTAAATTATCTAATATTTTAAAACATCATCGCCACGCAATTGCGTGGAAGATAACGGATTTGAAATGGATTAATCCCTCCTTTTGCACCCATAAAATTTTATTGGAAGAACATGCTCACAAAACTATTCAACCTTAACGCTGGCTAAATCCTAACATGAAGGAGGTAGTCAAGGCCGAGGTAATTAAATTATTAGATGCGGGCATCATCTATCTGATTTCGGATAGCTCTTGGGTGGGTCCAGTCCAAGTGGTGCCCAAGAAAGGAGGATTAACGGTAGTTCCTAATGATAAAAATGAATTAATTCCTACTCGAACCGTTATCGGATGGCGGGTTTGCATCGACTACCGTAAATTAAATGATGCAACCCGAAAGGATCATTTTCCTTTGTCGTTCATTGACAAAATCCTTGAACGGTTATCCGGGAACTCATTTTATTGTTTTCTTGACGGTCTCTCGGGATATTTCCAAATCCCAATCGCGCCCGAAGACCAAGAGAAAACAACCTTCACTCGTTTGGAACCTTCTCCTATAGAAGGATGCCCTTTGGTTTATGCAATGCGTCGACAACATTCCAAAGGTGTATGCTAGTGATCTTTGATGAACTAGTGGAGGATATCATGGAGGTTTTCATCGACGATTTCTCCGTTTTTGGAGATTCGTTTGATTTATGTTTAGCAAATGTTTCCCGTGTTCTCCAAAAATATGAGTACACAAACCTAGTCTTGAACTAGGAGAAGTGCCATTTTATGGTGCGGGAAGGTTTGGTCTTAGGCCATAAAATTTCTAGCAAGGGTATAGAGGTAGTTAAAGCAAAAATTAAAACTATAGAAAAATTACCTCCCCCCTCAAATGTTAAGGTCGTTCGTAGTTTTTTGGGGCATGCCAGTTTTTATCGCCGATTTATTAAAGTTTTTTCTAAAATCACTAAGCCCCTTACACACTTATTAGAAAAAGATGCACCTTTTATTTTTCATGAAGATTGTTTGTGCGCTTTTTCTCTTATTAAAGAAAAATTGATAAACGCACTAATCATGATAGCTCCCAATTTGGAACTTCCTTTTCAAATTATGTGTGATGCTAGTCGTTTTACCGTTGGTTCGGTCTTAGGACAACGCATCAATAAAAATTTTCATCTGATATATTATGCGAGCAAAACACTAACCACCGCACAAGAAAATTATACAACCACCGAAAAAGAACTTCTTGTCGTAATTTTTGCCTTTGATAAATTTCGTTCTTACCTTACTTTATCCAAAGTTATTGTTTTTTACCGATCATTCGGCTTTGCGTTATCTACTAACCAAAACAGATGCAAAGCCTCGATTGATTAGGTGGGTATTGCTTCTCCAAGAATTTGACTTTGAGATTTGGGATAAAAGAGGAGCGGAAAATCTAGTGGCGGATCATCTTTCTCGGTTGGAGAACCCCAATTCAGAGGAGCTCAAAGAGGAGGACATCGATGATACATTTCCTTAGGAGCGCCTCCTCGCTATGCATAAGGTAATCACTCCCCCCACTCCTTAGTTCGCCGATTTTGCAAATTTTCGTGTTGCAAGATTCCTCCCGAATGGTTTTTCTTATCAAGAAAAGAAGAAATTCTTTTCCGATTTGAAAATTTATTTTTGGGAGGATCCATTTCTCTTCCGAGTTTGCGCGGACCAAGTAGTGCGGAGGTGTGTTTCTCACAAGGAGGGAGCATAAATTTTAAAAAATTGTCACGAGGGGCCCGCCGGTGGGCAGTATAAAGCTAATCGGACGGCTCGGAAAGTTCTTGAAGCAGGCTTCCATTGGCCAAGCATCTTCAGGATGCTCACGCCCATGTAAGCCATTGTGAACAATGCCAACGCTCAGGTAATATTTCCCGCCGTGATGAAATGCCTTTAAATTTATTTTTTGAAATAGAAGTTTTTGATTTCTGGGGGATCGACTTTGTCGGACCACTACCAATTTCCTATGGAAATAAATATATTTTGGTAGCGTTCGACTACGTGTCACGATGGGCGGAAGCGCAAGCCCTTCCCACTAATGACGCACGAGTCGTGACTCGATTTCTTAAACAACTATTTTCATGATTTGGAGCACCGCGGGCAATAGTTTGTGATAGGGGCACCCACTTTTGTAACGCACAATTTGATAAAGTATTATCCAAATACGGCATTACAGATAGGTTTGCCACCCCCGATCCCCCTCAAAAAAGTGGCCAAGTAGAAGTAGTTAACTGTGAAATTAAACGTATACTAGAAAAAACGGTTTCTACTAATAGGAAAGATTGGTCGGTCAAGCTTGATGATGCTCTATGGGCTTATCAGACCGCGTACAAGACCGCTATCGGTTGTACACCGTATCAATTGGTTTATGGGAAAGCATGCCACTTGCCGGTTAATCTTGAACATCATGCCTTTTGGGCACTTAAATTTTTAAATCTTGATGAAAATTTGTCCTCCGAGCTCCGTAAATTCCAACTTAACGAGCTTGATGAGTGGCGCTCCCTCGCTTATGAGAGTATTAAACTTTATAAGGAGCGCACCAAATTTTATCATGATAAGAAAATTAAGCACCCAAAGGACTTGAAATCGGGAGACCAAGTCCTTTTATATAAATCGCACTTACGCTTATTTCTGGGTAAACTTACGTCCCGTTGGTCTGGCCCCTTTATCGTAAAGGAGGTTTGGCCTTACGGGACGGTACTTATTTCACACCCGGAAAAAGGCAACTTTAAAGTGAATGAGCACCGACTAAAATTATGTTTTGCCGGTGAAATTATGTTTTGTCGGTGATAATATTAACGAAAAATTAGACAACATAATGTTGTCCAATCCCTAGATCCCGCGCATCACTATGGTCGAGCTCAACGACCATAAACAAAGCGCTCGTGGGAGGCATCCCATGGTTATCCTTTCTTTTTATATTAATTTTCTTTTTAAAGTTTTTACAAATTTGAAGGACATTGGCGCATGAAGATCGGTTGGGGACGAACGTCAAATCTACATATTTCTTCAGGTATCTTTTGATGCTGGTTCGATAATCTCAGGGAAGTCTCTTTTCCATTCTTTTCTTTATTTTTACATTGGGGATAATATATTGTTTACGTATGGGGGAGGGATATTTCTCAAGCAAAACATACAAAATTTCAAAAAAAAAATAAAAAAAACAAAAAAAAATTCTACAAAAAATTAAAACTCCAAAAAAAATTATATATCAAAAATTTCAAAAAAGTATTTTTTTTTCTTTCTTAAATTTTTGTTTTCAAAAACAAAAAATAGAAAATCAAAATTTAAATTTCTTAGAAAGGGACGTTTGGGATATCACCCCATCTTACCTCCTAGTACCGTTGAGAGCCCTTCATAGGGTATACCTCGGGAAGTCTAAGAAATAACAAAAAAATTAGGTTTAATTTTTAATTAGAGAAGTCCTTATTTTCATATTTATTCACATGCAAAATCTCAAGTATTAAACTTGTAAATAGCATTTAGAGAATTTTAATGTTTTAATTGAATTTTTAATTTTGGAGTAGAACTGTTGGTCATGCTGTGTTTCTAGTTAAATGCTCATGTAAGTAGAATTTTTAGTAGATCTAAATATTCAGCATATAGTTAGATTTTCATTTTTTTAAATTCGTGGAAATGTTTTATTTTACTTTATAATAAAAACCGGTAAAATCTAAAACATTGGGTGAGTAAGTAGAAGTTTGCTAGAGAGATATTTCGCGGATCAAGAAAGAGGTATTCTTTCTCGATGTCTAGATTTGCCATCTAGCTATTCTCAAGACTTTGCTTAAGTTAGACTAATTAGCATAAATATGATTTAGGCACTTCCTTTGGCCAGTTTGAGCTTTTGTACCCGTACCTAAAATTTTTTATCTTTGTTAAACCATTTTTGAGCCTATTTCCCTATTCCTTTGCTTTAGCTCCACCAAGCACTTTACCAAAGCCTAAAAAGCAACCTAATTGCACACCTAAGACCAAGCTTGAACATAAATATACAAACATTATTTGTGAGTGATTAGGAGCATTTTATTTTTGGTGGCCCTTTACTTATAAAATAAAAAGAGTTGATTTATTTTTCTCTCCTCTTCAAAATAAAGAAACAATTATCATTAAAAAATGAAAAGCGCAAACGCGAGTCTGCCTCAGACCCCGAGCAGATCCCGCTGCTAGGCTCCCATCAAGCTAGCAGGGCTGGATGTCATTAAGAGTAGTCTGCCTTACACCCCGAGCAGATCCCGCTGCTAGGCTCCCATCAAGCTGCCAGGGTTGGATGTCACTCGGAGGAGTCAGCCTCAGACCCCGAGTAGATCCCGCTGTCAGGCTCCTATCAAGCTGGCAGGGCTGGATGTCGCTCGGAGGAGTTTGCCTCAGACCCCGAGCAGATCCCGCTGCTAGGCTCCCATCATGCTTGTAGGGCTGGATGTCACTCGAAGGAGTCGTCCTCAGACCCCGAGCAGATCCCGCTGCCAGGCTCCCATCAAGCTGGCAGGGCTGGATGTCCCTCGGAGGAGTCTGCCTCATACCCCGAGCAGATCCCGCTTCTAGGCTCCCATCAAGCTGGCAGGGCTGGATGTCACTCGGAGGAGTCTGTCTCAGACCCCGAGAAGATCCCGCTGTTAGTCTCCCATCAAGCTGGAAGGGTTGGTTGTCACTCGGAGGAGTCTGCCTCACACCCCGAGAAGATCCCACTGTCAGGCTCTCATCAAGATGGAAGGATGGATATCATTCGGAGGAGTCTGCCTCAAACCCCGAGCAAATCTCGCTGCCAGGCTCCCATCAAGCAAGCAGGGTTAGATGTCACTCGGACAAGTCTACCTCAGACCCCGAGCAGATTCTGCTGCCCGGCTCCCATCAAGCTGACAGGGCTGGATGTCACTCGAGGGAGTCTTCCTTAAACCCCAAGCAGATCCCGCTGTCAGGCTCCTGACAAGCTGGCAGTGCAGGATATCACTCGTAGTAGTCTTTCCAAGAATCCCCCGAGAAGATTCTCTACCTCGGCAAGGAACCACGAATGGATCGGCGGGTCAACGAAGGGATATCGGCATGATGACGAGTAAGGAATGCTTGCTCCGGCCTAGAGATCGGCGGGTCCCATGGAAGGGGTCCCGGGCGGGGAAAGCGCTAGCCGCCCTCGCCACAAATGGATCGGCGGGTCGACGAATGGTTCTTGGCACGATGGAGAACCGGGAAAGCCGGCCCCGACCTAAAGATCGGTAAGCCCTAGAGAAGAGGGCCCGGACGACGATAACCCGACCGCGCTAAGGCCCCCAGTGATGGAGACGACGACCCACAACATTTTGAGTACGGCGACGGCATGCTTGAGGATGACCATGCGGAGCATCGGCATAATAGTCGTCTAGAACGCCAACCCATATATTATTAATTAATAAATATTATTATTATGAAATTATTATTAATTAATAAGCCATTTCTATGTTTTGTATTTTTATGTCGCAATGTTATTTTCATTTCATGTATGATGGGTGCTTATTACCATCATTTGTTATTTTTATTTCATGTTATTAATTATTGTAATTGTTATGTCATGATGGGTGCAAATAACCATCATGAGTGGTTTAATTTTCTAAGGTGGAGATTGAGTGGTGTAGCCTATATAAAGGCATGTATGTTTCATATTTTAATTGGAATGAAAGAAAATTTGAAAACCTAACTTGAGAACCTGTCTCCTTCTCCTTGGCCGACCCCCCTCTCTTCTCCTCCTTCTTGGCCGTCGGCCACCATCTTCCCCTCTCTCAAAACTCAGTTTTCCCCCTCCCTCTTTCTCCAATCCGACCACCTCTCCTCTCCTACCTGAGCCACCATCCACAACTCCCAAGGCCGCCACCTCTTCCTTTTCCCTCCAACAAGAGCTGACCACCTTCCTCCTTCCTCCTACCCGGACCACCACCATCTGGGCAAACCCGAGCCACCTCCTCCTCCACCAAGCAAGGCCGCCACCTCCACTACAAAAACCAAACCAACCCCCACCCTCATAAATTCCTTCCTAAATCCAAAAGATATCCTTCCAAACTCATTCTAAATTCATACTATATTCTCCCTCCTCTTTCCATAACCAAAATATCACCTACCATAAATTCCCTTAGCTATCCATATTGGGAATATCTATTTCCATTAATATTTCCAATCCACCACCTTTTCTCTCTCTTACCATACTTGAAGATATTTATTTTCTGATTAAGACGATTTCGACGGGACTCTCCATTTCCAGCGTTATGCGATGAAGGTGGACAAATTTCACTCCTACCGGCGTGATTCCGGTCGAGCCGTTTGAGAACGATCCTCGCCGAGTGAATCGGAATCATCCATTCCGGTTGAGTAACGAACCTTTCCACTTTCGTGTGTTTCTTTCCTTAAATAATCTTGTGGTGGAATTTCTGGCATTAAATTTTGAAATCATTTGAAATTTCGTGATTAGCTTAAATTGTTTTTGCGTTGTTTTCTTGATTAACTTAATTTTCGTAACGAGTTTGGTGAACCCTTGTTTCTTTTGTTGGGAGAGATCCACCTTTTTTGAATTCGTGATTATTTTTGGTAGATCTCTTTGGGTACAACCTTTGCTCGTCCGGATCCAATATTGGTCCTTTTAGCTCGATCGGATACCGGCCTATCGCCCTTATTTGATCTCGAAACCGTTTGGCTACCCGTATGCTAGCGTGAAATTGAATCAATGTAATAGCGTGGAGCGGCGTCGAACAATTGTCTGAGCGTAGAATTAGTTTGTGAAGAGATAGTCGCGTGCGTCCGTAGTTATAATTCGGCTTTAATACGTACGCCTACATCATTTTGGTATCAGAGGGAGGTTCATGTCAATTTCCTAATTGGCACCCTCCCCCTCTTATTTGGCACGTTCATACGCACTCACACGTTTCATTGCATATCATAAACATCAATATTTAGAAGATTAGTTTTCATGAAATGCATTGAAATTCCAAAATTTCAAATTTCAAATTAAAAACAAATAAATTTCGAATTTCAAAATTTAAATTTCAAAATTTAAATTTCAAATTTCAAATTTTAAAATTCAAAATTCAAAATTCAAAATTCTAATTTTCAATTTCCAATTTCAAATTTCAAATTTCAAATTTCAAAATTTCAAAATTCAAATAATAAAATTCAAAAATTTCAAATTTCAAATTTCAAATTTTTCTCCAAATTACAAAGAAAAAAAAATTTAGTGGTCTGCAAATAGAGGCCTAAAAATGTTTATTTTTCTTAAAATATAAAATTTAAAATTTCTGGAATTTCTCCATCTAATTATTAGTAAGAAGACAAAAAAAAGTTTCATCAGTAATTTTTTTTATTAATTAATTTGAAAATTTAGTATTTGGTGTGCCAATAGCGGCCTAGATTTTTATTTTCTCAGTAAAAAAAATCCAGCAAAAATTTTAAATGATCCTCATATTTTTCCCACAAAAACACTATTTTATCATATTTAAGACCCCAGTGGTTAAGCGGGAACAATTCCATCTTCGATAGAGTTAAGTTGTCCTAGTACCCTTTTCCTTGCACATGCACTAAGTCCGGGTGAATTTTTCTCCCCGGTTCACTCTAAGATGGCTTATGACGTACATGCTACTCATTCCCATACTTATCCTCCCACGTTTAGTAGGACCCCCACGTATGACGGTTTAGGGTGTCCTAAAATTTTTAGGGATTGGCTTAATGGTATAGACCTTCATTTTAAGTGTTACGGATGGGATGACCCCCAAAAGATTCAGTTTGCCCGAAAGCGGTTAATAGGTCAGGCCCCGTTATTTTGGATGAACGAAGAGCGTCGTGTTGATGGTTATCAACATAATTGGAAAGTAATGCGTAGCCTCCTATCAGATCAATTTGATCTCGCCTATCTCCGTACTACCAACACCAAGCCTGTGAGTGAGTATCGTTATGGCACTAGTTCCATACCAACCTGTAGGACTGACTATAAACCAAATGCCCTGATCAAATGGCATATAACTGAAGATTTTTCTCCCCTTCAACAAGGGAATAAGTCGGTATCAGATTTTATGAAGTTCTTTAAGGACGTGACTGTTAGGAGCGGTGTGAAAGAGTTGCCTGAGGTCACCCTTTCTAGGTTTCGTAGGGGGTTAAACCCCTACATCCAGAGTAAATTACTACATTATTGTCACACTGACCTAGACATCACCTTTAGTACGGCTTTGGAGATTGAGAAGCACCGACCTCCTAGGAGAAAGGTTCACTCACGTCAAATGATTATTACCTTTGAGTCTAGTGGCGTATCCGATCTTAGTTTTATTTAGTGTCCTCCTATGATTAGCCCATAAAACCTTTTGAGTCTTCCCATGTGTTGCCTGCTATAGTTTTTGACTCCTCTAATGAGTCAAAGGAAAGGCCTAGGATGGTGCCCATCACTGAGGACGAGGCTGTTATCCCTGACGATTATAGCGACGATAAGGATATTGGTTACCCTAGTGACCTGGATGAGGCTTCAACCACTGAGGAATCATCTCCACTCCCCGCCGATGAAATTTTGGAGCCTATGGTCACTCCTGCTGAGATTTCACCTGAGTCAGTAGGCATTTTACCTGATGATGAGAGTTTACTTAGTAGTGACTCAGGAGATGATCTGTTCGGACTCGAGCTGGTTCCTCTTAGACCCAGATATTTTGAGGACTTTTCTGATGATCCTGATATATTAGACATTCCGACTGATTGGGAATACTTACGTTGGTGAGCGAGTTATGCTTGGATGATTTTAGTGCTATGAGCCCGAACGATATTTCTTTGATGCAAACACCTTTATCTGACGTTCCTGATTTAAAGCTTCCGTCGGGCTCAATTTTACCCTTGTCTGAGACCATAATTGATTCTAAATTAAATAACTTGGATTGTGTGTCAGAAGAAATTCTATGCAAGGAAGTTGCATTATTGGATGACTTTTTGAATTGTACGCCGGGTTTGATTTTACCGACTCGTCCCCCTGACTCGTTGACTCAATGTACTGATCATTTAGGACATGAGTGTGGTACGATTGATTTCAGGAGTTCTACGGTGCCCCCTGAGTTAATTTTACCAGTACCCCCAGATGAGGTCCTGTTAGTGCCTCCAGATCACGTATTATTGTTGTCGACCTATGACTCGACCACTGATTCTAATTTACATGATATATCTAATGAATTGGTAGACATATCATACGAATTTTCTGTAAGGGTGAATCCATTGTTTGAATTTTCATATGACTTTAATGGCTTGCAACCGGGTGATCTTTCTTTGACGTTAAACCTGTGTTTCGTCATTGAGAATGACTTAGCTCCTCCTTTGGACATGTCCCCTTTGTCAGCCTATTACCCTACGAGTCCATCGTTGGTCACACCCTCGGATGTTTTAGATTTTATTTCTGTGGCGACTATTTCCTTTATCCTAATTTTATTCTCCATGAATTTTAAAGAAAATCATTTATTGAATTATACGTTTAGGATAGGGCCGCTTATAGTGCCTCCTGATGAGATTCCCTCGGCGCCATAAGATTTAGTTCCGTTGATGCCTCATTTTGTCATTCCATTACCACCGAATGCACTAAATACGTTTGTGCATGATGATGCTCGCAATGAATTTCATTTACGTAAGCACTTATGTGAAGCGCCAACCACGTTAAACCAATCTATTCAAATTCTTGCTAGCTTACAAAAAAGAGTGTCTTACGGTATAATTTAAGATTTTGACTTGGTGCATTTCGTCCTTGAACGGTTGCCTTCGGGAACTATAGAAAGTGGGTGAGTTGGCGAGCTGGACCATTTGTGGAATTTAATGAAATTAGGAGAATGCAGAATACTTTTGAGGTTTTTCCCTGATTGGGGTGATACCCCTATTTTAAATGTTTCTGATTTAACGCTGCATGTTTTTCCACCACTTGAGTTATTTGCCTGTCTGTTTGGTTCCACTTCGTTCTCTTATGGTTTGGGTAGTGAGTTTGTGCTTGGATCGCTCTCTTCTTCGGTCTTTACTGGAGGTACGTTGGTAGTTGATGTTGAAACTTTTCTTCCTTTATTGCCTAATGCTTTTCCAAGGGTCCCCAGGACCAACATTTTGCATGACAGGATACTCTAGGTTGAAGTGCTCTATTCTCCAAGTGGTGTTGTTCACTGCTACGCGTATCTTGTGGATGATGCTCTCCTGCACCGGTACTCTCAGACCAACTCATCGGTGATGAGTACTTTTAGCGGGGGAGGATTGATGGAGACGACGTCCCACAACATTTCGAGGACGGCGACAGCATGCTTGCGGACGACCTTGCGGAGCGTCGGCGTAATAGTCGTCGAGAACGCAAACCCATATATTATTAATTAATAATTATTATTATTAATAAATTAGTATTAATTAATAAGCCATTTCAATGTTTGGTATTTTTATGTCGCAATGTTATTTTAATTTCATTAATGATGGGTGCTTATAACCATCATTTGTTATTTTTATTTCATGTTCTTAATTATTGTAATTGTTATGTCATGATAGGTGCAAATAGCCATCATGAGAGGTTTAATTTTCTAAGGTGGAGATTGAGTGGTGTAGCCTATATAAAGGCATGTATGTTTCATATTTTAATTGGAATGAAAGAAAATTTGAAAACCTAACTTGAGAACCTCTCTCCTTCTTCTCCTTGGCCGACCCCCTCTCTTTTCTCAACAAGTCCCCTTCAAATTGGCTGCCGGCCACAATCTTCCCCTCTCTCAAATCTCGGTTTTCCCCCTCCCTCTTTCTCCAAACCGACCACCTCTCCTCTCCTACCCGAGCCACCATCCACAACTCCCAAGGCCGCCACCTCTTCCTTTTCCCTCCAACAAGAGCCGACCACCTTCCTCCTTCCTCCTACCCGGACTACCACCATCTGGGCTAACCCGAGCCACCTCCTCCTCCATGAAGCCAAGCCGCCACCTCCACTACAAAAACAAACCAACCCCCACCCTCATAAATTCCTTCCTAAATCCAAAAGATACCCTTCCAAACTAATTCTAAATTCATACTATATTCTCCCTCCTCTTTCCATAACAAAAATATCTCCTACCATAAATTCCCTTTGCTATCCATATTGGGAATATCTATTTCCATTAATATTTCCAATCCACCACCTTTTCTCTATCTTACCATACTTGAAGATATTTATTTCCATATTAAGACGATTTCGACGGGACTCTCCATTTCCAGCGTTACGCGATGAAGGCGGACGAATTTCACTCCTACGGCGTGATTCCGGTGGAGCCGTTGAAGAACGATCCTCGCCGAGTGAATCAGAATCATCCATTCCAGTTGGGTAACGAAACTTTCCACCTTCGTGTGTTTCTTTCCTTAAATAATCTTGTGGTGGAATTTCTGGCATAAAATTTTGAAATCATTTGAAATTTCGTGATTAGCTTTAATTGTTTTTGCATTATTTTCTTGATTAACTTAATTTTCGTAATGGGTTTGGCGAACCCTCGTTTCTTTTGTTGGGAGAGATCTACCTTTTCCGAATTCATGATTATTTTCGGTAGATCTCTTTGGGTACAACCTTCGCTCATCCGGATCCAATAATGGTCCTTTTAGCTTGATCGGATACCGGCCTATCGCCCTTATTTGATCTCGAAATGGTTTGGCTACCCGTACGCTAGCGTGAAATTGAATGAATGTAATAGCGTGGAGCGGCATAGAACAATTGTGTGAGCGTAGAATTTGTTCGTGAAGAGATAGTCATGTGCGTCCGTAGTTATAATTCGGCTCTAACACGTACGCCTACATCACCTAGAAGTCGGCCCGCCAAAAGTCCGAATGCACGCCAGGCTTTTCTCGCCTACCCAATGACGCGGATTGGTTAGCTAGCCCGGATGGAGTTGGCGAGTCGCTCCCTCGCATCGCGGCCACCCAACCTACCCCACTCTCCTAAGCCTAAGTTCAGATTCTAAAGCGAGCGGACGACCTCAGTCGCGCCCTCACTGTCGCGACGTCCAAGAGAGCATTCAAAGGTAAAAGCGAGAAATACAAACATTCACATTTCCAAATCAAAGGAGTTTTATATACATTGGGGACATCAAAAAAGGATAGACTATTACAAACTTGGCTCTAGCCCGCGACACCGACACAACAAAAGTAGAACGAATGCAAGCTCCTAGCAAGGCGAGCCCGAGCGGCAGGCCCTTATATACGGTGGTAGGACCCGTCGCCCGACTCTATTACCGGAAGGAACAGCTACGGTACCACCTCGCTCGCCAGAAGCTTGGCACCGTTGTCTTTGATTAGGTTGGCCCGCTGCTGCGTTTGAAAAGTGTACTTCGCCGCACCAGCCGCATTCTTTTGCATCATCACCTCAATCTTTTGATCGTTGTAATGAGCGAGCTGGCAGCCACTTGTAGATGGCAGAGGCGGGTGGGCCATGACAGCCTCCAACGTGTCCACCCGCTCTAGAAGCGCATGCTTCTCCTCTTGAAGAGTGGCGATGTCAGTGCCCAGTCGGCTGGCCGTCATCGCGTCCTGCGAAAGGAAGAATAATCGGGTTAAGCCGCACTGAAGGGAGAGAAAGCCTAAGGTAAGTGGACGAACCTACTGCTCCGCTTAGATACTGAGCGAGAGCGGACTCCGCCACATCGACCCGCTTCCGCTGCTCGTCCGCCTCTTCCCGAGCTAGTTGGCGGGCCGCCTCCCTCTCGTCGATGAGCCTGGTGAGGGATGGGGCACTCTTCTCCAACCGAACACACCACCGGACGACCATATGGGCCAGCTCGAGGCTGCAAAATTGGGCCCGCGCGGTTTCATAGATCAGCACCCGCATCGCCTCCTCATCGTAAACGGCGGCGTCCTCTTACCCATAGACGCTGAAGGCAAGGTTGTAAGCATCCCCGCTACTGGAGTCATCCTCCAACCAGCTCGGCAGTAGCGAGGATAAGTAGCCCCTGTTGGTCTCCTAATCCCACTGAAGCAGCGGGACTCCGGCCTCGTCTGCGGGCACCTTGTCGTAACCAAAGTTATGATAACCCGGGGAGATTGCCTTCCTGGCGGGCCAAAGCTCCATCAGCGGCTGCGACGTGCCCGCCTCTCCGCCAGAAGATCTGACGGCCGGAGAAGACGCGGGGGCGGGAACGGCGGACGGCTGGCTCGCGGGAGCCTTACCCTTGTCTCGAGTCGGGGGAGGTGAACCACCCGCCTTCTTCTATTTTTTTGGCGGTGGCGGGTCCTGAGGCTGCTCGCGGCTAGACTGCTTCGCAGGAGTAGGGGTTGAGAGCTCATCAGGGGCGGCACCAGCCGCTTCGGCTCGGGCGAGTTCGCCGGAAGCAAGTCGCATGCTCTTATAAGGTGGGTGGATCGGGATGTCGCGCTCGCCTGAAGAAAGTGAAACTTAGAAAATATACGAAAACATCACGGATGCATAGATGGGCGAACCGCATACCTTCATCGGGTGGGACGGGGACGAGAACGTCCAGGTTTCTGCAGAGGTAGGCCACCTCGAAATTCTTCCCAGTGAAGAACCCGAACAACCCCGCTTCATGGCCCCCTAGGGTCGGCGGGTGGTAACTCGCCTCGCTGAGTTGGATCGGTGAAAAGGGGATGTTGCCAAAGTCCCCCTTGATGAAGATTAACTTCATGAGCTAGTTGTGGCTCTTATTGATGGTCTCCCGCACCTTGACGTGGCTGCTGGCGAAGCATGCGCTCTCGTCCTTATTCGCGCGGAAGGAGAATAACTTGCGGAATATCACGAAGCTGAACTCGATTTTCTCCTCTCGCAGGAAGCAGGCAAACCTGACGACCACTGTGACAGAGTTCATGATCATCTGCCCGGGAACAACCCCGTTGTACTTGAAGATTTAACGGACTTCTGGCCAAAGGGGTAGCCGAAGGCCCGCCTCAAAATGAGCCACCGGGAACGCGAGCTCGCCAATGAAGAGCTTGTTTATTCGCTCCTTCTTCCTCGGCCGTCTCGCCTTAAAACCTGGCAGGACGAAGTGGCCGACCGCGTCTACGAATTCCCTATCTGTAAAGATGGCGAGAGGGAAATCATGCTCGGAGAAGGTCCAAGCGCATTTGCTCCTCCCCTCTGCCTTGCCACTACCACCACCCATCTTACAGTTATCTTGCCGAGCGGGACAGGGGGCTTTCTCGCAAAAAGCTAGGGTGGAGAAGAAATCTTAAATGTGGTAGGTGAGGGAGGGCCGACAGGGTCTATTTATAGGATGAGAAAGGGCAGGAAAAAGCCTCTTTTTGCGGGAAAAGTGCGCATAGCAATAAGGCCCTGACATTTAGACTGCCGAACCCAAGCCGGGTTCTCGCCAAACCGTCAGTCGGCCGCGAATCGCCTGCACTCGCGCCCGCATTATCGAAGAGCAGCCGCGGTGCGGGCCAACTTTGGCCCGCAGGAGAGTCACCCGTCACGCAACCCGTGAACAGCCGGCTCGCCTTCGCTAGTACGGGAGAAAGGGCCAGGCGAGGTGACTCGGTAAGGCAGAGCCTGCCCGAAGGAACGTCGTCCGAGCCAGTGCATCTCGCCCGCACATCCCATGAGGATTTGAACGGTAACGCAACAAAAAGAAAATTGCAGTAAATATTGGCTCATTGCGTGCGAGAGTAGTCCTGAATTATTAAAAATATTTAGACTGTCAGAAGTAATGGAATTAACACCCTGAGCCTTTCGACCGTTGCATGCGGGGCGATCCGGACTCGGCAGATCATGAAGGGCGAGGGGAGGTTGAAAACTAAACGCGGGATCCATTTCCACCTACCTACCCTCCCCGTTCTTGTTCTGGGAGGTACACGAAGGTTTTGATACTCGCATACTGTCGACAGCTCCCGCTAAGTCCTATCAATATGCTCCGAGGCACACCTCAGTCGCCCCTTGGCTCGCGTGATTGTATGCCCGAATAAGTCACCTCATCCTCGTCAGATAGACCTCTCGCTCTTTCCAGAACTGCGAACCGCTGCTCTGCCTCGGCCTTGTCCTTCTCTACTCTGTCAAAGACCTGCAACAGCAACATGTGCTTTTGGAACAGCCACATTACCTGCATCTTCATCTTCTTGGCATTGAACGGGTCTCCCAGGTATTCAGAGTTGCGGTCCGTGTCGGGAGGAGGAGAGTACCTATCCCTCATCTCGGCGTCGGAGGTGGAAATCGCATTATAGCCTGCAGAAAATAGGTGACAAGAAGCGGCGACAGTAGGAGGGCTAAGTCCAGGGGATTCACCTGGTGTCGGCACATCGCTCGCACCTTCAGTAGGCCTAGAGGTGCCCGGCCGACCCTGGAAGGGTTCCCCTCCAAGAGTGACGAAGGGTTTCCCCAAGCCGTGGGGCCTTGGCGACGGAGGCGCCGTGTAAAACCCCCTTTTTTTTCTTTTAAAACACCGGGGTCTTAGGCCTAGAACGCCCATTTGCGGTGACACCTTTATGCCCTGAAGGGTCATCATAACAAAGCGCTGATTCTGCCGGCCAATTCCATCACAGAAAGGTAGCACAATGAAGTAAAAGCAAGTCCACAAGAAAATCACATATATAGAAAAAGAAGTCTCCACGAAGGGAGTGTCCACAAAATAATATATCAGAGTACTAAAAATGTCGGCTTATGCTCGGTACATCATGTACTCACTATAAATCACTCATGCGGAAGCAAAACAGAACATCTACTCAAGGTCGAGATTCACGGTCCCGGCTATATGAACTATGGATCTAGACTACCCCATCTCTAAGTGCACCGGTCTCTAGGGCTGCTCCCCCGTGCTGGGCTCAACGATTCCCTAAAATGATGCGGTTTGAAAACCGTTAGTCATAAAGACTAAGTCCTATCATCCCCTACCCTTTCCCCCATGGCTCCTAGGTCCGAGCGGAGAGGAAGAAAGGGAAGGAAATGAAGGTGGAGATTTAATCAAGGAACAAGTGGCAGCGGAACTAATCTAGCAATTCTATAATAAATATGACAGAAAAAGAAAGTAGGAAAAGTAACCTTAACTTATGTGCGGAAGCGCATAAGCCAAGGGATCTTCTGCAAGGCTCCCATCTTATAAAGTGTCCCATACCACTTATACGTTGGGGTGTCGGTTATCCAACATCAGCATATAATTATAGAATTTAACCTTAATTTATAAACATGCCCACACAAACTTATAGACCAAGGGGTTGTTTTGCAAGTCCTAAGGAATAAGCGTCACATTCCACTTATACTTTAGGTGTCAGGGTTAAATGAATCGATTATGCTATGACATACAAGTGGGTATGATGGAACATGCAAGTGTAACTCACACACACGACTCTGTGCACACAGACCTTTAGTTCCCCCTTTCGGAGCCGTTACCTCCCAGGATACCTACGTAGTGGCAGACGGAAGCGATGGGTTGGGACTCGCCCACCTCTAAACCAGTAAAGCACTACCGGTCAGACCTATCGTACGCCTCAATGCTTGGTGTACAAAGCGGACTCCTGTGTACTCTTGCCGGCTGACACACAGGACTTCTGTTGGCGAAGTGCTAACCACACTTGCCGAGTCAGCGTATTAGTGTCGGTACATCGACACTCCAATACCGAAGACCCACCACCTTAATTTTCCATCCTTTTATGCACATGCAAATTTAATCGTAATCAAGCAAAAACCGAGCCGAAGCTCCCCGGACCAAAACGTCCATCTCTTAACCAATCGAGCCGAAGCTCCCAGAACCATTCCGTTCGTCTCTTAACCAATCGAGCCGAAGCACCCAACAATCTTCCTATGCTAACAGTGTTAGTGAAATGTGAGATCCTAAATACTAAGTTACTCTTTTCAGTTTGCTATTATAGTTTACGTTAACCCAGGACTTCCCCCGGTATTCCCTGTGAAGGGCTCTCAAAGGGCACTAGGAACTATGATAATAGCTGAAGCCCATCATTCTCTTTCGCAAGGCACTTATTATTATTGGTTGATTCCCTTTACCCATTCCTTTCTCATATTAAGATAGACTAACCTAGGGTGATTTTTAACCTTCCTCTCTTCGGGAAAGACGATCTTTCGTCGAACCCGAGCACCTCTTAATTCTAGCCAACACCACTTCTCGCTACTCTTCATATCATTCTATTGCGAAATCATCCACATCTATCAACCCAGACAAAATGACTAACTCCAACAACTATCCCAGATCATGTCTTATTGCAATTTAACAATTTGCTATATGCAGACCAACCTAGACTATATGTCGAACCTGTTAGGAAATGATCCAATACACATCCAAATACCCTAACTTATTTACTGGAGGTATATCATGATGTGATTAGTCTATAATCAGAAAACTATAATTTTCCTAATTTATCTGGCATTTAATTAATTTCCTACAAAATTCCATGGACTACCGGTTTGAACATGAACTGCCCTAATTACTCATGCAAGATGTCCAACAAAATTATTATAAATATTTTGCTATCTTAAAAATGTAAATCCAAAGCATCACAATTTTTCTATCATCAGAAAAGCACTAAAACTATTTTAGAAAAATTTTCTATCTTTCGTTATTTATGAATAAAGTACAGAGAATATCCATCCAAAAATTATAAATTATTTATATTATGCAGATACAACCTTTAAAATAGCATTGGCCAAGTTTCATAATTTTTCCGCAACAATATCATCCATAATTAATTTTTAAACCAAAAAACCATTTTTTAACATTTGTGAAGGAAGTACTAGATTTACTCAACTAAAAATTTTACAAAAATTCAGGAGCAACCAATATGTCCTAAAACATTTACTTCCAAGATTTCATGGGGTTTCAATGAAGGAGAAGATCCAAATAATTAAAACATAAATTAGGGCAATAACAAACTTTACAAATGAAGTGCTGAAAATAAACATCATAAAATTCCAGTAAAATCGCTATAAATTCTACCCACTCAAAAAAATACTCTACCCGAGTTTCACAGTTTTTCGATAATGTTTAGTGACAGATTTTACTTAATTGGTATTTTATCCTAAAACAAAGGTTAGGGTTTTGAGGTATTTACCTATTTCCAAATCCTCTGAGATTCAGTCCAGATTATTTATATTATGTTAACGTCGACTCTACTGAATTTCAAGGCAATACGAGGGTATTTGCCCCCATGTCTGTCACAACCCTCAAAACCCTCCATTTAGGATTTGAGTTTGGATCTTAGGGTAAATAAACCCTAAACGACACCATTTTTCTCCAAGTGGGTTATAATAACCCTTTCATGTCAGTGGTCAAAATATAAGCCTCTGTTGAGATGATTTGATTGTTCCAACCTCTTAGTGCACTTTTCACTCATAAATGCCTCAATAATGCCTAGTTAATAATAGGTGACTTCCTATCCAAAACTCATCCAAATGGCTTGAAATTTTGTACAGATCTAGATTTTATAGCCAAGGACCACTCACCAAAATTTTGGAGGGTTTGGAGGTCATTTGACTACTTAAATATATTACTATAACTTTATTAAATTAAAACAAAAATTTTAGGCAAAGTGTCTCCAAAATTTCCATTTTTTGACAGCCTCTAGGTATGGCTAATGGTAATCACCTTCCCAAATTTCAGTTCATTTGGACAAGGGTCAAAGAGTGGGCATTCGTTTTAGTTCCTGCTCAACTCTTGGTACAGCCCCCACTAAAACGGGTGCTGTAGTCAAACTGCTTATCCGAACAAGTTGAAATTAATTTTAAATTAATCTAAACTCGAAGGGCTACAACCCTCGTGACTGGAAATTTTTCGTAAATCGGCCTCTAAGTGTCTCGTTTTGCAACATAAAAATGGCTCATTTAATGTATATTTACTTTATATACTATATACATTATTTTATATCATAAAAATGTTTCTGTTCATCTTCTACAGAACCCGAGAACTGAACTCAGAAAAACTTATTTTTCTGGTAGCTCTTTCGTGATCCATCACCGGCCGTCCGGTAACTTCCCTGGCCAACCACCACCACTACCGCCGTCGTCGAGGCGATGGCTATCAGTCCGCGGTGGTTTGGCCGCCGGAGGTGGCGGTTTCCGGCGTACTTGAAAAACATATTTCTCATGGTTTTCCCATGAAAAGGAGGGATAGGTCCGGCCCAGTGGAGCACGAACTTCCTTTCTAAGATCCTAAGATCTACCCACAAAAGAAGAAGTAGAGGAGGACCTTGTTCGCGGTTTGGAGGCGAGATGAACGTCGGATTGACATGGCGCGGTGGTGGCGTTCCCGAACTTCTCCTACAGTAAGAATAATAACTCAAATCCTTTTGGTCAAGAGTATAAACTTCTCATCTTGCTCTAAGGGTGCTTTTATAGATCAAGAATGTGGGGAGGGGAAAGGGTAAGCATTTATGGTCATGAAGACTCTCCTCTTAAAATTATTTCGGTTACGGTGGAGGGAGAGGAAAAGGTCGAAGATGAAATGATGTGTCCAAGTGGCGATTTCCTATTGGGTCAACTCTTCCTCATTTTATTAAGTGATTAGAGAAGGAAACGACCCATAAATACTCCTGGTGTAACTCCCCATAATAAGAGTTAATTCTGGCATGTGTTAAAGTAATTTCCAGCCTGGCTAACGTTTCGGCCTTTATCACGGGCGTGACACGTAGGTCACGAGCGTGACAGGCCCTTGTGGAAAATTCTGCATTCGCCGATCGTCTTCCTGAGATCGACGATCATCGAAGGGGGGTCACGCCCTAGGTCACGGGCGTGACATATCGGTCACGGGCATGACGGGCCCGGGTTGCAAATTCTGTGCTCGCCGATCATCTTCCTGAGATCGACGATATTCGAAGGGGGGTCACGCCCTAGGTCACGGGCATGACGGGTCGGTCACGAGCGTGATGGGCCCGGGTTTCAAATTCTGCACTCGCCGATCGTCTTCTTGAGATCGACGATCGTCGAAGGGGGTCATGCCCTAGTTCACGGGCGTGACATGTCGGTCACGGACGTGACAGACCCATGATGCAAATTCTGAGTTCGTCGATCGTCTTCCTGAGATCGACGATCGTCGAAGGGGGTCACGCCCTAGGTTACGGGAGTGACGGCTCTATCACGGGCTTGACCAACCCGTGACCCAAAATCTTGGTCGATGTACTTCAATTCTTGGACTTCCTAGGGTTCTGTCATGACAGACCGACTCCTAGGGGTCTAGCCGGAAATGGGATGTTACAAATCCCAATAAACAAAACAAAAATTTTGTCCCCGAAATTTAGGTTAGGCCTATGGGGATTTCTATCGAAATAAAATAAACTTGTAACATTCCATATGGTTTTCCTATTGAGTTGAAGCAAGATTACTTGTTTGATAAACGAAGACAATCTCCCCAATAAACAAAAGATTAGCCCCTACTTTCCTGCACATGCCTAGGTTCTCAATTTCCCTTATCTAGTCCTACCGGTTCAATACAAAAAGGTAATTTATAGTATACTAAGAGGTGGTGAGGTATACCTGACTGAACAACTCCGGGTATTTTTGCCTCATCAGGTCCTGCGGTTCCCAGATGTGCTCCTCCTGACCATAGTTCCTCCATAGAACCTTGACTAAGGGGATCTTCTTGCGGCGCAAGATCCATACTCCTTTGTCATCGATCCGAATCGGCTCCAAGTGAACAGATCGGTCTGAAGCTACCGGCCCTTCGGTGGTCAAAATCTGCTTCTCCGGGAAGAGTATAGCCCTCCTCAGCGAAGAAATGTGGAAGACGTCGTGCAGAGCTGCCAGCCCTTGTGGCAACTCCAGACTGTATGCTTGGGCCACAATCTGCGCCACGATCCTGTAAGGGCCCATATACCTAGGTCTGAGCTTCTTCCTCCGACCACGCACCCGTAAAACTCCATGCATGGGCCGGATCTTCAAAAACACTCAGTCCCACACCTGAATCTCCACCTGACGATGTCGGGCGTCATAGTACTAAGCTTGTCTGCTCTGCGCCTCTAACATCCTGTCTCTGATCAGTTTCACCTGAGCCTCAGTGTCTTCAACAAAATCCAATCCCAACGTCTTCGGTCATGCATTTCCTTCCATACAAGGCTTCATAAGGCGCCATCCTGATGCTGTACTGGTAGCTGTTGTTATAGGAGAACTCAACCAGGGGTAAGAGCTTCTCCCATGGTTCCCCGCGGTTCAAAATGCATAGCCTCAAAAGATCTTCCAGCGTTCGATTGGTGCGTTCCGTCTGCCAATCCGTCTGGAGGTGGAATGCGGTGCTGAAGGTCAATCGCGTGGCAAAGTAAGCCTGCACGGATATCCACTCCCTAGAAGTGAACCAACCATCTCGATCCAACACGATTGTCTTGGGAACCTCGTGGTATACAACAAACTGCTCCACAAATCTCCGCACTGGTACTCCCATAGAGTCATCCTTCCTGATCAGAATGATTCTGGCCACCTTCGTCAACCGATCGAAGATGACCCAAATCGAGTCGTTTCCCGTCCGTGATTGGGGGAGTCCATGAATAAAATCCATCGCGATGTCCTCAAATTTCCACTCCGGCACCGGGAGTGGCTGTAGCAATCCAGCGGGGTTCCTGCACTCCGCCTTCACTAACTGGCAAGCCTCGCAATGAGTCACGAAGTACGTAATGTCCTTCTTCATCCCTGGCCAAAACATCATCTTCTTGAAGTCTGCCGTCATCGTGGTGATCCCTGGGTGTATAGAATATCTGCTACAATTTGCCTCCGCCATGATGTCCTCCCGAATCCGGCCTCCTGCGGGTATATATACCCTGCCTCTAAAACATAGAAATCCATCTCTCAGTGAATAATCTCCCGTCGAACCCTCCTCAAAGGCTTGTAATATCGGCTCTGCCCATGCATCTGTCCTCTGTCCGTCCCGGATGTGGTCCCGACTATCATCTATGGCCACCATCGATGCTAGATACTCCCTATACAGCTCTGGATCATTCTCGGACACTAGGTATATCTGCATATCTCTGAAGGACCGGACCAGCTCCATGGACATCAGTTGTGTTCCCTTCCCAGAGTTATCTCCTCTCCGGCTCAAAGCATCTGCCACCACGTTTGCCTTCCCGGGATGATAGTGCATGGTGTACTGGTAATCCGACAAGAACTCCACCCAACGTCTCTGTCTAATGTTTAGTTCCTTCTGTGTGTCCGCGTATTTAAAAATTTTGTGATCTTAAAAGATGTCACAGTAAACCCCGTAGAGGTAGTGTCGCCAAATCTTCAGAGCAAAGATCACTGCACCCATCTCTAGATCATGCACCAGATAGTTCTTCTCATCTATCTTCAGCTGTCGGGAGGCATAGGCTATCACGTGCCCATTTTGCATCATAACGGCACACATCCCCTGGTAGGAGGCGTTTGTGTACACCTGGAACTAGGTCCAAGGGAACCCAAGCCAATACTAATTTGCCCAATAAACAAAGGCAAGCCCCCAATAAACAAAAGATAAGCCCCTACCTACTTTGGGCTAAGCATATTTGATATTACCATATTATATCCATCAAGGCTGGGTGCACAATCCCTAGGGCATCAATCTTCGGTTTGGGGTTCCAACCTGAAACTTGTCAATATACTCGATACTTTAAACTCTATGAGTCAAATTTACGACGACCTTATCGGGGTCAAAATGTTCCCAATCCCAACTTGGTTTCTTTCGAACTTGAATTCCTATCCGACCCTCAGTGTTTGTCTCGGTGGTTGCCTCCATGTGATTTTGTTACTGGTACGAGGGTCGAGGTAAAATGACTCTTGCCATTCCGCTAATAGATCATTGGCCTCAATTCTCCTTAGAGGTCGTCCTACCAGTTTTAGTAATCCTTGATTGGGATAGTAGGGACACCTGAGTTTACATCTTAGGTAGTCTTTCTCATGCTAAACTCCTCCTTTATTCTCTTTGGGTATCCCCATACCTTAACCAAATTCATACCCAAGGTCAATTTTGAACTAGGGCATACTATAAGTTGTCATGGTTAGTTATGAGTCCTAGTGAGTTGAGTCAAACGCATTGGCTAGAGAATTAAGATGAGATTTTCGCAGCCAGAGGTGTTCCCTGCAGGGGGTATGGTTTACCGCAGGCTACAAAGAAGAATTCCAATTAATGAAAAAGTGGACTTTTATATATGATTTCCCTTATGGGCACACCACTGCTTCCGCTGCTTAGTTTGTCCCCAAACTAAACTCGAGCTGGGGTGACCCAGGGTTAGTGGACTGCTACCTTTTCAGATCGATGTTTGCCCTGATACCACTTGTAAGACCCCATTTTTTTTCTTTTAAAACACCGGTGTCTTAGGCTCAGAACCGCCCCTTTGCGGTGACACCTTCACGCCCTGAAGGGTCATCACCACAAAGCGCCAATTCTGCCGGCCAATTCAATCACAGAAAGGTAGCACAATAAAGTATAAGCAAGTCCACCAGAAAATCACATATATAGAAAAATAAGTCTCCACAAAGGGAGTGTCCACAGAATAATATATCAGAGTACTAAAAATTCGGGCTTATGCCTGGTACATCATGCCCTCACTACAAATCACTCATGCGGAAGCAAAACAAAACATATACTCAAGGTCAAGACTCACGGTCCCGGTTGTATGAACTCTGGAGCTTGACTGCCCCGTCTCCAAGCGCAACGGTCTCTGGGGATGCTCCCTCGTGCTGGGCTCAACAATTCCCTAAAATGATGCGGTTCGAAAACTGTTAGTCAAAAAGACAAAGCCTTATCATCCCCTACCCCTTCCCCCATGGATCCTAGGTACCGAGCGAAGAGAAAGAAAAGGAAGGACATGAAGGTGAAGATTAAATAAAGGAACAGGTGGCAGCGGAACTAATCTAGAAATTCTATAATAAATATGACAGAAACAAAAAGTAGGAAAAGTAACCTTAACTTATGTGAGGAAGCGCATTAGCTAAGGGATCTTCTGCAAGGCTCCCATCGTATAAAGTTTCCCATACCACTTATACGTTGGGGGTGCCGGTTATCAAACAGCAGCATACAATTATAGAATTTAACCTTAATTTATAAACATGCCTACACAAGCTTATAGACCAAGGATTCGTTTTGCAAGTCCTAAGGTATAAGCGTCCCATTCAACTTATGTAACATCCCATTTCAAACTAGACCCCTAGGAGTGGTTTTGTCTTAACAGAACCTTAGGAAGCCCAGGAATTGAAGTTTGTCAACCAAGATTTTGAGTCAAGGGGTGGTCACGCCCGTGACCAACCCGTCACGCCCGTGACCTAGAGCGTGACCCTCTTCGACGATCGCCGACCTCAGGAAGACGATCGTCGAGCTCAGAAATTTTAACAAAGGTCAGACACGCCCGTGACCGATCCGTCACGCCCGTGACCTTTGAATGGCATTGAGTGATCTAAGCTCACTCAACGCCGTGGTCTGGATGGCGTTGAGTGAGCTTAGCTCACTCAAAGCCATAAGCGGGATGGCGTTGAGTGCATTGAGTGCACTCAACGCCATAAGTTGAATGGCTTTGAGTGCACTGACTGCACTCAACGCCATCTGGTGTCGGCAGGTTGGCGTTGAGTGAGCTGAGCTCACTCAATGCCGTAGACTGGATGGCGTTGAGTGAGCTTAGCTCACTCAACGCCGTAATCTGTCCGGCGGGATGGCGTTGAGAGCGTTGAGTGCACTCAACGCCATAAGTTGAACGGCGTTGAGTGAACTGACCGCACTCAACGCCATTTGGTGCTATCTGGATGGCGTTGAGTGAGCAGAGCTCACTAAACGCCATAATATGGATGGTGTTGAGTGAGCTAAGCTCACTCAACGCCATAACCTGGACGGCGCTGAGTGAGCTAAGCTCACTCAAAGCCATAATATTGACGGCATTGAGTGATCTAAGCTCACTCAACGCCATAACCTGGACAGCGTTGAGTGAGCTAAGCTCACTCAAAGCCATAATCTAGACGGCGTTGAGTGAGCTAAGCTCACTCAATGCCATAATCTGGATGGCATTTAGTGAGCTAAGCTCACTCAACGTTATCGTTTAAAAGGGGCTGATTCTGGATGGCGTTGAGTGAGCAGAGCTCACTCAACACCATAATTCGGATAGAGTTGAGTAAGCTTAGCTCACTCAACGCCATAGTCTGGGAGGCCATTTGATGGAGTTGACGCCGTAACTGGGATGGCATTGAGTGAGCTGAGCTCACTCAACGCCGTAGCATGGATGGCGTTGAGTGAGCAGAGCTCACTCAATGCTATTTTACCTAGAATTTTTCTGGCAACTTTTTTTTGTTGTGTGCTGGTTCAGCTTAACCGGGCCGGTCTAGGAAGTGGGCCAGAATGCATTTTTTGGTCGTTTTCTCTTATTAAGACTTAGTTAAGTCTTATTTTATGAAGTTTGACCGGCTGTGCCACGTGGCAGCCGTTTCCTCCTCCAGCCATGGCCGAGCCCCAGCCTTCATGGCCTTCAATGGCATTTGATGCCATGGACTTCCCTCTTCCCCTTGAAATGGCTGGATTCAACTCCTCCCAGGGAGAGGAGGAGTTTCCAGCCCTCCTCCAGTTGTTATAAGACGTTTCAGCTCCCCTCCACCATGGCCGAGCTTAATCTTGAAGAGGTAATAATGGCTGGACAGCCTATAACCACCCACTCCCCATTTCTTCCCTTTAAAAAGGTCCCTTAGGCTCAGAGATTAAGTTTCCCACCCTGACCCGACAAATTGAAGCTTGTGCTGCGCTGTAGAAGGACTCCGGCGATGCCACCACCGCGCAAATAGCATCGCGACGATCGGCTCGACTCTAAACCTCGAATAAGGTCCTCCTCTACCTCTTCTTCTATGGATAGATCTTAGAAATCATTATGAGAGATATCGAGTGCAAAAGAGCTGGATTGAGTGAGTGTTTCCATGGTTTTTCCGAAATTTCATAGTGACGGGTTCGCCGAAAACCGCCTCTCGTGCGGCCGTGCCGCCGCCCGACTGTAGCCCTCACCTCAACAGAGGTGGTGGTGGTTGTGGCCGGCCAGGGAGATGGATGAGTGGCCGGGAAATAATTTTAGAAAAGCTACAGGATGTGTTTGTTTTTCTAGTGCTGTTCGGGTTCGGGCAAAGAAGAAGATGAATAGTAGCATTTTATTATATTATATATTGTATAATTAGGAATTAATCCCTTTTTTCTGTGCACTAGGTTTAAACTGAAAATTATAAACTGTAGGGGCTGAAACATAAAAAGTGGTCAACATAGGAAATGTAGCCCTTGAAGTCTTGTTTAATTAAAAATTGATTTCACTCGAATTGGAGTCCTGGTTAGACCACAACACACATTTTTGTGAGGTCTATCCATATGGTTGTCATGATATTGATTTGGATGTCGACATCAATCCAGACATCCAATGGACTTGAAATTTCGGGTATGTGCTATTATTAGCCATACATAAGACTTATGCAAAAATCAGAATTTTTGGAGAATGTTTTTATGTAGTTTTTCTAAAAAATTTATAATTAATGTATAATTTAATTAGGTGTCCTAAATACCTCAAAATCCCCCCAAATTTTGGTGGGAGGTCTTAGGCGGAATGTTAGAACTCTGGTAAAAATTCCAACTCATTTAGAAGTGTTTTGATTAAGTTTTAATTCGACCCTAGGTTGGCCCTTATAGGGTTAACTAAGTCAATTCATTCCTTTTTTGGATTTGAGTGGTCAAAAAACCTTAACTAAGGCTGATATTATGTCCACTGGCTTTTTGGGGCATGACACACCCTCCAATGTAATTTGGGGTTATTTGGGATAGGGTATCCCTAGAACCCTAGGGTAGGTCCCTTAATGGGGACCTGGTGAGTTGTGAAGGTCATGGGGTCAAATGACCTTGGACTGACTTGAAATTTGGTGGAGAGAACCATAAGGGTACTAAAGTCCGCTGGTCAAAATCTTATGGGCTTTGGAGACAGTTAGGCCACCTAAAACCCTAACACTAGTTTAGGTCACCAACCTTAATTTGAACTATTATGCTATCAACTGAACTACAAATCAAATTCATTTTGGGCAGGATAATTTTCTGGTCTAAATAGCCATGATATAATTTTGTTGGGAATTTTGTGCTAATTTATACAGTACTTCATTTACAACTCTAGTTGTGCCCTAGATATTTATTTTGATGATTTTGGAATTTCTGTTCACTGGAATGTTATGAAATCTTGGATTAGGTCATCTTATAGCATGTTATACCTTATGTATTTTTCTTGGGAGTTTTATCTTATTATTTTGGGTACTTTCTTCTTTAACATACCAATTGTGATATGTAGTCTAAAATACAAATAATGCCCATTTATTATTTGGAAATTTATGAAATTTGGTCAGTGGATGTTCTAGACCATGATAGTGATCCTGTAAATTTCTCTAGATTTTTAGATGAATACAAATTGTACCTACTTCTCTAAGCTAGGAAAATTAGTGTTTTACATTAAAATAAATTCAGGGCCCAAATATTGGAGAAAAATTATGGGACTTGTTTTCTAATGGTTTTAGGTCAACATGAATCTTCTATATTTTTCTTGTGATTTTTAGATACATATGTACAGTACTTGCTTCATAATATAGTAAAAGTGGCCTAAAATGGTAAATTAGGAAATGTTGGCCTAAACACCTCTGAAGTTTCTCAAAATTTTGAATTACTGCTTAAATGCGTCATTGGATTTTTACTTATTTTATGGTGATTTATTGTTGGCTCATTAGTTCACTTCATGTTCATACTAGGGCATTGGGAGGCTGAGAATAAATAAATTAAATGCCAGATGAAATAGGAAAATTATTATTTTCTGGATTTAGACTAATTATGCAATGGTAGACCTCCAGTGAAAAAAATAGGAGATTCGGAAGACAATTTGAAGTACCACCCCTTGCATACCTCATAAGGCTTAGGATGGTCTGCGTTTAGTAAAACTGCAAAAGCTGAACTAGAGTGGGTAATGAACTTGGGAAATGGAATTTTTGTATTTTGCTGGTTTGGATAGGGTGAGTTAAACAAAGTTCAATATTTGAAGTCAGGACGGGTAGGGTGTGAGATTGACTAGTGTTAAGTGGTGTTCAGGTTCGACGGAAGATCGTCCTCCCCGAGAAGAGGAAGAGTCAAAGTCACCCTAGGATTAGCCCACTGTAATATGAGAAGGGAATGGGTTAAGGGAACCAATCAATTACAATAAGTGCCTTGGAAAGGGAGCTTTGGGATTCACCCCATCATAGTTCCTAGTACCGTTGCGAGCCCTTCACCGGGTAAACCTCGGGAAGTCCAAGGTTAACCTTAAATCTTAGGAATAAAATGATCAAGAGTAACCCTAGTAATAGTTACACCTAACACCTACACTTGTACGCTTAGTAAGAAGAATTGGCATGGAATGGATAGAGTAGGTCCGTGGTCTAAGGGCCTACTAGTAATGTCAATGGTTTGGTTTGTGATTGGGAAGTCCGGGGAGCTGGATGCTCGGGGACTTCGTATAAATTTGGAAGTCCAGGGAGAGGGATGCTCGGGGACTTTGTATATGCTTGGTAGCCTAGAGAGCTGGAAGCTCGGTAACATGAGAACTTGTACAAATATAACTGTCTTGATTGCATGTGCATAAAAGTGGTGGGTCATCGGTATTGGACGATCGATCACACCGACGTAGGTACGTTGACTCGGCAGTGTGGGACACTTAGCCAAAGAAAGCCTAGTGGATATAGCCAGCACTAGTACGCGGATACTCTAGGTTGTGTTCTTCAGGAGGCGTACGGAATGTCTAGGCCTGGTAGTGTGGTTAACCGCCTAGGAGTGGGGGGCCCGACCCACTGTCTCTGTTTGCCACCACGGAGGTTCCTGGGAGTGAAGCTAGCTGCCCTAACAGGGAGAACTAAAGGTCTATGCACATGGAGTCGTGTGGGTGTGTTGCACTTGCTTGTGCATTCCATAACATATTTGCTTGTCATAGCATAAACATTTCCACCTATCGTATAAGATGGTATGGGACATTTTATACGATAGGCCCTGCAAAATGACCCCTTGGTCTATAGGGGTAATCCCTATAAATCAATGGTTATATTTCTTGTGCTTTTACTTACTTACTACTCCTTGTTGTTTGATAACCGACACCCCAACGTATAAGTGGTATGGGACACTTTATACGATGGGAGCCCTGCAAAAGATCCCTTGTCTTATGCGCTTCCGTATAAGTTAAGGTTACATTTCCTACTTTCTGCTTTTGTCATATTTACCATGGAATTGCTAGCATAGGTCCGCTGTCACCGGCTTTTGACTTATTCTCAACCTTCATGTCCTTCCCTTTCTTCCTCTCCGCTCGGTACCTAGGAGCCATGGGGGAAGGGGTAGGGGATGAAAGGGCTTAGTCTTTTAGACTAAAGGTTTTCGAACCACAACATTTTAGGTGTACTATATGGAAGGGTCATGGGTTTTGCAGTTTCTGACAGAATTGACCCTGCGACCGTGCTACCATTTTCACCAGCTTGGACATACACGGGTCAAATGCCCCTTGATGGGTGGGATCCCACCAGCTCAGCAGCCAGGAGGCCGAATACATAGACACAGACGTGGATTGCGAGGCGGCGACTACATGCCGAAAAGGAAGAAGCACCCAGAGATGCAACACCAGCAGAGTATGGAGTCGGTAGATATGGGCCAGTCTATCTTGGGTGCTCTCGGTTCAGTGACAGTTACGGTGACACTTAGTTTTAGTTTTGCTTCCGCGAGTGACTTGTAGTGAGGATTACATGTACTGGGCACAAGCCCTCCTTTTGTACTATGATTATTATTATTGTGGACTCTCCCTTCGTGGAGATTTATTTATATACATGTGGTTATGGTGGACTAGTTTTATATTTACTTATGCTACTGTTCTGCGATTGATTTGGCCGGCAGGATCGGCGTTTTGTAGTGACGACCTTCCCGGGCGTGATGGTGCCACCGCAAAGCGGTGGTTCTGGGCCTAAAACCCCGGTGTTTAAAAGAAAAAAAATGGGGTCTTACAAGTGGTATCAGAGGAAACCTCGATCGGAAAATTAGCAGTCCACTTACCCTTTGTCACCCCCGATCGAGTTTAGTTTGGGGACAAACTAAGCAGCGGAAGAAGTGGTGTGCTCATAAGGGAAATCACATGTGAAAGTCCACTTCATCATTAATTTGAATTCCTCTTCGTAGCCTGCGGCAAACCCTGCCCAAGCAAGGAACACCTCCGGCTGTGAAGATCTCATCTTATAATCCTCTAACCAATGAGTTAGACTCAACCAACTAGGACTCGTGACTAACCATGACAATTTATAGTATGCCCTAGTTCAAAATGGACCTTGGGTAGGAATTTGGTTAAGTTTAGGAGATACCCAAAGAGAATAAAGGAGGATTTTAGCACGAGAATGACTACCTAAGATGTAAACTCAGGTGTCCCTACTATCCCAATCAAGGATTATTCAAAGCGATAGACTACTTTAAGGAGAATTGAGACCAATAATACATTAGCAGAATGGTAAAAGAGAAGTAGTCTTAACCCTCAATACCGGTAATAAAATTACTTGGAGGTAACCACCGAGACAAACACTGAGGGTCGGATAGGAATTCAAGGTCGGAAGATACCCATTTGGGATTGGGAACATTTTGACCCGGATAAGGTTGTCGTAAATGTGACTCAAAGAGTTTAAAGTATGGAGTATATTAACGAGTTTCAGGGTGAAACCCCAAGTTGAAGATTGACGCCCCAGGGATTGTGCACCCAGTTAGGACAGATGTAATAGGGTAATAACAAAGATACTTAGCCCAAGATAGGTAGGGGCTCATCTTTTGTTTATTGGGGGCTAAACTTTTGTTTATTGGGCAAATTAGTATTGGCTCGGGTTCCCTTGGACCTAGTTTAGGGAAGTGGCGTAACAAACATAGTGAGATTGAAGTCGATATAATTCGACGTTATTCGGGCGAACATAAGATTTTGTAAAAAAAAACATGTTTGGAATGATGACCCGTAGCGTTACCAAGACACTGACATGGTAATAAGACGGAGTAATTATGAGAATTAACTATTATCACGTGAAATTAGATTACATGTAACAAGATTCGGGATACTTGAGAAAGTAAAGAATTAATCGTATATTGTATCATCGGAAAGATGATGTATCTCAGAACATGTACCCCCATAGTGGAAATTTTAGGACATCGCGATGGATTTAATTCTTGGACTTCCCCGATCACGGACGGGAAACGACTCGATTTGGGTCATCGTCGACCGGTTGACGTAGGTGGCCAGATTAATTCTGATAAAGAAGGATGACTCTGTGGGGGTACTAGTGCGGAGATTGTGCAGCAGTTTGTTCGATACCACGGGTTGCCCAAGACGATCGTGTCGGATCAGGATTGTCGGTTCACTTCCAGGGAGTGGAGATCCGTGCAAGCTTTCTAGGCACGTGATTGACCTTTAGCACCACATTCCATTCCCAGACGGATGGGCAGACAGAACGCACCAATCGGACGCTGGAAGATCTTCTGAGGCTATGCATTTTGGACCACGGGGAACCATGGGATAAGCTCCTACCCCAGGTCGAGTTCTCCTATAAAAACAGCTACCAGTCCAGCATCAGGATTGCGCCTTACAAAGCCTTGTATGGAAGGAGATACAGGACCCCGCTTTCTTGGATTCAGTACGAGTATCCGAAGGCGTTGGGATCGGATTTTGTCAAAGACACCGAGGCTCAGGTAAGACTGATCAGAGACAGGATGTTAGAAGCGCAGAGCAGATAGGCTAAGTATTATGATGCCCGACATCGTCATGTGGAGTTTCAGGTGGGGGACCGAGTGTTTTTGACGATCCGGCCCATATATGGAGTTTCATGGGTGCGTGGTTGGAGGAAGAAGCTCATCCCTACGTATATGGGCCCTTACAGGATCCTGGAGTGGATCGGGGCCCTAGCTTACAGGCAGGAGTTGCCACCAGAGCTGGAAGCTCTGCACGACGTATTCCACATTTCTCCGCTTAGGAGGGCTCTACTGCGCCCGGAGTAGCAGATTTTTACCACAGATGGACCGGTAGCTTCTGATCAGTCAGTTCACTTAGAGCCGATTCGGATCGATGGCAGAGGAGTACGGACCTTGCGTCACAAGAAAATTCCGTTATTAAAAAGACCGTGGAGGAACCACGGTCTGGAGGAGCATACCTGGGAACCGCAGGACCTGATGCGACAAAGGTATCTAAAGCTGTTCAGCCAGGTATACCTTATAACCTCTCAAGACGTTCAATTTACTTTCCTATTGTAAACTAGTAGGACTGAAATTTCAAGAATAGGGGCTAATCTTTTGTTTATTGGGGTCTAGACCTTGTCAATTGGACTAATTGGTCTTAGAATCAAAACTGCACACAGCAAACCTAACGTAGAGACGTAAATCTTTCAACTCTAATGGGATGTTACAAGCCTTTCTCCCGATTGGAGTCACGTAGGCTTAACCTTGATTTCGGGGACGAAATCTTTGTTTTGTTTATTGGGATTTGTAACATATCATTTCCAATTAGACCCCTAGGAGTGGTTTTGTCTTAACAGAACCTTAGGAAGCCCAGGAATTGAAGTTTGTCGACCAAGATTTTGAGTCAAGTGGTGGTCACGCCCGTGACCGACCCGTCACGCCCATGACCTAGGGCGTGACCCCCTTCGACGATCGTCGACCTCAGGAAGATGATCGTCGAGCTCAAAAATTTCAACATAGGTCAGACACGCCCGTGACCGATCCGTCACGCCCGTGACCTTGGAATGGCGTTGAGTGAGCTAAGCTCACTCAACGTCGTGGTATGGATGGTGTTGAGTGAGCTTAGCTCACTCAAAGCCATAAGAGAGATGGCGTTGAGTGCATTGAGTGCACTCAATGCCATAAGTTGAATGGCATTGAGTGCACTGACTGGATGGTGTTTAGTGAGCATAGCTCACTCAACACCGTAATCTGTCAGGCGGGATGGAGTTGAGTGCGTTGAGTGCACTCAACGCCATAAGTTGAACGGCGTTGAGTGCACTGATCGCACTCAACGCCATTTGGTGCTGTCTTGATAGAATTGAGTGAGAAGAGCTCACTCAACGCCATAATCTAGATGGCGTTGAGTGAGCTAAGCTCACTCAACGCCATAACCTGGACGTCGTTCAGTGAGCTAAGCAAACTCAAAGCCATAATCTGGACGGCGTTGAGTGAGCTAAGCTCACTCAACGCCATAACCTGGACGGCGTTGAGTGAGCTAAGCTCACTCAAAGACATAATCTGGACGGCGTTGAGTGAGCTAAGCTCACTCAATTCCATAATCTGGACGGCGTTGAGTGAGCTAAGCTCACTCAACGCCATCGTTTAAAAGGGTCTGATTCTGGATGGCGTTGAGTGAGCAGAGCTCACTCAACGCAATAATCCGGATGGCATTGAGTGAGCTGAGATCACTCAACGCCATAGTATGGGAGGCCATTCTGATGGCGTTGAGTGAGCATAGCTTACTCAACGCCGTAACTGGGATGGCATTGAGTGAGCTGAGCTCACTCAACGTTGTAGCATGGATGGCGTTGAGTGAGCTGAGCTCACTCAACGCCATTTTACTTAGAATTTTTTTAGCATCTTTTTTTTGGCTGTGTGCTGGTTCAGCTGTACCGGGCCGGTCTAGGAAGTGGGCCAGAAACCATTTTTTGGTCGTTTCTCTTATTAAGACTTAGTTAAGTCTTATTTTATGAAGTTTGACCGGCTGTGCCACGTGGCAGCCGTTTCCTCCTTCAGCCATGGCCGAGCCCCAGCCTTCATGGCCGTCAATGACATTTGATGCCATTGCTTTCCCTCTTCCCCTTGAAACGGCTGGATTCAACTCCTCCCAGGGAGAGAAGGAGTTACCAGCCCTCCTCCAGCTGTTACAAGCCGTTTTAGCTCCCCTCCACAATGGCTGAGCTTGCACTTGAAGAGGCAATAATGGCTGGACAGCCTATAACTGCCCACTCCCCATTTCTTCCCTTTAAAAAGGTCCCTTCGGCTCAGAGATGAAGTTTCCCACCCTGACCTGACGGATTGAAGCTTGTGCTACGCTGTAGAAGGACTCCGGCGATGCCACCACCGCGCAAATAGCATCCCGACGATCGGCTCGACTCCAAACCTCGAATAAGGTCCTCCTTTACCTCTTCTTCTATGGATAGATCTTAGAAATCATTAGGAGAGATATCGCGCTCAAAAGAGCTGGATCAGTTGACCGTTTCCTTGGTTTTTCCGAAATTTCATTGTGGCGGGTTCGCCAGAAACCGCCTCTCTGGCGGTCGTGCCGCCGCCCGACGGTAGCCCTCACCTCAACAGAGCTAGTGGTTGTGGTGGCCGGCCAGGGAGATGGATGGGTGGCCTGGAAATAATTTTAGAAAAGCTGCAGGAAGTGTTTGTTTTTGTAGTGCTGTTCGGGTTCGGGTAAAGAAGAAGATGAACAGTAGCATTTTATTATATTATATATTGTATAATTAGGAATTAATCCCTTTTTTCTGTGCACTAGGTTTAAACTGAAAATTATAAACCGTAGGGGTTGAATCCTAAAAAGTGGTCAACATAGAAAATGTAGCCCTTGAAATATTGTTTAATTAAAAATTGATTTCACTAGATTTGGAGTCCTGGTTAGACCACAACACACATTTTGTTGAGGTCTATCCATAGGGTTTTCATGAGATTGATTTGGATGCCGACATCAATCCAGACATCCAATGGACTTGAAATTTGGGGTATGGGCTATTATTAGCCATACCTAGGAATTATGCAAAAATCAGAATTTTTGAAGAATGTTTTTCGAGTTTTTGTAAAAATTTAATAATTCATGTATAATTTAATTAGGTGTCCTAAACACCTCAAAATCCCCCAAAATTGGGTGGGAGGTCTTAGGGGGAATGTTAGAACTCTGGTAAAAATTCCACCCCATTTGGATGTGTTTTTATTATGTTTTAACTGGACCCTAGGTTGGCCCTTATAGGGTTAACTAGGTCATTCATTCCTTTTGCGATTTGAGTAGTCAAACAACCTCAACAGAGGCTGATATTTTGTCCACTGGCTTTTTGGGACATGACACACCCTCCAATGTAATTTGGGGTTGTTTGGGATAGGGTAGCCCTAGAACCCTAGGGTAGGTCCCTTAATGGGGACCTGGTGAGTTGTGAAGGTCATGGGGTCAAATGACCTTGGACTGACTTGAAATTTGGTGGAGAGAACCATAAGGGTACTAAAGTCCTCTGGTCAAAATCTTAGAGGCTTTGGAGACAGTTAGGCCACCTAAAACCCTAACCCTAGTTTAGGTCACCAACCTTAATTTGAACTATTATGCTATCAAATGAACTACAAATCAAATACATTTTGGGCAGGATGATTTTCTGGTCTAAATGGCCATGATATAATTTTGTTGGGAATTTTGGGCTAATTTATACAGTACTTCATTTATAACTCTAGTTGTGCCCTAGATATTTATTTTGATGATTCTGGAATTTCTGTTCACTGGAATGTTATGAAATCTTGGTTAGGGCATCTTATAGCATGTTATACCTTATGTATTTTTATTGAGAGTTTTATCTGATTATTTTTGGTACTTGCTTCTTTAACGTACAATTGTGATATGTAGTCAAAAATACAAATAATTCCCATTTATTATTTGAAAATTTATGAAATTTGGTCAGTAAGTGTTTCAGAGTATGATGATTATCCTTTAAATTTCTCTGGATTTTTAGATGATTAAAAATAATACCTCCTTCTCTAAGCTATGAAAATTAGTGTTTTACATTAAAATAAATTCAAAGCCCAAATATTGGAGAAAAATTATGGGACTTGGTTTCTGATGGTTTTAGTTCACTTCATGTTCATACTAGGGCATTGGGAGGCTGAGAATAAATAAATTAAATGCCAGATGAAATAGGAAAATTATTATTTTCTGGATTTAGACTAATTATGCCATGGTAAACCTCCAGTAAATATTATAAGAGATTCGGAAGACAATTTTGATTACCACCCCTTGCATACCTCATAAGGCTTAGGATGGTCTGCGTTTAGTAAAACTACAGAAGCTGAACTAGAGTGGGTAATGAACTTGGGAAATGGAATTTTAGTAGTTTGCTGGTTTGGATAGGGTGAGTTAAACCAAGTTTATTATTGGAAGTCAGGACGGGTAGGGTGTGAGAATTACTAGTGTTAAGTGGAGTTCGGGTTCGACGGAAGATCGTCCTCCCCGAGAAGAGGAAGAGTCAAAGTCACCCTAAGATTAGCCCACTGTAATATGAGAAGGGAATGGGTTAAGGGAACCAATCAATTAAAATAAGTGCCTTGGAAAGGGAGCTTTGGGATTCACCCCATCATAGTTCCTAGTACCGCTGCGAGCCCTTCACCGGGTAAACCTCGGGAAGTCCAAGGTTAACCTTAAATCTTAGGAATAAAATGATCAAGAGTAACCCTAATAATAGTTACACCTAAAACCTATACTTGTACGCTTAGGAAGAAGAATTGGCATGGAATGGGTAGAGTAGGTCTGTGGTTTAAGGGCCTACTAGTAATGTCAATGGTTTGGTTTGTGATTGGGAAGTCCGGGGAGCTGGATGCTCGGGGACTTGGTATAAATTTGGAAGTCCAGGGAGCGGGATGCTCGGGGACTTGGTATATGTTTAGTAGCCTATAGAGCTAGAAGCTCGGTAACATGAGAACTTGTACAAATATAACTGTCATGATTGCATGTGCATAAAAGTGGTGGGTCATCAGTACTGGACGATCGATCACACCGATGTCGGTACGTTGACTCGGCGGTGTGGGACACTTAGCCAAAGAAATATTAGTGGATATAGCCAGCACTAGTACGCGGATACTCTAGGTTGTGTTCTTCTAGGGGCGTACGGAAGGGATAGGCCTGGTAGTGTGGTTACCCGCCTAGGAGTGGGGGGCCCGACCCACTGTCTCAGTTTGCAACAACGGAGGTTCTTGGGAGTGAAGCTAGTTGCCCGAACAGGGGGAACTAAAGGTCTGTGCGCATGGAGTCGTGTGGGTGTGTTGCACTTTCTTGTGCATTCCATAGCATATTTGTGTGTCATAGTATAAACATTGCCACCTATCGTATAATATGGTATGGAACGTTTTATACGATAGGCCCTGCAAAACGACCCCTTGGTCTATAGGGGTAATCCCTATAAATCAATGGTTATATTTCTTATGCTTTTACTTACTTGCTACTCCTTGTTGTTTGAAAACCGACACCCTATCGTATAAGTAGTATGGGACAGTTTATACGATGGGATCCCTGCAAAAGATCCCTTGGCATATGCTCTTTCCATAAGTTAAGGTTACATTTCCTACTTTCTGCTTTTGTCATATTTACCATTGAATTGCTAGCATAGGTCCGTTGTCACCTGCTTTTGACTTATTCTCCACCTTCATGTCCTTCCCTTTATTCCTCTCCGCTCGGTATCTAGGAGCCGTGGGGGAAGGGGTAGGGGATTATAAGGCTTAGTCTTTTAGACTAGCGTATTTCGAACCACAACATTTTTGGTGTACCATATGGAAGGGTCACGGGTTTTGCAGTTTCTTACAGAATTGACCCCGCGACCGTGCTACCATTGTCACCAGCCAGGACATACACGGGTCAAATGCCCCTTGATGGGTGGGATCCCACCAGCTCAGCAGCCAAAAGGCCGAATACGTAGACGTAGACGTGGATTGCGAGGCGGCGACTACAGGCCGAAAAAGGAAGAAGCACCTAGAGATATAGCACCAGCAGAGTATGGAGTCGGCAGAGATGGGCCAGTCTAGCTTGGGTGCTCTCGTTCAGTGACAGTTACGGTGACGCTTAGTTTTAGTTTTGTTTCCGCGAGTGAATTGTAGTGAGGATTACATGTATTGGGCACAAGCCCTCCTTTTGTACTCTGATTATTATTATTGTGGACTCTCCCTTCGGAGAGATTTATTTATATACATGTGGTTATGGTGGACTAGTTTTATATTTACTTATGCTACTGTTCTGTGATCGATTTGGCCGGCAGGATCGGCGTTTTGTAGTGACGACCTTCCCGGGGGTGATGGTGTCACCGCAAAGCGGCGGTTCTGGGCCTAAGACCCCGGTGTTTCAAATAAAAAAATGGGGTCTTACAACTTATACTTTAGGTGTTATGGTTAAATGAATCAATTATGCAATGACATGCAAGTCGGTATGATGGAACATGCAAGTGCAACTCAAACACCCGACTCAATGCACACAGACCTTTAGTTCCCCCTTTCGGAGCCGTTACATCCCAGGATACCTCCGTAGTGGCAGACAGAAGCAGTGGGTTGGGCCTCACCCACCTCTAAACTAGTAAAGCACTACTGGTCAGACCTATCGTACGCCTCAACGCTTGGTGCACAAAGAGGACTCCTGCGTACCCTTGCCGGTTGGCGCACCAGACTTCTATTGGCGAAGTGCTAACAACACTTGCCGAGTCAGCGTATTGGTGTCGGTGCATCGACCCTCCAATACCGAAGACCCACCACCTTAATTTTCTTTCCTTTTATTCACATGCAAATTTAATTGTAATCAAACAAAAACCGAGCTGAAGCTCCCCGGACAAAAACATCCGTCTCTTAACCAATCGAGCCGAAGCTCCCCGGAACATTCCGTCTGTCTCTTAACCAATCGAGCCGAAGCTCCCAACAATCTTCCTGTGCTAACAGTGTTTGTGAAATATGAGATCCTAATTACTAAGTTACTCTTTTCAGTTTGTTATTACAGTTTACGTTAAACCAGGACTGCCCCCGGTATTCCCTGTGAAGCGCTCTCAAAGGGCACTAGGAACTATGATGGTAGCTGAAGCCCATAGTTCTATTTCGCAAGGCACTTATTGTTATTGGTTGATTCCCTTTACCCATTCCCTTCTCATATTACGATAGACTAAACTAGGGTGATTTTTAACCTTCCTCTTTTCAGGGAAAGAAGATCTTTCGTCGAACCCGAGAACCTCTTAACTCTAGCCAACACAACTTCTCACTACTCTTCATATCATTCTATTGTGAAATCATCCACATATATCCACCTAGATAAAATGACTAACTCCAACAACTATCCCAGATCATGTCCTATTGCAATTTAACAATTTGCTAACTTATTTACTGGAGGTATATCATGATATGATTAGCCTATATTCAGAAAACTATAATTTTCCTAATTTATCTAGCATTTAATTAATTTCCTAAAAAATTCCCTGGGCAACCGGTTTAAACATGAACCGCCCTAAGTACTCATGCAAGATTTCCAACAAAATTATTATAAATATTTTGCTATCTCAAAATGGTAAATCCAAAGCATCACAATTTTTCTATCATTAAAAGAGCACTAAAACTATTTTAGTAATATTTTCTATCTTTCGTTATTTATGAATCAAGTACAAAGAATATCCATCCAAAAATTTAAAATTAAATATATTATGCAGATACAACCTTAAAAATAGCATTGGCCAAGTTTCATAATTTTTCAGCAACAATATCATCCATAATTAATTTTAAACCATAAAACCATTTTTTAACATTTTTGAAGGAAGTACAAGATTTACTCAACTAAAATTTTTACAAAAATTCAGGAGCAACCAATATGTCCTAAAACATTTACTTCTAAGATTTCATGGGGTTTCAATGAAGAAGAAGATCCAAATAATTAAAACATCAATTAGGTCTATAATAAATATTACAAATGAAGTGCTGGAAATAAACATCATAAAATTCTAGTAAATCGCTATAGATTCTACCCACTCCAAATCTTACTCTACCTGAGTTTCACAGTTGTTAGATAATTTTTAGTGATAGATTTTACTTAATTGGTATTTTACCCTAAAAATAAGGTTAGGGTTTTGAGGTATCTAGCTATCTCCAAATCCTCAAAGATTACATTCAGATGATTTATATTATGTTAACGTCGACTCTACTGAATTTCAAGGCAATACGAGGGCATTTGCCCCCATTTCCTTCACAACCCTCAAAACCCTCCATTTAGGGTTTGATTTTGGATCCTAGGGTAAATCAACCCTAAACCACACCATTTTTCTCCAAGTGGGTTATATTAACCCTTCCAAGTCAGTGGTCAAAATATCTGCCTCTGTTGAGGTGATTTGACCGTTATGTTAACCCTTCCATGTCAGTGGTCAAAATGTCTAAGATCCTAAGATCTACCCACAATAGAAGAATTAGAGGAGGACCTTGTTCGCGGTTTGGAGGCGAGATCAACGTCAGATTGTTATAGCGCGGTGGTGGCATTCCCGAACTTCTCCTACAGCAAGAACAATAACTCAAATCCATTTGGTAAAGAGTGTAAACTTCTCATCTTGCTCTAAGGGGGCTTTTATAGATCACCAAGTGGAGAGGGGAAAAGGTAAGCATTTATGGCCATAAAGACTCTCCTCTTAAAATTATTTCGGTTACGGTGGAGGGTGAGGAAAAGGTGGAAGATGAAATGATGTGTCCAAGTGGCGATTTTCTATTGGGTCAACTCTTCCTCATTTTATTAAGTGATTCGAGAAGGAAACGGCCTATAAATACTCCTGGTGTAACTCCCCATAATTAGAGTTAATTCTGACATGTGTTAAAGTAATTTCCAGCCTTGCTGACATTTCGGCCTTTGTCACGGGCGTGACACGTAGGTCACAGACGTGACAGGCCATTGTGGAAAATTCTGCGTTCGCCGATCATCTTCCTGAGATTGACGATCGTCAAAGGGGGGTCACGCCCTAGGTAACGGGCGTGATATATCGGTCACGGGCGTGAAGGGCCCGGGTTGCAAATTCTGCGCTCGCCGATCGTCTTCCTGAGATCAACGATCGGTGAAGGGGGGTCACGCCCTAGGTCACGGGCGTGACGGGTCGGTTGTTGGGATTTGTCTCCACAATACCTCAGATTTGTAGGAAGTCAGACCTTGAACTAAGATAAATTAAGGTGTATTTGATATTGTGTTTAAGTTGTATGTGTGCAGGTTCTTTTTGCCAAGTGTAGAACAATGTCAGTCTATAATGGGCCACCAAACAGAGGACCATACAATGTAATTCCTCATTGTGTGATCCAAGGTGTTGGCTCATGTATAGCCTCTCTATTGGGACACACTTCATCAACATGCACTTGGACCTATGGAGTATTGAAGTCTATCTCAGAAGAAATTTTCTAAGTCCACATACTCGAGTACTTTTTTAGTATACTCGAGTAAGTGAGTCTGTACTCGAGTAGGTTGGGCTACTTACTCGAGTGGATTCTCTATATACTCAAGTATGAAAGCTTATACTCGAGTAGATTTTCTTTCACTCGAGTAAGTGATACCTTATACTCGAGTAGTTGGTTAGTTACTCGAGTAAGCGCACTGTTTGAACTCGAGTAGATCTGGACTTCTTATCCTAGAAAGTTTCTAAGTCCACATACTCGAGTAGTTCTCTGAAATACTCGAGTAAGTAACTATGTACTCGAGTAGATTGATTTTCATACTCGAGTAGGTTAGTGATCACTCAAGTAGTTTTCCTAAGATACTCGAGTAGTCTATCTTCCCCATACTCGAGTATCTCAAACTCTTATACTCGAGTAGCTCTTCAAGTCTTATCTGAGAAATTTTTCCAAGTGTTTATACTCGAGTATATTTGCTCATACTCGAGTAGTCTCTCTAAGTCACTCGAGTATTGATCCCTGAAGCACTCAAGTAGTTTCTATCTTGCTACTCGAGTATATCCATCATATCTACTCGAGTATGCAACCTCTTACTCGAGTGTGTCTCTGTCTCTCGAGTGTGTCTGTTCGAATTTCCTGAATTTCTCTAAGTCAAGTTTCTTTGTGTATTTTCTAAAAGTCCTTTCTGATTGGTCCACGTGTCATCCTTAATTATGCTTATGACTATTGCAGACCGCCTATAAATAGGTCTTTTCAGACTTGACTAAATACACGCGTTTACAGAGATTAATTTTTAAGAAAGAGAAAATCCCAAAAACCCTAATTTTTCCATCCGCCGCCATTAAAGCTTTCGGAAGAAGCTCTGGATCATTCTCTCTCAGCCGCAGCTATCGATCTCTAATTCTCAAGCGATCCAGACTCAAGAAGAATCATCCGATCTCTCCGTGCTTCATCGTCTCTGATTTATTTTCTTGATCGTGGTGATTCCAGATCATAGAATCATGGATTTTTCTCAAGTCTTCTTCACCTGTTTCTGTCCAAACCAAAAAGCTCTCAAGAAGAAGATTACGTAAAAGATCCAAATTTGTGCTAATTGTTGTTTGCGTTTTTCTTTTCAAACAAATTTCATTGTAAGAGATCTATCTCCGAGTGGTAGGAAGTTTTATCTTCCGAGTGTAGATTCGTTTGGGATCGAGTTTTTGTAGGAACATAGTTCCGAGGTGTAGGATTGGTTTGTAATCCGAGATAGTGGAGTAGCCGAGTCTAGTGATTTGCTAAATCGATGAGGAAAAGTGGACGTACCCAAGATTGGGGAACCACTATAAATCTCTTGTCGTCTGTGTGATTGCTTGATTACTTATCTGTGCTGTGTTATTTTTTTTATTCCGCATTTGGCACGCATTTTACCTATTCACCCCCCTCTAGGTGATTTAGGTTGACAACTTAGTTCTCTCAATTGGTATCAGAGGGAGGTTGATCGTTAAAAGGTTAACTCCTTGATCTAATCCTCACCAAGTTGTCTCCATAGAAGTATCAAGCATGAGTAAGACCAGGGATTTTGCTAAGCTCCCTATCTGCACCAAGAACAATTTTCCTATGTGGAAGGAAAGAGTTAAGTTCTTCATGGAAGCAGTAGATCCCCGGATCTTCATGATTGTGGAAGAAGGTCCGCATGTTCTTATGACTGCATCAACAATAGACCCAACTAAAAAGGTCCCAAAGAAGTTGATGGACTTGGATAAGGATGAGATTGCACTTGTCTCCTTAGACAAGAAAGCTAAAAATATTATCGCAAGTGCAGTCGATGACACAATGCTGCAAAATCTTATACATTGCCAATCTGCCAAGGAGATGTGGCAATCCCTAGTGACTCTGATGGAAGGGACTGAGGAAGTTAAGGATGATCGGAGATCCCTCTTAAATCAAAAGTATGAAGCCTTCCGACAAGGTCACAAGGAACCCATAGCTGACACATTTGAAAACTTCTTTAAGATAGTCAATGGACTGAGAGTGTATGGCCGAGTCTTTACTAATGGGGAGCTGAATGATAAGTTTCTGAGATCTCTCACCAAAGAATGGGACAATAAAGTTTGTGCCATCCGAGAGTTTGGCAGACTAGCAGAGACAGATCCATAGAATCTATTTGGCAAGACTAATGTCCTATGAACTGCAGATCAACTCCAGAAAAGCCGAAGAAGAGAAAAGTCGCTTCTCCTCAAAAGAGAAGTCGGTTGGTTTAAAGGCTGACAGTTCAAGGAAGGGCAAAGCTGCCTCGCCAGCATCTCCTCAAGAAGTAAGTGAAGAAGAAGGCTCCGAGCAAAGCACCTCAGGCTCAGAACTATCTGAAGGAGAGTTCTCATTGCTTTCTCGGCAGTTCAAGAAATTCTTTAATAAAAAGAAGCCATGGAGAGGCAAGGATGCATCATACATAAGATCACGACATGACCGTGATCAGCGAAAGAATGGCTCAAGTAACCATGACAGGTATAACTCCAAATAGAACAAATAAATTTCAACTGGCATCGTTTGTTATTGTTATAATAAGCCAGGTCACGTCATTGCGGACTGCCCTCACAAGAAGAAAGAGGGTGGCAGAAGAGAGGAAAAGAAATCCTCATACCACAAGAAGAGGACAGAGAAGAGCTTATTAGCCAAGAAGAGCAAAAATCTCAGCGACTCCGACTCATCTGAGTCAAGTGAAGAAGAGGAAGCTTACTTCGGGCTCATGGCTCACTCTGATGATGAACAAGTCCCCCAGTTCACTGGGGAGGTAAAATCTCACACTCCTCTCTCTGAATCTGATGATGATAATGAGCAAGAGAGCTATTCCTCTGAGGATGAATCTGAACTCATGGGACAATATAAGGAGTTACTCACGGCTTACGAAAAATGTCGCAGATTCATAAAAACTCAAGCCAAAGAGATAAAATCTCTACAGGCTAGTGAGAGCAGCTTGAGAGAAGATGTCACCAAGACTAACTCTCTTCAAGAGAAATTCGATGCTGCTATGGAAGAATACAATCAAGCTCTCAAGCACCTCGACCTTAAAGAGGAAATCATCAAAGAATTGGAACAACATCTCAAGGCTGAGAAGAAACTTGTTGAGAGTTTCTCCAAGCCTAAGACAGTTCTTCCACTCGTTGCTGAGTTCTCAGCTAAGGCCAAGGGTACTGGTATAGGCCACATTGGTGCTTCTAGTAAATCTTATAGGAGAAACAAGGCCAAGAGAAAGAATAAGGCTGCCTAGAAGGCTCTAGCTGAAGAAAAAGGGAAAGCTCCCTTGGAACCTGTATTGTTCAAGAAAGTTATCTTTCCTACGAACGAATTCGACTATGAGTCCACCTATGGACACTTCTCTAGGCCGATCCCCGAGAAGCCTAAGTCAAGATACCAAGGTTGGAATCGTCCTCGTAACTTTGGCGAGAGTGTATTCAAGGCACCTTATAAAAAGATTCAACTTCAGAACTATGGATCATTTGCTCATGGTCATAACATCAAGATGACACCAAAGGTAAAACCTATTGTGGAAAAGCCTATGAAGGAGAAGACTTCATGTAGCTGCCACCATCATGAAGCTTCCTCCTCCAAGAGTGAAGTTCCTGCTAGACCATCACTTAAGAAAATCAAGCAGGAATACACTAGGCAAAGATACAACAGGTTCGACTGTTGGTGCTGTGGCAGAATTGGTCATTTTGCCATCGATTGTTTGTTCAATCTTAGAAATGCTACAACCCCTCAAGTTAGCAATGTGAGAATGACCACTCATGATGCTAATGCTCGTAGGGGGAGTATTCTAACTCGAGACCAAGGACCCAAACTTGTTTGGGTTCCTAAGGCTAAGTGATTGTAATTGCAGGTATGTCCAAAGACCACCAAAATGCCAATCTGGTACTTAGACAGTGGATGTTCTCGGCACATGACCGGGACAAGGAGCCTACTCCAGAACTTCACCTCAGTCTGCAACGGACCAAAGGTCATCTTTGGAGGTTCAGATCGAGGAATAACTAAAGGCTACGGTATGATTACTAACGGTAGCGTATCCTTTTCGGATGTACCCTATGTTGAAGTATTGGAACACAATCTCATCAGCATAAGACAACTATGCGACAGAGGATACGTGGTTGAATTTCATGCTGATAAGTGTTTGATAAAATCGATTGACAACATGGAAACTGTTTTATCAGGCACTCGAAGCAGAAATATTTTCTATTTAAATTTCATTTGTATAGACTCTTCCACACCAGTGTGTCTTTTAGCAAAAAGTAGTCCATCTCTTGCTGACCAATGGCATAAGAGACTAATACATATTAATCTCAAAACTATTAATATACTATTCCCTCAAAACTTAGTACGTGATGCACCTAATGTCAAGTGCGTTATGGACAGTCTTTGTCACGCCTGTATCAAAGGCAAGCAAACAAGGAGTTCATTTAAAAGTATAATAGGCAAGGATTCCAATACAAGCTTACAGCTTCTCCATATGGACTTGTTTGGTCCACTACAAGTTAGAAGTTTGGGAGGTAAGGAATATACGTTGGTTATTGTGGATGATTACTCGCGCTTTGCGTGGTTGTTTTTTCTGAAACACAAGTCAGATACCTTCAGTAGTGTCACTAGTTTTGTTAGGCAAATTCAGAATCAATACAACTGTTCTGTAGTCAAAATCAGAAGTGACAATGAAAAGGAATTCAAGTCTGGAGCCATGGAAGAATTCTGCGGAAGTCAAGGTATCTTTCATGATTTTTCCTCTCATCACACTCCACAGCAAAATGGAGTAGCTGAGAGAAGGAACAGAACACTCATAGAGGCTTGTCAGACTATGTTAAGTGATGCCTCACATCCAGAGTATTTTTGGGCTGAAGCCGTCAACACCGCTTGTCACGTGCAAAATCGAGCTCTCATCAACAAGAACCATGATAAGACTCTCTATGAACTTCTAAAAGGCAGGAAACCAACCATTTCATATTTTAGAATCTTTGGCTGTAAGTGCTTCATACTTAACAACGGCTAATATCACACTACCAAGTTTAGCGAGAAAAGCTTTGATGGTATTTTTGTAGGTTATAGTAGCCATAGTAAGGCCTATAGAGTATTTAATAGAAAACTCTGGTGGTAGAAGAATCGGTACACATTGTATTTGATGAGACGAGTCTGCTGCAAAGAAACTCTTCTAGTATGCCTATTGAGGATGCAGGTACAAAGATGAAGGAACTCAGCGTGGATGAACCTACTCAAGATAAAGATGAGACGTTCATCAAGATCACTTCTACAACCCCTATTGGAGAGGTAGATGAACAAGATGAAGAACACATCCCAGCTGAAGATGCAACTCAAGTGGCTGAAGAGATCCCAGATGCAAGGACTCTAGAGATCCGACACGTGAAGGATCATCCCTTAGACCAAATCATAGGAGATCCTTGGGTTTGCGTCAGAACTCGTCGAGGTACAACTAACGAAAATTTACACTTATGTTTTCTTTCACAGGTTGAACCAAAGAAATTTGAGGAAGCCAACTCCGACGCATCCTGGATTCTAGCCATAGAAGATGAGCTGAATCAGTTCAAACGATGCAAAGTTTGGACACTTGTCCCAAGACCCAAGAGGAAGAACGTCATTGGGACAAAATTGGTCTACCGAAACAAGATGGACGAAGATGAAACAATTATAAAGAATAAAGCCAGACTTGTCTCGAAGGGCTATCGTCAAGAGGAAGGAATCGACTTTGACCAAATATACTCTCCAGTGGCAAGACTGGAGGCGATCAGGTTATTCCTTGCCTATGCTGCACTTAAGGGCTTTACCGTCTATCAGATGGACATCAAGTCCGCCTTCCTGAATGGCGACATAAAGGAAGAAGTGTATGTAGAGCAACTTCCAGGTTTCGTTGACTCAACTTTTCCTAATCTTATTTATTTACTGCAAAAAGCCTTATATGATCTTAAAAAAGCTCCTCGAGCTTGGTATGAAACGTTGTCTACCTTTCTTCTTGAAAACAAGTTCACAATAGGAAAGATAGACAAGACATTATTTCTTAGGGAAATAAAAGCCAAGATTTTGCTAGTGCAAATCTATGTCGATGACATTATTTTTGGCTCTACAGACAACAACCTCTGCAAGAAGTTTTCTAAACTTATGCAAGGGAAGTTTGAAATGAGCAGTATGGGAGAGCTGAAGTATTTCTTAGGGCTTCAAGTGAAACAATCTAAGGATGGAATTTTCATCTCACAAACCAAGTTCACCAAAGAGCTACTTAAGAAATTCGGAATAGAGAATGCAACCTCTATGAGGACTCCAATGGCCTCAGCTATGTCTCTGGAAAAGGATGAGAAAGGGAAACCTTTTGATGAAACCAAGTACAGAAGCATAATTGGGTCCTTGCTCTACCTTACCGCAAGTAGACCAGACATAATGTTTTCCACATGTGTATGTGCTAGATTTCAGGTGAACTCTAAGGAATCTCACTACAATGCTGCAAAGCGAATCTTGAGATACCTCAAAGGTACACCAAATCTTGGCTTATGGTACCCAATAAGTAAGGATAGTGAACTAATTGGATTTTTAGATGCAGATTTTGCAGGAAGCAAAGATGACAGTAAAAGTACTTTCGGGACTTGCCAATTTCTCAGAAGGAGACTTATTTCCTGGAGCAGTAAGAAGCAGAACTGTGTAGCCATCTCAAAGGCTGAATCAGAGTATATCTCTGCAGGCAGCTGTTGAGCACAGCTTCTATGGATCAAGAATCAATTTGAAGACTATAACATGAAGTTCCAGAACGTTCCTCTGTTCTGCGACTCATCCAGCGCAATAGCAATCGCCAACAACCCAGTCTCCCACAGCCGGACAAAGCACATAGAGCTTCGATATCACTTCATCCGGGAGCATGTGGAAAACGGAGACATAGATCTACAATATGTCTCCACAGATAGGCAAGTTGCAGATATATTCACCAAACCGCTGGAGGAGTCCAAGTTTTCATTCTTCAAAACGGAACTCGGGCTGCTCAACAAAGTGGAATAGTGATGGTGGATTCAAAGATAGGCTCAGAGTTGAAGATATCAGTGGCAGCAAAATTCTCCCAAGCAAATCATCCTTCAAAGTGATATACTCGAGTATATAAAGACTTATACACGAGTAAACAGAAATACTCGAGTACCAAAATTTCCATACTCGAGTAGTTGGTAATCTACTCGTGTATGTACTCGACCTACTCGTGTATACTCCATCTCATACTCGTGTATACTCCATCTCATACTCGTGTATACTCCATCTCATACTCGTGTATGGCGATATATACTCGAGTATATGGCAATCAGTAATTTGAAAATCTCCTTTTTTCTATTCACACCAAAGTGCTTGCCGCTCCGCAACAGGTATGATTTTATCCTTATCACTCCTACTTAAACCTAATTAGGGTCATATATATATTTAAAAAATTCGGAAATCCTTTCCACTCCTCATTCTCCCGAGTAGCCGTCGTCGCTTCATATTCTGGAACCCGCAGAGCTCTGTCGTTTTCGTCTCTTCCGTACTCCAAAATCGTCGATGGCTCCCTCCTCCAAGATCGGAATCGGCTCAGAGCTCGACCCTGAAGGTATAGCCGACCTCTCCGATGATTTACGAAACCTGCTCATTCTGTTCGACACTGCCGGACTCTCGTTCATCCTCCAGACACCGTGCAAAGTCATTTTCCCTGCAGTCGAGGAGTTCTACAAAAATCTGAAGTTCAGGCAAAATGGTACAGTTCTAAAATCCAAGGTCAGTGGGATCAAAATCGGTCTGGACAAAACTTCCTTAGCTACTCTATTAAAATTACCAGTGGTGGATGAAGAAGATGATCTGACTCCTGAAGATTCCGACAGAACCAACATCTTCTGTGGAACAAACCCGTATGAAGCATATTCGTTCCGCCATGCAGATTACAATTCAGAGGGCAAATTTCTTGTGGATGTGATTGCCAAAGTTCTTCTATGCAAAACCTATTCCTTCAGAGAAATCTCTCAAAATCTTTTTGACGTTATGCAAGCCATAGTGTGCCGGAAGAAATTCCAGTTTGGAATGATGATACTGGACAAAATCAGAGAAAGTGTGAAAAAACCAAGCTATGCCAGGATTATCTCACTCCACCTCCATGAGATTAATCGTACAGTGTTTGATTTATCTAAAGGCACTCCCATCCATCATATGAAGAAAGTATCCATCCTCTGAATCCAAAGATATGAAATCAAACTCCTCAACACTGCTCAAGCCTCAAAACAGTCATTACCTCAGAAGATGAGCCCAGAGAGCCCCTTGTCTCAGATGATAGGATTCCATCTCCTCCTTTACATCATACTATTACCACCTCGGGTGCAATAGTTAAGGGGGAGTCTGCCTCATCTAATCCTCAGCACAAAGCTTTAGAAGTCTCTTCTCAGCAAGATCTGATCCAAGATCCTACTCCTCCTCCTTCTCCACCTCCAGAAGATCTCACCTCAGAAGTTCAAGCTCAAGAAAACCTTCTCTCTACAGCTGAAGATATTAACCGACTGATTGATGAACTCATGTCAGATGCTCCATTATTTCAAGATGATTCAGTTATGCTATCTCCTAAGGATCACTCTCAAGCAGATCCTTCCCCTTCTAAGGATCCTTCTCCCTCCCCTGCAAAGGTACCCCCTACCTCTCCTGCTCAGTCCCCTGATAAACAGCAAGGTCAGCCAGAGATTAATCTACTGTCTGATGATGAGGACATGTCTCCTGAACCAGTGGATGCTCCTCTGAGGACACTAGATTTCTCTCTTCCCTCTTTCATCAATACAGAAGATTCAGTTGTGATACCACCCTTCAAGAGAGCTGAAAGCTCAGTTGTGATTACTGAAATTCCCCCTAGGTTGCTCCTATTCCCTCAGCCTCTGCCCCAGCCTCAGATCCCTCTAGCTCCTCAGATTTAGTCAGTCATATTGGGCAAATGTTCCGTGAACAGAGAAAATACTTTGATGATTCTCTTGCATCAGTGAACAACAAGATCTCTACTCTTAAAACAGAGATGAGTAGAGGCTTTACTGAAATTCAAGCAAACACTGATGAGCTCAAGAGACTATTTCAGTTGGGTGGCAAAACCCTAGATCATACTATCACCAGTATAAGTGTACTCAAAGATCAAGATGAAACAGTTGCAAATAATCAGATTCAATTGGACAAGGATGCTACCGCGAATGTTATGAAAGTTTGTGAGGAAGTTGGAACATTTAGAGATGAAGCAATTGCCCAACTCTCAGTAGATATCACCAAGGGGGAGAAGATAGTCAAAGAACAAGTTGAAAAAATATCTGAACAATCTAATGCATCTATGGATAGTCTAGTCAAAGAAATGAAAGCAGACATCCTTACTCAACTTCAATCTATAAAGTTCTATATCTATGACACTGCTGTATGGATGCATAATCAGAACTTTCCCAACTCCCAACTTAACCCTGCCATTATTCCAAAGGTCCTAGATCCTCTTGAAGAAAATCCTCCCTCAGGTACTCCAGATCAGGCTAACTTTCCATCTCAGGCCAACATTCCAGAGTATGTGCCAGTCTTCTCACCTAGACCTACTGGTGACATGACTGAGCCTCCTCTTTCTTATGCTGATATGTGGCAAGATGAGTTTCCTCCAAGTTCTCAGGGTGCCCCCCAGAAAGAAAAGGAAATATGGTGATGATGCTTCTGCTAGCCGTTATGCACCAAGGAGAGAGCCTGCCCCAGATACAGAAGGTAGACAAAAAGTTGTTCATACAGAAGTTTGGAGTACTACCTCCAAGTCTCTTATCCTTGATACCTTGAAGCTGGTAACAGATTTTGGTGAAAATAGAGATCACTACTATAACAACGCAGAATGGAAAGCGTATGATGTATCTCAAATCAAAATCAGATTGCATGACAAAAATTGGGGATATAACAATCCAGATGCTCCTCCAAGGCCCAAGACCTATTTTCCCAAACCTTTCAGCTACCTGGAGAGGCAACAGCTTAAAAGAGAAAGACTGCATACAGGAGCCCCTTCTTGAGTGAATGAGGATGTGGATATGGACATTTAATCTTTTGAAATCATTTCTATATAAATATATTTGATTCTAATTATGGCTATCTTTATTATTCTTGTTTCATTTTTTTCGAGAAATATGTTTTGTTGTTCTTTTTACTCTAAGTAATTCACCTTAGTGTAGAGGGTGCTGACATCTACAAATAGGGGGAGATTGTTGGGATTTGTCTCCACAATATCTCAGATTTGTAGGAAGTCAGACCTTGAACTAAGATGAATTAAGGTGTATTTGATATTGTGTTTGAGTTGTATGTGTGCAGGTTCTTATTGCCAAGTGTAGACCAATGTCAGTCTATAATGGGCCACCAAACAGAGGACCATACAATGTAATTCCTCATTATGTGATCCAAGGTGTTGGCTCATGTATAGCCTCTCTATTGGGACACACTTCATCAACATGCACTTGGACCTATGGAGTATTGAAGTCTATCTCAGAAGAAATTTTCTAAGTCCACATACTCGAGTACTTATTTAGTATACTCGAGTAAGTGAGTCTGTACTCGAGTAGGTTGGGCTACTTACTCGAGTGGATTCTCTATATACTCAAGTATGAAAGCTTATACTCGAGTAGATTTTCTTTCACTCGAGTAAGTGATACCTTATACTCGAGTAGATGGTTAGTTACTCGAGTAAGCGCTCTGTTTGAACTCGAGTAGATATGGACTTCTTATCCTAGAAAGTTTCTAAGTCCACATACTCGAGTAGTTCTCTGAAATACTCGAGTAAGTAACTCTGTACTCGAGTAGATTGATTTTCATACTCGAGTAGGTTAGTGATCACTCGAGTAGTTTTCCTAAGATACTCGAGTAGTCTATCTTCCCCATACTCGAGTATCTCAAACTCTTATACTCGAGTAGCTCTTCAAGTCTTATCTGAGAAATTTTTCCAAGTGTTTATACTCGAGTATATTTGCTCATACTCGAGTAGTCTCTCTAAGTCACTCGAGTATTGATCCCGGAAGCACTCAAGTAGTTTCTAACTTGCTACTCGAGTATATCCCTCATATCTACTCTAGTATGTAACCTCTTACTCGAGTGTGTCTCTGTATCTCGAGTGTGTCTGTTCGAATTTCCTGAATTTCTCTAAGTCAAGTTTCTTTGTGTATTTTCTAAAAGTCCTTTCTGATTGGTCCACGTGTCATCCTGAATTATGCTTATGACCGTTGGAGACCGCCTATAAATAGGTCTTTTCAGACTTGACTAAATACACGCGTTTACAGAGATTAATTTTTAAGAAAGAGAAAATCCCGAAAACCCTAATTTTTCTATCCGCCGTCATTAAAGCTTTCGGAAGAAGATCTGGATCGTCCTCTCTCAGCCGCAGCTATCGATCTCTTATTCTCAAGCGATCCAGACTCAAGAAGAATCATCTGATATCTCTGTGCTTTATCGTCTCTGATTTATTTTCTTTATCGTGGTGATTCCAGATCTCATAATCGTGGATTTTTCTCAAGTCTTCTTCACCTGTTTCTGTCCAAACCAAAAAGCTCTCAAGAAGAAGATTACATCAAAGATCCAGATCTTTGCTAATTGTTGTTTGTGTTTTTCTTTTCAAACAAATTTCATTGTAGGAGATCTATCTCCGAGTGGTAGGAAGTTTTATCTTCCGAGTGTAGATCCGTTTGGGATCGAGTTTTTGTAGGAACATAGTTCTGAGGTGTAGGATTGGTTTGCAATCCGAGATAGTGGAGTAGCCGAGTCTAGTGATTTGCTAGATCGGTGAGGAAAAGTGGATGTACCCAAGATTGGGGAACCACTATAAATCTCTTGTCGTCTTTGTGATTGCTTGATTACTTATCTGTGCTGTGTTATTTTTTTTTATTCCGCATTTGGCACACATTTCACCTATTCACCCCCTCTAGGTGATTTAGGTTGACAACTTTGTTCTCTAATCGGTCATAGGGGGGGAAGGGCCCGGGTTGCAAATTATGCACTCGCCGATCGTCTTCCTGAGATTGACGATCGTTGAAGGGGGTCACGCCCTAGGTCACGGGCGTGACAGACCCATGATGCAAATTCTGAGTTCGCCGATCATCTTCCTGAGATCGATGATCGTTGAAGGTGGTCACGCCCTAGGTCACGGGCGTGACGGCTCGGTCATGGGCGTGACCAAGCCGTGACCCGAAATCTTGGTCGATGTACTTAAATTCTTGGGCTTCTTAAGGTTCTGTCACGATAGACTGACTCCTAGGGGTCTAGCCGGAAATGGGATGTTACACGTCGTAGGGGGAATAGGTATCTGTGGCAACGTACTAGTGGCCCAATCGACCGCCACCAGGGCGGAGCTCCCAGGTTCTCCCTCATTTGCCCTATCTCCCCGAGGCATCTCCTACCAAAGAGATAGGAAAAGACAGGAAGCAGGGCAGTGGATCAAACATGAGAAACATATATACCTCTGGGATGACCTCAACACCGCCAGCCGAGCTGGAGGCGGGGTCATCGGGCACCCGAGACAGGCAGACGACCTTTGCTTTCTTTGGCCTGAAAAAAGGGGGCCAGACGACCCAAGCGCCAGCCACGGGGAAGCTTCGAGAGCCGAATCCCGGGAACCCTACCTCGCAGCCGCCAAGCGAGCCCGCATCTCCTCAAACATAGGCATCTTCTGACTATAGATTGCCGAAGGGGGAAAAGAAGAGGAGTCATCCTCTAGGCCTGACAGCTTATTTATAGCATGAAGGTGTGCCCCCACCAAAAAGATTACTTCCAGCTCAGCAGGACATTCGCCGAACACATGGGGTTTCATGTTTCTTTCCGCTTCTTTTGCAAAGCTCGCAAAGAGCGGGGATTATGTACAACCCCGTGTTCGTCGAAGGGGCTCGGGCAACGAAGTGTGTCAGCCCAGGCCCGTCACTCCTTGGCGGGTCGACCTTCAAGGGTCGCCTAGGCGGGTCTGCCCCTGCCCGCCTCTCCTAAGCGGATTGACCTCCAAGGGTCGCCCTGGCTGTTCAGCCGGGCCACTCCTAGGCTGGTCGGGCTCCAAGGGTCGCCCAGGCAGGGGCAGCCCCATCCCGCCTCTTCTAGGCGAGTAGGCCTCCAGGGGTCGCCCAGGTGGGTCAGCCCCGGCCCGCCTCTCCTAGACGGGTCGGCCTCATAAGGTCGCCCAGGCGGGTCAGCCCCGACCCGCCTCTCCTATGCGGGTCGGCCTACAAGGGTCGCCCAGGCGGGTCAGCCCCGGCCTGCCTCTTCTAGGAAGGTCGCCCCTGGCTCGCGCCTTCTTAGGCGGGCCTCCTCCAACTCGCGTCCCCTAGGTGAGCCATCCCCGACCCGTGCCTCTTACTGGGCAGCGGCATTGGAGGGCTACTCGCCCAGTCCCTAATTGGGGAAACTCCTTGCCATTCTAGCCCTACAGTTCTGCTCCTAGCCAGTTAGAACAGCGGAGTCTCGTTGTTGGCAGACCCAGGTGGGCGGCATACAGCTGTCCAGAACAGCGTAGTTTGGCTGTTGGCAAGCCAGCCCAGAGAGTTTTTAGTAATTTCAAGACAGCACAGGTTAGTTATTAGCAAATCACATTTAGGATCCTATAAATAGGACCCAAGGGGTACCTTAGAAAGGAAGGCTTACTTATCTCCCAGTCTTTTAGCGGTTGCAGAGGTACCTTACACCGACATTTGGCTAAGGAGGGGAAGCACTCAGTGATCTTTCGAGTTTGTGGTGGGACCTCCGCGCTGGGCCCTTGGTCTAGTCCTTTACTCTTTCTCTCCTTGGTTGTTTTTCCTTGCAGGAGCGAAGTAGGTGCGTGACCACCCCTTCCCAAAGAGTAGACTCCACAAGAGACCGATTTTCTGTTTCAACACCATTCTCATCAAGTTTGTTTCTATAGATCCACTTGGTTCTTATAATGTTGTGATCCTTTGGTTTAGGAACCAGTTCCCAGACTTTACATCTTCTGAATTGATTCAGCTTTTCTTGCATAACATCAATCCAGTTTGTGTCTAGAATGGCTTCTTCAAACTTCCTGGGTTCTATTTGTGACAAGAAGCTAGAACATAGAACTGTGCTCATGCTCTTGCTCAATATTAGAACACCTTGACTTGCATCACCAATGATTTGGTGAGCTGGATGATCCATCAAGTGTATTATTGCTGGGGAAATATGTCAATCTCATGCCCTTCTTCATTTTCCTCAACCTGATGCTCCTCATTGTCTTCTTAATCAAGTGAGTCTTGTTCTCCCACTGGACAGCATGCATCTTTTTCTTCATCCAGCCTAGCAGGAACATCTTCATTGATGGTCAGCTTGTCCATCCTGTCTGTTAGACATGTAGAACTAACTGAAGAGCTAGACAATTCATTGTTAATCAACTTAGATTCATCAAATAAAACATGGAAAGATTCTTCTACAACAAGGGTAGTCAAGTTGTAGATTATGTATGCCCTACTATATTTGTTGTACCCAACAAATATCCCTTCTAGGGATTTGGCAGCAAACTTTGTTTGGTAGTGCTTACCATTAACTAGTACATAATACTTGCTACCAAAGATTCTCAGGTAGGAAATGTTTGGTTTTTTGCCTTTCAAAATCTGATAGGGAGTCATCTTATGTTTCTTATTAATGGAGGCTCTATTGAGCATGACATGCAGTATTTAATGACTCTGCCCAGAAGTACTTAGGGAGAGTAGTGTCACTAAGTAGTGTTCTACTTGCCTCAATTAGAGTCCTATTCTTTCTTTCAGTAACTCCGTTTTGCTGGGGAGTTTTAGGTGAGGAGAATTCCTGATGAATCCCAAGTTCTTCACAGAACTTTGTCATACATTCAAACTAAAATTAAGTTTCATGGACACTTATGATTTTGACCACTGAATTGTTATATTCATTCTGAATTTGCTTAACAAAAGTCTATAAAATAGTAGTGTTTGGAATTGTCTTCACAATACCCCAGATTTGTGGGAAGTCAGACCTGAAACTAAGATGAATTAAGTTGTATTTGATGTTGTGTTTAAGTTGTGCATGCGGGAATCTATTGCCAAGTGTAAACCAATGTCAGCCTATAGTGGGTCATCAAACACAGGACCATAGAATGTAATTCCTCATTGTGTGATCCAAGGTGTTGACTCATGTATAGCCTCTCTATTGGGGTACACTTTGTTTCCATGCACTTGGACTACTGGATTCTGGAGTATTGAAGACTTTCTCAGAAGAAATTTTTTCATAGTCCACATACTTGAGTAGTATCTTCTATATACTCGAGGAAGTGACTTAGTACTCGAGTAGATTGGATTACATAATCGAGTAGTTCTCAAGTTACTCGAGTAAGTGTTCTGATCGTACTCGAGTTGATCTGGACTTCTCATCTCAGAAAGTTTCTAAGTCCATATACTCGAGTAAATCCATTCATATACTCGAGTACCTCTTTTCCTTACTCGAGCAGGTGTTTGTGTACTCGAGTAGAGCCTTAGTCATACTCGAGTAGTCTCTTAGTTATACTCGAGTAGGGCTAACTGTTCAGTCTAAATATTTCTAAGTCCACATACTTGAGTAACTTCGCTCATATACTCGAGTAAGTGGCTTAGCACTCGAGTAGATCCTTCTTATACTCGAGTAGACTGGCTTAGCACTCGAGTAGATCCTTCTTATACTCGAGTAGACTGGCTTAGCACTCGAGTAGATTTTTCTTATACTCGAGTAGTTTGGATTAGCACTCGAGTAGATGTTTCAACTTACTCGAGTAATCTGTCTAAAGTAACTCGGGTAGTTCTTCCAAGGCACTCGAGTAGTCATTTCTATTACTCGAGTACATGTTTCTCTTATATACTAGAGTAGAAGACCTTTATACTCGAGTATCTTATCTAACCCGAGTATGTCGGCTCAGAATTCCAGAAATTGTTAAGTCCAAAAATTGACGGAGATTTGAAATTAACCTTTTTCTGATTGGTCCACGTGTCAATCTTAATTACGATTATGACCGTTGGAGATAGCCTATAAATATGTCTTTGCAGATTTGACTAAAGATACGCGTTTACAGAGATTATCTTTTAAGAAAGAGAAAATCCCAAAAACCCTAATTTTCTCATCCGTCGCCATTACCGTTTTCGGAAGAAGCTCTGGATCGTCGTCTCTCAGCCGCAGCTATTGATCTCTGATTCTCTAGCGATCCAGACTTAAGAAGAATCATCTGATCTCTCCGTGCTTCATCGTTTCTGATTTACTTTCTTGATTGTAGTGGTTCCAGATCTCAGAATCGTGGATCTCAGTCAAGTCTTCTTCAACTGTTTCTGTTCAAACCGAAAAGCTCTCAAGAAGAAGATTACGTCAAAGATCCAGATCTATGATATTCTTGCTTGTAAACTTTATTCAAACAAATTTCATTGTAGGAGATCTTTCTCCGAGTGGTAGGAAGTTTTATCTTCCGAGTGTAGATCCGTTTGGGATCGAGTTTTGTAGGAACGTGGTTCCGAGGTGTAGGATTGTTTTTGCAATCCGAGATAGTGGAGTAGCCGAGTCTAGTGGTTTGCTAGATCGGTGAGAAAAGTGGACATACCCAAGATTGGGGAACCACTATAAATCTCTTGTCGTCTGTGTGATTGCTTGATTACGGATCTATGCTGTGTTATATTTTTTATTCCGCATTTGACACAAAATTCACCTATTCACCCCCCTCTAGGTGATTTAGGTTGACAACTTTGCGCTCTCAATTGGTATCAGAGGGAGGTTGATCGTTAAGAGGTTAACACCTTGATCTAATCCTCACCAAGTTGTCTCCAGAGAAGTATCAAGCATGAGTAAGACCAAGGATTTTGCTAAGCTCCCTATCTGCACCAAGAACAATTTTCCTATGTGGAAGGAAAGAGTTAAGTTCTTCATGGAAGCAGTAGACCCTCGGATCTTCATGATTGTGGAAGAGGGTCCGCATGTTCCTATGACTGCATCAACAACAGACCCAAACAAAAAGGTCCCAGAGAAGTTGATGGACTTGGATAAGGACGAGATTGCACTTGTCTCACTGGACAAGAAAGCTAAAAATATTATCGCAAGTGCAGTCGATGACTCAATGCTGTAGAATCTAATTCACTGCCAATCAGCTAAAGAGATGTGGAAGTCCCTAGTTACTTTAATGGAAGGTACTGAAGAAGTGAGGGATGATCGGAGGTCCCTACTGAATCAGAAATATGAAGCCTTCCGACAAGGTCACAAGGAACCCATAGCTGACACATTTGAAAACTTCTTTAAGATAGTCAATGGACTGAGAGTGTATGGCCGAGTCTTTACTAATGGGGAGCTGAATGATAAGTTTCTGAGATCTCTCACCAAAGAATGGGACAATAAAGTCTGTGCCATCCGAGAGTTTGGCAGACTAGCAGAGACAGATCCACAGAATCTATTTGGCAAGCTGATGTCCTATGAACTGCAAATCAACTCCAGAAAAGCCGAAGAAGAGATAAGTGGCTTCTCCTCAAAAGAGAAGTCGGTTACTTTAAAGGCTGACAGTTCAAGGAAGGGCAAAGCTGCCTCGCCAGCACCTCCTCAAGAAGTAAGTGAAGAAGAAGGCTCCGAGCCAAGCACCTCAGGCTCAGAACTATCTGAAGGAGAGTTCTCATTGCTCTCGCGGCAGTTCAAGAAGTTCTTGAATAAGAAGAAGCAATGGAGAGGCAAAGATGCCTCATACAGAAGATCACGACATAACGGTGATCAGCGAAAGAATGGCTCGAGCAGCCATGACAGGTATAACTCCAAACAGAACAAACAAATTTCAACTGACATCATTTGTTATTGTTTTAATAAGCCAGGTTACGTCATCGCGGACTGCCCTCACAAGAAGAAAGAGGGTGGCAGAAGAGAGGAAAAGAAATCTTCATACCACAAGAAGAGGACAGAGAAGAGCTTATTAGCCAAGAAGAGCAAAACACTCAGCGACTCCGACTCATCTGAGTCGAGTGAAGAAGAGGAAGCTTACTTCGGGCTCATGGCTCACTGTGATGATGAACAAGTCACCCAGTTCACTGGGGAGGTAAAATCTCACACTCCTCTCTCTGAATCTGATGATGATAATGAGCAAGAGGGCTATTCCTCTGAAGATGAATCTGAACTCATGGGACAGTATAAGGAGTTACTCACGGCTTACGAAAAATGTCGCAGAGTCGTGAAAACTCAAGCCAAAGAAATAAAATCTCTACAGGCTAGTGAGAGCAGCTTGAGGGAAGAAGTCACCAAGACTAATTCTCTTTAAGTGAACTTCAATGCTGCTATGGAAGAATACAATGAAGCTCTCAAGCACCTCGACCTTAAAGATGAAATCATCAAAGAATTGGAACAACAACTCGAGGCTGAGAAGAAACTTGTTGAGAGTTTCTCCAAGCCTAAGACAGTTCTTCCACTCGTTGCTGAGTTCTCAGCTAAGGCCAAGGGTGCTGGTATAGGCCACATTGGTGCTTCTAGTAAATCTTCTAGGAGAAACAAGGCCAAGAGAAAGAATAAGGCTGCCCAGAAGGCTCTAGCTGAAGAAAAGGGGAAAGCTCCCTTGGAACCGGTATTGTTCAAGAAAGTTATCTTTCCTACGAACGAACTTGACTATGAGTCCACCTATGGACACTTCTCTAGGCCGATCCCCGAGAAGCCTAAGTCAAGATACCAAGGTTGGACTCATCCTCGTTACTTTGGCGAGAGTGTCTTTAAGGCACCTTATGAAGAGATTCAACTTCAGAACTATGGACCATATGCTCATGGTCATAACATCAAGAAGACACCAAAGGTAAAACCTATTGTGGAAAAGCCTATGAAGGAGAAGACTTCATATAGCTGCCATCATCATGAAGCTTCTTCCTCCAAGAGTGAAGTTCCTACTAGACCATCACTTAAGAAAATCAAGCAGGAATACACTAGGCAAAGATACAACAGGTTCGACTGTTGGTGCTGCGGCAAAATTGGTCATTTTGGCATCGATTGTTGGTTCAATCCTAGAAATGTTGCAACCCCTCAAGTTAGCAACGTGAGAATGACCACTCATGAGTCTAATGCTCATAGGGGGAGTATTCTAACTCGAGACCAAGGACCCAAACTTGTTTGGGTTCCTAAGGGTAAGTGATTGTAATTGCAGGTATGTCCAAAGACCACCAAAATGCCAATCTGGTACTTTGGACAGTGGATGCTCTCGGCATATGACAGGGACAAGAAGCCTACTCCAGAATTTCGCCTCAGTCTGCAACGGACCAAAGGTCATCTTTGGAGGTTCAGATCGAGGAATAACTAAAGGCTACGGTATGATTACTAACGGTAGCGTATCCTTTTCGGATGTAGCCTATGTTGAAGGATTGGAACACAATCTCATCAGCATAAGCCAACTATGCGACAAAGGATACGTGGTTGAATTTCATGCTGACAAATTTTTGATAAAATCGGTTGACAACATGGAAACTATTTTATCAGGCACTCGAAGCAGAAATATTTTCTGTTTAAACTTCATTTGTGTAGACTCGTCTACACCAGTGTGTCTTTTAGCAAAAAGTAGTGCATCTCTTGTTGACCAATGGCACAAGAGACTAGCACATATTAATTTCAAAACTATTAATAAACTATTCTCCCAAAACTTAATACGTGATGCCCCTAATGTCAAGTGCGTTACGGACAGTCTTTGTCACGCCTGTATCAAAGGCAAGCAAACAATGAGTTCATTTAAAAGTATAATAGGCAAGGATTCCAATAGAAGCTTACAACTTCTCCATATGGACTTGTTTGGTCCAATGTAAGTTAGATGTTTGGGAGGTAAGGAATATACATTGGTTATTGTGGATGATTACTCGCGCTTTGCGTGGGTGTTCTTTCTGAAACACAAGTCAGACACCTTCAGTACTTTCACTAGTTTTGTTAGGCAAATCCAGAATGAATACAACTGTTCCGTAGTCAAAATCAGAAGTGACAATGGAACGGAATTCAAGTCTGGAGGCATGACAGAATTCTGCGAAAGTCAAGGTATCTTTCATGAGTTTTCCTCTCCTCGCACTCCACAGCAAAATGGAGTAGCTGAGAGAAGTAACCGAACTCTCATAGAGGCATGCCGGACTATGTTGAGTGATGCCTCACTTCCAGAGTATTTCTGGGCTGAAGCCGTCAATACCGCTTGTCACGTGCAAAATCGAGCTCTCATCAACAAGAACCATGATAAGACTCCTTACGAACTTATAAAAGGCAGGAAACCAACCATTTCATATTTTAGAATCTTTGGCTGTAAGTGCTTCGTACTTAACAACGGCAAGTATCGCACTACCAAGTTTAGCGAGAAAAGCTTTGAATGTATTTTTGTTGGTTATAGTAGCCATAGTAAGGCCTATTAAGTATTTAATAGAAAAACTATGGTGGTAGAAGAGTCGATACACCTTGTATTTGATGAGACGAGTTTGCTGCAAAGCAACTCTTCTAGTGTGCTCATTGAAGATGCAGGTACCAAGATAAAGGAACTTAGCTTGGATGAGCCTATTCAAGATAAAGATGAGACGTTCATCAAGATCACCTCTACAACCCTTTTTGGAGAGGTAGATGATCAAGATGAAGAACACATCCCAGCTGAAGATGCAACACCAGTGGCTGAAGAGATCCCAGATACAAGGACTCGAGAGTTCAGACACTTGAAGGATCATCCCTTATATCAAATCATAGGAGATCCTCAGGATGGTGTTAGAACCCGGAGAGGTACAACTAACGAGAATTTATTCTTGAGCTTTCTATCACAGGTTGAACCTAAGAAGTTGGAGGAAGCAAACTCGGATGCATCCTGGATACTAGCCATGGAAGAAGAGTTGAATCAGTTCAAACGTTGCAAAGTTTGGACACTTGTTCCTAGACCCAAGAGTAAGAACGTCATCGGGACAAAATGGGTCTACCGGAATAAGATGGACGAAGATGGAACAATTATAAAGAATAAAGCAAGACTTGTCGCCAAGGGCTATCGTCAAGAAGATGGAATCGACTTTGATCAATCATATGCTCCAGTGGCAAGACTGGAGGCGATCAGGTTATTTCTTGCCTACGCTGCACTTAAGGGCTTTACCGTCTATCAGATGGACGTTAAGCCCGCCTTCCTGAATGGTGACATAAAGGAAGAAGTGTATGTAGAGCAACTGCTAGGTTTTGTTGACTCAACTTTTCCCAATCATGTTTACTTACTGCAAAAAGCATTATATGGTCTTAAACAAGCTCCCTGAGCTTGGTATGAGACGTTGTCTAGCTTCCTTCTTGAGAGCAAGTTCACAAGAGGAAAGATAGACAAGACATTATTTCTTAGGGAAATAAAAGGCAAGATTTTGCTAGTGCAAATCTATGTCGATGACATTATTTTTGGCTCTACAGACAACAACCTCTGCAGGAAGTTTTCTAAACTTATGCAAGGGAAGTTTGAAATGAGCAGTATGGGAGAGCTGAAGTATTTCTTAGGGCTTCAAGTGAAACAATCTGAGGATGGAATTTTCATCTCACATACCAAATTCACCAAAGAGCTACTTAAGAAATTCGGAATGGAGAACGCAACCTCTATGAGGACTCCAATGGCCTCAGTTATGTCTCTGGACAAGGATGAGAAAGGGAAACCTTTTGATGAAACCAAGTACAGAAGCATAATTGTGTCCTTGCTCTACCTTACTGCAAGTAGACCAGACATAATGTTTTTCACATGTGTATGTGCTAGATTTCAGGTGAACTCTAAGGAATCTCACTACATTGCTGCAAAACGAATCTTGAGATACCTCAAAGGTACACCAAATCTTGGCTTATGGTACCCAAGAAGTAATGACAGTGAACTAATTGGATTTTCAGATGCAGATTTTGCAGGAAGTAAAGACGATAGGAAAAACACTTCTGGGACTTGCCAATTCCTAGGAGGGAGACTTATTTCCTGGAGCAGTAAGAAGAAGAACTGTGTTGTAATTTCAACGGCTGAGTCAGAGTACATCTCTGCAGGGAGATGTTGTGCACAGCTTTTATGGATCAAGAATCAATTTGAAGACTATAACATGAAGTTCCAGAACCTCCCTCTGCTTTGCGAGTCTTCCAGTGCAATAGTAATTGCCAACAACCCAGTCTCCCACAGCCGGACAAAGCACATAGAGCTTCGATATCACTTCATCCGGGATCATGTGGAGAATGGAGACATAGATCTACAATACGTCTCCACAGATAGGCAAGTTGCAGATATATTCATGAAGCCGCTATATGAGACCAAATTCTCATTCTTCAAAACTGACCTTGGGATGCTCAACAAAGAAGATTAGTGGTCTTTATCAAAGTCTCAGAGTTAAAAGTTTGTGGAGGTAAAGATCAGTGCTTCGAGAAAAATATTTTGTCAAAGTGACTTACTCGAGTAAGTGTACTCACATACTCGAGTACATGGAAACAATCACGAGTAGTTACACGACTACACTCGAGTATATTACAATATACTCGAGTAACTCAAAGTATCTACTCGTGTAGGTAAAAAATTCACTCGAGTACATGTTCTTCATACTTGAGTACTTAGTAACTCACTCGAGTACTTCATGATCTACTTGGTCTTCGACTTACTCGTGTAGGTTACAACAGATTACTCGTGTATGCCGATATATACTCGAGTACCTGGAAATTCTAGAACTTTAAAAATCTCATTTTTCTCTTTTCGCACACCTCGATTTTTGCCGCCCCCCATAAGGTATGTTTTATTTTAAAACCCAATCTTAAACCCAATTAGGGTTATGTATATAAATAGAATGATCCCGTAATCCAATTCCACGAAACCTTTCTCGATTACTCGCCGGCGCTTCATCTTCCAAAACCGCAGAGCGTTGTCTTCTCCAGAATCCGTTACTCCAGAACTCGATGGCTCCTCCATCCAAGATCGGAATCGGGTCCGAATTGGTTATAGATGGAATCGTCGATCTCTCGGATGACTTCCGAAACCTTCTCATTCTCCTTGACACAGCCGGGTTGTCGTTCCTCTTACAGACGCCGTGTAAGATCCTATTTTCTGCAGTGGAAGAGTTCTACAAGAATCTGAAGGTCAAGCGAAATGGTACAGTTCTCAAAACCAAGGTCAGTGGGATAAAAATCCGTCTGGACAAAACTTCCTTAGATACTTTGTTAAAATTGCTAGTGGTGGATGAAGAAGATGATCTGACTCCTGAAGATTCCGAGAGAACCGGTTTCTTCTGTGGAATAAACCCGTATGAAGGATATTCGTTCCGCCGTGCAGATTTCAATTTAGAGGGCAAATTTCTTGTGGATATCATTGCAAAAGTTCTTCTCAGCAAAACCTTTTCCCTCAGAGAAATTTCCCAAAACTTTTTTGATGTTATGCAAGCCATAGTATGCCGGAAGAAATTCCTGTTTGGAATGATGATACTGGACAAGATCAAAGAAAGTGTGAAAAAACCAAGCTATGCCAGGATTATCTCCCTCCTCCTCCATGAGATTAATCCTACAGTGTTTGATTTCTCCAAAGGAACTCCCCTCCATCACATGAAAAAGGTATCCATCTCTTCCATCCAAAGATATGAAATCCAACTCAAGAACACTGCCCAAGCCCCCAAAGTCATTATGGATGAAGATGTCCCCAGCCCTCAGCATGTTGCTGATGACAGAACTCCATCTCCTCCTCTACATCAAGCTACTGACACCCAGGGTGCAGTAGTTGAGGGGGAGCCTGCCTCATCTAGCAACCAGATTTTGATTACAGAACTTCCCTCCCAGACAGTCAGAGATCCTTCACCTCCTCCTCCTCCAGAAGATATTCAAGTTCAGCAAGACCTTCTGTCCACAGCTGCAGAGATTGATAAACTTATTGAAGAACTAAGGTAAGACATTCCCCTACCTCCAGCAGACCCAGTTGTTGGTACTCCTGAGGTTCAGGTTCATGATGAACAGATCCCTCTCAAGGAACCCACTCCATCCTCAGCTCAGTCTCCCATTGAAGAAGCAGAACAACATGATAGTATCATCCTGTTCGATGAAGAGGAGTTATCCACAGAACCTATTGAGCCACCTCTAAGGACATTAGCCTTCACTCTCCCCACCTTCACAGATCCCCTGGATTCAGTAGAAATCACTCCCACCAAGAGAACTGCTAGCCAGTGGTTGTGAAAGAAATCCCTCCGTGGGATCCCTCAGTCTCTCAGCTCCCTCAGGTCTCTATTTCTCCCAGTGCTCCATCTTCTGCTTCCCTCAGCTCCTCAGACATCATCAGTAAGATTGAGAAGATGCTCCAAGAACAGAGAAATTACTTTGATGAGTCTCTGAAATCAGTTAACAACAAGGTCTCTGCTCTTGAAACTGAGATGAGTAGAGGCTTTGCAGAAATTCAAGCCAACACTGATGAACTTAAGCAACTCTTCAAAATAGGTGGAAAAGCGATAGATCACACCATCTACTGCATGGGTGAAGTCAGAAATCAAGCTGAAATAGTGGCACATAACCAGATTCTACTAGACCAAAGAGCTGAAGCCAATATGATGAAAGTTTGTGAAGAAGTAGGCACATTCAGAGATGAATCTATTGAAAAGCTATCTGTAGAAATCAGCAAGGGGGAGAAAATAGTTAAAGAACAAGTTGAGAAAATTTCTATCGAAATCTCTACCAAGTCTAAAGAGACCCTAGATGGATTAGTTAACACCATGAAAGCAGATATTCTAGCCCAGCTATAATTTGTCAAATTCTACATTTATGACACTGCAATTTGGGTACATAATCAAAATTTTCCAGAATTCCAGCTCGACCCCTCCATCATTCCTAAAAGCTTAGATCCTCTTGAGGAACATCCTCCATCTGATGCCCAGGTTCATGCTACCATTCCAGAGGCAGTGCCAGCCTTCTCTCCCAGACCTGCTAGAGAGATGTCTGAGCCTCCTCTTTCATATTCTGATGTGTGGAAAGAGAATGTCCCTGCCAGCTCTCATGGGCACTTTGATCGAGGTACTTCCTCCTCTAGAAGACCTGCTGATCAAGGTGGCCCCAGCAAGAAAAGAAAATATGGTAACTGCGCTTCTGCTAGCCGTTCTGCACCTAAGAGATAGCAAGCTCAAGCTTCAGAGGGCAGATCAGAGTCAGTACATTCAGAAGTTTGGAGTCCAACCTCTAAATCCTTAATCTTTGACACTCTAAAGCTGGTAACTGATTTTGGGGAAAATAAAGACAAATTTTACAGCTACTCAGAATGGAAAGCCTATGATGTATCTCAAATCAAGATCAGATTACATGACAGACAATGGGGATTCAACAATCCAGTAGCTCCTCCAAGGCCAAAGACTTATTTTCCTAAACCCTTCAATTATTTGGAAAGGCATGAGCTGAAGAAAGCTAAACATCACAGAGAAAATTACCCCTGAAAGTATTTTGTGGAACTGGAAAATCTTTCTATTTAATATATCTAATTCTGATTATGGTTCCCTTATTTGCTATTATTCTCGGTTTTAGTCATTTTCTATTACTTGTTGTTATAGATGATCATTTCTATTCTAGAAATTAATCTTAGTGCAAAGGGTGCTAACTTCTACAAATAAGGGGAGATTGTTGGGAATTGTCTTAACAATACCGCAGATTTGTGGGAAGTCAGACCTAAAACTAAGATGAATTAAGTTGTATTTGATGTTGTGTTTAAGTTGTGCATGCAGGACTCTATTGCCAAGTGTAAACCAATGTCAGTCTATAGTGGGTCATCAAACACAGGACCATACAATGTAATTCCTCATTGTGTGATCCAAGCTGTTGACTCATGTATAGCCTCTCTATTTGGGTACACTTTGTTTCCATGCACTTGGACTACTGGACTCTGGAGTATTGAAGACTTTCTCAGAAGAAATTTTTTCTAAGTCCACATACTCGAGTAGTATCTTTTATATACTCGAGTAAGTGACTTAGTACTCGAGTAGATTGGATTACATACTCGAGTAGTTCTCAAGTTACTCGAGTAAGTGTTCTGACCGTACTCGAGTTGATCTGGACTTCTCATCTCAGAAAGTTTCTAAGTCCATATACTCGAGTAAATCCATTTATATACTCGAGTACCTCTTTTCCTTACTCGAGTAGGTATTTGTGTAATCGAGTAGAGCCTTAGTCATACTCGAGTAGCCTCTTAGTTATACTCGAGTAGGGCTAACTGTTCAGTCTAAATATTTCTAAGTCCACATACTTGAATAACTTCGCTCATATACTCGAGTAAGTGGCTTAGCACTCGAGTAGATCCTTCTTATACTCGAGTAGACTGGCTTAGCACTCGAGTATATCCTTCTTATACTCGAGTAGACTGTCTTACCACTCGAGTAGATTTTTCTTATACTCGAGTAGTTTGGATTAGCACTCGAGTAGATGTTTCTACTTACTCGAGTAATCTATCTAAAGTAACTCGGGTAGTTCTTCCAAGGCACTCGAGTAGTCATTTCTATTACTCGAGTACATGTTTCTCTTATCTACTCGAGTAGCAGACCTTTATACTCGAGTATCTTATCTAACCCGAGTATGTCGGTTCAGAATTCCAGATATCGTTAAGTCCAAAAATTGACGGAGATTTGAAATTAACCTTTTTCTGATTGGTCCACGTATCAATCTTAATTACGATTATGACCGTTGGAGATAGCCTATAAATAGGTATTTTCAGATTTGACTACAGATACGCGTTTACAGAGATTATCTTTTAAGGAAGAGAAAATCCCGAAAACCCTAATTTTCTCATCCGCCATCATTACCGTTTTCGGAAGAAGCTCTGGATCGTCTTCTCTCAGCCGCAGCTATCGATCTCTGATTCTCTAGCGATCCAGACTCAAGAAGAATCATCCAATCTCTCCGTCCTTCATCGTTTCTGATTTACTTTCTTGATCGTGGTGATTCCAGATCTCAGAATCGTGGATCTCAGTCAAGTCTTCTTCAACTGTTTCTATTCAAACCGAAAAGCTCTCAAGAAGAAGATTACGTCAAAGATCCAGATCTGTGATATTCTCGCTTGTAAACTTTATTCAAACAAATTTCATTGTAGGAGATCTTTCTCTGAGTGGTAGGAAGTTTTATCTTCTGAGTGTAGATCCATTTGGGATCGAGTTTTGTAGGAACGTGGTTCCGAGGTGTAGGATTGTTTTTGCAATCCGAGATAGTGGAGTAGCCGAGTCTAGTGGTTTGCTAGATCGGTGAGAAAAGTGGACGTACCCAAGATTGGGGAACTACTATAAATCTCTTGTCGTCTGTGTGATTGCTTGATTACGGATATGTGCTGTGTTATATTTTTTTATTCCGCATTTGACACGAAATTCACCTATTCACCCCCCTCTAGGTGATTTAGGTTGACAACTTAGAGCTCTCAAGTAGGGGTTTCAGATTTCTGCCTCAAGATGAAAACCCATGTGTATCTAGAATAGGACCAAACAAATCCATATGCAAGAGATATAAACATCTCATTGAATCTTTGGTATCAAGTGCATGGAAAGAGTACTTAGTCTATTTGCCCTTTTGGCAAGCTGAACACACACCCTCTTTAATGCACTTGACTTGAGGACCATTCCTCACTAACCTCATGCTGAATAGCTGTCCTATTGACTTATAATTCAGATGATCTTGCAACTTGTGCCATTTGACATATAATGAAGCTTTCTCTCATGCAACTAGACAAATGGGTGAGTTGTTAAACTCACAATCTAGGTTAAGACAATATACCCACCCTTTCCTAGTGCAAGTCAAAATGATCTCTTGATCACTTGACCTCCTTATTTGGCACTCTCTTTTGAGGAAAGTGATGTCATAACCAAGATCACTAAGTTGACTTATGCTAATCAGGTTATGTTTTAGACCCTTCATATAAGCAACTTTAGTAATAGTAATTGAATCACTAGAAATGTTACCAAATCCTTTGATGATTCCTTTTTCTAATCCACCAATGTTTACTTTGGGTCCATTCTCTATGGGTACATAGTCCCTCAACATTCTTCTTATTCCAATCATTTGTTTGGAACATCCATTATCCAAGTACCATATATGGGTATGGCCACTTGGATTCACCTGCATCAAATAAAGAATCACTTATCCTTAGAACCCAAATTGTTATTGGGTTCTAGGTCCTTGTTAGTTTGAAACCATGTAGCTGTTCTGACAGGTAAACTATTCTTGGTTTTAACACTTGTGTTGAACCAACAATCCAAAATAATGTGGCCTACCTTGCCACAACACCAACACTCAAATCTATTGCAACTTCTTTTAGGTACAGACTTCACAACTTTGTTTCCAGCAGTCCTGTTAAGTGTAAGTGCTGGAGCAGCAAACCCCAAGAATTCAATTTGAACCTGATGGGCTTGCCTATAGAGTGACCTATTGGCATTTGAACCCTTGCCCATGAGATCTCCAAACTCACAGTGACCATGAGTAATATCATGATCATACCTATTTGTAGGTTACATCACTTTCCTAAAGAAAATAGGGGGCTTTGTAGCTAGTGGCTGAACAGGGGCCTTACCTTTTCTATGAGAATTGGTGGCCCTAGTTCTTCCCTTAAAACCTAGACCAGTCTTTCCTTTATGAGAAATGAAATTGTCTATTAAGGGAAAGATAGATTTTGCCTTAGAGAATTAAGCCACTAACTCTCTTTCTTGCTGAAGTTTTTCCTCCAGTTTCTTGATATGATTTTCCTTGAAAGAGATTGTGCCCATATGAATAACAATAATGTTTTTCAGTTTTGCAACCTCCTTCAGTTTTAAATCTATCAACATGGCTGAATCTGATGCAGCCTGCTTAAAAGACTCAATTTCCTTGGCCTTCTCTTTGACAAGAAACTTCCTCCTCTTCAGAGCTAGCAACAGCCCACCATACTCACAAATGAGTTTATGTACATCCCCCTCAAAATTAGAACCATCCACTTCTCTTGAAGTTGATGCTACTGATTCTAATCCAGTAAAATAATCAGAAGTTAAGGGAGAATTGTATACCTTACTTGGGCAAGGCTGATCCTGGCACTAATCATTTTCTGATAGAGCCATCATCCCTCTACAACAATAGTCTTCCTCTCCATTTATGGAGTCCAACATTTGTAGGAATTCTAGTTCCCTAGAATCCTCTTCTATTGAGAACAGCCCAACATATGCTTCTGCATCATCTTCTTCTCCTGATCCTGAAGTTGAAGAGTCTATCCAACTCTTCTGCTTTTGAGCAACAAAGGATTTCTCCTTCTTGCCTTTCACTTGATTGTTCATCTTGTCCTTAGATTCAGTCCTCTTGTCTGGACAGTCAGCTATGACATGTCCAGGCCTATTGTAATAATAACAAAAAATCTTAGAATTTGTTTGTTTACTAGGTTTTGAGGCATACATGTCCTCCTTGGGAGTCTTCTTTTTCTTATAATACTCATCCTTAGAGAAGGATGTTGATGGCATGGTTCTCCACTTCTGCTTTTTCATGGACCTTTGAAACTGCCTTGTAAATACAACAAAGTCCTCATTAGAGGTGTGGCTATTTTATGTGTTATTGTCAGGATTTTCTTCTTCTGACTCAACACTCCTTCTGGGTGGAGAAGGAGACTTTCTCCAACCCTTTCTTTTGCCTTCAGCCTTGAAGGCTACTAACATCTCTTTTTACTCAGACCTATTGCTTTTCTCCTCCCCTTTTCTGGTAATGAGCTTCATTTCATATGATAGTAGCTTTCCAAATAGTGTGGGTGGAGGTATATCAACAAGCCTGGCCACCTATCTAATGTCACATATCTTTGTGTCCCAGTCCTTTGTTAGTTACCTGAGAAACTTGTCATTCAGTTCATATGTGCTGAAGACTCTTCTATAGGTTATCAACTCATTTACTATCCTGAAGAACTTCTTGTAACATTCAGCTATGCAGTCAGTCTTGGCTTGTCTAAAGCTATCATATTCTTGATTAAACATAGATTTACTATCCTCTCTAACTTCTTCTATTCCTTCCATGTAGACAATCATGGTGCCCCATATTTCCTTAGAGGTTTTACAGTGCACCAGATTCTGAAATGTGGCTTCATCTGTAACACTTACAATAATGTTTTGTGCTTGTTTGTCTAGTGTTGCCAGGATGATCTCATCCTTAGTCATTTAAAAATAACTCTTTGAGGTTTTAACATTTGCATCCAGAATTGATACCTTAATTAGAATGAAGGGACCTTCTTGTACTGTGATGTAGATTCATGGATCAGATGCTTCCATGAACAACCTGAACACTTCCTTACATATGAAAAAGCATTCTTTCCTGCAGATAGGCAGTTTCATAGATCCAAATTTGTTCTGATTGTTATTTGAACCCATTCTTGAAATCTGTTTATTGCCTTGGAGATTCACTTAGACTATTAGGTCTAGCTTTGAGGAACCTCCCGCTGATACCACTTGAAAGACTTGATTTCAAGATCCTAGACAAATACAGGGGGGGGGTGAATAGGTTCTAATTTGGTTTAAGAATTTTAGGCAAATAGCTAGTTATAACTCAACACAAGAAAATTCAATACACAGCACAATAATCACAACACAAAATACACGAAATTTATAGTGGTTCCCCAAGGTATGGGTACATCCACTTTCCCCCCTTCTCTTATCCAGTAGAGAACTGGATTTAGCCCAAATTCCTTCGACTTACTCAGATCCACAGATCTTACAACTCAGAACGAGATTGGTTCCTACAGCTCAGACTTATACAAGTATTACCTCATATTCTTCCCAAGAACCCTACCTCAGGCCTCATCCCTACCTCAGCTTTTATCACTAGGCTTACAACTCAGACTTTCAAAAGTCTTACACCTCAGGCACTCAGCCCTATCTCATCCTTTATTATTACAGGATTACAACTTAGATCTTACAAAAGATCCTACAAGAAAATGAGTGTTTTAAAAGGTACAGAAATTTCACCAGATAGAACTCTCTATTTGTGTGAGCTTCTTGATCAGTTCTTGAATTAACTGAATCTTCAGATCCAACCTGACTTAGTTGTTTCAATGCTTTTTGATTGAACAAAATAAGGTTGATCTTCAATTGATGTAGAAGTTGATCTTCAGATAGATCTCTTCTTAACTTCAGAATAAGATCTGAATCTTTCATACAGACTATTCTTGATCTGCCTACTTAAGGGTTTCCCCTTTTCTTGTTGTCAAATTCCCTTTCCCGTTATTTCTTGATTACTTCCTTAGTTATCTCTGGTTGTCAAGGATCAGTCACTTATATAGAGTTTCCTCATGATTACTGGTTGATCCGGTTTGTAACAACCTTTTGACAGTTTTGACAAAGGTGTCAGACCAGTTGGTTATGACAGCTATCGAGTCACCAGTCATTATAGTTGATTCCTCAAAGACTTTACAACTAGGTATGAACCACTCAGCAAACTGCTTCACATTTGTAGACACAAATAGACAAGTGTCGACACAAGTCTTGATGATGTCGACACAACACTCCATGTGTTGACATAATCATTCTTCTGCTACTCGACACAGCTTCTGTTAGATGTATCGACACAAGTTCTGTGTGTCGACACAACTGCTCCTGGTCTCGACATGACTGATGCTGACTGATGCTGTTGAGTGAATGTCCAGATGTCGTTGAGTGTGTGTTGAGACATCGTTGTGTGTGTGTCGACACAAGTCCTGTGTGTCGATACAAGACTTCAGAATCAGTATAGCTGTTGCTGTTAGATGGCATTGAGTGTCGTCCAGATCTCGTTAAGTGTGTATCGACACAAGTCCTGTTTGTCGACACAAGCCATTCAGACTCAGCATAGCTATTGCTGATAGATGGCATTGAGTATGTGTCAACACAAGTCCTGTATGTCGACTCAAACCATCTTCATGTATCAACACAATTCTTGGGTGTCGACACATGCCTTTCTTCTGGTGCCGAAATATCTCCTGGGTGTCGACATAATGTCTGCTTCAGGTGTCGACACAATTCCTGCCTTAGGTGTCGACGCAATTCTGGGTGTCTACACAAGCCTTTCATCGACATAACTCCTGGGTGTCGACACAATTCTTCACAAGTATTGACACTTATACTTAGAGAATTTTCTTGCAAACCTTACACCTGCATAATGAAACTCAACCATCCCATCAAATATAAACTGATGTATATCATTGAGTAAGGGGAGGCTTCATCAAATCTGGGACATATTTTTCAGTGTACCCAACAGAGGCAGACGTCCAAATCTCCCTGATTGGAGTAAAATCCAATAATGGGGTTCATCGCGTAAAGCGAGCTTTAGGCCTATGATTTAGACGAGATTCGGTCGGACCTTCCTTTACTCAGTTGGGCACGACTTCGAGAGAAGCGTGTTTAAGCTTTAGGAACCTTCACGGTCAAGTACCTTTACCCTATTAAGTTTAGGTTTATTTATCGTGTTTTTAATCAACTTTAGACGAGCTGATTCTTGATTGAGTGCATTTCCATCTAATCGTTCCAACCCTTTATCATAATCGTTTCTTTTATGCTCTCTTTCTTTTTAGTGCAAGTAGTTCTCTTTACCTTTATTTCCTTTCCTTAATTGCAATTAGTTTCTCTAAACCCTAGAGTTTCCGTTGATAAAATAATAGTCTTCGTGTTAGTTAGTGTACTCAATAGTTCCCAGATTTAAATACGACACTTGTGTCCCCTAAGTACAGTTTGAAAGGTATACATGTCGCATTGGATTTCTAGTTCGCCGAATTTTATTTTCTTAACGAATAGCTGACCACCATGTTTTTCACGCCGTTGCCGGGGAACAACTTTTGTTGATATATCAAAAACACGAACCTATTACTTTTATCATTTCTCTTTCTCATCCTCCTTCTATAAAATTTTAGAATAAATAAAATAAAATTATCTATTATCACTATTAATAGAAACCCACCTAATTCTCTCGAAAAGTGCAAAGGGCTTTAAGTGCCACTATCTTGTCTACTACATTGCGAACCCTTCATTGGGTAGCCCTTTGGAAGTTCGGGAGTTAAAACATAAAAAATCTATTTCTAAAAAAACCCTAGATTTTTTCTAGTTTATTTATTTATTTTCTTCTCTTCTCTTATTCTAGTATATGACCCGCGGGAGTCCGTCGGTTATTTTGGACTTGGACCACGAAATTGAGCGTACTGTTCGGAGAAGATTGCGATTTCAAGGTCCTTCTATCCAAGTACTTGTTAAAGACTCCGAGTCATTTTCTACTTTAAGAATGGATGAACCCCAAGTGGAGGAAGTCGTGCAAAGGCCTATGTCCTATTATGCACGATGGAATCTAGAGGGAACAAAATCTAGTACAGTGCATCCTGCTATAGCTAATAAATATTTTGAACTAAAGCCTAGCATAATTCAAATGGTGCAGCAGTATGTGCAATATGATGGACTTCAAGATAATGATCCGAACACACATATAACAAGCTTTCTTAAGATTTGTGACACCTTCAAGATAAATTCTGTCACAAATGATGCTATTAGGCTAAGATTATTTCCTTTCTCTCCAAGAACTAAGGCTAAGTAGTGGCTGAACACTCTACCTAAAAACAGCATCACAACTTGGGATCAACTAACTGAAATTTTTTTGGCAAAGTATTTTCTATCAGCTAAAATGGCAAAACTTAGGAACAATATTTCTGCTTTTGGACGAATAGACTTTGAAACCTTATATGAAACCCGGGAAAGATTTAAAGAATTTTTAATACGATGCCCACATCACGCACTGCCTGTATGGTTACAAGTGCAGACATTTTATAATGGGCTAAATAAAAATGCAAAGCAAATGATAGACACAGCTTCTGGCGGTACTTTAAACCATAAGAACCTGAAAGAAGCTCTTGATGTTTTCAAGGACATGGCCATGAACACTTATCAGTGGAAAGTGCCTAGGTCCCGCCCAAATAAACCTTCAGGTATCATTGAAGTGGACAATGACTCCCAGCTCACTCTGCAAGTTGAAATATTAAGCAAAGAAATTATGGAGATGACTGCTGCCTCCGCCCCTCAGGTATGGGAATCTGCAAATCCTGCCCCCGAACAATTAGATTTTGTTAACAATATGCCTAAGAATGCTTTTCATAATTTTTCTGCTTCGAATTTTCATCCTCCTGGTTTTAATTTTCCGAATAGTTATAATCCTGCTTTAAGAAATCATCCAAATTTTTCGTGGAGTAATCCATCGAACGCTATGCGTTCACCAACACAAAATGATTTTTTTGCACCACCGCCACCTCTTCAAAACTTTCCAAAACCTCCAAGCTTTGAGGAGTTACTTTCCAAATATATCCCAATAAATGACGCTACGATAAGAACCTTAACTGGAAGCGTTAAAAGTCTTGAAAATCTAGTAGGACAGCTTGAAAAAATAATTTCTGAGCGACCCGCCAGCTCTCTTCCTTCCAATACCGAGCCAACCCCGAGAGAGAAAGAGAAAGCTATAACTCTTCGGAGTGGGAAACCATTTTTCGGTATGGTTAGTAAAGAGCCTGAGGCAAGCTCCGCCCCCGCTTTAAAAAATTAAAGCTTCGCCACCATTTTAAAAATTCCACCCACTACTGAATAAGAAGTTATCACCCCTCTCCCTATTTTAGAAAAAAATCTCACTCCACCACCCATCTTTAAAAATAATCCAACCCCGCCATACCCTTCCAAACTTAATAAGCAACGTCAGGACGATCAATACTCCCACTTCCTAGAGATATTCAAGCAAATCCACACTACTATCCCCTTCCATGAAGCGATCTCCCAGATACCGAAGTAGGCTAATTACCTTAAGGACCTCCTGACAAACAAGAAGAAGTTAGAGAACCTTTCGCATGTAACATTAACGACGAGTGTTGTGCTGTTTTGACAAATAGTTTACTAAAGAAAATAAGTTACCCGGGTAGTTTTTCTATTCCGTGTGTCTTTGGTGATCGTTTTGTCAAGAATGCATTAGCCGACTTAGGTGCGAGTATTAATCCTATACCCCTCTCATTGTTTAAGAAGTTAGGAATTGGTAGCCTCAACCCCACACGCATGATTATCCAGCTCGCCGACATATCCGTCAAATACTCGTTAGGAATAGTGGATGATGTCTTAGTTAAAGTCGACAAGTTCATCTTCCCGGTGGACTTTCTCATTTTAGACATCAAAGAAGACGTTGAGGTTCCCCTGATCCTTGGTCGACCCTTCCTTGAAACCTCCCGATCCATCATTGACGTAAGCAATTGTAAGCTCTTCCTTCGAGTAGGCGACGATGAAGTGACTTTATCTATCACACCTTCGATGAAGAACACCCTAGCAAATGATGACTCCTATTTTTTCGTAGATGCCTTAAGTGATTAATCCTCCTATTGCCTCTCCAAAATTGAAAAGGAATTTTCTACTTTTTGTTCCTCCTCTTCTCTTCCAACTGAATCTCTATACCTATGTGAAGAAAGTGAAGAATCCTCTTATCTCCTATCTAAATTTGAAAAAGAATTTTTTAATTTTTGATCCTCCTTAATTTTCAAACTGAATCGCTGCAAGAAGCCGCCTTGGCCACAAGCTCCACCCCTTCTAATTTTCCGTCTAAAAAGATCTATGAAGATATAGTATTTGAAAAAGAAAGAATTTCTAAAACCTCATTTGAAGAACCCCCAAACATAGAACTTAAAGAACTTCCTGAACATCTCAAGTATGCCTTCTGTGAAACAAATTCCAAACTGCCAGTAATAGTTTTTGCCTACCTCACGAATGCGCAAAATAATAAACTTCTTTAAGTTCTACGTAAGCATCGCCGAGCTATTTCGTGGAAAATTTACGATATCAAGGGCATAAGCCCATCTTTCTGCACTCACAAAATCTTAATGGAAGCTAATTCATGTAATTCAATACAACCTCAGTGTCGTATAAACCCGAACATGAAAGAAGTAGTTAAGGGAGAGGTTATGAAACTCTTAGACGCAGGAATTATCTATCCTATATCAGATAATAAGTGGGTTAGCCCTGTTCAGGTAGTGCAAAAGAAGACAGGGATAGCTATAGTTGTAAATGAAAATAATGATTTAATCCCGACACAGACGGTGACATTGTTGCGAATGTGAATACATTATCGTAAGTTAAATGAAGCCACCTGCAAGGATCACTTTCCCTTACCATTCATCGATGAGATTTTAGAATGAATATCCGGCCATAGCTTTTATTGTTTTCTTGATGGTCTCTCGGTGTATTTTCAAATCCCCATCTCTCCCGAGGAACAAGAGAAAAATACGTTTACTTGCCCCTTAAGAACCTTCACTTACCGAAGGATGCTGTTTGGATTGGGCAATGCGTCAGCTATATTCCAATGATGTATGTTCGCTATCTTTGACAAGTACATAAAAAGAATTATGGAGGTATTCATGGATGATTTCTCTATGTTCAGTGATGCATTTTAAAGTGGTTTAGAAAACCTCGAAAAAGTCTTAGAACGATGCGAAGAGACTAACCTTGCCCTAAATTTGGAAAAATGCCATTTTATGGTGAGGGAAGGGTTAGTTTTGGATCATAAAATTTCTGCGAGAGGTATTAAAGTAGACGTTGCTAAGATTGAAGTTATCGTGAAGCTGCTGCCACCTACGAACTTCAAAGTTATAAAAAGTTTCCTAGGGCATGCTGTCTTTTTCCGTCATTTCATAAAGAATTTCTCCAAGATCACCAAACCCCTTACCCATCTCTTCGAATAAAATTCCCCATTCATTTTTGAAGACTCTTATCTTTTTGCCTTCGAATTAATAAAATAAAAGTTAATTAACGCACCTATTATTATAGCTCTGGTGTGGGACCTTCCGTTTGAAATAATGTGTGATGCGAGTAGCTTCGCTGTGTGAGCCATATTAGGTTAACTCGTATCTAAAAACTTCCACCCCATCTATTACGCAAGTAAAATGCACACCTCTATAAAGGAAAATTACACAACCACCGAGAAGGAGCTCCTAGTTGTAGTATTCATTTTTGATAAATTTCGCCCTTATATTACACTTTCAAAATTTATCGTTTTTATGGACCACTCGGCCCTCAAATATCTTCTTGCCAAAACGGATGCCAAGCCGCTCTTGATTCGCTTGGTCTTACTCCTCCTAGAGTTTTAATTAGAGTTCTGTGATAAGCGAGGAGCTGAGAATTTGGTCGTCGATCACCTCTTACACCTAGATAACCCTTATATTGAAAATCTAGATGAAAAATCTTTTATTGATAATTTTCCTGATGAGAAGCTGCTTTCAATTAGCACTTCTCCTTCTTCTTGGTTTTCAAACATTGACAATTATTTAGTGGCTTGTGTGCTCCCAAAAGAATTCTCCTCTTAGCAAAAGAAGAAATTCTTTTCTAAGTTGAAGAACTACTTTTTGGAGGACCCGCATCTTTTCAGAGTCTGTGCAGACCAAGTGATAAGGAGATGTATTTCTTATGGAGAAGGAGTTGATATTTTAAAACACTTATATGAAGGTCCGACTGGTGGGCACTATCAAGTTGCTCGCACCGCTCACATTGTAAGACCCCAACCTCGGAGATGATCGCGTTCGGGCACCGTTTTGAGGGTCAAAACGGTGTCGGGTGGAAAAATGGTCAACATGAATTTTGTTCGTCTCGACGAGATCTACAACTTTCATGTTGACCACTTTTCGATTTGAGGTCATCTCAGGGGCACACGGCCAGGCACACGGCCGTGTGCCTACCCGTGTTCAATGGTCGAATGCGTTTTTGTGCAGTCTCGAGTCAGAGAAGGACACGGCCTGAGACACACGGCCGTGTATCAAGCCGTGTGTGGGGCACACGGCCTCGAACACGGCGTGTCAAGACCCGTGTCGATCGGCGAATGAGCTACACGGCCAGACACACGGCCGTGTGTCAAGCCGTGTTCGGCCCAGTTTTTGGAATTTTGGATCTAATCTCGGCCGTTCGTTCCCTTGGATCTGGATCCGACAGTGGGGGATGCTCCTGGGGGGTTATTAGTCGGGAAATGGGGGGAGAAACCCTCATTTTCACTTTGAGTTTCTCTTTCTTCATCTTAGAGAGAGGGGAGAACTCCTTTGGTGGTGTGAGCCCAAATTCCGGCCGCCGGCGGAGCACCGGAGCACCGATTCGCGATCCGAGTCCGGATCCTCAAAGGCAAGGGCGAGGCGAAGCTTTCCATCCGGCTACATCTTCATGGCGCCGCGGAAAAATGCGAGGGTAACGATCCTCTTCATAGGGCATGTGTAGTCGCCCTTCTTTCTATGCATAGGGAAATCCCCCTCTCGCGAGTGAGCGTTGAGGCGCGGAATCCCTTCGGGTAGATATGTAAAGTCCCCGTTGTTAGAGCCCGGAATCGGAGTACGGGTGTAGGCATTGTGTGTGAAGCCTACTCGGGTTTAACCCGGATCGGTGATGTTTGCATTGCATGGCCGGAGAAGACTCCGCGCCGGTGAATATAGTTTTCCGAAAATTCTACGCGGTAGATTGCATATAGGGATCCTTGGGGGTTAACCTCGAGGCGCACCCGGAAAGCTTGGGCGGAATCGCATTGCCGCCACGATGTTGCCTTGGAGGGCAAATCGGTACATAACGGGGTTATGTGCGTGTTTTGATCGTTTGTGGGAATGAGGAGAAACTTGGCCCGCACCGATGGCTAAATGGCCGTGGTGAAGTGAGCAACGGGCGGGTGGAACTCTACCCATTCCAAGTGGTCTCGGTAGAAGCGACCTAAAGTACATGGGACTTCCCGTGGGGCTGGAAACGGGCCTAGGCTTCGGCTGAAAGGGCTAAATGCTCACGTGTGTTTCCATCCGAGGGATGGTGGTGGAATCGCGGTGTCGGACTGGGTCCGGACCGGGTTCACCGATTAGTGCCCTGAGAGCACGGAGTGTGCGGCCGTGCGTGCCGACACTTATGGCGAATAGAATACTTTATATAACTGCTATGATAGTCTTATATGCAGGGAAGGAGCACCGCCGTCCCGAGAAACGGGACGGGGTCGTTATAATTTGGTCAGCTCTTGCTGACCGTTGCCCTTTTGTATTGCCACCTCTTGGGTGGGTTGTTTCTACAGGTGCTGTTGCGGAGCCAAGCGGCAAATAGCGGGCTAAAGCCCAAGTGCAGCGCCAGCCCTCGAAGGCGTAGTTATTAGCTTTTTCATATTCATGTATGGCCGGCCTGCGTGCCGATGTATGAAAGATGCTATGTTGTTAAGCGAACATTTTTGTAAGGCCTTAAGGCCGTGAACTCTTTTGTGTATGTACTCATTCCTGGGTTATAGTGGACATTCATGCTCTGTGGCAGGGTTCTTATCTTTTGCAACTTAATTAAATTGCTTCCGCTAGGTGTTGTGTAGGACGCTCTGATTGGTTGTGTGGTTTCAACGCGTAACCAACCGGTCTGTCCGTAGTATATGGCGTCGGGCCCCGGCCGGACCTACTGTTATATGCTATGTGACGGATAGGGGTGTTACAAATTGGTATCAGACTTCTGGTTTCGGTCAAGCTTAAATGAATTCGTGGACGAATTCACTTTAAGGGGTGGTGAGCACATTGTGTGCGTTATCGTTATAATATGAAAAGAACCCATGAATGTCCACTTAGGAATGAAAATACACATGATTGAGGAACCTGCGTGTTCCTATAATTGCTGTTTGCAGTAATTTTTGGGTCGCTTATCGGTGTTTTGCACGATTTTAGGTGACCAGAAGTGGCGCTGGGCCGTCTGAACGGCCAGGTTCTGAGGCGAGCAGTGCGCCAAGCGATGCGCCTGCAACACCTTTGTCTGCTGAGACCATTAGGTTGGTGGCAGAAGCGGTCATGGCAATGATAAATGCGCAGCCTGCAAGGCAGGTGTAGCAGCCTGCTCCTGCTGTGGAGCAAGTACCGGTTCAGACGGCAGAGCGAAGGAGGGTTGAGCTAGTAGTTTTGGAGGCAGAGTTGCCGCAGAGAGCAACTGAAAGACAACTGAAGCACGTGATGGGCTTTCACCCACCAGTGTTGACGGGGGCAGAAACCCCGACCCAAGCAGAGGATTGGCTCTCAAGGGTCAACAGGGTGATGACTGCGACGCAAACTGAAGAATGGCAGAAGACCACTATAGCGACGTTCCTTTTGGATGGGGACGCAAGACTGTGGTGGGAGGGCCTAGAGATGCATCATTTGAGGGGAAGGCCATTGGCCGAAGTCCCGATGGAGGAGTTTGCGAGACTATTTATGGCTCGATACCTCCCCTCGGCGCAGAGGATTGCGCTAGAGAGCGAATTCCAGAAGTTGGTGCAGGGTGATAGCACCGTTGATGAATACCTCCACGAGTTTACTCGGCTGGGGCGATATGCCGGCGCTACCTTTGCAGACGAGGAGCGCAAGACGAGCCGCTTTTATGAAGGGCTAAGGGATGATTTGAGGTTGCTGCTGTCGGGGCCCAAGACGCAGGGTTTCATGACCCTGGTCAGTTCGGCCCGGTCCTTGGAGAAGGATATGAGAAACGTGCAAGCAAAGAAAGAAAGGGAATCCGGTGGCAAGAAATCAGAGTTCAAGGCGCCGACTACATCGAAGTCGGGCTACCGTAAATTCTTCAAGAAGGCTAAGACATCGGGTCCAGCTTCTTCTGCAGGTGCCTCGGGGGCAACTACCCATCGGACCCCGGGCACTTGCTTCACGTGTGGAAAGCCGGGGCACTTTGCCCGTGACTGCTGGAGTGGACGCGCAAAGTCCGAAAGGAAGCAAGGAGCCACCTACGAGGAAAAGGGCAATGCGGTGGAGTCGACCGCGTCCCACTATGCTCCGACTCAGCCTAGAGTCTACAACTTGGGCCAGCAGGAGGCCATCAAGCAAGCGGATGTGGTGACAGGTATGAGTTAATTTATGCAAGTTGACTTGAGAATACTATTACCTATTGCTTGTTAAGCTAATGTCTTTTGCTTAGGCTTTGTGTTGATTAGCGATAGTCCGGCACGAGCACTATTCGACACTGGTGCTTCGCATTCTTTCTTGTCCGAACAGTTTATATCGCGCATCGGAGTCCCTTCTTCGATGGCAAAGGACAAGCTAGATGTGTTGCTACCAAACGGGTGCTCGATGCGTGCGGACAGAGTGTGCGCCGTGAAGGTTCACATTGGGAGCCAAGAGTTCGACTTGCTAGCGTCATTGCTGCCGCTAGTAGAGTTCGATGTTATCTTTGGAATGGATTGGCTGTCAGAGCAGAAGGCTTGGATCGATTGCGACCGTAAGGAGGTCAAGCTGGGTGTAGGGCGGGAGACTACTTTCGAGGGGCTTAAGGGGTCGAGCAAGACATTAATGTATGCTCTTCAGGTGGTGAAGGCGGTTCGTGCTGGTGCAGAGCTGTTCTTTGCGATAGTGGGGGCTGTGGAGCCAAAGTCCCCGTTGGATAGCATCCCCGTGGTTTGCGAATACCCCGATGTGTTCCCGGATAGCCTTCCTGGAGCCCCACCGCAGCGAGAGATTGATTTTACGATCGAGCTCGTGCTGGGTGCCAAACCCGTGTCACGTGCTCCTTATAGATTGGCGCCAAAGGAGATGGCGGAGTTGAAGGTTCAGTTGGAGGAACTAATGGAGCAAGGTTATGTGCGTCCAAGTTCGTCGCCTTGGAGCGCACCGGTCCTCTTCGTTAAAAAGAAGGACGGTAGTATGCGGTTGTGCATCGACTACAGGGAATTGAACAAGTTGACGGAAAAGAATAAGTACCCGATCCCGAGGATTGATGATCTCTTTGATCAGTTAGTCGGATCATCTGTATACTCCAAGTTAGACTTGAAGTCGGGGTACTATCAGCTGAGGATCAGGGAGTGTGATATCCCGAAGACGGCGTTCAGTACGAGGTATGGGCATTTCGAGTTCACGGTCATGCCGTTTGGACTGACAAATGCGCCATCAGTGTTTATGGATCTGATGAACAGGACGTTCAGAGATTTCCTGGATCGTTTCGTGATCGTCTTTATTGACGATATTTTGGTGTACTCGCAGTGCGAAGAAGACCACTTCAAGCATTTGCATTTGGTGTTGGAGACTTTGAGGAGGAATGAGCTTTACGCAAAGTTCTCCAAGTGCGAGTTCTGGCTACCTTCGGTAGCATTCCTGGGTCATATAGTGAGTGGGGAAGGTATAGCGGTGGATCCGGCGAAGATAGTTGCGATACGGGAGTGGCCTGTGTTGTCGTCGGTAGCGGAAGTCCGTAGTTTCCTTGGGCTTGCCGGCTATTACAGGCGCTTCGTGGAGAACTTCTCGCGGGTAGCGTTACCTCTCACAAAGTTGACCAGGAAGGATCAGAGATTCTTATGGACGCAAGAGTGCGTGCAGGCTTTCGAGGAGCTGAAGAGGCGGTTGACCACGGCGCCAGTGCTTAGTTCGCCGAGTGGGACCGAGGGCTTTGAGGTGTATAGCGACGCTTCGGGTAGCGGATTGGGCTGCGTGTTGTTGCAGCATGGTAGCGTGATAGCGTATGGATCGCGTCAGCTAAAGGTGCATGAAAGAAATTATCCGGTGCACGACTTGGAGTTGGCGGCCGTGATATTTGCACTCAAGTTGTGGAGGCACTACCTATACGGAGTAAGGGTCGATATATACACCGATCACAAGAGCCTAAAATACTTGTTGGATCAAAAGGATCTCAATATGAGGCAGAGGAGGTGGATGGAGTTCCTGGGGGACTACACCTTCAAAATACATTATGTACCCGGGAAGGGCAACGCAGTTGCGGATGCGCTGAGCCGCAGGGCTCCCGCCCGAGCCAACTGGTTGTCGGTGCATGATGAGCGGCTAGTGCGGGAGTTGGAGGAGCTTGAGATCTGTTGCGTTGACAAGCAGACGAGCGCCAAAGCAATGTTAAACTGGACAGAGGTGCAGTATGACCTGGCTGACCGGGTTCGGCAGGCATTGGAGTTGGATGATTCCATGAAGGAGCTTTTGGAGGCCGCTTCGGATGGATCAAATTCCCAGTTCTCGGTAGAAGATGGGTTACTAAGGAAGGGTCATCGTTTGTGCGTCCCAAGTGGGGGCAACCTCCGGGCGGAGTTGATGTACGAGGCTCATCATACCAAGTACTCAATCCACCCAGGGAGCACGAAGATGTATCGTGATCTCAAGAAGTTGTTTTGGTGGCCAGGGCTTAAGAAAGATGTGGCGTTGTATGTGGTCAAATGCCAAACATGCGCCTTGGTGAAGGTGGAGTGCCAAAAGCCGGGAGGATTTCTGAAGTCCTTGCCTATACCGGAGTGGAAATTCGACGATATATCTATGGACTTTGTGCACGGGTTGCCAAGGTCGCAGAAGGGGAACGACGCCATCTGGGTGATCGTGGATCGGCTAACTAAGGTGTCGCATTTCATTCCGCATAGGAAGGATGATCCAGTGGAGAAATTGGCAAAGTTGTACGTTGATAATATTGTTAGGCTGCATGGTGTGCCTCGTAGCATTGTGAGTGATCGCGATGGGCGGTTCACGTCAAATGATTGGAGGTTGGTGCAGTAGATGTTGGGAACAAAGTTAAAGTTCAGTACAGCTTTCCATCCGCAGACGGATGGGCAGACCGAGAGAGTTAACAGAACGATGGAGGACATGCTCCGCATGTGTGTTCTAGACTTCGGGAAGCAGTGGGAAGACCACCTTTATTTGGTGGAGTTCGCGTACAACAACAGCTACCAAGCGAGTATACAAATGGCGCCCTTCGAGGCCCTGTATGGTAGGAAGTGTCGCACGCCGTTATCGTGGCTTGAAGCGGGTGAGGCAAGGTTGTACAAGAAGCAGGAGGTGGAGAGTGCTACCTCGTTAGTGCGGATCATTCGGGAGCGCTTGTTAATCGCTCAGGACCGGCAGGCGAAGTACTACAATGCCAAGCACCGGAACGTGGAGTTCGCGGTAGGCGATTGGGTGTACTTGAAGATCAAGCCGTTCAAGGGTGTCTCACGGATTCGACGCTTGAAAAAGTTGAGTCCGAGATACCTTGGGCCGTTTGAGGTACTGGAGCGAGTCGGCGAAGCGGCATACCGTTTGAAGCTATCGGTGGAGTTGAGTGGATTACATGATGTGTTCCACATTTCTGTGTTGCGGAAGGCAGTGCAAGAGCCTTCGCAAGTGATCGCGGTTGATCAGGTGCCGGTTGAGGAAGGGTTGACAACGAAAGTCAAGCCCATATCTATTGAGGATTTCGAAGTCAAGCGGCTTCGGAACAAGGAAATCAGAATGGTGAAGGTCCGTTGGGATAACTGCGGGCGCGAGGAGCTCTCTTGGGAGCGAGAGCAGACAATGCGCGAGGAGTACCCCGAGTTGTTCCCCTCAGGTACTCGATTTGTTTATTCTTTTGTGTAGTCTCTGTTCTTAATTTCGGGACGAAATTCTCTTAAGGGGGAGGGAGTTGTAAGACCCCAACCTCGGAGATGATCGCGTTCGGGCACCGTTTTGAGGGTCAAAACGGTGTCGGGTGGAAAAATGGTCAACATGAATTTTGTTCGTCTCGACGAGATCTACAACTTTCATGTTGACCACGTTTCGATTTGAGGTCATCTCAGGGGCACACGGCCAGGCACATGGCCGTGTGCCTACCCGTGTTCAGTGGTCGAATGCGTTTTTGTGCAGTCTCGAGTCAGAGAAGGACACGGCCTGAGACACACGGCCGTGTCTCAAGCCGTGTGTGGGGCACACGGCCTCGAACACGACGTGTCAAGACCCGTGTCGATCGGCGAATGAGCTACACGGCCAGACACACGGCCGTGTGTCAAGCCGTGTTCGGCCCAGTTTTTGGAATTTTGGATCTAATCTCGGCCGTTCGTTCCCTTGGATCTGGATCCGACGGTGGGGGATGCTCCTGGGGGGTTATTAGTCGGGAAATGGGGGGAGAAACCCTCATTTTCACTTTGAGTTTCTCTTTCTTCATCTTAGAGAGAGGGGAGAACTCCTTTGGTGGTGTGAGCCCAAATTCCGGCCGCCGGCGGAGCACCGGAGCACCGATTCGCGATCCGAGTCCGGATCCTCGAAGGCAAGGGCGAGGCGAAGCTTTCCATCCGGCTACATCTTCATGGCGCCGCGGAAAAATGCGAGGGTAACGATCCTCTTCATAGGGCATGTGTAGTCGCCCTTCTTTCTATGCATAGGGAAATCCCCCTCTCGCGAGTGAGCGTTGAGGCGCGGAATCCCTTCGGGTAGATATGTAAAGTCCCCGTTGTTAGAGCCCGGAATCGGAGTACGGGTGTAGGCATTGTGTGTGAAGCCTACTCGAGTTTAACCCGGATCGGTGATGTTTGCATTGCATGGCCGGAGAAGACTCCGCGCCGGTGAATTTAGTTTTCCGAAAATTCTACGCGGTAGATTGCATACAGGGATCCTTGGGGGTTAACCTCGAGGTGCACCCGGAAAGCTTGGGCGGAATCGCATTGCCGCCACGATGTTGCCTTGGAGGGCAAATCGGTACATAACGGGGTTATGTGCGTGTTTTGATCGTTTGTGGGAATGAGGAGAAACTTGGCCCGCACCGATGGCTAAATGGCCGTGGTGAAGTGAGCAACGGGCGGGTGGAACTCTACCCATTCCAAGTTGTCTCGGTAGAAGCGACCTAAAGTACAGGGGACTTCCCGGGGGGCTGGAAATGGGCCTAGGCTTCGGCTGAAAGGGCTAAATGCTCACGTGTGTTGCCATCTGAGGGATGATGGTGGAATCGCGGTGTCGGACTGGGTCCGGACCGGGTTCACCGATTAGTGCCCTGAGAGCACGGAGTGTGCGGCCGTGCGTGCCGACACTTGTAGCGAATAGAATACTTTATATAACTGCTATGATAGTCTTATATGCAGGGAAGGAGCACCGCCGTCCCGAGAAACGGGACGGGGTCGTTATAATTTGGTCAGCTCTTGCTGACCGTTGCCCTTTTGTTTTGCCACCTCTTGGGTGGGTTGTTTCTACAGGTGCTGTTGCGGAGCCAAGCGGCAAATAGCGGGCTAAAGCCCAAGTGCAGCGCCAGCCCTCGAAGGCGTAGTTATTAGCTTTTTCATATTCATGTATGGCCGGCCTACGTTCCGATGTATGAAAGACGCTATGTTGTTAAGCGAACATTTTTGTAAGGCCTTAAGGCCATGAACTCTTTTGTGTATGTACTCATTCCTGGGTTATAGTGGACATTCATGCTCTGTGGCAGGGTTCTTATCTTTTGCAACTTAATTAAATTGCTTCCGCTAGGTGTTGTGTAGGACGCTCTGATTGGTTGTGTGGTTTCAACGCGTAACCAACCGGTCTGTCCGTAGTATATGGCGTTGGGCCCCGGCCGGACCTACTGTTATATGCTATGTGACGGATAGGGGTGTTACACACATGGTGCTTTGCACGGGTTTTTACTAGCCTAGGCTGTTTAAAGATGCGCAAGCCTTTGTGAGTAGGTGTGATAGTTTCCAACGGTCGGGAACATTTCCAATAAAAATGAAATGCCGCAAAATTATTGCCTTGAGTGCAAAATTTTCAACCTCTAGGGGATAGATTTTCTTGGCCCCCTCCTTTCTGGCTTCAGAAATAAGTATATTTTAGTTGTCGTTGATTATATTTCACGAGGGGCAAAATCTCAAGCTCTTCCTACGAATGATTCTCGAGTTGTAGTTACCTTTTTGAAAAATTTATTTTCTCTATTCGGTATGCCGCGCGCCATCGTTAGTGATAGGGGTTCCCATTTCTGTAATGCATAATTTTCTAAAATTCTTATTAAATATGGTGTTGCACATAAGCTTTCAACTTCCTACCACCCCCAATCTAACGGACAAGTCGAAGTAGTGAATAGAGAAATTAAAAGAATTTTAGAAAAACTATTTCAACTTCTAGGAAAGACTGGTCAACCAAATTATACAATGCTTTATGGGCCTACAGAACAGTATACAAAACTGCCCTCTGATGTACGCCGTATAAGTTGGTCTATGGAAAATCGTGTCATTTAACCGTAGAATTGAACACCGCGCTTTTTGGGCATTAAGATTTTTAAAATTCGATCCCCACTCTGTTGGCAACCTTAGAAAATTTCAACTCAATGAACTAGACGAGTGGTGCTCTTATGCATACGAAAATAACAAACTATATAAAGAGTGAACGAAGCGTTTGCACGATAAACACTTAAGGCATCTTAAAATATTTAAGCAGGGCGACCAGGTTCTTCTTTATAATTCTCATTTATGTTTATTTCCGGGAAAGTTGAAATCACGTTGGTCTGGGTCCTTTACTATTTTAGAAGTTTTTCCGTATGGAACTGTTTTGATTTCACACCCTGATAAGGGTAATTTAAAAGTTAATGGCCAGCGTCTTAAAATGTATTTCTGTCGTGATGTCAGTCCTAACTGTGTAAACTCAATAATCCATTATTTGACTTTTGAATAGTTTAAAACTTTGTTTTATTATTATTAGAACTTTGAACAATATTTTTGGGATAATATTTTTGGACAATATTTTTTGATGCGTCGAGCTCAAACAACGCATTAAATAAAGGGTGCTCTTGGGAGGCAACCCAAGTTATATTTTTTGTTTTCTTTGTTTTACAATTTTTACTTCGGACAGATCCGGCAAGAAGAAGCTTCTGCGATCGCCTGCTCCAACGTTGCTGAATCCATCACGAATTCGAAAGAAGACATTTCATGAAGATCCAAAGCGCTGGCATGGGGGAGCTGCATCACTCAGCTTTCGCAACAAATAAATTCGGGGAAGTACCTATTTTTTAATTATGTAATTTCTTTTTCTCTCTCTCTCAATCCCCTTCTTTTTCCATTGAGTATGATGTCTATTTTATGCTTGGGGAAGGACTTCCTCCTTTTTGCTTTGAGTGAATATTTTGCCTTTTGTGGATTTTTTTCAAAAATCCAAAAAAATGAATATCGTAAAAATCCAAAAAAATTAAGAAAATATTTCAAAATTAAAAAAATATATTGCTTTTTGTCATTACTTTAATAATTTATACATTTTGGTATTTCAATAGTACCCCTTGTTTTTGTTTTGTTTTGCTCAAAATTTTTTATAAACAACTTAGTTAATTATAATATTTCTATTCACCCTTTTTAATTATGTTTCACAAGTAAAATGTTGGTCATGCTTTGTTTCTAATTCTAAGTAGCATGTTAACGTAAAACATTTTTTCTAAAACTTGCATTTCCATTATGGTTGTCCTTCTTTATTTTCTTTACTTTCTCAAAAATTCATCATCCAGTGTTTTCCTTTTCGTTTTTAGATAATTTTTGTAAGGTCAACTTTTGAATAACGTAGTAGATGTGAACGATCCAAGTCACATATTATTTCTATTTTCAAGATAATTTCATCAATCTTCTTTTATTATCTAGGACTTGCTTTTTGAAAAATTTCAAATCTTTGTTTTAAATAAATTTAAAATCATGAAAATGATTTAGGCCGTTTTTGTTTTTCGTTTGAACTTTCCTGCCAACCTAAAAACTTTCACCACTAGTTAGCCGCTTTTGAGCATTTTTTAAATTTCATTTGATAGCTCCTCTTTTAATATCATTTTCACCAAAGCAAAAATTTCCAACCTATCTAATCACACTAGCCTTTTTGAGTTTAATTAAATATTTTCTTGATTATGATAGGTTATGTTGGGAAATTTTTTGGGAAAAGTTTTTGAAAAAAATGTATGCTAAAAAGAAATGTTTTTCTTGTTTGGCATATTCAAAATGAAATTAAAAAATTATTTATGCCATTTGTTTTGAAAAAGAAAAAAATGGAAAAGACAAAAAAGAAAGAATTTTTTTTATATATATATTTTTGAAACTCTTTGTTTAGGTATAGTGTGATTTTAAGCCTTCAAGTTAATCTTTGAATTCCACTCCTAATCATAATACTAAAACAAACATTTCTGTCCTAATAAAGTCCTTTTGATTTATGTTTTTTAATTTTATTTAATAACTAAGAAAAGAAGAAAAGTATATCAGTATAAGTTTTGGATTTAAACTAAAATTTTTGTTATTTAATTGTTATAATTATAAAGCGTTGCTTGCATCTAGTAACAACTCAATGCATTTTTCATTTTCGTTGCTTTACTTAAATCTATTTAAAGAATTTTGTTAAAATTTTGGATGATTTATTTTTGTTAGTAAAGTTTATAAAATGTAAACCATACCTAAATAATTGTTTTAGATTTACGTTTCACCTTTCCCCTACTTAGAATTTCGCATAAAATTTTTGTTAGCATAATTAGAATCTTTTTGATTAGTCCCATTTTATGGTTATCTAGTTTTTATTTTTTGATTGGGGACAAGCAAAGCTTAAGCTTGGGGGAATTTGATAGTACGTTTTGTAGTCTAAGCTTTTAGAGTGTTTTTTAGGTCTTCTATGCACAAATCATGTCTTATAAGCCTATATATTGATTTCCTTTTATATTTATTTATGCCACTTATGTTTATTTCTGTTTTTGCAGGTTTTCCCTAAATAGGTAAAAATTTGACCTGTCACGGCCTCCAACACGACCGTGGCATTGGGCGTGTCACTTATTCCCAGGGAAATAAGCCTCAAGAGAAATCCAGAGAATCATCCAGAGGAGGACACGACCTCCCTCACAGCCGTGTAACGGAGCGTGTCGAGTTGACCATCTCAACTTGGGGCATGTCTCCAGAGTTCAAAAGACCATCCCGAGAAGGACACGACAACGAACACGTCCATGTTGCCTCTGTTTTGCCGGGCATGTCACCAGAATCCGATAACTTTCTAGAGAAGGACACGGTCATGTCGTCGGATGTGTCCCCATCACATCAAAGCCTGCTTCCCGCCATAAATGCATTCCACGTTAAAGTCCATCAACTGCTATCGACACGGCTACCAACATGTCCGTATCGCTAGCCGTGTCAGCATGGGCGAGCCCACTTTTTCAATGATGCCATGATCACTCCTGCCAGAACCACTGCCCGAGGTTAACCTTTATAGGACATGACCACCAACACGGTCGTGTCACTGGCCATGTCACCCATCCTTAAGTTTTTCTAAAAATTAATCCCTTCTCAAAACATTCCATATACTTTGATGGATTGTGTAGGGAGGTGCTGCTCCTTTGTTTAGTGAAGCTTTTCTTATATTTTTGCCCCCTCTCTCTCTCTCTTTCTCCTTTTAGTTTTTCTTAACCCTAGTTTAGTTTTAGTTTTTGAAATAGCTTTTGTACTTTATTTAGTAGTTTAATGTAATGCTAGCTTAGTCTTTTCATTTCCTTGCCGGTGTAGCTCCTTCACTTCAAGATGTAACTTTCTCTTTAATATTAATAAAAGTGCTCTTTCCTTATCTTTGTGTTCTTAATGCTTTACTACTCATCCCCCCTCCTCCACAACATTATTATTAACTAATCCTCCTTGTATTCGATCTTGATGATCCGAGGTTCGAGTGATTACGTTATGATGCTTTAAATTTACCTTTTCATTTTAGGGTTTGTCCTTGAATTACTCTTGATTTATTTTGGGTTGGAGAAATATCATCGATATATATTCTCCCCCTTTTTTTCATTCTTGGCTAGCCGAGAGGCTGATAGTTTGAAGTGAGAAATCAAGAGTAAAGGGAGTTGTACGCACCCCTCGAGAGTGGCAGATGTCCAAATCTCCCCGATTGGAGTAAAATCCAATAGTGGGGTTCACCGCGGAAAGCGAGCTTTAGGCCTCTGATTTAGACGAGAGTCGGTTGGACCTTCATAAACTCAGTTGGGCACGACTTCGAGAGAAGCGTGTTCAAGCTTTAGGAACCTCCACGGTCAAGGACGTTTACCCTATTAAGTTTAGGTTTTTTTATCGTGTTTTTAATCGACTTTAGCCGAGGTGATTCTTGATCGAGTGCATTTCCATCTCATCGTTCCAACCCTTTTTGGTAATCGTTTCTTTTATGCTCTCTTTCTTTTTAGTGCAATTAGTTCTCTTTAGCTTTATTTTCTTTCCTTAATTGCAATTAGTTTCTCTAAACCCTAGATTTCCCATCGATAAAATAATAGTATTCGTGTGAGTTAGTGTACTCAACAGTTCCCGAATTAAAATACGACACTTGTGTAGCCTAGCTACAGTTTGATATGTATACTTGCCTCATTGAATTGCTAGTTCGGCTGCTTTTATTTTATTAATGAATTGATGACCACCAGTGTTCGCCTTGAAGTTTTGGAGAAAATAACTATTTGGCATCCACTGCGAGATCTTTTCAGACCACAAGAATTTAAAGTACATTCATACTCAAAAGGAACTGAATTTGAGGTAGTGGTGGTGGTTGGGATTTTTGTGTGATTATTAGTTTACCCTAAATAACCACCCCGGGAAAGCAAACTTTGTGGCTGATGCAATGAGCGGAAAAGTACAAGAGTCGAGCCCGATGTCTCGGTTGATGAGTATGAAATTAGATCGGATGCTTGAGGATATGGAGATCACCTTGGTGTATAAGGACCATTCTGAAGAGTTTACGGAGTATCTAACCGCAATGAGCATAGTCTGTGACATTCAGGACTAAATCAGGGCAGAATAAAGGAAGGATGCTGCTCTGGCCCTAGTATTTAAGTCACTTGAAGATGGGTCTACTTACAAATATTCCATAAAAGATAGCCTCTTTCATTTCCGTGGTTGGCTCTACATTCCCGAAGGCGGCAAAATTCTGGAAGATATTTTGAAAGAAGAACATTGCTCTTAGTATTCAATGCATCCTTGGATTACCAAAATGTACTCTGACTTGCGGAAGAGCCTGTGTTGGCCAGGAATGAAGGGAGACATCACGCATTTTGTCAAGTATTATGAATCCTTTAAAAAGTTGAAGCAGAATGCAAGAGCCCCGAAGGATTATTATAGTCATTGCTCATCCTGAAAGTATCTAGTGTAAACCTTATCCACCTTTGGGGGGGGGGGGTGGAGTAGGTGTATTGCAGTCTTTTGCGGAATTAAAATAACCTGCATAATTAAGCAAACAGAACACAGAAAACACACAAAGAATTATAGTGGTTCCCCAATTTGGGTATGTCCACTTTCCCCGTTCGACCAATCTCCCACCAAGGGACGACTCGATCACTTCTTAAAACGGATTGAAATCCAATCCTCACACTAGGAGCAACACTCCCCTAACCACGGAAGGAACCCTTCCTACAACGGAGTCATAACTCCACCACATAGGGTGGCACCTAACCCTTACAACTAGGAATGAAAATTCCTTTACAATAAAATTGAATTTAAAAGAAAATACATACAATGCTTTTGAGATTCTGATGTCCTTCTTCGTTCGTTGAAGATAGCACAAAAAGTACGAAGAGTCCACTACCGAATTTCTCACTTTGAATGGATCTTGTCAAGATCGGCGATGGCAAGTAAGTGCGGCGGCGATGCTTTGTAGATCCAAACTTCTTGACGAAGCAAGCTATGTCTTCGAATGATCTCAGTCGGATCAAATGTCTCAACCGATTCGGAAGGGAGAACAAGTCTCGTTCAACGAATCAGAAGATAAGAGATCTCGAGAGAGATACATGAGACCGGCTGTTTGCCTCGGTCTGTCGCCGGACGATCAGAGAAGATCTGAGATGAGCGGCGGCAAAGTTCTTGCGAGCGACGACATGCTTTTGGTGATTTCGCGATTGGCTAGGTCACCGTCGTCTTCTTTCGTATTTCCGTTAATGTCTATCCATGGAGGTTCAAAATACGCGTATAATTATACCCGAAGCAAACCCTAATGACCGTTGTGGGGCCCACGAGGAGTAGCCCTAGCCCATGCTGAAATCGCGCACGGTAATTTGGTTCGGTCTAGCGAACGGAGGAAATTTGCCTAAGGCAAAATCGGCAGGAGTCGTTGGTGATTCTCGTCGATGTCGGCGGGAATCATTCACGACTCTTGTTGATTCTGCCTTGGCAGAATCCCTGTTTGAAATCTGTCAGCCGGAAGAAGTTGGCGGGAGATGCTATCTTTTTCTCGTCGAATCAGCGGGAATCACTGATGATTCCCGTCTAAGTCGGTGGGAATCAATAGCGATTCCCGTCGAAGTCAGCGAGAATCACTAGCGATTCCCGTCGATTTTGACTTGGAAGAATTTTCTTTCTTCCTTCTTTTGATGACTTGGACTTTTACCCATCTTTGCTCCTTCTTCTGCTCTTGATCTACCTTGACCGTATACTTGAAAATAAGTACACTCCAATAGAGAGAGAATACGTGAATCAACTCACTGATCTAATAAATGAGGAATTACGTTGAGCTGACCCGTGTATATTGACACACTGCACCGTGACATAGGCGTGTACTTAGCATGGAATAGCTGCAAGCACAACTTGATAGATTTGTCAAATACATTGTCAATTCAACTTAGCTTGTTCAGGGGCTTCTTCAAATCAGGTCTATTGTGGATGCAATACCCAACAATCTCCCCCTATTTGAAGAAGCCTAAACCCTACAAGCTAAGGTGAATATAATAGATGGGAATGAAAATCATAAAATGAAAATGCAGTTGAGAGTGAAATTCATTATCATTTTCTTGAGAGAATACTCAGCATTAGCAGCCACCTTAGCCTTACTTTAGCAGAGAGGGTAATCTCCCACTTTTAGGCTTCTACAAATCTAGGACTTCACTTAGAGCAAAATGCTCCCCCTCAGTTCTTGCAACCGTGCCCGATCATGAGTTCCTAGCAGATGCTTCCCCTTGATCCAAGACCCTTGAGCCCTTCAGTCTTCAATCTTCATAGTTCAATATGCCAAGTTCAGTTTTGAAGAGACTGAACTTGGCCTCGTCTAGGGGTTTTGTAAAAATATCTACAATCTGTTTATCCGTGGGGACATAGTAGAGAGATATATCTCTATTTTCCACATGCTCCCTAATGAAGTGGTAGCACACTTCAATATGCTGTGTTCTACTGTGCGACACTGGATTGTTCAAAATTGCTATTGCGCTCGAGGAGTCGCAATACATAGGAACTTCTCTGAATTGCAAGTCATAATCTTCGAGTTGATTTCTTACCCATAGAAGTTGTGTGCAACAGCTTCCTGCTGAGATGTACTCAGATTCAGTCGTAGAGGTTGCGACACAGTTCTGCTTTTTACTGTTCCACGATATAAGCCTTCTTCCTAGAAATTTGTATGTCCTAGAAGTGCTTTTCCTATCATCCCTGCTTCCTGCAAAGTCAGCATCTGAAAAGCCTATTAGTTCGACATCATTGTTTCCTAGGTACCACAAGCCAAGGTTTTCTGTACCTTTAAGGTATCTAAGAATCCGCTTTGCAGCGACGTTATGAGATTCCTTAGTGTTCACCTGATATCTAGCACAAACACATGTGGAAAACATAATATCCGGTCTACTAGTAGTAAGGTAGAGTAGGGATCCAATTATGCTTCTGTATTTGGTTTCATCAAAAGGTTTCCCTTTCTCATCCTTATCTAGCGACATAGTGGATCCCATCTGAGTCCTTATAGAGGTTGCACTCTTCATTCCGAATTTCTTGTGGAGTTAATTTGTAAACTTCGTCTGAGAAATGAAAATTCCATCCTCAGACTGTTTCACTTGATGTCCCAAGAAATAATTCAACTCTCCCATGCTGCTCATTTCAAACTTGCCTTGCATATGTTTTGAAAAATTCTTTCACAGGTTATTGTCCGTTAAGCCGAATATTATGTCATCGACATAGATTTGCACCAACAAAATCTTGACTTTGACTTCCCTAAGAAACAATGTCTTATATATTTTTCCTCTCGAGAACTTGTTCTCAAGAAAAAAACTAGACAGAGTCTCATACCAAGCTCGAGGAGCTTGTTTTATACCATATAATGCTTTATTAAGAAAGTAAACATGATTAGGGAGTGTTGGATTAACAAAACCTGGGGGTTGGGCGACATATACTTCCTCTTTTAAATTTCCATTCAGGAAAGCAGACTTCACGTCCATCTGATAGACAGTGAATCCTTTGTGAGAGGAATACGCCAGGAACAACCTCATCGCCTCGAGTCTTGCAACTGGGGTAAAGGTTTGGTCGAATTCAATCCCCTCCTCCTGTCTGTAACCTTGAGCCACCAGTCTAGCCTTGTTCTTTATGATGACACCTTGTTCATCCAGTTTGTTTCTGAAGATCCACTTAGTGCCGAACACATTCTGTTTCTTTGGTCTGGGAACTAGCGTCCAGACGTTGCATCGTTCAAATTGATGCAGTTCATCTTGCATTGCCAATATCCACGATGCATCCTTGTTCGCTTCGTCGAACTTCTTTGGCTCAACCTGTGACAGAAAACTAAGGTGAAAAATCTCGTTAATTGTACCTCTGGGAGTTCTGACACCGTCCCGAGGATCTCCTATGATCTGATCTCTTAGGTGATCCCTCACCTGTCTTAGCTCTAAGATTCTGGCATCTGGAGCTCCTATAGCTTCTAGGGCTCCTCCCTCTTCTGGGAGAATTTCTCAGTCCTGACCGTCATCTTCTCTAGTTTGCATTGAGGTGGAGACCTTGACGTACTTGGGAGTTTCATCATTAGTAGTCTCATCTAGACTTAGCTGTTCAAGCCTTGCACCTTCATCTTCAAGAATGCCACTAGAAGAATTGCTTTGAAGCAGGATTCCTTCATCTAATACTACATTAATGGACTCCTCTACCACTAGGGCTTTCTTATTGAAGACCCTATATGCCCGACTATGGCTACTATAGACCATGAAGATGTCTTCGAAGCATTTTACTCCGAATTTAGTACGTGGGTACTTCCAATTATTGAGTACATAGCATCTGCAGCTAAAAATCCTTAGATAGGACATGGTCAGTTTCCTACCTTTCAATAGCTCAAAAGGCATCTTATGATGATTCTTGTTTATCAAGGCTCGATTTTGCACGTGACAGGCTGTATTGATAGCCTCTGCCCAGAAGTACTCAGGAAGAGAAGCGTCATTCAACATTGTTGTACATGCCTCAATGAGCGTTCTATTCCTCCTCTCCGCAACTCCGTTTTGCTGAGGAGTACACGGGGAGGAAAACTCATGAAAGATACCATGTTCTTCACATAATTCTGTCATAGCTCCAGACTCGAATTATATTCCATGGTCACTTCTGATTTTGACCACGGAGTAGTTAAGTTCGTTCTGAATCTGCCTGATAAAATTAGTGAAGATGTCAAATGTATCTGACTTTCGTTTCAAGAAGAACACCCACGTAAACCGAGAGTGATCATCAACAATCACTAGCATATATGATTTGCCTCCTAAGCTATGAACTTGCACTGGACCGAACGAGTGCATGTGCAGAATCTAAAGACATCTGGAAGAGTCTTTGTCTGCAATGCCCTTAAAGGTAGCCCGAGTCTGTTTCCTCTTCTGGCATGCAGGACAAGGACTATCTTTGATGCACTTACTAGTAGGGGCATCCCTTACTAAATTCTTGGAAAACAACATATTAATAGTTTTGAAATTAATATGTGCTAATCTCTTGTGCCATTGTTCACAAAGAGATGCACTGTCTTTTGCTACTAGGCAAACGGGAGTAAAAGAGTCTAAGCTAAGAAAACCTAAGCAAAAAATATTTCTACTCCTAATGCCAGTTAATACCATCTCTGAAGAGGCACACGATATTATCAAGCACTTTTCCTTGAAGAACTTAACGTCATATCCTTTATCACACAACTGGCATACACTGATCAGGTTATGTTTTAACCCTTCAATATAGGCCACGTCTGTGATAGAGAATACACCGTTGGAAATCATACCATAACCCCTGGTGATTCCTCGATCTGATCCTCAAAAGATGACTTTGGGTACATTTTTGACTGGGGAGTAATCACGCAACAGGCTTCTTGTCCTGGTCATATGTCGGGAACATCCACTGTCCAAGTACCAGATTAGCATTTTCGTGGCCTTTGGACATACCTGCAAAACAGAATTAGTTTTCCTTAGGAACCCAATCAAACTTGGGTCCTAGATTCCTAGTTAGTACACTCCCCCTCGGTTGGTTAACCCTACGAGTGGTCGGCCTCGCATTGTTAACATAAGGAGTCTTATTGTATCTTGGATTAAACCAGCAATCCACGGCAAAGTGACCAACTTTGCCACAGTACCAACAGTCAAATCTGTTGTACCGTTTCCTAAGCTCCTGCTTCACCCTTGGAATGGTGGGTCTAGCCGGGGCCTTGGATCTGGAGGTGGAGGTATCATCATGACAGCAGTCACATGATTTCTTCACTCCCTATTCCTTCAATATAACAGGCTTGGCCTTTGGTTCCTGCTTCCTTTTATGACCGCTAGAGAAGTGGCCATAATTCTCCACTTGGATTTCCTCATAAGGTGCCTTGAAGACACTCTCACCGTAGTTGCAGGGGAAGGTCCAACCATCATACCGGCTCTTGGGCTTTTCAACCGAGGGCTGGAAGAGGTGGCCATAGGTTGACTCAAAGTCAAGATCATTGCATGGAAAGCTAGGATTTCGGAATATAATAGGATCGAGTGGGGCCTTTCCCTTTTCTACAGCAGAGGCCTTCTTAGTAGCCTTATTTTTCCTCCAATTTTCGTATCTCCTGGATGATTTACCAGGTACAGCCACATACCTTAATCCATCCCCCTTAGCCTGAGCATTGAATTCATCAACTAGAGGAAGAGCGGTCTTGGGCATAGAGAAGCTTTTGACAATCTTCCTCTCTGACGCAAGCTGTTGTTCCAGCTTATTGATTTCTTCCTGTTTTTTGTCAAGGAGCCTTAGAGAATCTGAGTGCTCAGAAGTCAGGTCCAGGTGTTCCTGTCGGAGAGAAATCAAGCTAGTGATCTCTTCTCTTAGGGACACACCCTCAGCCTTAAGGAATTTGACTTCCTTTTCCTGAGTGCTCAATCTCTTTCGGCACTCTTTGAATGTATTGAGCAGAAGCTTATACTTTTCGAGGAGTTCAGCTTCACGGGCAGATGGACTGTGCTCGTGATCATCTTCAGGAGAGTTAGAGTCAGAGTCAGAAAGGGGGTGCAATCTTTTACCTTCCCAGTAAATGGGGGACAGTATCCATCTGAGTCAGAGCGACCCATTAGCCTGAAGTAGGCTTCCTCATCATCACTAGAGTCTGAAGAGTCAGATTCACTCAGTGTCTTTGGCTTTTTAGCAATGTAGCTCGTCTCCTTCTTCTTATATCTAGAGGACTTGTGCTCTTCTCTTTTCCCCTTATCTCTCTTGCTTTGGTGGTATTCAGCAATGATGTGCCCTGGCTTATTGCATCTAAAGAAGATAATGTCAGTAGAACGATGTTTGTTCTGTTTAGACTCATACCTGTCAGAAGAGTAATTCTTCTTCTGAAGTCTGGAGGAGGAGCCATCCTTTTTTCTCTGATTCCTCAACTTTAGGAACTTCTGGAATTCTCTAGTGATGAAGGAGAATTCTTCCTCAGATAGCTCTGAGCCGGATGAGCATGGCTCAGAGTCTTCTTCCTCAGCCTTTCTCCAAGAGTGGGACGAGGCTGCAACCTTGCCTTTCCTTAAGTGATAAGCTTTCAGGGCCACATTCTTTTCTTTGGCTGTGGCCTTATCGGCTTCTTCTTCAGCTTTTCTGGTGTTCAGCTGAAGCTTGTAGGACATTAGCTTCCCAAACAGAATCTAGGGATCAGTTTCTGCCAGCTTTACAAACTCTCTGATGGCGCAGATCTTAGTGTCCCATTCCTTAGTAAGGGATCTAAGGAATTTGTCATTTAGTTCACCATCGGTGAACACTCTGCCATAACCCTTCAGGGCATTTACGATCTTCAGGAAGTTCTCGAAAGTCACTCCGATTTCTTCCTTGGTACCTTGCCTGAAGGCCTCATACTTATGGTTCAGAAGGGATCTTCGATCATCCCTTACTTCATCTGTGTCTTCCATCAGAATGATCAGGCAATGCCATATGTCCTTGGCAGTCCTGTAGTTGCTGAAATTCTACATCATGGAATCATCGACGGTGCTTACTAAAATTTTTTGATCTTTCTTGTCTACTCCGACAAGCACCATTTCAACCTTATCCATTTCGGAGAGCTTCTTGGGCACCATCTTGGTCGGATCAATGGTGGAGGCCTTAGTGGGGATATAAGGGCCCTCCTCCACTATCATGAATAGTCGGGGATCGACTGCTTTCATGTAGAATCATGGCCACAGAACAGTGACCGACTGTGGGTGGTTCGAAATGGTCAGATTCCGCGGGCTGAGTTAGAAGATCGAGTTTTCTAACGAGAGGAGGCAAGTGCACCTATCGCGTAGTACTCAATATTCGGGAGAATACCGAGGTCGTATTGTTCTCGGGGGCGTGTTGATTATATCTACTCTTCCAGGAAGACTATTATTTTACTATCAGTAAGGTGGGATTTTTAGTTTAATTAAAACGAAAAGAAAGAGAGCTAAATTTTACTAAGTTAGTTCGATGATGGGTAAACGATCGGCATCGAATCGGATTAAGACTAAAATAATTCTTAACAATTATCGAACTTTGCTTTTAAATTAATAAAAGGCACTTGGCCGTGGAGGTTCCATAAATATGAGCGCACTTATCTATAGGAATATTGCTCACCTGAACATTAAGACTATTCGACCGATCGTTAGACCGACGAAGGATTCCTCTTAATGCCCGATTTACTCTAAGAACCCCGCTATTGGGTGGGGAACCCAATTCGGTAGAACTATGCTTGTCCTCTTTCGAGGGTATGTACGCAATTCTATTTACCCAAGGGAGATCGGTCCATACGTGCAGCCTCTCGGCGTTGCGTATGGATAACGAAAATAGAGCCCACACATCGATTATGTGGTCCTATGCGTCATTAACCCGGGGCAAACCTAAAGTCCTTAAATTTAAATAAAAATAGAGTTCTTTAATTATTTCAAATCATTTTATTTGTCCCAATGCTCTTCGATGCCGAAGGCTAATAGAGATTAGCCACTCATCGGTATGGGACGGCTTTATGATTTTTAGTGAAGCGTGAGTTGAAATTAAGTACTAAACAATTATAACAGAAAACACAAAAAAACAGGACATTTAGATAAATTGAAGGCTAATTGATGCAGGCACTCACGCACACTTCAAAACCATAAATAAATTAAATAAAGCAAGTTCTATTCAAATGAGTAGGCGGGAAATAAATGCAAGTAAGTCCTACTCAAAACTGAGTAGGCGGTAAATTAAAGAAATGCGTCATTTAACTCTTAACGAGTAGGCAGAAATAAATGCATAAATAAAAAGAAACTAAGTTACAAAAAATCAAAATTAGAAGTCCCACTCAAAATGAGTGGGCGGTAAATTAAAGCAGAGCGCCATTTAACTCTTAACGAGTAGGCAGAAATAAATGCACACACACACTCTACATAATTGAATAAAGCATAAAAGAAAGCATGAAAAATTTGAACCTACACTCACACACTCTATATAAATGAATAAAGCAATAAAAGAAAGCACTAAAGATTATTCTCATACACTCACACACTCTACATAAATGAATAAAGCAATGAAAGAAAGCACAAAAGATTATTCTCATACACTCACACAAACATAGAAATTACACAAAATGAAAGTTACCTAAAAATTAAAACTACAACTATTCTACTCTTCGAACTTGACAAAAACAATTTAAAAGATGAAATAAAAAGTGTTTAAACACTTGGAATTGAAAACAAAGTTGAAATCAAAGTTGTTGATAAATTAAAACGTTTTCATTTTCATCCATAGGATTTCGTAGAAATGATTAAAAAGTGAAAAGAAAAATTAAAGGAACAAAACAGGTTTTACAATCCTAAAGCAAAGCTAAGTAAAAAAATATAAACACTTAAAAACCACTTTTACAACTTCATAAGAATGAAAGTATAAGCCTTTAGAAAGTTTTCAATACAACTTTAATTCTTTAAAAAGAAGACTTAAACTAAATTTTGCCATTATAACGGCTCAATTTTTTGATAAAAGCCTAAAATAAAACCTAACATTAAAACATATTGCATGAAAAATTAAGACAAGTTACACTCATACACACACACACACATTTCATAAAGATGAACAAAGCTAAACATAAGGATAAAAAGGATGAAGGAAAGTGAAGCACCCAAATACACATTCATTACATGTAGAGAGAGAAAGAGGAAAAAACATTTTTTTTATTTTCATAATTTAAGCTATTACAAACTATTACAAAGCAAAAGGAAAAGCTAAAATAAACATATGAAGGGAGAGAGAGAAAGTCTCCTTACATGAAGATGAAAGTGCAACAAGGGCAGCCCACAAAAGACACTAAATTTGGCTCAAAAAAGTGAACCCTTTGCCCTCATAGAATTTTTTTATTTATAGACAAAAAGTTCAGGTTTGACACGCCCTGGTCACGGGCGTGACAGGGGGCGTGTCGGTCAGTTGCATTTTTGACTTGGCAAACTCAGCGAGCTGGCGTAATTTTGGAAGGTCGGGGAGTGACACATGGTAGTCACGGGCGTGACGGTCATGGTCACGGGCGTGGTAGAGGGTGTGTCGAGCATTGGTCGACGAGCTTCGAGCGCTGATCGACGATCTGGAAGCTTCTGTAAGTGACACGTGGCAAGCACGGGCGTGACGGGGTGCGTGACTTGGACGGTTGCCAGCTCGATGTCGACAGCGTTTACAGTTGACGAAGCGTTGAGTGTCGACATCGAACAAGGGCGTGACGAGTCTTGGACACAAGCGTGACATGATGGCATTGAGTGTTGAATAGTAAAATCGTTGAGTGTCGACTGGCTGATGGCGTTGAGTGCCTGTCACGGGCGTGTCGGGCATGGTCACGGGCGTGATAGGTCAAATTTTGACTTTTCTAGATATTTTTCAGAAAACAAAAAAAAGATAAGTTAGAATTATTTTTTTTACAAAAAAAAGCATATTTATTAAACAAAGCAAACAAAAAAGGTAAAAATAAAGTAAAATGACTTAATAAAAATACTATAAAAGTAGGAATATTTGCAACTCATCAAATACCCCCATACTTAAGCTTTTGCTATTCCAAAGCAAAAGTTTGAGGTGAATTTATAAGGAATAATAAAGAACTCTAAGTTGTACTACCGCTTGAATTAATTATCAGAGAGATTTGAATAAATATATGGGGTATAAGAGTTAAGTCCTAAAATTATGTAGATGATTTAAATAGGGCAAAAGTTTTGGCCAAAAGACTTCTTGATGTAATCAAATAGAAAGCAATATTTGTATTGGTTAGATTAACAGAAAATAGTTTGGAATTATATGAACTTTAGCTTATAAGAGTTTTACCGGAAATAGTGAGATTTACGAATTATGCTCTCAAAAAGATTTTTGAATTAATTCTAGAGTCATGAAATTGGATAAGGGCGTTGATGTTGGTTTATAAAGATGCTTGGATTTTGAGGCGAGGTAACTTTTTCTCGAACCTCCAATTTTTTTGGATTTGGATTTGGATGTTATAGGAAAACGAAATCTTGTTTTCCTTAACATGAATTTTTTTTTCTTCTTCATAATAAGAATTAACCCAGTGTATATGTATAGGAGTAATAAATTTTAACCTCTTACTCCATAACATATAATCTTTTAATTTATTGGCTGCCTATGTTTATGGAACGAAATCTTATTCCCATTGACATAGGAATTTTTTTTTTTGGGGGGGGGGGAATTTGTATCATACAAAGTAGGTTATGATAAGTAAGGGGAGAAAAGAGAACTAGATTTTTAATTGAAAACAAAAATTTTTTAGAGCAACCTTTATAAATTGTACGTTCCAATTTTTCAGAAAGCTAAAAGCAAGCATAATTGAATTCTATAGTCGTTATTTTCTAACATGCTACACGTGCTCCTATCTATGAAAATTTAGAAGTAGTGCCTAAAGCGAGTCCCCTATTTTTAACAAAGTGTAATAAATTCATTAAAACTTAACCCCGGCTATTTAGAGTTTTTACTCTATAATTAACAAACGAATAGTGAACAAAGAATTGATCAAATTTGCATGTAAATAAACTCAAAACAAAAGTTTTGGTAGCAAGAAACTTTAGAATGATATATTTGTTTCATAAGTTATATTTTTTTTTTTGAATTTTTGAAGTTATTATCTTATTTTTTTTGTATTTTTGTATTTATATTTTTAATATATACATACTAAAGAAAAAAAATGCGAAATTTTTTTATTTTTTTATTTTTAAGTTTTGTGAAATTTGTTTGAATTTTTAAGTTTTGTGAAATTTTTTTTTTATTTTTATGAAAATTTTCATTCTATTTACAAAAATTTGGGAAAAAAAGAAAAAAATTTTACAATGATGAGAGGGAAAAAGGGAGAGGGGAAAGAGAAAGAATATTTACAAAAATTACTTATAAAAATTATTTATAAAAAATATTTACAAGAATATTTACAAAAATATAAACTAGGTTGTCGCGAGATGATTCGTTATGTGGATGGCTCGATGAGCCGGATCTCGCGGACCGAGTTAAAAATAAATCAAAATTTCAAAAATGAAACTTCAAAAAATATATTTTTTGTTGTGATTTTTGTGTTTTATATATATATTTTTTTATTTTAGAATTTTTGTTTTTAAGTTTTTTTTGTAAGTGAAAAAAGAAAGAACTAAAAATACAAAAACACCCCCATATTTAGTTCCAACATTGTCCCCAATGTTGTATGCTAAGCATAAGGAACTAGACAGCAGGTATATGTACAAAAAATGAAAAAGAGGGGGGGGGGGGGGTAGAAAACGTCCCTGATCCGCGCTCGGGGAAGCCCATTAGAAACCCTGTAGTTATTAGAAAAATAGAAAACATGATAAATAAAGACGTAAAAAGAAATAAGCGCGGGGTGCCTCCCAGGAGCGCTTTGTTTATAGTCGCGTAGCTTGAATATAGTGGCGGGTTTATAAGTCGAGGAGGGATATGGTTTCGCTATACTCGATCACTGGGTCGCTCGCTATGTAAGTCTTTAACCGATGACCGTTTACTTTAAACGAGCCTTTTTCCGGGTGGGAGACGTGTACGGTCCCATATGGAAAAGCTTCTTCAACTAAGAAGGGACCGGACCAACGGGATTTGAGTTTGCCAAGAAAACGTTTAAGACGAGAATTATAGAGAAGGACTAGATCGCGCGGAGAAAATTTTTTGGGGGTTTTAATTTTTCGTTCGTGATATAACTTAGAATGCTCCTTATAGAATTTATTGCTCTCATAAGTGTTCGCACGCCATTCATCGAGCTCGTTTAGTTGCAGTTTTCTATTCTGAGCGACTAAGTTATAGTCGAGGTTTAAAAGGTTTAATGCCCAAAGTGCGCGGTGCTCCAGTTCTACGGGTAAATGACACGCTTTGCAATAGACTAATCGAAACGGAGTACAACCGGTAGCGGTTTTGCAAGTACAAGTCCTACTCAAAACTGAGTAGGCGGTAAATTAAAGAAATGCGTCATTTAACTCTTAACGAGTAGGCAGAAATAAATGCATAAATAAAAAGAAACTAAGTTACAAAAAATCAAAATTAGAAGTCCCACTCAAAATGAGTGGGCGGTAAATTAAAGCAGAGCACCATTTAACTCTTAACGAGTAGGCAGAAATAAATGCACACACACACTCTACATAATTGAATAAAGCATAAAAGAAAGCATGAAAAATTTGAACCTACACTCACACACTCTATATAAATGAATAAAGCAATAAAAGAAAGCACTAAAGATTATTCTCATACACTCACACACTCTACATAAATGAATAAAGCAATGAAAGAAAGCACAAAAGATTATTCTCATACACTCACACAAACATAGAAATTACACAAAATGAAAGTTACTTAAAAATTAAAACTACAACTATTCTACTCTTCGAACTTGACAAAAACAATTTAAAAGATGAAATAAAAAGTGTTTAAACACTTGGAATTGAAAACAAAGTTGAAATCAAAGTTGTTGATAAATTAAAACGTTTTCATTTTCATCCATAGGATTTCGTAGAAATGATTAAAAAGTGAAAAGAAAAATTAAAGGAACAAAACAGGTTTTACAATCCTAAAGCAAAGCTAAGTAAAAAAATATAAACACTTAAAAACCACTTTTACAACTTCATAAGAATGAAAGTATAAGCCTTTAGAAAGTTTTCAATACAACTTTAATTCTTTAAAAAGAAGACTTAAACTAAATTTTGCCATTATAACGGCTCAATTTTTTGATAAAAGCCTAAAATAAAACCTAACATTAAAACATATTGCATGAAAAATTAAGACAAGTTACACTCATACACACACACACACATTTCATAAAGATGAACAAAGCTAAACATAAGGATAAAAAGGATGAAGGAAAGTGAAGCACCCAAATACACATTCATTACATGTAGAGAGAGAAAGAGGAAAAAACATTTTTTTTATTTTCATAATTTAAGCTATTACAAACTATTACAAAGAAAAAGGAAAAGCTAAAATAAACATATGAAGGAGAGAGAGAAAGTCTCCTTACATGAAGATGAAAGTGCAACAAGGGCAGCCCACAAAAGACAATAAATTTGGCTCAAAAAAGTGAACCCTTTGCCCTCATAGAATTTTTTATTTATAGACAAAAAGTTCAGGTTTGACACGCCCTGGTCACGGGCGTGACAGGGGGCGTGTCGGTCAGTTGCATTTTGACTTGGCAAACTCAGCGAGCTGGCGTAATTTTGGAAGGTCGGGGAGTGACACATGGTAGTCACGGGCGTGACGGTCATGGTCACGGGCGTGGTAGAGGGCGTGTCGAGCATTGGTCGACGAGCTTTGAGCGCTGATCGACGATCTGGAAGCTTCTGTAAGTGACACGTGGCAAGCACGGGCGTGATGGGGTGCGTGACTTGGACGGTTGCCAGCTCGATGTCGACAGCATTTACAGTTGACGAAGCGTTGAGTGTCGACATCGAACAAGGGCGTGACGAGTCTTGGACACAAGCGTGACATGATGGCATTGAGTGTTGAATAGTAAAATCGTTGAGTGTCGACTGGCTGATGGCGTTGAGTGCCTGTCACGGGCGTGTCGGGCATGGTCACGGGCGTGATAGGTCAAATTTTGACGTTTCTAGATATTTTTCAGAAAACAAAAAAAAGATAAGTTAGAATTATTTTTTTTACAAAAAGAAGCATATTTATTAAACAAAGCAAACAAAATAGGTAAAAATAAAGTAAAATGACTTAATAAAAATACTATAAAAGTAGGAATATTTGCAACTCATCAAATACCCCCATACTTAAGCTTTTGCTATTCCAGAGCAAAAGTTTGAGGTGAATTTATAAGGAATAATAAAGAACTCTAAGTTGTACTACCGCTTGAATTAATTATCAGAGAGATTTGAATAAATATATGGGGTATAAGAGTTAAGTCCTAAAATTATGTAGATGATTTAAATAGGGCAAAAGTTTTGGCCAAAAGACTTCTTGATGTAATCAAATAGAAAGCAATATTTGTATTGGTTAGATTAACAGAAAATAGTTTGGAATTATATGAACTTTAGCTTATAAGAGTTTTACCGGAAATAGTGAGATTTACGAATTATGCTCTCAAAAAGATTTTTGAATTAATTCTAGAGTCATGAAATTGGATAAGGGGGTTGATGTTGGTTTATAAAGATGCTTGGATTTTGAGGCGAGGTAACTTTTTCTCGAACCTCCAATTTTTTTGGATTTGGATTTGGATGTTATAGGAAAACGAAATCTTGTTTTCCTTAACATGAATTTTTTTTCTTCTTCATAATAAGAATTAACCCAGTGTATATGTGTAGGAGTAATAAATTTTAACCTCTTACTCCATAACATATAATCTTTTAATTTATTGGCTGCCTATGTTTATGGAACGAAATCTTATTCCCATTGACATAGGAATTTTTTTTTTTGGGGGGGGGGGAGGGAATTTGTATCATACAAAGTAGGTTATGATAAGTAAGGGGAGAAAAGAGAACTAGATTTTTAATTGAAAACAAAAATTTTTTAGAGCAACCTTTATAAATTGTACGTTCCAATTTTTCAGAAAGCTAAAAGCAAGCATAATTGAATTCTATAGTCGTTATTTTCTAACATGCTACACGTGCTCCTATCTATGAAAATTTAGAAGTAGTGCCTAAAGCGAGTCCCCTATTTTTAACAAAGTATAATAAATTCATTAAAACTTAACCCCGGCTATTTAGATTTTTTACTCTATAATTAACAAACGAATAGTGAACAAAGAATTGATCAAATTTGCATGTAAATAAACTCAAAACAAAAGTTTTGGTAGCAAGAAACTTTAGAATGATATATTTGTTTCATAAGTTATATTTTTTTTTTTGAATTTTTGAAGTTATTATCTTATTTTTTTTTGTATTTTTGTATTTATATTTTTAATATATACATACTAAAGAAAAAAAATGCGAAATTTTTTTATTTTTTTATTTTTAAGTTTTGTGAAATTTGTTTGAATTTTTAAGTTTTGTGAATTTTTTTTTTTATTTTTATGAAAATTTTCATTCTATTTGCAAAAATTTGGGAAAAAAAGAAAAAAATTTTACAATGATGAGAGGGAAAAAGGGAGAGGGGAAAGAGAAAGAATATTTACAAAAATTACTTATAAAAATTATTTATAAAAAATATTTACAAGAATATTTACAAAAATATAAACTAGGTTGTCGCGAGATGATTCGTTATGTGGATGGCTCGATGAGCCGGATCTCGCGGACCGAGTTAAAAATAAATCAAAGTTTCAAAAATGAAACTTCAAAAAATATATTTTTTGTTGTGATTTTTGTGTTTTATATATATATTTTTTTATTTTAGAATTTTTGTTTTTAAGTTTTTTTTTGTAAGTGAAAAAAGAAAGAACTAAAAATACAAAAACACCCCCATATTTAGTTCCAACATTGTCCCCAATGTTGTATGCTAAGCATAAGGAACTAGACAGCAGGTATATGTACAAAAAATGAAAAAGAGGGGGGGGGGGTAGAAAACGTCCCTGATCCGCGCTCGGGGAAGCCCATTAGAAACCCTGTAGTTATTAGAAAAATAGAAAACATGATAAATAAAGACGTAAAAAGAAATAAGCGCGGGGTGCCTCCCAGGAGCGCTTTGTTTATAGTCGCGTAGCTTGAATATAGTGGCGGGTTTATAAGTCGAGGAGGGATATGGTTTCGCTATACTCGATCACTGGGTCGCTCGCTATGTAAGTCTTTAACCGATGACCGTTTACTTTAAACGAGCCTTTTTCCGGGTGGGAGACGTGTACGGTCCCATATGGAAAAGCTTCTTCAACTAAGAAGGGACCGGACCAACGGGATTTGAGTTTGCCAAGAAAACGTTTAAGACGAGAATTATAGAGAAGGACTAGATCGCGCGGAGAAAATTTTTTGGGGGTTTTAATTTTTCGTTCGTGATATAACTTAGAATGCTCCTTATAGAATTTATTGCTCTCATAAGTGTTCGCACGCCATTCATCGAGCTCGTTTAGTTGCAGTTTTCTATTCTGAGCGACTAAGTTATAGTCGAGGTTTAAAAGGTTTAATGCCCAAAGTGCGCGGTGCTCCAGTTCTACGGGTAAATGACACGCTTTGCAATAGACTAATCGAAACGGAGTACAACCGGTAGCGGTTTTGTAAGCCGTACGATAAGCCCAGAACGCGTCGTCGAGCTTAACGGACCAATCTTTCCTATTAACTGAAATGGTTTTTTCTTATATGCGGTTTATTTCTCGATTTACTACCTCAACTTGGCCACTTGTTTGCGAGTGGTAGGGGGTGGAAAGTTTGTGTGTGACCCCGTATTTAGCTAACGTCTTAGCCATTAGAGCGTTACAGAAATGTGTTCCCCTATCACTAACAATAGCGCGAGGCGTGCCGAAGCGAGAAATTTTTTTAAAAAAATATATAACGACGACTCGTGCATCGTTGGTGGGGAGAGCTTGCGCTTCCGCCCACCTTGATACGTAGTCGACCGCCACTAAAATATACATATTTTTATAAGAAGGAGGTAGGGGGCCAACAAAATCTATGCCCCACAAATCGAAGACTTCACACTTTAAAAACATATTTTTGGGCATCTCGTCTCGACGTGAGATGTTACCCGACCGCTGACAGCTATCGCATGCGCACACAAAATTGTGCGCATCTTTGAAGAGAGTGGGCCAAAAGTAGCCTTCCTCTAGCGCCTTCCTAGCGGTCCGGTTGGCTTGATAGTGCCCCCCGGCTGGACTCTCGTGGCAGTGCCTCAATATTTATGTGCACTCCACACCCGCGACGCATCTTCGAACCGCTTGGTCCGCGCATATACGAAAAAGAAATGGGTCCTCCCAAAAGAAATATCTCAAGTCGGAAAAGAATGTCTTCTTTTGATGACTTGAATATTCTTTTGGAATTACCCGCGCGACTAAGTAGTTCGCAAAATCTGCGAACCAAGGCGAAGATGCCGAAGACGAACGAAGGGCAAGAAGGCATTCCTCGGGGAATCTGTCATTTATTTCAGATTCGACGAGCGCTTCCGCACCCGAATTTTCTAAATGGGAGTGGTGTTCTGTCGCTAGATTCTCCGCACCCTTCTTGCCTCGGATCTCCAAGTCAAATTCTTGAAGGAGGAGAATCCATCTAAGAAGGCGGGGCTTTGCGTCGGTTTTGGCTAGTAAGTACTTAAGGGCAGAGTGATCGGTAAAAACGATAACTTTAGAAAGCGTTAAATACGAGCGAAACATATCGAAGGCGAAAACAACGGCTAAGAGTTCCTTTTCCGTCATCTTGTAATTCACTTGTGCGAAAGTGAGCATCTTGCTAGCGTAGTAAATAGGATGAAAATGTTTTTCTATGCGCTGGCCAAGAACAACATCTAAGGATTTATCACTCGCGTCACACATGATTTCGAACGGAAGGGACCAATTAGGGGCCACTAGAATCGGAGAATTGATAAGTTTTTGTTTTATAAAATTGAAGGCAGACTCGCAATCGCTACTAAAGACAAAAGGTGATTCCTTTTCCAAGAGGTGAGTAAGCGGTTTGTTATTTTTGAAAAATCTTTAATGAAGCGCCTATAAAAGCCCGCGTGGCCTAAGAAACTCCTAATAGATTTTATGTTAGTCGGCTGAGGAAGTTTTTCTATGATTTCTACTTTGGCCTTATCGACCTCTATCCCCTTAATCGAAATCTGATGGATGAGGACCAAACCTCCTCGAACCATAAAGTTGCACTTCTCCCAATTTAAAACAAGATACGTGTCCTCACATCGCTGGAGGATACGATCGAGATTACGAAGACATTCCGGGAATGAGCATCCGAATACAGAAAAGTCATCCATAAATACTTCCATAATATCTTCTACTAGCTCGCCAAAAATTGCTAGCATACATCTTTGGAATATAGCTAGCGCATTGCAGAGGCCAAATGGAATTCTTCGATAGGCGAAGGTGCCAAAGGGGCAAATAAAAGTCGTTTTCTCTTAGTCTTCGGGGGAGATGGGGATTTGGAAAAACCCCGATAAACCGTCGAGAAAACAATAAAATGGATGACTGGAAAGACGCTCGAGAATCTGGTCAAGGAACTGTAGTGGGAAATGGTCCTTGCGGGTGGCATCATTAAGTTTGCGATAATCGATGCACACACGCCAATCTGTAACAGTACGAGTTGGGACGAGCTCATTTTTCTCATTCGCCACTACGGTCAGACCGCCCTTCTTGGGCACGACATGAATGGGACTAACCCATGCACTATCAGAAATGGGATAAATAATCCCTGCATCTAATAATTTAATTATCTCAGCTTTCACGAGGTCTTCCATGTTTGGGTTAAGACGTCGCTGCGGCTGAATGGTTTTGCGGCAATTATCGTTTAAGAAAATTTTATGAGTGCAGAAGGAAGGGTTAATCCCGTTAAGGTCAGAAATTTGCCACGCAATTGCGTGGCGATGTTTATGCAAAACATCAAATAAATCAGAGGTCTCCGAATCGCTTAAATGCGAAGAAATTATAACCGGGAGTGTATCGTTTTCCCCCAAAAAGGCGTATTTAAGGGATTCGGGTAATGGTTTGAGATCTAGGGTGGGCGGTTCTTCAAGCATAGTTTTAGTGCTAACGTCTTTTGAACCAATTGGTTCAAAAGGCAAATCCGTAGACGCATCCTCATCGCAATAAAAATATTTGAGTGAAAAAAAATCTACGTTTAAAAACTGGGACTCGAAAACCGGAGAAGAACAATCTCCATAAAAAGAATCTAAAGAGTAGCAGAAATCGACGCTCGGCGACGAGTCTTCCATTGAGGGGTTAATAGAAAAAGTACCTTGGTCATCTCCTACCCGAAGGTGAAGATGACCGTTACTTACATCGATTAGCGCACATGAGGTTGCGAGGAAAGGGTGACCGAGTATTATTGGTACCTCGGCGTCTTCCTCGATGTCTAAGATGACGAAGTCCACCGGGAAGGTGAACTTGTCTACTCGGACAAGGACATCCTCAACTTCCCCGATGGGGAACCTAATCAAGCAATCCGCTAGTTGGATGCGCATATTGGTAGGAGAAGGACTGCCCAAACCTAAACGTAGGAAAAGCGAGAACGACATCAAATTAATGCTCGCGCCTAAGTCTGCCAAAGCGTATTTTACTAATACATCGCCAAAAAGGCACAAGATGGAAAACCATCCCGGGTCGTTTTGTTTCGAGGGCAACTTATTAGTAAGAGTCGCCTAGCAGACAACATTAAGAGAAATATGTGAAATATCTTCAAGTTTTCGTTTGTTAGAAAGAAGATCTTTTAAAAATTTTGCATACTTAGGCATTTGCGAGATGGCCTCGTAAAAAGGAACATTAATATGAATTTGTTTAAGTAATAAAATAAATTTTTCATATTGCGCGTTCACTCGCTCATTATCTAACTTATGCGGGTAGGGCAACGCATTGTTTAATATAGTTTTGTTGTTAAAAATCGGTAAGGGTTGCGTAATCGAAGAAGAGGGAAGAGGGGTCGGAGGTGAAATATGTACCAGAGGATCGATCTATTTTGGATCGACCACCTCCTTACTGCTACGGAGGGTTATAGCGTTGGCATTCTCCCTTGGATTGGGCTCCGTATTCCCTGGCAGTGCCCCCAGAGCGCGTTCCGACATAAGTCGCGCCAGCTGTCCAACCTGAATTTCTAAATTTTTTAGCGATCCGGTGATGTTCCGGATATTGGACTCGTTGGACGCGACATAACGGTTAAAATTTTCCTCCACCGGGGACGGCTACATAGGAGGGGGAGGAGGAAACGTGGGGCAAAAGGAGGGGGAGGAGGGCGGTGCGCGTTATTCGGTTTACTCCATGAGAAATTCGGGTGGTTCCTCCAACCCGGATTATAGTGGCTACTATAAGGGTTGTTTTGAAAGGAGGGACGCACCAGATTTCCCATGTATTCAACGAACTCATCGACCATGAAGACGTTAGAGTGGGGAAGAAAACAAGGTGGAGTGGAGGAGGCAACAGACATCTCTGCCACCTGCTTAGTTAGCCTTTCGACTTGAAGGGCTAGCTGAGCAGTGGAATCCACTTCATAAAGGCCCGACTGCTTATGGCGCGCCCGCAGGACATTCCATTGATAGGCATTCATAGACATTTCCTCGAAAAGAGCCTGGCCGACCTTGGGGGTCTTATTATTCAGAGTGCCCCCGGCAGCCGCGTCAATCATTTGACGCGTCTGGCTATTCAGTCCATTATAAAAAATTTGTACCTGCAACCACGTTGGAAGCGCGTGGTGCGGGCACCGGCGGTGAAATTCCTTAAAACGCTCCCAAGTCTCATAAAGAGACTCGGAGTCGATTTGCACAAAGGAGGATATATCCGACCGCAATCTTGCAGTTTTTGCGGGCGGAAAATATTTAGTAAGGAATTTCTCTGCCAACTCCGCCGAGGTCGTGATGGATCCCCGCGGGAGGGAGACCAGCAACTCCTTGGCGTTGGACTTAAGGGAGAAGAGAAAAAGGCGCAAACGAATGGTGTCATCTGTGACGCCATTAATCTTATAAGTATCGCAAATCTCTAAAAAATTAGACAAGTGGTTGTTCGGGTCCTCATCCGGCTGTCCGTCGAAATGCACGACATTTTGGATCATTTGTATAACAATTGACTTAATTTCAAAATTATTATTCGCCACAGCAGGCCGAACAATACTCGACCCCGTATCATCCAAGTTGGGTCGAGCGTAGTAAGACATCGTACGCTCGGCCGCTTGGGCATTATTTGGGTCGGCCATGGAAGAGAAAGAGGGTTCCCCGGTGGATTCTGCGGGGACTAAAAAGGGAATTCGACGTAGAGATCGGATACTCGCAAGAGAGCTGTCGATCTCAGGGTCGAATTATAGATTTTCAGAACTCGAAGGTTGTCCACGGGTCATACACCCTAAAAAAACAATGAAGGGGGAAGGATTTTTTTTTTGTAATAAATTTTTTTTTTTGAAAATAAAGTAAAATTAATAGAGTCCCGGATTGGATATAACAACCGTTTTCCACCGTAACGGTGGAAAAAACTTGATGGCCACAGAATAATGACCGACTGTGGGTGGTTCGAAATGGTCAGATTCTGTGGGCCGAGTTAGAAGATCGAGTTTTCTAACGAGAGGAGGCAAATGCACCTATCGCGTTGTACTCGGTATTTAGAAGAATACCGAGGTCGTATTGTTCTCGGGGGCACGTTGATTATATCTACTCTTCCAGGAAGAATATTAACTTACTATCAGTAAGGTGGGATTTTTAGTTTAATTAAAACGGAAAGAAAGAGTGCTGAATTCTACTAAGTTTGATGACGGGTTAACGCTCGGCATCGAATCAGATTAAGACTAAAATAATTCATAACAATTATCGAACTTTGCTTTTAAATTAATAAAAGGCACTTGGCCGTGGAGGTTCCATAAATATGAGTGCACTTATCTCTAGGAATATTGCTCACCTGAACATTAAGACTATTCGACCGATCGTTAGACCGACAAAAGATTCCTCTGAATGCCCGCTTTACGCTAAGAACACCGCTATTGGGTGGGGAACCCAATTCGGTAGAACTATGCTTGTCCTCTTTCGAGGGTATGTAAGCAATTTTATTTACCCAAGGGGGATCGGTCCATACGTGCAGCCTCTCGGCGTTGCGTATGGATAATGGAAATAGAGCCCACACATCGATTATGTGGTCTTTAACCCGGGGCAAACCTAAAGTCCTTAAATTAAAATAAAAATAGAGTTCTTTAATTATTTCAAATCATTTTATTTGTCCCAATGCTCTTCGATGCCGAAGGCTAATAGAGATTAGCCACTCATCGGTATGGGGACGGCTTTATGATTTTTAGTGAAGCATGAGTTGAAATTAAGTACTAAACAATTATAAGAGAAAACACAAAAAAAACAGGACATTTAGATAAATTGAAGGCTAATTGATGCAGGCACTCACACACACTTCAAAACCATAAAGAAATTTAATAAAGCAAGTCCTACTCAAATGAGAAGGCGGGAAATAAATGCAAGTACAAGTCCTACTCAAAACTGAGTAGACGGTAAATTAAAGCAATGCGCCATTTAACTCTTAACGAGTAGGCGGAAATAAATGCATTAATAAAAAGAAACTAAGTTACAAAAAATGAAAATTACAAGTCCCACTCAAAATGAGTGGGCGGTAAATTAAAGCAGAGCGCCGTTTAACTCTTAACGAGTAGGCAGAAATAAATGCACACAGACACACTCTACATAATTGAATAAAGCATAAAAGAAAGCATGAAAAATTAGAACCTACACTCACACACTCTACATAAATGAATAAAGCAATAAAATAAAGCACTAAAGATTATTCTCATACACTCACACACTCTACATAAATGAATAAAGCAATGAAAGAAAGCACAAAAGATTATTCTCATACACAGTACACACACATAGAAATAACATAAAATGAAAGTTACCTAAAAATTAAAACTACAACTATTCTACTCTTAGAACATGCAAAAACAATTAAAAAGATGAAATAAAAATTGTTTGAATACTTGGAATTGAAAAAAAAGTTGAAATCAAAGTTGTGGAAAAATTAAAACGTTTACATTTTCATCCATAGGATTTCGTAGAAGTGATTAAAAAGTGAAAAGAAAAATTAAAGGAACAAAACATGTTTTACAATCCTAAAGCAAAGCTAAGTAAAAAAATATAAACACTTAAAAACCACTTTTACAACTTCATAGGAATGAAAGTATAAGCCTTTAGAAAGTTTTCAATACAAATTTAATTCTTAAAAAAGAAGACTTAAACTAAATTTTGCCATTATAACGGCTCAATTTTTTGATAAAAGCCTAAAATAAAACCTAACAGTAAAACATATTGCATGAAAAATTAAGACAAGTTACACTCATACACACACCACACTTTTCATAAAGTTGAACAAAGCTAAACATAAGGATAAAAAGGATGAAGGAAAGTGAAGCACCCAAATACACATTCATTCCATCTAGAGAGAGAAAGAGGAAAAACATTTTTTATTTTCATAATTTAAGCTATTACAAACTATTACAAAGCAAAAAGAAAAGCTAAAACAAACATATGAAGGGAGAGAGAGAAAGTCTCCTTACATGAAGATGAAAGTGCATCAAGGGCAGCCCACAAAAGACACTAAATTTGGCTCAAAAAAGTGAACCCTTGGCCCTCACATAATTTTTTTATTTATAGACAAAATGTTTAGGTTTGACACGCCCTGGTCACGGGCATGACAGGGGGAGTGTCGGTCAGTTGCGTTTTTGACTTGGCAAACTCAGCGAGATGGCGTAATTCTGGAAGGTCGGAGAGTGACACGTGGCGATCACGGGCCTGACGGCCATGGTCACGGGCATGACAGAGGGAGTGTCAAGCATTGGTCGACGAGCTTCGAGCGTTGATCGATGATTTGGAAGCTTCTGTAAGTGACATGTGGCGGTCACGGGCATGATGGGGGGCATGACTTGGACGGTTGGCAACTCGATATCGGCAGCGTTGACAGTTGTCGAAGCGTTGAGTGTCGACATCGAACACAGGCGTGACGAGTCTTGGACACAGGCGTGACATGATGGCGTTGAGTGTTGAATAGTAAAATCGTTGAGTGTCGACTTGCTGATGGCGTTGAGTGCCTGTCACGAGCGTGTCGGGCATGGTCACGGGCATGACAGGTCAAATTTTGACTTTTCCTGATTTTTTTCAGGAAAAAAAAAAGATAAGTTAGAATTATATTTTTACAAAAGAAGCATATTTATTAACCAAAGCAAACAAAAATGTTAAAAATAAAGCAAAACGACCTAATAAAAATACTATAAAAGTAGGAATATTTACAACTCATCATAGAACCTGATCCTTTCCTTCTAGATGGGAAAATTCAGCTCGGTGCATACTGGAATCTTTCCTGAATACTTGAGTCTGTCCATTCCTGAGATCTTCTTTCTTCTTGACACTAGACACAGGATCATACTCAAGGTGTTAACCTTATTGATGAGTAACCTCCCTCTGATACCACTTGAGAGTATCTAGTGTCAACCTAATCCACCTATGGTGGGGGGGGATAGGTGTATTGCTGTCTTTTGCGGAATTAAAATAACCTGCATAATTAAGCAAACAGAACACAGAAAACACACAAAGAATTCTCGTGGTTCCCCGATTTGGGTATGACCACTTTCCCCCTTCGACCTATCTCCCACCAAGGGACTACTCAGTCACTTCTTCAAACGGATTGAAATCCAATCCTCACACTAGGAGAAACGCTCCCCTAACCACGGAAGGAACCCTTCCTACAACAGAGTCACAACTCCACCACAATGGGTTACACCCAACCCTTACAACTAGGAATGAAAATTCCTTTACAAAAAAATTGAATGTAAAAGAAAATACAAACAATGCTTTGGAGATTCCAATGTCCTTCTTCGTTGTTGAAGCTAGCATAAAAAGTACAAAGAGTCACCCACCATATTTCTCATTTTGAATGGATCTTATCAAGATCGGTGGCGGCAAGTAAGTGTGGCGGCGATGCTTTGTAGATCCAAACTTCTTGACGAAGCAAGCTAGGTCTTCGAACGATCTCAGTCGGATCAAACATCTCAACCGATTCGGAAGGGAGAACAAGTCTCGTTCAATGAATCGGAAGACAAGAGATCTCGAGAGAGATACGTGAGACCGGCTTCTTGCCTGTGTTCTGTCGCTGGACGATCAGAGAAGATCTGAGATCAGCGGCGATGACGTTCTTGCGAGCGGCGTCAAGCTTTTGGTGATTTCGCGATCGGATAGGTCACCGTCGTCTAATTTTGTATTTCCGTGAATATCTGTCTATAGAGGTTCAAAATACGCATATATTTATACTAGGAGCCAACCTTAATGACCATTGTGGGGCCCACGATGAGTAGCCCTCGCCCCGGTCGAAACAGCATATGGTAAGTTGGTTCAGTCCAGCGAACGGACGAAATTTTACTAAGGCAAAATCGGCGGGAGTCGTTAATGATTCCCGTCGATGTCAGAGGGAATCATTCACGACTCCCGTCGATTCTGCCTTGGCAGAATCCCAGTTTGAAATCTGTCAGCCGGAAGAAGTCGCGGGAGACGCTAACTGATTCTCGTCGAATTGGCGGGAATCACTAACGATTCCCGTCGAAGTCGGCGGGAATCACTAACGATTCCCGTTGAAGTCGACGGGAATCACTAGCAATTCCTGTCGATTTTGACTTGGAAGAATTTTCTTTCTTCCTTCTTTTGATGACTTGGACTTTGACCCATCTTTGCTCCTTCTTCTGCTCTTGATCTACATTGACCCTATACTTGAAAATAAGTACACTCCACTAGAGAGAGCACACGTGAATCAACACACTGATCTACGCAATGAGGGATTACGTTGCGCAGACCCGTGTATATTGACCCACTGCACCCTGACATTGGCGTGTACATAGCATGGAATAGCTGCAAGCACAAATTGATAGATTTTTTAAATACATTGTCAATTCAACTTAGCTTGTTCAGGGGCTTCTTCAAATAAGGTCTATTATGGATGCAATACCAAACACATCCCCGAGTGGAAGTTCGAGGATATCTCCATGGACTTCCTTCACAGTTTTCCTCGTTCATGCTCTGGGAATGATTCAGTTTGGGAAATCTTGGATCGCTTGACAAAGGTAGCTTGTTTTATTCCAATGAAGAAGGAGACACAGTGTACGTTTTGGAGCGCCTCTTTGTGGAGTAGTTTGTACTGTACCATGGCGTGCCAAAGACAATTGTTTCATACTGGGATGGTCGTTTCACTTTTAAGGAATGGAAGGCGGTACAAACATACTTGGGTTCACGTCTTACCTTTAGTATGTATTTTCATCCTCATACGGATGATTTATTAAGGTTGTGTGTGCTAGATAGAGGAGAGCCATGGGAAAGGCTCCTACCCCTGGAAGAATTTTCATACAACAACAGTCATTAGGCCAGTATCGGTATGGTACCCTATGAAGCCCTTTATGGGAGAAGGTGTCGGACTCCTTTGTCGTGGGTGCAAGATGAAGACCCAAAGGTTTTGGTAATTGAATACATTGATTATACTGATGTTGTTGTTAGACTAATACGAGACCGCATGCTCGAGGATCAAAGTCAGCAGGCTAAATACTATAATGCAAAGCACTAGATGGTAGAATTTCATGTCGGTGACAAAGTGATCCTGATGATCTTGCCGATGCATGGAGTGTCACGGGTGCGTGGTATGAAGAAGCTTAGTCCAAGATACATTGGGCCTTATGCTGTATTGGAAAGGATTGGCCATTGGCCTATCGGTTTTGGCTGACAGTAGATCTTGAGAATTTATACGGCATATTCCATGTGTCGTCGCTTCAGAAGGCGCTACTACATCCTGATCAACACGTCCTCACAATTGATTGTGTAGTAGCAACGGAAAGGTCGGTCCGACTAGAGCCAGTGTGGATAGTGGACACTAGAACGAGGAACTTATAGTGGAAAATTGTACCATTGGTAAAGGTACAATGGATTAACCACAGGAAAGAAGAATACACATTAGAGCCAGTGGATCTAATGCAAAAGTGCTACCCGGAATTTTTTCCCAAATGTAAATTTTAAAATCTTATTTTAATTTAATTTTATGCATTACTTCCTCATATCCTAAGCCTTATTTTGGGAATGAAATCTTTTATTTTGTTTATAGGATTTGTAACATCCCATTTTGCGCTAGACCCCTCGCACGTGTTTTTGAGTCAGGGGAGTTGACTGGGGGTCGGGGTGCGTCGGACTCGAAAAGTAAAATTTGTCAGATATCGTCACGGATATCCGACAAATTCGTCGAGTATGGTTTGTGAAGATGAGACCAATACTGTTCTTCGAAAATCGGACTAATTTGTCAAGTATGTGGACATAGAAATTATTCTGGAAAGTTGGATTTGAGTGGACTCAATGCCTCTCGACGAATTAGGGATTAGAAATTATTCTGGAAAGTTGGCGTTGAGTGGACTCAACGCCCCTCAACGCGGCGTTGAGTTTGTTTAGTGCACTCAATGCCATTTTACTTAGAAGATATCTCAGATAACTTGTGTCTAGTGCGTTGAGGGCACTCGACTCCATTAAGTTGAAAGGAATCGAGTTTGTTGAGTGCACTGGACGCCACACAACATGTTTTACTAGATTATTCTCAGAGCTGTGGCGTCGAGTACGTTGAGTTCACTCAATGCCACTCGACGATTCGTCGAGTAAGGAAGGTGCACTCGACAATTTTTACTTGGAAAGTGTTGTGCTTACATAAGGCGTTGAGTGGTGTCGACAAATCTCGACGATTCGTCGAGCAGGAGTATAATACTGGACGAACAGTCGAGTAAGGATTGCTTACTTGACGAATCTGACTTAGCAGATTTTCTGGTGCAGTCTATTTCCTGTCACTAGGCTGGTCTAAACTATATTTTTGGGAAGTGCACCAAACTGAATTAAATGGGCCGCATCATTTCAACATGACTCATTTAAAGAAATATTAGGTAGTCTAATGTCAGGATAACGTGTGGCAAATATAACACCCCTATCCGTCATATAGCATATAGCACTAGGTCCGGTCGGGGCACGGCGCCATATACCACGGACTGACCGGTGCATTACTCGATGAAACTATTCAACCAATATGCATGTCCTACACAGAGCATATAGCGGAATCCGTTTATTAAGTTGCAACAATATGTACCCTACCAACAAGCGTGAATGTCCAGTAATAGAAAACCCAGTAGGATTAAAGAACAAAATACACAAAAGTACTGGCGTTATGGTCGTACAAGACTTTGCAATAATTAAACAGTGTCTTACAAACTTCAGCTCACAGACCGACCACACATGATTTAAATAAGTAAACAAATAGGGCCTTCGAGGGTCGACTCAGCAACTTGGGCTTTGGCCCTCTATTTTCTGCTCGGCTCCGCAGCACCTGCAAGCACAAATCACCGCAACAGTAGCAAACAAGAATAACAGTCAGCTAAAGCTGACCAAATTATAATGATTTCGCCCCCAAATCGGGGCGACAAAACTTCTTACGTGCACTTGTTAGCCAAGCAAGAAACATAGCGAATAAACATCACATCATAGGTGCACGCTCACACGGCCATACACCCCGTGCTCTCAGGGCACTTACTCGGCGAAGCCAGTCCGAACCCAGTCCGGTCCTCGACTATACCACCACCCCCAGGGTTTGAAATCTCATGAGCATTTAGTCCTTTCAATCATAGCCTAGACTCGATCAAAAAATCATCGGTAAGTGCCAGGTTCACTTTAGGACTCTTCAACCGAAATAGCTGGAGCGGGTAGTGTTCCACCAGCCCGTTGCTTACCTCGTCATGGCCATTTGGCCTTTGACGCGGGTCAAGCTTCCCCCAGTCCCAACTATCGATAAAACACGATACATAGCCCCTCTATATACCAGGTTGGCTCCCAGGCCACCGAAATGGAAGAAATGTGTTTCCGCCCAGATTTCTGGGTGCACCTTGGGGTTACACCCCAAGATTCCCTGATGTATTCTAACGCATAGCAACCTGAAAACAAATAATATGAACTGATTCTTCTCCGGCAAAATTAGCATAGCAAAACATCAACGATCCAGACCAACATGTCCGGGTAGGCTTCACACACCATTCCTATGTCCGTACTACGATTCCGGACTCTAAGAAGGGGGACTTTACATATCTACCCAAAGGAATACCGCAAACTCATAGCACACTCGCGGGAGCGGGTTTTCCCATGCAAAGGAAGAAGAGCTTCACATGCTCAAGATGAAAATTGTTACCCTAGCATTTTTCTTTGGCGCAATGGAAATCTATGGAGACGAAAGCACCGCAATCTCCTTGCCACCGTTGATCCGAAGTCAGTTCGCGATTTGGAGTTCCGAAGCTCCGCTGGTGACCGGATCTAGCTCTCCTTCTTCCGCCTTTCTCTCCCTTTTCTCTAGCTTTTAGAAAGAGAGAACCCAAATGGAAATGAGGGTTTTCAAGCCCTATTCCCGGGTATATCTCAATAAGAATAGCCCCCAGCCGTTGGATCCCAAAATGAGGAAACCGGTACCACGATTCAGCCAAAAATTAGAATTTTTGGGCCGAACACGGGTTGCAATATGGCCGTGTTTAGGCCCATGTCACCCATTCGCCGTCGAAACTGACGCATCCCGAAAAGAACACGGGCACCCAAAACGCCCGTATCAAGCTTGACACGCCCGTGTCAGCCAGTACATGCCCGTGTCGCGGGGAGTGTTCCCCTAATGACACAGGTCAAAAACAGCCCAATCACAATACGGCCACATGACACGCCCATGTCACATGCCGTGTGCTAGACATGCCCTGAGACACGCCCGTGTCCAAGGCCGTATAACTGCCTTAGCACAAAACGCCACACGACTCGAGGAGGACATGGGCATTAAACACACCCGCGTCGAATTGCACACGCCCGTGTCGAACCCGAACACGACTGGGCTCAGGCCGTGCGCCCCTCACTCAACGATCGTTGAGTGTAAGGCTCCGAGTGACTTACACGCCCTGGGACACGCCCGTGTCCCAATCCGTGTTCACCCCCCGCCAATCGTTGACTCAAAAATCGTCGACTACCCGACCAATGCTTAACACGAGCACGACACGCCCTGGGATACGCCCGTGTCTCAGACCGTGTCACCACTACCAAAACTCAGATTTTGCTCAAAACGCCACCCGTCACCCTTTTGAGTTTCAAGGCGTTACAGCAATGCAGTTAACCCTCATTTCTAATTAAAAATAGGGACTTGCATAAAACCCTAGTCGTCTCTTTACTAGTTTGCCGAGCAGTTGTCTCTGTCAAGCCCGATGAAACAGAGAAGCCGCCGGAGTCGACTTTAGGAAGAAAATCTTCTCCTTATCTCTTCCCGTAAAGAACAATACTAGCAAGGAGGAAGATGCCGCCAAGGAGAGTAACAAGACCCATGGACGGAAATGCCAGAACCGAGGTGAGTTTCACCCTCTCCATTGGTGCTAGATATATAGTTATTTATATGAGAGATGTTGTCTCAATTGAGTCGGAATTGCGAGGTGAAGATCTCCTAGGAGGAGGCCGGATAGGACTTGTGTCTTGTCGTAGAGTCTTTAATCTTTCCTCACTTCAAATGAAGTTTGTCGACTGAGATCGTTAAGATAAATGGCCTCATGAGGGTGAATAAGGGTGGAGGAAAATTTGTGTGAAGTGTTGAAATAAATATTTAGAGAAAGGAGACGAGTCGATGTCGTTCGTCTCGCTTTTAGATTTCTGCGCGCAGTGAACTTCGAGGCTATCTTCGGACATAATGCGGCAGGATCTTGGTTGTAGGCAGAACATGAAAGTTGTAGCCCAAGGAAAACCGGATTCCTTTCGCATCGGGAATCCCTGATCGAAGTTATTGTACAATAATCTTTCTGTTGGTACCCTAGTTTTGATTTGAGTTCAGTCTTCTCTTTCTGTCTCTTGACCCAAGAGTTATCTATGGTCAATGGTTAGTTGTTTAGCTTGTTGCTCTATTTTTAGAGGCGTCACTTTTCCAGATGTAAATTTGGTTAAGTTGTTTTTCATTCGACTATGGTCGAACGCCGCTCGACTATCGTCTATCGACTGTGTAAGATCCTGTCTCCCCATTCCGAGGCTAACCCGGATCTTATGCCCAGAACTGCCGCCATACGGTGACACTAACGCACGGGTTAGTCGACACCGCAATATGTCGATTCTGTCGGCTAGTACGATCATAACCTGTCGGCCAATATGAGAATAAAAGAGTACAAAGCAGAGCAAAAATGTAGAAGTCCACAGCCACAGTACTAAACATATATATATAACAAATGATAAGTACAAGGTACAGTCCACAATGAGTACAATATAATGAGAGTAAAACGGGCTTATGCCCAGTACATCAATATCAAATCACTCTCTCTCTCAATCTAATAGCAGCGGAATCTATCATCTCAAATCATCACACCTGAACATGTGCTCCAGTAGTAGTAGCCAGTATCTGCCCCTCAAGCCCTGCCTCCTCGCCGTGCTGGTCCATCTCCTCGAGCTCCTAAAAATAGTATGGTCACCGACCATTAGTCAAAAAGACTAAGTCGTTTCCTCCACACCTCGCCCCGCAACTCCTAGGCACCGTGCGAGAGGACAAAGCGGAGGACAACAAGGGGTGACAAAGGTGGAAGCAGGTGACTGGAACTAAAGCAGAATATATAGAAATATAAGTAATGAAAAGTAACCTTCACTTATGCGAGTACGCATAAGCAAGGGGTCTTCTACAAGGCTCCCGTCGTATAAAATGTCCCATACCATTTTATACGATGGGGTGTCAGGTATCATAAGCAGTATATGTATAAAAAGGAAAGTAACCTTAACCTATAAACTTGCCCACTCAAGCTTATAGGCTAAGGGATCATTTAGCAGGTCCTAATGTATAAGCGTCCCATACCACTTATACATTAGGTGTCATAGGTTGTTATGTATATTTATGATATGCATCTATATGGTGGGTATGATATGAACATGCAGTGCAACACACACACACGACTCCGTGATCACAGACCTTTAGTTCCCACTTTTCGAGAGCTAGCATCACTCTCAGGTACCGCTGTCGTGGCTCTAGCAGCAGCGGATCGGGCTTCTCCGCTTTCTAGGTAGGTATACACACTACCAGGCCTAGACCTCTCGTGTGCGCCTCTATACATGAAACAAGTGTACTCTAGAGTCTCTGCGTACCACTTTGCTGACTACCTGTCAGTCTTGTTGGGCCGGGTGCGCGTTATCGGGAAAAGTCCTCCAGACCTCAGTATAAACAACCTACTGGTCCCTCTAACCCTCGCACCCGCCTGGTCCACCGTACTGCCGTCGGTGTGACGACTGGCCAGTACCGCATGGCCCGCCACTAGTATATGCACATGCAAGTATAATATATTGAGCCTCCAGCTCGAAGGACTATCCTGTCCCAAATCTCTCCAACCAGTCACGGGTGAGTATGTACCACAAAACCTCCAACCCTGCCCGGGTGAGTATATATATGTAAATCTCTTTCTTCCAACTCTGCACGGGTGAGCGAGTAGTCAATAGACTCCAAGTCCCTCCAACACGGCATGAGTGAGCACATGTCCATTACACTTAACCTATTATACTACTCTTGTATACCGGTTGTTATACCTAGTGACTTAAGCTATGGGTTGGGGAAAGACGGTCTTCCGTCGGCTCCTCCTAAATAAGTCTAAGGTTGCACTATTACTCTCGTCTCTAGAATACATCTGCCACCCAGGGTTATACTTCCAATCTTAGACTCTAACTCAGTTGTTGATTCGTTCCCTGGTGGCCTATAGTGTAGCCTACCTTTACTATGCGCACCCCATGGCCTTGTACCACCCTGAAATCGAACTTTCAAATCCTTGGGCCTCCAACCCCCAAATATTTATCCTAGGGTGGTATGATCTACTAGAATGAGTATGGTAATTTTCATAATTTTCTCAATTATTTTTATAATTAATTTATTTTCTCCAAATATTCCCAAGGTCATTTGACACATGAAGTATGTCTTTGCATAGCCCTAATGATACAAAATAATTATCCTAACCATTAACATGATGGAATATCACTATTTCCCAAGGTTTATAATTTCTCACCAAACATTTGTATTTATTTATTAATTATTACAAAACCATCATAATTACCACTTTTCAAAGTAAGTATGAGAAATTTAATCACAACAATTCTAAGAAAATTACAGGGGATCTAAATCATCAAAATAATGCTACTGACAAAGTTTCATCAACTCTAACATTATTATAAACTTGCAATTCAATTTCTTGGGTATTTACCAAAATGCCATTATGATGAATTAAAATTTGTATGCACATCCAAAAATTCTGAAATAAATATGTCAGTTAACTAATACCTATATACACCTCTATAAATATTCCCAAATTCTTCTGACCTATATTTTCATTAAATCATGAATAAAAGCAATAGGGGTAAAATGGTCATTTCATGTTATGTTACCTCAAAAGACCTTAAACAGAGAAAATAAAAATACCCCAATTCAATTATGATCAATTATTCAACAGAGCCAAATTTGAAGATTTTTGTCTAATTACTTCCATTTTTCATTTTAATTTACCAATAAAGCTATAAATTTTCAAAAATTCCAAATAATGGGATTTTTGTTCCCAAAAGTCCCATAATAATTCTGAGGGACTACATTTGACCTAAATGTCCTCTAGATTTAATTTCAAGGTCTGCAGAAGTCCTAAGATGAATAAATTCACATTATAGCAAAACTTGCTATTTGCACACCAAGGCTTATTCTAGCCTACACTTGCAAGTCGGTTAACCCATCATGCAGTGGTTCAAATGGGCTGAAATTGTTGTAAGACCCTAACTATATCCCAGAGGACTTGCCACCAAAATTTGGGGCCTTTTGGAGGCCTAACACTCCATTTATTCCATTTATTTAATTTATGACATTTTGAATAAAACTATAGGAAAGAGTATTCCAAAAATTCCTAATTTTTGGCAGGATCTAGGTATTCCCTAAACATGCACATGCCCAAAATTTCAGGTCATGTGGACATCTGGTTTGGCATAAGCTTCATTTTTGATTTCTGCCCTAGCCTAGGACCAGTCCTAGGAGAAATGACCTACAGGACGGCCCACTGGGTCAAAACTTATGATTTTTGTGGCATTTAAAAGTTAAGACCTAGGGATACAAATTATCTTCAGGGGCCATGACCTAGACATTACTCTAGGTACCCTAATATTTAGTTTGAAAATGGATGTATAAGTGTGACAATATTTACACTATTCATTTATTTAACTCAGTATTTATATATATGATTTAGCACTAATCCTAAAGCAAAATGGGCGGCATCCCATCATCATCCCCGATGGATGGACGTCCTGGATTACTGTTTCTTGGGCCACCTTGCGGGGCGTTTTCCGGCCGACTGGGGCGGCGCCGTGGCCGGCCAACGGTGCCACCACCTTCACGGTGGTGGCGGCTACATTTTGCCGGCGATAAGGCGGCGGGAGACGGCGGCGCCGGCGATTCCGAGAGATGTAAAATTCTCGGAAAATCTGAGAATTTCTCACATGGCATCGGGCTCAATTGAGCCCGATTTCTCTCCTAATTGATCTAGGATGCTAGTACGTGGAGAGGGGTGGCGAAACGGACCTGAATTGGCGGTTGGCTGCGGAGGTGGCGGCGGTTGGCCATGGCTAACTAGCTCTGGCGATCTACCTCCCAAAAACTTGATTCTCCACCGATTGCTATGCTCCAGGACTCAAACTCCACTCCTCTCCTCTCACTGAAACTGATGGTGGGCTCGGATTTGGCCTGGAATGACTGTATAAGGAGATAACTCCAATGTGAGCCCGGTTTAGCACTTTGGATGCTTCACCATGGCTGCCAAGTGGCTGTCATGCCTTGAAATCCTTTGAAATGAATAAGGGTGGTCGGCCAGCATGCTTATGGGCTAAGGAGTGAAGGCCACATGGCCTCTTTTCATCACCTTCCCCTTTCTCTCTCCTCTTTTAGGTGTTTTCTCCAAAATACCCCTTTGTATGTAATCTCTCTCCTAATTTTGGGGGTTAGTGGCTGTCCTTGTCCACTTGGCTGGTCATGGGCCAAGTTTGGTGGGCTTGGCCTAAGAGAAATGACTTGGGCTCTCATTTTTACCCTTTAGGTTAAAATGTTGACTTGTTGACTTTTTGAGTTGACTTGGTCAACATGGTGAGTGGGCTGACCCCACTTGTTGGTCATTAGCCCAATGGCACCACCCAACTTGGTTTGGGTCAAGGGCGTGACCTACTTAGGCTAATTTGGGCTTATGAGTGTGGGTTTGACCACTTTAGGACCAAGGTTGACTTGGGTCAACCAAGGTCAAAATGTTGACCTAGTGGCATGCCCTAGGGTCCACTTAGATTGTAATTAGGGTTAGGAGAGTGTGGTGGGGTCATGGTGTGGTTAGGGTTTCCAATTAGGCTTGTTTGACCTAGTTTGACTTGGTCCTATGGTGGGCCCCACATGGTTACAACCCACTATCTAGGGTCAAACCTAGCTAATACCCTAACACCCACCCCATGCCTAACCCAAATCTAAGTTAGGGGTCTAGAAGTAATATTGGGATCTTACAGACTGTTCGACGATCGTCTATCAGTTGGTCAACGTTCTGTCTGCGTTGATAGTTCGACTATCTGTTTGATAGGTCGACTATCTGTTGTGTTTGATAGTTTGATTATCTGCTTGGATAGTTCAACTATCTGATAGTTCGACTATATGTTTGATAGGTCGACTATCTGTCCGCTTTGATAGTTCGACTATCTGTTTGATAGGTCGACTATCTGCTTTCTGTGATAGTTCGACTATCTGTTTGATAGGTCGACTATCTGTTCTCTTTGATAGTTCGACTATCTGCTTGGATAGTTCAACTATCTGATAGTTCGACTATCTATTGATAGGTCGACTATCTGTTTTGGTTGATAGCTCGACTATCTGTCTGATAGGTCGACTATCTGTTTTCTTTGATAGTTCGACTATCTGTTTGATAGGTCGACTATCTGTTTTCTGTGATAGTTCGACTATCTGTTTGATAGGTCGACTATCTGTTTTCTTTGGTAGCTCGACTATCTGTCTTGATAGATCGACTATCTGATAGCTCGACTATCTGTCCTGATAGTTCGACTATCTGCTGTGGTAGTTCGACTATCTTCTTTGATAGTTCGACTATATGTATCGTTCGATTATCTGTCTGATAGGTCGACGATCTCTGTGCTTCGGTCGACGATCTCCGAGGGTCGTTCGACATTTTGCTGTATGTCTTGAGTAATTTTGTCATCTTCTATGATGTGATTTATTTCATATTTATTTTGGTATATTTTATAAAAGATTATTTGAATAAAGTTGTGATATTATTTCCATGCAATATCTGCTCCATTCCTTATGCATGAGCCAATCTTTTTCTGACAAAGTTGTTTGTCTTATTAGTTGAGATATGATTTCTGCTTTATCTGCCAGACTGTCCTTTATAGCCATTAGACTCAGAAAGTCTTTTCTGGCTGCAAAGAGTCTCTTCTGATGTGAATTTCTCTAGTATTATTTTATCAGAGTTATTTGTAACTTCTTAGAAAGCTTTATCCTCTTATAGGATATCTGTCTGCAGTATTTGTTTTGCTTTATGCTATTTGCAGCCCAGCTTGCAGATTTCAGTAAAAGACAATATTCAAACTCAAATTAAAGCTGTTGCAAAGGCTCATATAAAAAGGAGTTTCTTTTGAAAGAAGAATATATATATAAACACACAACTGAGAACACAGTACCCAGATCATATACTCTCAGCAGCATTCAAGCTTACAACTTACAGTTTACAACTGCTCTCAGCTTGTTCACATTCAACTGAGAAGAAGTTTTAGCTCTTCACTCTTCTTCAACCTGAGTTCATCCTGCTTACAGGAAGATTTTCACTCAGAGCTCTTTGAAGAAGAAGAAGAAGATAGCTGCCTGAAGAAGAATTTTCATTTCATATTTATTATCTTCTTGTAGCTTTTTCCTTCAGATTTTTTGAAGTGTTTCCTGCACTGAAGCAAGACTTCACCTGGACATTCTTTTAGCCAAGGGGAGCCCTGACTCTTTAGAGCTGTCTAGCTCAGTGCAAGTTATTGAGCTTCTCTCATTCTATTTAAAATAGAGAAGACATTTTAACCTCCTTACCCCCTCCTGTAAAGGGTTATTACTCCCTTCAAAAGTATACCTTGGTGGCAGGGCACCTGATCAAAAACCTATGTTGGTTTTTAGACACCTGATCAAAAGTCTAAAGGGTTCTAGATCTACCTGAAGCAGATCTTGTTGGTGGCAGGGCACCTGATCAAAAACCTGAGTGGATTCCTACCTTGTTGGTAGAAGAGTGGACGTACCCAAGTTGTTTGGGGAACCACTATAAATTCCCTTGTGTCATCTGGTTGTTTGATTTATTACTTGTACTATTGGCTGTGATTAGTTTTAACTAGGTTTGCTAGTTGCTGTTTAGGATTCCAACCCTTAACTGTAATTATAGTTGGCTGCCTTTTGTGCACAACACTTGTGTTAGGCTTTAGGGTTACTTTTCAAATATCTATAACCTTCATTCCGCAATTAACTCCAAGGGAGTTGAGTAGACAGTCAACTTTACTAGTGCAATTTTTGATTACTCTATTCCCCCCCCCCCCCTCTAGAGTAGTATCTATCCCTTTTCTTTCAATTGGTATCAGAGCCAGGTTTTCTGACTGTATAGGCTAACACCTAAGTCACAAGATCCTAATAGATACTAAGGAATATAGATATTCACTTTCACTTCATGGCCCAGTCCAAGGATTACTCTAGCACCAGACCTCCAGCATGCAACTTAGCTAAGTTTAGCATCTAGAAGCCAAGGATTAAGTTATATATGAACTCTATTGATGAGAGTATTTTTTCTTCTATTTTGACAGGACCACCAAGAGCACCTGCTACAGCTACTGCTTCATCAACGACTGATATGAGTGCAGTACCTCCTCCAGATTACATTGATGAATACAAAAAGGCAAAGATAGCAGATGCTAAGGCAATGAACATTCTGGCTCAGACAATGTCTGATGAAGTATTCCAGAAGGTTGCTGACTGCTCCTCAGCAAAAGCAATGTGGGATACACTGAACCAGCTTGTAGCTGGTTCAGCTGATGAAAGGAAGGATAGAAGGTCCAACCTTATCTCCCAGTATGAAAACTTCAAGAAAACTGATGCTGAATCAATTGAAGCAATGTACACAAGGCTCAACTCAATCATCAATGAGCTGAGGACTCTTGATAAGGATATTTCATTGACAGAGGTCAATGATAAGATTCTTATGTGCTTCCCTAGCACATGGGATCTGAGGATCTGGCCTATCAAGGAGGCCAGAAGTACAAATGAAATCTCAACAGAAGCCCTTCTCGGCAAGCTCAAGTCCTTTGAGCAAGTGCTGAAGTCCAGGGAAGCTGAGGCTGAAGCAAAGACTCCAACTCCCACAAGAAAAGAGAAAACCCTTACTCTCAAAGCTGCTGATGCTTCTGAAGGAAGCCAGTCCAATGAGGAACTGATGGCATTATTTGCCAAAAGGTTTCTCAAGATGGGAAGGAAAGAATTCAGAAAGAAATCTTCAAAATATGAAGAAAAACCAAGGTATGATCGTACTTCTACTAAAGAAATAATTTGCTATGGTTGCAGGAAGCCTGGACATATTCTTCCAGACTGTCCAGAGGAAAAGAATAAAGAGAAAAGGAAAGACAAGGATCAGCACAGGAAGCATTCCAAGCCATCCTCCTACAAGAACAAAAAGAAGGAGAGAGGTTTTGTTGCTGAAACCTAGAGTGATTCTGATGAGGAATCTTCCTCCTCAAGCTCTAGTGAGGATGAGGAAGAAAAGAAGGCAAAGCAAGTTTGCCTGATGGCAATTGATGCCTGCAGCAATCACTCAGTTGTAGAGAGTTCAGATTCTAATGAAGAAATGCCAACAGAAGATAAGGTATTGTCTTCTTACGATTTTACATCTAATGAATTTAAATAAGATTTTAAATCTTTATGTTTAGATTTAATTAGTTCTGAAAAGGAAATAAAAGAGCTTAGAAATAAACTAGCTGAATCTGAATTAATTTCTATTGAAAACATTAGGTTAACAACAGAACTCACTAATTCGAGTGAAGAAATAAAATTCCTTAAGAATGAATTAGCTAAGTCCAAAAGGTTAGAAGAATCTCTGAATGGTAGAAGCCTTAAGTTGCTTGAAATAACCAGCATGTCTAACACTAGGTCAGGCAATAATAAATTAGGCTTAGGAGCATCTTCTAGTGAACCCCCAATCATTCTTAAAAACCATCTTTCAACTCTAGTGAACTTTATCTCAGCTGATGGGATAAAGAACACTGAGCAAGTTAATCAGGTTAATAAAGCTTTAAATAAAGCTAAGAGAGAAAAAAAACAAAAATTTAAGGAAATACAAAGAGCGTCGAATGCTACTCGACGATCGTAGGACTAGCGGTCAAACGGAGATCGACGATCTGGGTACCCATCGTCGAACGCTGATCGACGTTTTTAACATGAATTTCAAAACTTCAACCAGAACTTTAGATACCCGAATGAAAATAGAAACCCTAGGTTCATTGACCCATCATCTGCATGGAGAATCCCACCTAGGAGATCTTACCCGTTAGGTTATCACCCTCAACCTGCTTATTCATTTATTTCCAGTTTTTCTTATGTGAAAAACAAGGGACCCAAGGTTACCTGGGTCCACAATGTTTAACTTATATTTCTACAGGTAAAGACCTATCCTATCACTCAGAATAAGTGGTATTTGTATTGTGGTTGCTCCAAGCATATGACAGGAAATAAAGAACATCTGTCAAGGTTCAAGGCCAAGCTTGGCCCAAAGGTGATCTTTGGAGATTCAAGCTGTGGTCAAACTGAAGGCTATGGCAGGATGACAATTAGAGCTGTAACATTCAAGAGAGTTGCTTATATAACTGGACTAAAGCATAATCTCATTTCAGTAAGTCAGTTATGTGATGTTGGATACCAGGTATCATTTTCTAACTCTCTTTGTAATATTACTTTAAATAATAATGTTGTGTTAGTAGGTATTAGACAAGGTAATATTTACTTAGTAGATTTTAACTCAACTCACTATGAAATCTGCTTATTTAATGAAGTAACAAATAACAATACTTTATGGCATAAAAGGCTTAGCCATGTTAACCTCAAGAACATATCTAGGTTATCTAAACACAACCTTGTTAGAGGTTTACCTTCTTGCCCCTACAAGAAGGAGAGCTTATGCAAGGCTTGTCAATTAGGCAAGCAAACCAAGAATTCATTTAAATCAGTAAATAGAAGTGATTCTCTTAGAATCCTGTATTTATTACATTTGGACCTATTTGGCCCAATAAATGTATATAGTTTAAGAGGGAAGTATTACACCCTAGTCATTGTAGATGAATTCTCTAGGTTCAGTTGGGTGTTCTTTTTGAGAATTGAGGCTGATAACTTCAAAGCCCTTACAGATTTTCTATTATGTGTGCAGACTGAGTACTCTACTCATGTGGCCTTGATCAGAAGTGATCATGGTACTGAGTTTGACTCTCTTCTCATGCAAGAATTCTGTGAGAGAGAAGGTATCAAACATAGCTTCTCAGCTCCTAGAACTCCCCAACAAAATGAGGTAGTTGAAAGGAAGAACATAACCCTGATTGAAGCTGCTGGCACATTGTTGGCAGATGCTAATATGCCTCTTTCCTATTGGGCAGAAGTTGTTAGTACAGCCAACTATGTCTTGAATAGAAGTCTGATACACAAGCTTAAGTGTAAAACTCCTTATGAGTTGCTTAAAGTAAAGAAACCTAAAATAAATTATTTTAGAGTATTTGGTTGTGTAGTTTATATTCATAATAATAATAAAGAATACCTTAGAAAATTTGAAGCAAAAGCTTCAATGGGAATTTTTCTTGGATATTCCCAAGTAAGCAAAGCTTATAGGGTTTTTAATAAATCTTCTTCTAAAATTGAAGAGTCTGTTCATGTGTCCTTTGATGAATCTCAAATGTTTTACAAGGTGAAGGAAACTTCCCCTTCCTCAAGTTCATTACAAGTACCAGAATCTAGCAAAGATGTCACTCAAGAGATTCTCCATCTATCAACTCTTCATATCACTGAATCAGACAGTGATGAAGACCTTGCAGAAGTTGTTATTGTTCCACCAATAGTAGATCAAATTCCTCCTGAGGAATTAATCCCAACTATTGCTGAAGATCACATCCCACCTGTTGATATTGTCACACTTAGAGATCATCCTACATCTCATGTGATTGGAGACATATCAGTTAGTATTCAAACAAGACATCAGTTAAGACAGGATGTGATGCATGCTTGTTTCCTTTCACAGATTGAGCCCCTCACCATTAAAGATGCTGAGCTAGATCCCCACTGGATCATTGCTATGCAAGAGGAACTCAATCAGTTTGAAAGATGTAAAGTATGGACTTTGGTTCCAAGACCTAAAGGCCAACTGATCATAGGCACCAAGTGGGTGTATAGAAACAAGTTGGATGCAAATGGAATCATTGTAAGGAACAAAGCTAGGCTTGTAGCTCAGGGCTACAGACAGGAGGAAGGTATAGATTATGACCAAACCTTTGCTCCTATTGCAAGGCTAGTGGCAATAAGGATCTTTCTAGCCTATGCAGTCTATATGAAGTTTAAAGTTTTTCAGATGGATGTCAAAAGTGCCTTTCTAAATGGTGAGCTAAAGTAAGAGGTATTTGTTGAACAACCACCTGATTTTGTTTCTTCAACTCAGCCATCACATGTTTTCAAGTTGCAAAAAGCTCTTTATGGACTCAAACAAGCACCCAGAGCTTGGTATGAGACTCTAGCTAGTTTCCTGTTTGAGCACAACTTTGTTAGGGGAGTAGTTGATAGAACCCTTTTCGTCAAGCACCACAAGGACACAATCCTGTTAGTTCAAGTGTATGTGGATGACATTACTTTTGGTTCCACTAATCCCAAACTATGCAAAAAGTTCTCTGACTTGATGCATTCTAAGTTTGAGATGAGTAGTATGGGTGAGCTGTCTTACTTTCTTGGTCTCCAAGTAAAGCAAGATGCCGATGGCATCTTCATCTCCCAATCCAAATATGTCAAGGAATGTGCTACATGCCTTTGTGCTAGATTCCAGGTCAACCCCAAGGAATCTCATCTGATTCTTCTCAAGAGAATCTTGAGATACCTAAAGGGATGTCCAAATCTAGGACTTTGGTACCCAGCTGAATCAGAATTTGAATTAATTGGATACTCTGATTCTGATTATGCTGGTTGTCGAGTTGACAGGAAAAGTACCTCAGGAACTTGTCAGTTCCTGGGAGAGAGATTGGTCTCTTGGTTCTGTAAGAAGCAGGCTTCTGTCTCAACTTCAACTGCAGAGGCTGAATATATAGCAGCTGCTAGTTGTTGTTCACAGATCATGTGGATACAAAACCAGCTTTTGGATTATGGGTACACACACAAGAACACAAAAATCATGTGTGATAGTACAAGTGCTATCTCTATTGCACAAAATCCTGTGCACCACTCTAGAACGAAACACATTGAGATCCGACACCATTTCCTGAGAGATTGTGTGGAAAAGAACAAGATCAGCCTTGAGTTCATATCCACTGACCTTCAGAGAGGTGATATATTCACCTAGCCCATAGATGAACAGAAGCATCTGTTCTTTTTGGTTCAACTAGGCATGATTAATGGAAGAGACTAAGTGTGACGTCTGCCTTGTTAAAACCTGTTTGAAGATCGTCGAACGACGCTCGAAGATAGTCGATCGGATCAAGCCTATCGTCGACCTATGGTTGATGATAGCTTATCTGCTTGAAGATCGTCGACCGGCGTTCGAAGATCGTCGAACAGGTCGAGCCTATCATCGATCTATGGTTGATGATAGCTTGTTGTTTGTGAAGACAGAAATAGTCGAACGATGGATCGACTACTCTGCTTCAGGAACGATCGTAGAACGACCGTTCGACCATCGTCTCCAGTATCTTTTAAATAGATCGATGATCGTTGTTTTAATATAAATCCGATGGTCGACCTAGGTTAAGAGATCTTTCTTTTTATCGTCGACGGAGAGCGTCTTCTCGCATTCCGTCTTCCTGCTTGCTCTTTGTCTCGCGATTTCCGTCATTTCGTCTTCGCCGTCTCCCTCGTCATCTCCAGCCCCTTCAATGGCGATAGCTCCAGCTCTCCTGACAGTGGTGAAGTTCGATGCAGGCTTTAGTGTGTATTTCGATTCTTTCAGTTGCTGCGAATCTGGAATAGTAGAAATTCTCAATCTATGCAAAAATCAAGGTTTGGAAAAGCTCATGTCCTCCAGGATAAAGATAAACATTCAAGAGATTAAAGAATGGGAATTTACTTCGTCCTCCAATGACGAATCAATGATCGGAACAATTGGCGGAGAAGAGGTAACTTTGACTCCCGTCATTTTAACTGAAATTTTTGGATTGTTAAATGGGGAAGAAGATTACGAGCACGATACCCCAGAGTTTGGGAGAATGCTGACATAGTTGGGACATGCCGAAGGAATTCCCTCTAAGCTGCTTAAGGTGAATTTTACGTTTAAGATTAAGTTCCTTGCTGAACTCGTCGGAAAAGTGCTACTGGAAAGCACTCTGCCCATGACAATATTATAAGGCAACAGTTTTTCCTAATGTGTGCAATTGTAAACAAAAAGAAGATTAACTGGGAAGGAGTATTATTTGATTTGATCAGGAAAAAGAACAGCAAGAAAGAAGTCACCCTGGGTAGGGTGGTTGAGATTTTTCTGAAGGAAAAATATCCCCATTTGTTAGTTTCAGCTACTACTTCCATCAATGCCAGCAAAAAAATGGACCCAACCTTGTTCGCCAAGTGGAAAAGGACTCTTCTGAAGCCCGCTCCAGCGGGGGTTGCTCCAGCTGCATCTGAGAGCACCAGGACTGCTTCAGTCACTCCTCTCCTACAAGAAGCTGGCTCAGCAAACCTCTCCCTTCCATCTTCTTCATCTGTATTACCGTCTACTTCAGTTGAAGTTCCATCAACTTCAATTGAAGTACGACCTTCTGCTTCTCATCTTCCTGATTCATCTACAATTATCCATGCATCACCTCCTGCATCTCCTCTCCCTTCTCATCTTGCTGGGATCTCACATCCCAGTTTTGATTTGTTGGTGTCTGAGATATCCACTCCTCCTCAGTCACCAATTCCTACTTCAGATCACATTGATCATCTTGCATCCACCCATCATTCTCTAGCTCACTCTCCATCTCCCGTTCACTCTCCAGTTCATCAAGAATACACCATTCCTGCTGATCATCCATCCACTAAGATTTCCCCTTCATCATTTGAAATCACTCCAGCATTCATTTCTAGCATCTTGGAGTTAATTACTACTTTGATCAAAATTATGATTGAAGAGGCAATTGCTCCCCTTGCATCCTCCATCTCTTCTTTGACTGCTGCCATCCAAGCACTCTCAAAGTCTGCTGAGCCCTCTTCATCTAGGGGCCTTGTTTCAGTATCTACTGAAATCAGGCAGGGGGAGATGCTTTATGAAGATGCCTCTGAGCTGCCTTTGGCCTCCCCTCCAGTAGATCCTCCTGCAGTTGCAGAGAAAGAAATAGAAGAATCACCTCCTCCTCCTTTATCTGAAACAGAAATTTCTGATGCCTTAATGAAGTCTGAAATCATTGTCAAAGTTTGCCTAGAAGAATGTTCTACTCCCCTGATCGCCCTATACCTAGAAGGAGTTATCACTTCCTTTCTAGATGAATTATGGGAGTTAGGACACTCAAAGGACAATTCTGAAGGTATCCCTTTTACTCACTTTTTAGACTTGATAACTGATATGATAGTTTGGGAATACCTAGAAGGAATGATTCGATGTCATTTAGCAAATTTTTGTTCATAATACTACAGATAAAATGGAAGAAGTATTAGATGTTCAAGAACCTGATCACCAACCAGCTCCAAAAGTTCAAACTGAACCAGAACCAGTTGCTCAAGTTTCTGAGGCTGCTCAGCCAGCTCAGCTAGCAGTGCAAGTAGAACTGGTCTCCATGACAGTTTCTGATCAACAAGAAAAGGCTTCAGATGCTCAAATTGAAAAGTCTACTGTATGGGATGATTCCCCTGGATTGGATTTAGATGCTCTCCTGGCACAGGATGCCATGGAAGAAGAATTAGAAAAAGCTGCCCTAAAAGAAAAGGAAAGAGCTGTGCAAGAAGCGATTGATCCATATGATCTTCCTATTTCTTCAAATTCTGTGGATGAGATTGATTCTGATGAATCTGATGAGTCTAAGAGAAAAAGATCTGCTAAAAAGAAAAGGAAAGCTGTGGCTCCTCCTCCTCCAAATCCTGATAATGATACTCCCTACTATATCCTGAAAGGAATTGATCCTAAATCAAAAGAATTCCAACACTGGATGGCATTTTCTAAAAATCAGCAGAAGCAAAGGAAGAAGTCAAAGAGGTATGACAGTCCTGTCCCAAGATGGACTCCTAGAGGTCCTCCTCCTCCACCTCCAAGTGCAGGAGCCTCTGGAAACCTATCTGCAAACCCTGTTGCTCAGTCTGACAGGTTCAACCCATCTCAGTCATCATAAAGGAAAAGTTCTCAAGGATATCAAGGTAAAACGCAATCTGGCTATCAAAGACTTGATGCTGATGTTAAGGAACAAGTAAAGGAGGTGGTGTATCAAAGACCAACTTTTTCTCCTCCTCCTTCCAAAGAACTTAAGAGCTCAACCTCTCCAAAGCCAGATCATGCTGTGAAGGCTGTTTCAAAAGGTAAGCGAATTATTTTCTCTGAAAAATCTAGCAAGAAATTTGCTGAGTTTGCTCCTCCTTCTTATCTAGTTATTCAGGATAAATAGCCAGCTGAAAGTCTGCTAGATTTGTCTATTAAGTTTAAAGCTGTGAAACTTGTTGATACATCTTCTGAAAAATGTGTATGAAAGCCTAGAGCTTGATCCTAATTTCAGGATGGCTCGTTTTCTTGAACTTGTTGGTTCAGCCCAAATTAAGAAAGCTAAAGCTGAAGGCAAAGACACTGTAGGATTAACCACTATGTCAAAATTCAGAATGAAGGAGCTCGATAAATTCCAGGTTAGACCTGAGGTATTTGATCCTTCAAAATACATGGAAAAGCATCCTGAGGCAGTTGTCCCAAGAGCATCTGAATCGAAAATCATTGGAGAACAAGACCTGATGTTGTCGAGAAAATAAGCTCTAGAACCTTCTAGAAAGATTAATTTTGTTCCTAGTTCTTCTGAACCTAAACCTAATTCTGAAGCATCTTAAAAATTCATTGATTGACAGTTATTTGCTTATCTGTTTGATTGATGTTATCTGCTTAGTTATTTTCCCTTCATGTACTTTATTTATTTTCAGTAATTAGTTTTGTGCTTAGTTGTTGAGAGACTTAACTCAAATAGGGTGAGATCGTTGGTACCCTAGTTTTGATTTGAGTTCAGTCTTCTCTTTCTGTCTCTTGACCTAAGAGTTATCTATGGTCAAAGGTTAGTTGTTTAGCTTGTTGCTCTAGTTTTAGAGGCGTCACTTTTCCAGATGTAAATTTGGTTAAGTTGTTTTTTGTTCGACTATGGTCGAACGCCGCTCGACTATCGTCTATCGACTGTTCGACGATCGTCTATCAGTTGGTCGACGTTCTGTCTGCGTTGATAGTTCGACTATCTATTTGATAGGTCAACTATCTGTTGTGTTTGATAGTTCGACTATCTGCTTGGATAGTTTAACTATCTGATAGTTCGACTATCTATTTGATAGGTCGACTATCTATCCGCTTTGATAGTTTGACTATCTATTTGATAGGTCGACTATCTGCTTTCTGTGATAGTTCGACTATCTGTTTGATAGGTCGACTATCTGTTCTCTTTGATAGTTCGACTATCTGCTTGGATAGTTCAACTATCTGATAGTTCGACTATCTGTTGATAGGTCGACTATCTGTTTTGGTTGATAGCTCGACTATCTGTCTGATAGGTCGACTATCTGTTTTCTTTGATAGTTCGACTATCTGTTTGATAGGTCGACTATCTGTTTTCTGTGATTGTTCGACTATCTGTTTGATAGGTCGACTATCTGTTTTATTTGGTAGCTCGACAATCTGTATTGATAGATCGACTATCTGATAGCTCGACTATCTGTCCTGATAGTTCGACTATCTGCTGTGGTAGTTCGACTATCTTCTTTGATAGTTCGACTATCTGTATCGTTCGACTATCTGTCTGATAGGTCGACGATCTTTGTGCTTCGGTCGACGATCTCTGAGGGTCGTTCGACGTTTTGCTGTATGTCTTGAGTAATTTTGTCATCTTCTATGATATGATTTATTTCATATTTATTTTGGCATATTTTATAAATGATTATTTGAATAAAGTTGTGATATTATTTCCATGCAATATCTGCTCCATTCCTTATGCATGAGCCAATCTTTTTCTGACAATGTTGTTTGTCTTATTAGTTGAGATATGATTTTTGCTTTATCTGCCAGGCTGTCCATTATAGCCGTTAGACTCAAAAAGTCTTTTCTGGCTGTAAAGAGTCTCTTCTGATGTGACTTTCTCTAGTATTATTTTATCAGAGTTATTTGCAGCTTCTTAGAAAGCTTTATCCTCTTATAGGATATCTGTCTGCAGTATTTGTTTTGCTTTATGCTATTTGCAGCCCAGCTTGCAGATTTCAGTAGAAGACAAGACTCAAACTCAAATTAAAGTCGTTGCAAAGTCTCATATAAAAAGGAGTTTCTTTTGAAAGAAGAATATATATATAAACACACAACTGAGAACACAGTACCCAGATCATATACTCTCAGCAGCATTCAAGCTTACAACTTACAGTTTACAACTGCTCTCAGCTCATTCACATCCAACTGAGAAGAAGTTTTAGCTCTTCACTCTTCTACCTGAGTTCATCCTGCTTACAGGAAGATTTTCACTCAGAGCTTTTTGAAGAAGAAGAAGAAGAAGATAGCTGTCTTAAGAAGAATTTTCATTTCATATTTATTATCTTCTTGTAGCTTTTTCCTTCAGATTTTCTGAAGTGTTTCCTGCACTGAAGCAAGACTTCACCTAGATATTCTTTCAGCCAGGGGGAGCCTTGACTCTTTAGAGCTGTCTAGCTCAGTGCAAGTTCTTGAGCTTCTCTCATTCTATTTAAAATAAAGAAGACATTTTAACCTCCTTACCCCCTCCTGTAAAGGTTTATTACTCCCTTCAAAAGTATACCTTGGTGGCAGGGCACCTGATCAAAAACCTGTGTTGGTTTTAGACACCTGATCAAAAGTCTAAAGGGTTTCTAGATCTACCTGAAGCAGATCTTGTTGCTGGCAGGGCACCTAATCAAAAACCTGAGTGGATTCCTACCTTGTTGGTAGAAGAGTGGACGTACCCAAGTTGTTTGGGGAACCACTATAAATTCCCTTGTGTCGTCTGGTTGTTTGATTTATTACTTGTACTGTTGGCTGTGATTAGTTTTAACTAGGTTTGCTAGTTGCTGTTTAGGATTCCAACCCTTAACTGTAATTATAGTTGGCTGTCTTTTGTGCACAACACTTGTGTTAGGCTTTAGGGTTACTTCTCAAATATCTATAACCTTCATTCCGCAATTAACTCCAAGGGAGTTGAGTAGACAGTCAACTTTTCTAGTGCAATTTTTGATTACTCTATTCACCCCCCTCTAGAGTAGTATCTATCCCTTTTCTTTCACTTTCCTGCACATATAGTTTTCTGATTTATGTTGAATCTACTTTGGATTCGGCAGGAAGATTGTAGTACAATAATGTTAATGTTTTGATGAATTTAGTCTATAAATAATTGTGATAAAATATGGTTAATGACATTTGTTGTATAAATCCTTAACGAACAAATGGTGTAGAGAAGTGTACTTGAACAAGATGATTTGGTTGATTTTAGTGAATGAATGGAATGACGAGTTGGGAAGGAAAGAATTATTTAAATATGTGAAACGATAAAGATGTACTTGATAATGGTGATACGATGAATAATGATGAGATTGGCTTGAAGTATGTTGTACATAATTTTTAGTGATTGCAATGAACAAATGGTTGTTGGCGTTTAGTTGATAGATCCATATGTGCACGAATTGATTGAACTTGGTAAAGAGATTGTATCCAGTTGATGACCATAGTCTATATCTAATTATGATAATCAAATGGTTGATGAATATGATAAGTAACATTATGTTGTTGTTAAGGTCATGTGGAAGTACAATTTTTTAGAATGCTTGGTCATTAAGAGAGGAAGTAGGTGAGGTTAATGTACGACCATGTAGTATGATGGTTAATGGAATGAGTATAGTAGTCCACTATTTAGAGTTGTGTCTCCCTATAGGTAGCACTGTGGGATTGGTGTGTTGTATATGGTGGCTAGCCAACTGTGAAAATGATGAACCCTTGTGTGGTAAGGACATGTAGAAGGGTTAGAAGTGTGAGGTTGTTGATAGAATAAAATGACATGTTGATAAGAGACTCGATTTGGAGCCCTTGCGTAGTGTTGAGCATGAGATATGATTTAATAAAAATGACTTGAAGTGGAGCCCTTATATGTGAAAATGCATGTGATGTGAGTTGACACGCGGTGTCATAATCTTAGGCTAAGGATTGTGTGGCATGTCTACTAGCTCGCAAGTTATCACACCGACGGGAGTTGACAGATATACATTAGACGGTTTTGCAGTGTCCTCGGTGCTCATTCCCGAGGCCCTCACCGTGCCAAGTGGATGGATTGGTTGTGTCCTTGGTGCTCATTCCTGAGGCCCTTTCTGTGCCACGATGATAGGCCAGTTTGGGCAGTGTTCTTTTTGCACATATACCCAAGACCCCTCTGAGCTGTAGTACGCATGTGAGCTCCGCTGTTGTGTTCTTAGCATTGAGGCGTATGGAGACCTATGCTTGGTAGTGTGGATGCTGCCTAGTATTAGAGAAGCCCGCTCTACTATAATCGTCTGGCTACAACGAATGACTCCTGGGATGATACCTACTTGCTTGAAAAGTAGGAACTACAAGTCTATGTCGACATAGCTGTTGCATGTGCATGATCATGGGTGAGTCATTGCATTACATTCATATCATTACATACATTTCATACAAAAGATACTTATCATATAAGATTGTATGGGCACTCATATATGATAAGTTACTTTACTGTTGAGCTGATCCTTAACTTATATGTCTTTATGGGCTTCATATAAGTTAAGTTACTTATTATCATAGATTCTTATTTTATACTGCGATTGATGGTAAAATTGCTAGAATAAATTGCTATACTTATTTGATGTACTTACTCTGATATTCACTGATATTGATTAATCTTTTTCCACCTGTTTGTACTACTTTATATATATATATATATATATATATATATATATATATATATATATATATATATATTGTACCCTTGTTTCTTTCTCCGCCGGGTGCCGAGGAGTCGCCGTAGGAGCAGATGTGATAGCCACTTAGTCTTTATGGCAAACTGTTCTCACGTCTTCCTTTTTAGTAGGAAACCCCGTAGATAGAGCAGTAATAGGTTACACCACAGGGAAGCAAGTCCAGGACCACAGGGCCTGAAGTGACAATACCATCGCTACCTTCAGTGACTGATGTGAGTTTTGAGAGACACATCTTGTAGCCTTTTTTGCTTGTACTCTGATATTTTATAAGGCTTGTGCTTCTCTTATTTTGATCTATTATTTTTGGACTCATATACTAGTGTGCTTATTTGACTTCTGTTTTATATTCTTTATATTGGGTTGCCATGAATGATATGTTCAGCCGGATGGATAGGCGTCTTGTAGTACAGGTTAGACCATATGCTAACCTTACCGCAAGGCGGCTGTTCTGGGCATAAGACTCCCCTCGTGCCGTGTTTTATGTTTTGGGAGGGGGTTTGATGTGTCGGAAGGTGCAGCAGTTATTGTCAAGTAATAATTTTGGGAATAGCTTCCTCGAATGTCGATTTCGAGGGAATGTAGGTTTAGTATCGTGATAGCATCGTAGAAAGATCATTACTAAGAGTGAAATGAAACAACAGAGGTTGGATTTTGATTCCTAATGCTAAAAAACAAAAAAATACTAATGCGGGTCGTAAGCACCACTTCGATTAGTGGATGGAACTAGTGCAGACCGTTATGTCATGCTTCATGAGGCGAATGGACAGAGAGCAAGCTGATGGATAGATCACACGTGTGGAGAGTGAGGGTCGTAATAAACTTTTCAACCACCAACACTAGTCCTTACTAGAGTGGTTCTAGTGCGAGAGTGGAGTGAATGTGAATAGAGGCAAGTGCATCACAGCTAACAAAAGAGGATGTAACTAACCCAAACAAACTTCTTTTGTAGACAAATAAAATCAAGTTCATATTCATTACAAGCTTTAAAATACAATCCACTATAGTGAAGAGGTAGAATAAACTGAAAGGGGGAAAGCCTAGTTGTGGTTTTTGGCCGGAATGGTGGGTTGTCAGTCCACTTCTCGACTCAGATCGTGGTTGCTTTTGGAGGTAAATGGGTTGTCAATCCACTTGTCTTCCTCCGTCTTCTTCCCTTTCCTTTAGTCTTTTCTCCATTTTTTCCCAAATGAGTAGTACCGAAAGATATCTGTTGCACACTGCTGATGGCCACTCTCTGAAGGGTTGAAAATGACTTCGGATCACCGTAGAAGGCTTCTCGAAGGGTGGAGATGAGTGGAGGACCTGTGGGGGAGAGAAATGGCACTTCGCACGCAGCAGCGGGCCGGAAAATGAAATGGTGTGTCGTAATTCGCGAGAGCACGGGCTTAATTACGGTTAGTATAAAATCATAGTGCATGATCAGTGGTGCACGATAAGTTGTCGTGCGCTCTATGTCCAGTGGTTGTGCGATTGCACCAGATAGAACTTGGAAAAATTGAGAATAGTGCGCACAATCATTGTCTCATAACCATTGGTCTTGCTCCATAGATCCAGTGATCATGTGTAGTATTCCTGTACCATTTGGGGTTCGATAAACATGTCGTGCACGACCAACGGTCATGCACTAAGGAGTCCATGGACCGTGTGCATGTAAAAAAGTGGCCCTTAGGTTAAAAAAACATTCCCAAACAATCCCAGAACACTCACACGGCCTTTGTACCTGCAGGAAAAATTGAATAGCCACCGAAATGGGTATTCAACATTCTATAGACACAGAAAAACACCAAGAATAGGAAAAAAGTACAATAACTATGAAATCACACTAAAAATGGCCCTAATGTGCACTTAACATGAAATGGACATAATAAAAAAATATGAATAATTATGGCTCTCAAGTGTAGTGCATCATCCAAAAACATGCCTAGATGAGTCCAAAAATATGTATATAACTTTGACTCATCACGGGTATTAGAAGAACTCAGTCTAATGAATCCATTCCACAACAAATCATCTAGTTGGGTATGCAACTCCTCCAGCTCACTGGGGGGGCAATACGGTACGACGCCTTAGCAATAGGACGGGTACCTGGCTCCAAATATATGACGAACTCAATGTATCTCTTAGGTAGAAGACCAAGAAGGTTATCAGGAAAAACATATGAAAACTCACGCACCATGGGTATCTCCTCTACATGCGGCAAACTAACACTGGTCTCCAACACTGAAACCAAACAAGAAAAAAAACCTGAATCTAAAAGCTTCTGAGCACATACCGCACAAATAATCATAGGGACTTAGCGCGGAAAACCATAAACACCCTTGGGTGGAACGTTGTCCATATTGAAGTCTAAATGCTTAACCTTGCATTGGGTGACCACTTCATACTTGGACAACCAGTCCATGCCCAAGATCACATAAAAATCTTCCAAGTCTGTCACCATCAGATAAGAAATGGCTAGAAAATCACCTAACAGAATAAGACAACTCTGAATGCCTTGGACCGATACCATGGAATCGCTAGAGGGAAACTTGACACAAAACGCATCACCAACAAGATCGAGGGTCAAATAGTGATGCTCTACAAAGATCCTAGCCACGAACTAGTGTGTAACACCAAAATCAAATAGAACACTCGCCCAACAGTTCTTTACCTTAAAATTTCCTATAAAATCATATACACAACTAAGGGAAGAAACACCGCAGCTACAACTATGAACTAAAAGCTAGAACTAGGTCAGGATCTAACCTGAAATTACTTCAGTAGACATCTGAGCTTCCTCCAAAGATACCACGTTTAGCTTGTCTTTCCCTTTATCCAATTGTTCTTGTGGCGGCAAGTCCCGGAGTGGAACTGTTTGTAATAAGGACTGAGCCTGCGGGCACTTCGACCTGAAATGACCCTTTTGTCGTCACTCCTAGAAGACCCTTTTCTTTCCCCACCAATGAGCAGTGTCATTCCCCCTCTACTTACACGTAGAACAAACTAAATCTCCCTTGAAAGCACTCTGAATTGCATGATCCTGCTCTTGCTTCTGAGCTCCTAATCTCTAGAAATCTTACCTTAACCAGTCTTCCTCATATATTTTCTCATTTGGTTAACTCAGTTCTTGGCATTATCTGTCGCCATGACCTTCAGAGAATCCTCCACAACTTCGTCAAAGCTTTCAGATCCATAAGCACTAGCCAACTACAAGATGTCATTCCTAAGACCACCTAGAAAACATTAAACAAAACTATATTCCGAGGACACCATGTCAGGGGCAAAACGGAACAGTTTGTTAAACTTTACCTCGTATTTGCTCACGGTGAGCTACCTTTGCTTTAGATGTAGAAAATCGTTCATCAAACGGTCCTGCTCCACCGACGGAAAAAATTCTTCAGCAGCAATTCCTTAAAAGATTCCCATGAGCACCCCTCCTTTAGGATCTCCTTTTCTCTCAACCACCAACTCTTTGCAAGTCCCTTGAGCTGATAGACAATGACCATCATACTCTGGTCCACAGAAACTCCTAAGTATGCGAACATATCCTCGATGGCTATAATTCAATCATCCAAAGCCATAAAATCTGCTCATCTATTGTAGGTAGGGGGTCCCAATCGATGGAAATGCGAAATAAAAGTCATCTCTTATGGTAAAAAATTCGGGGGAAATAAGGGGGCATGGGGAATAGGAATAGTTTGACCCACAACTGGTTCATGTGCTCTAAGAAGCTAACAAGAAATAACGGACAACAGTGCCTGGATTTGAGACTACATCTCCAACATTTCAATCGACAGAGCCTCATTGCTCTGTCGCAATCCTTCTATCACGGCCTTAATCTGGGCACAAGACGATTTCCCCTCCGATTGGGGAGTCGACCTCATCACCGGATGCTTAGGCGACATCTAATCAAACAACGAATATCTAATCAAAACCTATCTTAACCGCTAGAACCAAACAACTTAGTTCAGACAAATACAAGCCTAAATACTAGCTCATGCTGCTATCTTACTCTGGGATTTTCATTTATGATATCATGAATAAACTTAGGATAATATACCATCATCCTACTAACTCATGTGCCTAAACCATGAATGCATGAATTTTTATTCTTCTTTTTGACCCAAAACAATGTGTGTACGTATGTCATCATGTAAATCTTTAGCTTGACGCGTGTGCTAATTCTATGCCAAGACCTGTAAGTCATGCTATGCATTCTAAATAGGCCTTAATGCATATTATGAACAACGTACACATAAAAAATTATACATCCCATACTACATAACATTGCATGCAACAAAAATCAAAATCCAATGTGTAGTCATATGATGATTGTTATGCATCCCATACTACATAACACTCACATGTTGCCTCCTATGAGGATCCATATACAAACACATATTATGCATCCCATACTATATAATATGCCCTGTATACTTCTTATCATGCTTATGAGTGTAGTGTTCATGCTTTGGTCAAGACGTACTGATGATACATTGGTGTGTGTATGAAATGAAACTTGACAACAAATAATAACCTAAGATAGCTGTTCGACCAATTGTCAAACAACCTATCCATCTGATACCAACTGTAGTAACCCGCATTTTCTCCGCATTTAACGATATATCAAAGTAAGAGAAATTCTACGCCAGAAGGGGAAAACTGCAGAGCTCAGGCAAAACTCTATCTTAACATGTTTATGAAAAATCCGTAAGTTATTAAGAAGAAAATCCAGTTAAAGTTTAAGCTATTTGTTGTATCCCTCAGTGATGAAGCATATTTTAGCTTAATTTATTAGGGCAAAAATATATTTATTTTTCGTTTTAAATCTCTTTCGTTATGTATTTTTAGATTCCTTTTAGTTTCTTTTTATGTAAATAATCTGACTTAGTTTATTTTCTAATTTTCAGGTTTTTTGGGCTTTTTGACCAAATTTTGCTGTTACACGCCCCTGGGTCACGGCTTACCTGGGCTTGTACTTGGGGCGTGTAACCCATTCTCCAGGCAAAAATAATTTAGAAGCCAGATCCTGAGAAAATCACCTACACGCCCCTAGGTCACGCCCGTGTACCACTTAGAACGGGCACATATCTAGGGCGTGTCCTGCTATACCAAGGAAATTATTGTCGCTATAGAAATCTTCATTTCCACACGTCAAGCCATACATTACACGCCCCCAGGTCAAGCCTGACCTGGGAGTTTACCTGGGGAATGTACATCATTCTCGAGCAGCCATATCATTTCCCACCATAATTCGCTACACCATACCAGTCACGACCCCCCTATACGGGCTTGTACAATGGGCGTGTTATCCGGATCCCAAAGTCAGACGCCATCCTGCCAGAAATCTAATACCGGAAGTCAACTAAGATTACACGCCCCTGATACATGCCATAACCAGGTGTGTATGGGGGCCTTACCCACACAGATTTTTCCCTATAAATAACAGGCTATTCCAAGCATTCCAAACCAAGTTTTGGGGAGAGGATAAGTGCTGCTTGTTTCATTCTTAAGTATTTTTGTGCTTTTTCATATGTTTTTTCTCTCTTTCTCCCTCCATTTCTAGTTTTAGTTTTCATGCAATGTGCTTTCAATACTTGTAATCTCTTTTTATTAGTTTTGTAGTAGTGATTAGCTCTATTTTCATGAACTTGTAATCTCCAGTCCTAGTTATAATCCCTTTATGCTTTTAATGAATTCTAGTTAGTGTTCTATTTTTTTATTTCTCTCTCTTTTTTTTCATGCACCTTTGTTATCTACCCCTCTCTTTCCCTATTACCATGAATAACTAATCCTCATTTGTACTCGATCGCGATGATCTGAGAATGAGTTGATCAAGTTTTGATGTTTAGCTTTCTTTTTCTTCTTAAAGTAATTACCTTTGATTTACTCTTGGTTTTTATTTAGTGGGACTATATTGCCGGTATATAGTTTCCATTTGGTGTTTTCATTCTTAGTTAGCCGAGAGGCTCGTAGTTTGAATCGATCACCCAAGAGTAAAGAGAGTTTCTCGCACCCCTCGAGGGAGGCAGACGTTAAATCTCCCGGATTGGAGTGAAATCCAATAACGAGGGTCACCACTTAAGGCTAACTTTAGGTATTCGAATATGTACTAGAGTTCGGTCAGATCTTCATAAACTCAATAGGGCATGACTTCAAGAGAAGCATATACAAGCTTCGGGAACCTCCACGGTCAAGGTGTTTTACTTTATTTATAATTAGCTTGTTATTTGATTTTGATTTTCTTATTTCAATGTGATTTAAGATTAAGTACTCCTATTTTTTCTTTAGTACTAACCTTTTTATTCTACAAGTAATTTAGTTCTGTTTTTAGCTTAGTAATTTAGTTCCTGTTTTTAGTTAAGTAAATTATTCGAAAAAACCAATTGATAAAATAATAGCGATCTCCTCGAAGTAGAAGTAATCATTACGCCCAGGGAAATACAACCTTGAAATTAATCTTTAGTATCCTATACTATAAACGATAAGGTACACTTGCCTTTATCGGATATAGAATCGGAGAATATTATCAACTTCCACCACATCCACCTTCTCTTCTCTTTAACCCCTCTTATCCACCTTTGCAATTCTCAGTATCAAGTTTTTGGCGCCGTTGCCGGGGATTAGTTTTGATATTTTGAAAAAAGGATAGCTATTAATTTTATCACTTTTATTTTCTCTCTTACCACTCTTTCGCGGTAGATTTTAATTTTTAATGGATAGTTTTGTTTTTCATGTGGAGAGTTCCGATAACTCTCGCGAGGAATATTGGGTCGGATATCCTTCATCCATCCATGATTTTATTCCTTCTAGATCGGATCAATTAAAACAAATTGATCCATTCGCGAATTTTTTTTCATGGGGTTACGATGATTTTGAAACGCCTTCATACCCTTTTCCTCAGAATTTTTCATATTTAAATTTTTTCGGAGATTTCTTGAATGGACATTTTGATCCTAGCCCTACTTTGAACTACTCAGGGTGGAAACACCCTGATCATTCTTGGGGCCAAAGTAATAATCAACCCATTCCATCTCAAGATTTCTCTGCTTTTTCTCCGCAAGGTTGCACGCCGCCTATTTTTGATTTTAGCGAAAATGAAATCATTTTTTATCCTAAAACATTTGATGCACGCATAAATGCTCATTTCAAAGTGATTTTTGACGCTTTAGCTTCTGAGGCCGCAACTTTTCTTCTCCTCCTCATCCTATTTATCTTTTGAATGATGAAGCTTTGGATTTTACGCAGTTCCTTCAATCACTCGTAGAAAATGATTATTCAGAAATTCCATTATGCTTTCAACCACCCGAGGAGGATATTTCCCCCGATATCCCGAATTTCTTTCAGTTTTCTGAGGAAGACAAACTTTCTTATGTTCGAACTTCCGAGGACATTGATTTTTCGGATATCCCGTTATGCTCCCAATCTATCTAAATCATTGATATTCAAGTGGAGCAACCAGATCTTTTTATCCAAAAATTTTCTAGTGATCAACCGCCGCCGCCTTCTTCTTTTTCTTCTCTTCCACCTCCTTGTGAAAATTCCTCTTTCTTTTCTTCTTTTATTTTTTACTTCTAATTTAGTTTCTAGTTCTTCTTCTTTTTCCCCTTCTAATAGTCTATTTTCTTTTACTAACAAATTTTCATTTTCTAAATCTTTTTCCTTTTTATTTAATTTAAAAAATAAAAAATTATAAACAATATTTTTATTTTCTTATAAAATGTTTTTGCACTCGCGCTGTAACGCATATTATGCGAGCTTCCATTAAATTTCTCTTTTTATTTTCCATTTAGCTAACCAATAACGTTGAGCTCAACGACGATAACCAAAGAGCTCTCTGGGGAGGCAACCATTGCTTATCCTTTTTTTGTTGTGTTTTATCTTGTTTTGTGTAGGAATAAGCTCCTAGGTGTTTGTGCCACTTCTCTCCTCTAAAATTGAACTCGAGCCGATCTTTATCTCAAGTTTGGGGGGATGCATTTTTCAATGTCTGGGCATCAAGCGCTAGGGAAGCATCTTTTCCTTTTCTTTGCATTTCTTTTTCTTCTTTTCTCTCTTTTCCCAACTCTCTTCATACTAACCTTTAAACATAGGGGACAATGTTAACTTTAAGTATGAGGGAGTGTTCCCTTAGTTAGTTTACTTTAGAAAAATCAAAAAAATATATATATATATATAAATTTTTGAAAAACAAATCCCAAATTAAATTGAGTTAATTTTTGCCAAATCTATTAATACCCCGACACTTTGCATTTAATTATTTTTTTAAGCTCATGTCTACTTGCTTAGTAAGAATCAATTAGATTAATTTTCATGTTTGAATATGTTTAGTCTGTAGTATGTTGACTCATGTAGTGTTCCTATTTAGGGTAGTATGCTATTTTTGAAAAATTTCTTGAATTTTTCTTCACTTTTCCTTAGCCTCCTTTTTTATTTCTTTTACTTTTATAAAATCTACCATCCTTTATTTTTCCTTATTAAATTTTTTTTAAACATTAATTTGTAATAAGGGTAGTAGACACAAACCGGTCTAGTGTTTATTATCATTGTTTTCAAGAAAGCAAATTCTCTATTTTCTATTTTTGTGGTTAACTTTTTTGAAATTTCAAAGTTTTACTTTAAGTAGATTTAGGAAGAAAGAAAATGATTTAAGCATTTCTTTTGAAATATTTGAGCCTTTGCACCAGCCTAATAATAATCGTTTCTAACCATTTTGTGCCTTTTCCTTTCCTTTTTTATAGCCCCGCTCTTTATTTCACCACAGCCAAATAGCTTACTTATATACACGCTTTAAATTTGTTTTTGAGCTTTAATTGTTATTGTCCATTTTTTTGAAAACATTTGTGGAAAACCCTTGTACTATCTTTTGCCTTAAAATTGGAAATGTTTAAGTATGAAAAATGAAAAATGAGAAATAAATATTTGATGAAAAAAGTAAAAGAAAAGTGAAAAAAATTTGATAAATATTTATTTTGGCTAGGATTATTTCGGCAAAGCTCACTTCTTTTTTGTTTTAAGTGTGCAAATACCCCTTCTGTTTATCTTTTGAATATCGCACCATTAAAAACCAAAGCCTAACTCTACGCCGAATTAAATCCCTAATGATATATGCTTCCTAAGTTTACTTTTAAGTATAGTAGCGAGAAACTATATTAAGTGATTTTTTTGATAGAAATATTGATTTTTGTCTTGGTTGACTATGATTTTAATTTATCTCTTAGACTTTAGTAGTTAATCAATGCGCTTTTTACTCGTTACTTTATTAAGTTTTAATTGTGTAAAAATTTGGAATGTTTTTTTTTATATTTAGTGAAATTTTAAAAAATTTGTGTTAAGTTAAAGTAGGAATTTTCAGTTTTTTAAAAAAAAATTTCTACCTCTAAATTCCCGTCTTACTCGTTTATATCATTTATAAACTTTTCAATTAATCCTCTTTATTTTCGCTAACTCATAGTCTTTGCTTGAGGACAAGCAAGATAATAAGTATGGGGGAATTTGATGAAGCATATTTTAGCTTAATTTATTAGTGTAAAAATATATTTATTTTTCGTTTTAAATCTCTTTCTTTATGTATTTTTAAGTTCCTTTTAGTTTCTTTTTATATAAATAATATAACTTAGTTTATTTTCTTTTTTTAAGGTTTTTTTTTGCTTTTCGGCCAAATTTTGTTGTTACACGCCCCTGGGTCACTCCCTACCCAGGCATGTACTTGGGGCATATAACCCTTTCCCGAGGAAGAAATCATCCAGAAGCCAAATCCCGAGAAAATCACCTACATGCCCCTATGTCATGCCCGTATACCACTTAGCATGGGGGTGTACCTAGGGCGTGTCCCACTATATCGATGAAATTATTTCCGCTGTAGAAGTCTTCGTCCAGCATGTCAAGCCGTACGTTACACGCCCCCAGGTCAAGCCCAATCCGGGAGTGTTCCTATGTCATGTACACCATTCCCGAGCTGCCATGTCATTTACCATTAGAATTCGCTACACCGTACCGTTCACGCCGCTCCCCCCTACACAAGCGTGTACTATGGGCGTGTTCCCCGAATCTTGAAGTCAGTCACCATCCCTCGAGATATCCAATACCAGAAGTTACTAGGATTACACGCCCCTAGTACACGCCCTACACGGGCGTGTAAGGGGGGGTTACCCAGGCATATTTTTCCCTATAAATACCAGACCATTCCAAGCATTCCAGACAAAGTTTTGGGGAGATGGGAGATGTTTTTTCTCTCTCTCCTACAATTTCTAGTTTTTGTTTTCATGCAATGTGCTTTCATTACTTGTAATCTCTTTTTATTAGTGTTGTAGTATTGATTAGCTCTATTTTGACGCACTTTTAATCTCCATTCCTAGCTGTAATCCCTTTATGCTTTTAATGAAATTCTAGTTAGTATTCTCTTTTTTTTATTTCTCTCTCTTTAGTTTTCATGCACCTTTATTATCTACCCCTCTCTTTCCCTATTACCATAAATAACTAATCCTCATTTGTACTCGATCGCGATTATCTGAGAATGAGTTGATCAAGTTATGATGTTTTAGCTTTCTTTTTCTTCTTAAAGTAATTACCTTTGATTTACTCTATGTTTTTATTTAGTGGGACTATATTGCTGGTATATAGTTTCCATTTGGGGTTTTCATTCTTAGTTAGCCGAGAGGCTCGATGTTTGAATCGATCACCCAAGAGTAAAGATAGTTGCACACACCCCTCGAGAGAGGCAGAGGTTAAATCTCCCGTATTTGAGTGAAATCCAATAGCGGGGTTCACCACTTAAAGAGAGCTTTAGGTATTCGAATATAGACGAGAGTTCGGTCGGATCTTCCTAAACTTTGTTGGGCACGACTTTGAGAGAAGAGTATCCAAGCTTCGGGAACCTCTACGGTAAAGGCGTTTTACTTTATTTAGAATTAGTTTTTTATTTTATTATGATTTTCTTATTTCGAAGTGATTTAAGATTGGGTACTCCTCTTTTATATTTAGCTCTCACATTTTTATTCTGCAAGTAATTTAGTTTTTTTTGCTTAGTAATTTTGTTCCTGTTTTAAGTTAAGTATATTAATCGAAAAAATCAATTAATAAAATAATAGCGATCTCCTCGAAGTAAAAGTAATCATTACGTCCCAGGGAAATACGACCTTTATATTAATATTTAGTATCCTATACTATACACGATAAGGTACACTTGCCTTTACCGGATATAGAATCAGAAAATATTATCAACTTCAACCACATCCACTATCTCGTCTCTTTAACCCCTCTCATCCACATTTGCAAATCTCAATATCACTCGGCTCAGTGGCTCATCTAGTCCCCGGAAAAAAAAATTTTATGCACTGCCGAAAAACTTTTTTTACAATATTAAACGTCCTACATCAGTAAGCACATCCCTAGAGGACAACTTATCTTATGCAAGACTCTAGATTTATAATAATTATTAAAGTAGCTTTACGACCGTTAAATATAGTGATTTAGATTTCAAATATGACATGTATGAAGTAATCGTAATAATATTTTCTATAGTTTAAAATATCTAACGTGCAACCTAGCAAAAATCCTTCCCAAAGAGCAAGAAAAATCAACCAAAAAGGTAAACTAGTAGCTAGCAAAGTATTCAACATTCCAAAAGAAAACAATGAGTGAGCCTCAACAACCTGACATGAACCCACTGAAAGTATGCATGTCTGAACTAAAACTTAAAAAAACAAACTACCTCACGAAAATAAGGATAAACGACTACAACAACTGTAGTCTACAAGCTAACACTCAACATAGCCGCTCCACCAGCTACCTCCCTGAACCCGAGGCATAAAAAGAAAGAACACCTCAGCAAGAAATTTGCAAGCGGCAATAGAAATAAGCAGGTAATAAGTAGAAAAGGCAAGAAAGGGTTTCCCAAACCCGACTATAAGAAAGACTGAGACCACAACTGATTATACAAATAGAAATTGGGAAAGTGCAAAGTTTGCAATAATGGAGTAAAAGAAATTTGCACCAATTGCAAAATGAAGGCATGAATCGACAAAAGCTGTAAGGATAAGCATGAAATAACATAAACTGAACTATAAGAAGCAAATTAGCTCAAAACAGCTCGAAAAACATAAATCATTAACACTGGTAAAAACAATCGGGCCTGAGTCGGTAACCAAAACGTATAAAAACCAAGATACTAGACCCAAATGGCTCACAAAAAGCCATTACGGTGGTGTCAACCAGGCCCAACACAAAACCAACAGTCCATAAAACAGAGAACAAACAAACCACCAAGTGTAGTGATTCACAAACCGACATCCAGTTTGTGATCCTTTATCCACTACCAACCTCCCTAGCGGAAGAAAACATCATCCCCTAATGTCCCAAAACAAAACTCAAGATTAAACCTAAATAAATTCTGTGACAAGCCGTAAAATCACTCTAAGGACCATACCCGATGAATCAGACCCAAATCAGGGATAAACACAAAGTCCACCTACAATTCGACGAGTATACCAAACAAATACTGCCGATACTCGACAAAAAGAACATAAAGCGGTGTGTATACTGGACGAAAAAGACTTGATAACAAGACCACTCGATGCTTTCTAAGCCAAAGCCAAACACGACGAATTTGTCGAATACACTCAACGCTTCCTACTCTAGGACATACTCGATGAATCATCGAGTGCACACAATGCCTTATTATCTTCACCAATGCCACGCCAGCCAATACTCGACTAACTAAACGCCTAGATACCCTACGAATCTAATTCACTCAACGCCACGCCAGCAGATCGTCGAGCCCAACTGGGTCTTCCCACAGCGTAACTCCTCTATTCCAATTGGCTATAGACAGGCCAACGAGGGTAAAATAGTAGAAACTCATAAAAAGATACTGGGCGAGTGGCCATCTGAAACATCCACTCGCCTGGGGCAGTGAGTGCTTGATGGATTAGGCACTCGCTGCCTCTTCAAGCCCTAGATGAGTGTGGGCGCGACATGCCCAACTCGATCGCTGCTCGTTGTGCCCCTGGGGTGAGTGCGAGCTGACTTACTCCACTTGCCCTTCACTTGCTCCACCCCCTCCAGGACGAGCTGAGGAGTCCCGTGGGCTCTCACACCATCCCAAATCTCCTAAGACTTGGACCGCTGAAGCTTGGCCTACAGGGCTCCTATCAACCACTGCTCGCCGGATATGGGGTTGTACACAATCCCCAATCTTTTCAAGGTTGGCCAAATCACGGAAATAAACATCCAACCCCGCAATATGAGGCGAGTGCGACAGGGGACAAAGAATCTTTTGGTGGGCTCAACTAGTAGCTATATATATAGGTCCGCGTACCTGGGCGACCTTTGTCATTCCTTCTCGCTTTTGCTTTGCTGAGATGCCTCTCTCCAAAGAACTCAAAGAGAAGCTCAGTCGAGCCCGCAAACTAAACGCCACTCGCGCTGACACGTTAGTCGGCATGCCTCTCATCATCACACTGCGTTAGCCGATGAAATCCAATCCTCCCAAGAAGGCCAAGTCCATCCAAAAGGTTGTTGAATCCTTCTACCGTAACCTGGAGTCCACCTTGACCCCTGGGCTCGCCTCCACCAAACCAGCAGCCAACCTCATGGGGATAGTTGTCGTCGACATTCCCGCCGACCCTTAGAATCATCTGTCTGATGGCAATACCTCCATGTCATGAGTCCACAACCCACAAAACGAATCGCAGCCTAAAACACCCCTCAATAATTGCCAGTAAAGCAAATCACCCCCCTTTGGGACCACAGGGCTAAATTCACTGAAGATAGGGTCGCCAGATCGCACCCCTTCTCAACTGCCAATAAATACTCCGCCACTCGTGGGTGAAAGACCTGGGAACATCCCTGTTCCCAGCTTCAATATAATCTCTCCATGGGTCAATCCTCCGGGTCGCAGTAATAACATAGCCTTACCTCCCCAGCACATCCTCCATGGGCTACTAAGCTCATCCCGTAAGCTCCACTTTCACTGACAGGTTTTGTCTAGGCATCTTCTCTGCACTCGCACCCTCTATCTATCTGATGTAGTCGACGACAAGTATATAAGCCACACAAGTAATACAAAATGGGTGAAGTTTCCCAAGTATCGATCTCTCAAGGAACACAGTAAGGTGGAGTTAATTTTGAAGAGTACTAAGGATTAAAGTCCTTAGGTCGGTGTTTACGAAGGGGGTTTTTGATTGTTTGCGGAAAAAGAAAGTAAAACACTAATAAACTACTCATATACAATGCCTTTATGCAATACTTCGCCATGCAGATGGAAAACTACATGGTCCTCTATGCACAAAAATGCTAGGCAGATGAACGAGTAGGCTTGCGGATGAGGTGGTGAGAATTGCGGAATGAGGGTTGTGAGCACCTCTTCTCTATGCATGCGACTAGTAATTACTAATGCGACACTATGTGGTTGAGGATGGATAATGGCATACCTCAAGAAAATAACGTGAATATAAAATCACATTGACATGATTATACACAAATGTATATTAAATTTAACACACTTCATCAAATACAAAGAGATCAAACTATACTATCAAAAATAAGAGAAGAAGAAAGTACAAAATCGACCAGATCCGAAGTCTTGCTAAGGATTCATGAAAGGAATCGCCGGGTTGTCAATCCGCATCCTTGCTCGGTTTTCAACTGCGTACGGGGTAGAGGAGGCTGTAACTAACTCCTAATGGAACTGACTTCTTCGTATCACGATCTGGTGGAGGATGACACAAACTCTTCTAATCTTGATGGTGAAAGTTAGGTTATACCCTTCTTGAATCTGAAGTATGAAGGAGGAGCTCGAGAGGAAGCTCCGGCTTGAATTTGGCATTGAAAGCTTGCCCGACACACCTCCCTATAGTGGAGGAAGAATGAAAATGGTGGAACCCTCCTCAAAGATGAAAACGGCATAGAAAAAGTCCAGTCTTTGGAATTAGGGCCGAACCTACAAATTTATAGATTGCAAAAATTATAATTCACACGATCAGTGGTCGTGCGCACTATGTCCAGTGATCTGTGTATTAGCATGGGAAAACCTGGTAAAAATTGGAATCAATGCACATGATTAATGGCACACGAGCAGTGGTCGTGCGCAGTGTGTCATGTGATAGTTTGTTTGCCCCAGACAGAACTTGGAAAAATAGAGAATAACGCGCACGATAAGTGTCGCACGACCAGTGGTCGTGCGCTAAAGATCCAAAGGTTGTGCGCAGTGTTTCTATACTGTTTGGGGATCGATGAACTGACCGTGCTTGATCAACGGTCGTGCGTTAAGGAGTCCACTGACCGTTCTCTTATAAAAATGCACGATTAGTGGCCCTTAGGCTAAAAACATTCCCAAAAAATCCCTGAACACTCACACGACCATTGTACCAGCAGAAAAACAAACCACTTATATATGCAGACATTCCAGGCAATCATAATAAGAAGTACAATCCATAAAAGTAACAAAAATAAACAACCACGAGCCTAAGAGTGCACTTCCTATGGAAATAAAGATTAGATGAAATATATACGATAACGAATTAAAAGTGAAGTGCTTGCGAAAGAAAACTAGCCCAGATGAGTCCGAAAATCAGTATATAAATAAGACTAATCACACCCACAGACTTACCAGTTTGCGTGTCCCGAGCAAACAAAATCTATTCAGATAGGGAAAATAAAAGCTAATATATAAATTGAGATACAGAGTACCAAGCAAAGTCACATGCTCGAGCACATAAAATATAATAGATGGAATTTCTAAGTATACAAAATAGTTTATACTTTTCACAATGCGTATCAATATTTTATTTCTACTCAAAAATTGAATCACAGTGAATCTTCTGGTAACGCGTAGGTAGAAAGTAGGAAGGACACTGAGGTGAGCATTGCTAAAGGCCAGGGCTCAGGATAACCTCCAAAAAAATCCATCAATGTCGGTGACCATACGCTTACCCATTCACACTCACTCCACGGTACTAGTTTGTCTCAAGTGTGAATCCATAGGACTTTAGGTGAATAGATGGGGCTTGGGTTTCGGTGAAGTAAGTAAAGATAAATAAGAAGGCAACGCACCTAACCCAAATGAGCTAGCATAAAGAATAATCAATCCGCTAACAAAAATACAAGCGGGTACACCACACCCCCAGACTTAATTTTTAAAATATGGGCTTCTGCACCGTCTACTCCAAATACAATCTCATCTCAAATAGAATTTTCAATTATACTTTTTCTTTTCACTTTTCTTTCTCACAATTCATTTTTATATATTTTTTAAAATCATCTTTTTTATTTTAACAATTTCAGCAAATAAAAACTTTGGAGCACATCCACATATTCACAAAGAATATCACCACATCAACACCCCAAAATGAAAATGTAATACAACAATGTTTGACTTGGGTGTGCGACTAGGATCGGCTATGAGTCTTTGGTGAAATAATGGTGGAGCTTAATAAAAAGAAGGGGTACGCACAACGGGGCTAGCGGGAATAAGACGTTAGGGATGGTACAAGACTCAACCCAGCCAAAATGATGGCCTACATCACGCTCATGCTTGACTTACCATGCATCAATGCTTCGAGAGTAGCTTGGGACAAGTTCTTAGCCACCGATAAAGAAGATCCATCCTCCTGACTCGAGCACAATGCGTCCAGTGATGGCTTTACACATCCCTATGCTACCGTTCGATTCACACCGAATTCACCAATTTTTTAGTAGAATAAAAAGTCTTTACGCATTTAGAAAAATAGAAAACTATAAGCTTATATAGAAAAATTAAATCAACTCCAATAATTACACGAGATAAGAGAACTCGATTAGGAGCACTAAAATAGTAAACATTTTACTCCATCTCCAAATCTTATGCCAGCACAATAATTTTCCCAAATCATACAAAAGAAATGAGTTTAACTCGCAGCATGGTAATACCTAAGCACGCGCTCATATGGGTGCAGTGGTGTGCGATGCAATGACTAATAAAAATAAAATAATAAAAGCTTCTATATGCAAATAAAATTTGTGCGTGCAAAAGGCAACAAACACTGGCTCTCCCCCAACTTAAACTAAGCTACACAACATTTGATATAGATATTTAAATAAGATAGAGACATGGGAAGAGGTTAACAAATGATCAACAAGTGACCACACCAGAAGACGCGTGAAAAACAGAAGCAGGTCCACCAAACAAAGAATCACAACCCCGCCAATACGAATTTGTCATGAATACCTATAGGGGTGAGCTACGAAATAACAAAGGAAAAATAGAAAAAATACAAAGAAATACTAAAACTAAGAGAGACATGAAAAATAAAAAGCAGGAAATGTAAGATAACTACTGCGGTTATTATCCTCCCAACACAACTTATTAAATTCTATACATTTCTAGCTAATGGGCCTATGAAAAGTGTGAGAAACGAACTAAAACAAGCCTAAAGCGGTTTAAATTGAAACTTGATTATCAGAAAAGGTATCTTTTACAAAGGTATGGCCTCCCTTATGTAGAATGGAGGAGAGAAGAGAGAATACAAATAAGAGATGTGGGACTAAAAATTTACAAGACACAAGCGGACTGTACAGACACAAACCGCACAAGCCGCGCGGTTAGATAGAAGGGATAATCGCTCGGCAACTGTCAGAGAGAGAGAGATCTCCATGTGAGACCGCTAGACCGCCCGGTCTCCAAGTCTCCAGTGACAAACCACTAGACCGCTTGGACCACAGACAACAACACATAGCCACCAGACCGCTGAAGGGAAACCGCCAGACCGTGCGGTGATCAATCCGCCAAGCCAGACCGCCCGGTAACCAACTTCAACACTCCCCCTCAAGCTGGAGCATATATATCGATCATGCCCAGCTTGACACAAATATGAAAAAACGAGACAGATACTGGCTTGGTGAAGACGTCATCAAGATCTTTATCAGAAGTGACGAATGGAGCGCAAATTTGTTCCTTCAAAATCTCTTCACGAATGAAATGATAGTCGACCTCAATGTGCTTGGTTCTTTCATGGAAGACTTGAGTTTTGGATATATATATGATAGCCTTGTTATCACATGAAAAAAGGTAGAGGATGGTTGTAGACCTCTCCTAAATCCAGCATGAGAGCCCGTAGCCATTTTAACTGACAAGTGGTCGATGCCATACTCCGATACTCTGCTTCAGCACAGGACCTGGAAATAACAGACTTCTTCTTGATCTTCCAGCTTACCAGATTTCCCCCAACAAAGGTGAAGAAACCGGAGGTAGACATGCGATCCCCTTTGTCATCAGTATAACTCGCATCTGCGTATGCTTTAACCCTCAGATGACCATTCTTATGAAAGAGTAATCCTTTCCCAGGGGCTGCTTTGACATACTCCAAGATCCGCAAGGCGTACTAAAGATGGCACTCCCTGGGTGCTTGCATGAATTGACTCACCTTACACACAGCATAGGAAATGTCAAGCCTTATCACTGTGAGATATATGAGCTTGCAAACTAGACGCCTGTACCGCGTAGTATCTGAAAGAAGAGGCGAATCATCTGCCTAGGTTTTGTCTTCTCCAATAGCCTGAGGGTATCGGGCATGTCTAGCTCTAGTCTAACCTGCTTATTTTAGAAGGTCAAGGGCATACTTACGCTGGGAGAGGACTAAGGAGTTGGGCTTCCGAGAGATTTCGATCCCCAAAAAGTACTTCGGAGAGCCCATATCTTTTGTGAACAGATGTTGACGAAGATGCCGCTTTGTCAAGGCTACCCCTTCCTGGTCATCACCAGTGAGAAGAATATCATCAACATACACAGTAAGAACCACCAGCCCCGAGGAGGTTTTGCGAATAAATAGAGAGTGATCGGCAGAGCTGCGCGCAAAACGAACGGCCGCCACAATGCTGCTAAACTTGTCAAACCAAGCTCGAGGGCTCTGCTTGAGACCATAGATTACCTTCTTCAGCCGGCATACTCGTGTCTCCCCCTGAGCAACATACCCTGGAGGTTGCTCCATGTAGATGGCCTCCATAAGATCACCATAAAGGAAGGCATTCTTAACATTCAGCTGAGAAATCGACCAATCTTTATTGACCGCCATAGAGAGAAGGACCCATATAGTGCTGAGACGAGCCACATGAGAGAATCTGTCAAAGTAATCAACCCCATAGGTCTGAGTAAAGCCCTTAGCAACAAGACGAGCCATATAACGGTCCATAGTGCCATCCAGGCTAAATTTGACCACAAAGACTCAGCGACAGCAAACAACCTCAGTACCGAAGGGAGGAGGAATAAGATTCCAGGTACCTCGCTCCGTCAGGGTCGCCATTTCCTCATCTATGACCATCTTCCAGTGAGGAATAATAAGGGCCTCCTGGTAGGAACGAGGTGTGGCAGTGGCAGAGATAGCTAGGGCAAAGGCCCTGTGAGAAGAAGTAAGACAATCATATGAAACAACAGCAGAAAGGGGGTGTAGGGTACACGTCCGCACCCCTTTGAGAAGAGCTACAAGAAGATCCAGGTCATCGGGTTACTCAGCATCCAGAGCATCCGTGGTAGAGAGAGCTTTCCCGGGAGGAGAGAGCGACGACAGCATAAATATGGGAGATGGAGGCGGAGAGAGAGGAGTGGACGGAGATGGAGTAGGGGTGGATATCGCAGGAGGAGACGAGGGAATGAAGGGAATAACAGGAGAATCAGAGACTGGGGGAAAGAAGAGGAAGCTTGGGGAAGAGAAGAGGAGTCATCCGAGAAGTAGGAGGCATTCTCGAAGAAGGTAACGTCAGCGAAGACGAACTGCTTTCGAAGAACAGGGTGAAAGCAACAGTATCCTTTCTGAGTGGTGGAGTACCCTAGAAAGACACATTGGGTGGAGCTAGGGGAGAGCTTATCACAGGTGGCAGACGTGGCATGCACAAATGCATTGCAACCAATGATTCGGAGAGGGAGAGGAAAAGGCTCCTTGCCCAGATAAAGTATGGAGAATGGGGTTTTCCCGTGGAGAACTTAGGAGGGAATGCGATTGATGAGGTAGCAGGCAAGGAGAACAACATAGCCCCAATATGAGCGAGGGACATGCATCTGAGTCATCAATGTGCGAGCGATATCGAGGTGACATTTTTTTCGTTCCGCCACCCCATTTTACTGGGATGCATAGACATAGCTCTTCTGATGAATAATGCCATGTTGCACACAAAAGGAGGAAAAAGCATGACTCAAGTATTCTTTAGCATTGTCAGAGCGAAATGTTTTAATAGAAACACCAAACTGATTTTTAATTAAATTATAAAAAGGGAGCCATACATCAAAAAGTTCAGAGCGATCTCGTAAGAGATACACCCAAGTACATCTAGAAAAATCATCAATGAAAGTTACAAAATAAAAACTACCCCGACCAATGGTGAGGGTAGGAGCAGGTCCCCAGATATCGGAGTGCACTAGATCGAATGGACAAGTGGAGCCCCGACCTTGCTTCGGCGGGAAGGAGGAACGGTGATGCTTGCGAAGTTGACAAGCGTCGCAGTTGAGAGGAGTACTGGTGGGTGGGAGGTGGGGTAGAAGCTAATGTAGAAGCTTTTGTGTAGGATGACCGAGACAGAGATGCCATTGGAGAAGATCTATACAAGAAGAAGAGAAGGCGGAGAAAGAGGAAACGTTGTCGAGGATGTAGAGGCCGCCGCTCTCAATCCCACTAGCAATCATTCGCTGGGAGCTCGGATCCTAAAAAGAACAAGAAGTCGGAGTAAAGGTCACAAAACACTGAAGCTGCCTGTATAAAGAGGTAACCGACAATAGATTGCACCGAAACTTAGGCACATAGAGAGTGTCCTCTAGTCGAAGGGACGGAGTAACATGAACCACTCCCGACCCATGAACCGGGGAGGGAAAACCGTCTGCAATGAGGACCAGGGGAAACAAATCATGTTGTTCGAGGAGAGAGAAGCACTTAGGATTGCCTGTCATGTGATTATTTGCACTAAAGTCAATAAGCCATTTACCTTGAGCCACCACATGGGCACTACCTAATGATGTGACCACAGAAGCAGATGTCTTGGAAGAGGAGGCAGAGGAGTCACCAGAGGGGCGAAGATGGGGATACTTCGTCCAGCAGCGATCTGAAGTATGTCCAGTGCAGCCATAGTGAGAGCAAAGGTAGCGGGAAGAAGTAGGTCCGCCAGACTGGTGACTGCGGTTACAAGAGCCACTCCGCTGAGTTTAATGAGCATAGTTGTCTGGTGGAGAAGGAGCGGGAAAAAGAAGGCGCTGAAGGAGAGAGGTGACATCGGCGATGCGGGCAGCGGTGGGATCTAAGGTAGGAGATTCCGCCTCACCCAGAATTTGCTGACGGATCATGTTATAAGTATCAGGAAGCCGGAGCAGATAACACACAACAAAGAGCTCTTGGAAGTGCTTGTGATGTTGAGCCAAATCTGCAGAAAAGGGGCAATTTTTAAGAATCTCAGCCCCAAGAGCCTCAAACAGTTGGTATGCAGCAGTATGAGACAAGGAAGGTCGGGCAATGAGGTCCGCATACAACGTATAGATGCGGGACATCTGAGCCCCTTTGGAGTATAGAGCGGCCAGATGAAGCCAAGCGTCCTTGAATGTCTCATCATGACGGATTACGGGAAGGCACTCATCGGATAGGCTGTTTGCGAGCCAAGTATGCACAAGAGCATCACTCACATCCCAATCATTAAAGAGAGGTGAAGTGGCAGGAGGAGGGTCATCAACGAGATGGTGGAATTTGCGTTGCGAGCGAAGGAGAAAGGTGAAAGAGACGCTCTAATCCGGGTAGTTTGAGCCGACTAGCTTGGAAATGGTGCCCAGGTTCCTGGAAGGAGTAGGAGTGAGAGGCGGAGCCGGATTGGCGATAGGGGTGGTGGCAAGAGTTGTGGCAGTAGAACCATCTGAAAGAGCCATAGGAGCGAACAACAGGAAGCTGCACGGTTAGGCAACAAGCCGCGTAGTTAGGCAACAAGCCGCGCGGTTAGGCAACAAGCCGCGCGGTTAGGAAGAAGAAGATCTACAGCGGTCACGATGTCAGACACCAGCAACCAGAGAAGCCACAACCAAGCCACAGAAGGCAACAAGCTACACGGTTAGGAAACAAGCCGCGTGGTTAGGAAGAAGAAGATCTGCAGCGGTAACGATGTCAAACACCAGCGGCCAGAGAAGCCACGACATAACCGCAGAATCAAGCAGAGGGATAGAAGTCGAGCGGCTAGAAGACAGTCCGCTCGAACAGAAGCAACAGGCAAAATAAAGAACAGGGCAACAGGTCTCGGCGAACAGGGCAACAGGTCGCGGCGAACAAGGGCGGTGACTAAGCATAGGAACAAAGAGGTCGCGCACACCGAGGGCAACGACAAGCAGAGAAATAGCCCGCGCGGATAGGTTGCAAGCAGACGAAGCAAGCCGCACGGACAAGGAGGGCGCACAATTAGGAGGAAAGGATCGAGTGCTCTGATACCATGTGAGAAATGAACTAAAACAAGCTACAAGCGGTTTAAACTGAAACTTTATTATTAGAAAAAGGTATCTATTACAAAGGATGGCCTCTCTTATATAGAATGTAGGAGAGAAGAGAGAATATAAATAAGAGATGTTGGACTAAAAATTTACATGACACAACGAGACAGTACAGACACAAACCACACAAGCCGCGCGGTTAGACAGAAGGGCTAACCGCTCGGCAACTGTCAGAGAGAGAGAGAGTGATCTCCATGTGAGACCGCTAGACCGCCCGGTCTCCAAGTCGCTGGTGACAAACTGCTAGACCGCTTTTACCACAGACAGCAACACAGAGCCACCAGACCGCTTAAGGGAAACCGCCAGGCCGCGCGGTCATCAATCTGCCAAGCCAGACTGCCAGACCGCCCGGTCACAAACTCCAACAAAAAGAAAAGTAGACATGTAACTGTTCCATTATCTGTTTCGGTAACGGGTACCGATACAGCGATAAAACAGTTACCCCTCTACGTAAATAATAATACCTGCCCAACACAGGTAGAGGAAATAAGAAGTAAGAAGAGGAGGAGCGTTGGTACTCACTCATCTCACAAGAAAATAAATCGTTGCCCAGAAAGGTATTATTTACAGGGAGACGACAGGAGGATAAAGAAAGCTCCATTTCCTCCTAAAGGACCTGGGAAGACTCAACCCGCACAGGCTCAGAAACAGAAAGGGGATCAAGAAAGAAAGGAGATGAAGAACTAAAATAATCAAAAATAGGGGGAATGGTCTCGGTCTCACTCCCAGAAGGATCCAAGCATAGATCATCATCAATGTCATATGAGTCATAGCAAGGGGAATCCAAGAGCTCAAGGTCCTCGGTGGTGGTTTGGACCTCCTTATCAAACAAGGAAGTGAAAATGTCCTCATAAGAAAGGATCTCCTCATCATCCCACCTCAGTGCGTCTTCATGTTTCAAGGTGTTACACTCCATTGGAGAGAATAACGTCCTTGTACCATATTGGCGCAACCTCAGGCTCTGAATCACTATCCGACATAATATCATCAACCGACTCACAAAAAAATGGAGCAGATAATTCTTGTAAAGAAAACGGAGGAACAACCACATAAGATAAAATATGTGTGGGTTCCTCCGGGGGTGAATCCAAAAGAGGGGAAGAATCCATATGGAGACACGGCACCACAATGTCGTCACACCGATCAATAGAAAGTCTGATGGGTATATCCGCAGCAATCCCCCATAGACAATGTGGTACTGCGAATATTTCATAAGAATCAGAAGGGGCAGCCACTTGAGAGGTGTATGGAATGAATCGGATACAAGGTTCATCATCATCCTCAAACTGGCACTGAAATTCTGCGCAATTTTTCAATACATGCTCGGTGTTACGACAACACAAACACCGTTTTCCATTACTCCTCAGTCCTAGTGGGATCAGAGAGGAATAATAAAAAGGTGAAGGCGTAGGAGAGAAGTGAATATAATACTTCGGTATGGTGTATGAAGTACCATAAGACGATGGTTGTCCATACACTGAACCATAAGAATTATGCTCCTTATCTTAAGTAGGGCACTCATCACTACCATGCCTATATTCCCTGTATCATCTGCAATGGATATTCATATAAGAAAACATGGTGCAACAAGAAAGAATTCACCAACAGAAATATTCTAAGCAAAAATTAACTACACACTAGCAGATAAAAGAAAAGGAATGTCTGCTGCTGAAAAATTAAACTTGAGAAGGAACAAAGAAAAATAAGCAACAAATTTTAAAAACTAAAGTAAAGAAGAAACATGAAATGAACAAATGGAAAAGGGCTTCTATTTCCTATCTCCCTCTCCAAAAACTCACACGACTGTGTTCCAAAATAATGGTGCAAAAAACTTGATGCGGTTTAAGGTAAGTGTACCGGTTGCACAAGTAATATAAAATGGGCAAATTTTTCCAAGTATCGATCTCTCAAGGAACACAGTAAGGTGGAGTTAATTTTGAAGAGGACTTGAGATTTAAGTCCTTAGGTCGGTGTTTACGAAGTGGAGTTTTGATTGTTTGCGGAAAAAGAAAAGTAAAACACTAATAAACTAATCCTATGCAATGCCGCTATGCAACGCTTCTCCAGGCAGATGGAAAACGACCCAAGCCGCTATACACCAAATTGCTAGGCAGATGGACGAGTAGGCTTGCGGATGAGGTGGTGAGAACGGCGGAATGAGGGTCGTGAGCACCTCCTCGCTCTAGCAATTGCTAGTGCGGCACTATGTGGTGGAGGATGGATAATGGCACACCTCAAGCAAATAATGTGAATATAAAATCACATAGTCATGATTGTACAAAAACATATATCAAATTAAACACACTTCATCAAATACAAAGAGATCAAACTACACTATTAACAACAAGAGAATAAGAAAGTGCGAAATCGACCGGATCCAAAATCTTACGTAGGATTCACGGAAGGAATTGCAATGTTGTCAATCCGCACCCTAGCTCGGTCCTCAACTGTGTTTGGGGTAGTGGAGGATGTCACTAACTCCCAATGGACCCGTCTTTTTCGTGTCACCGTCCGGTGGAAGATGACAAAAACTCCTCCGAGCTTGATGGTGAAAGCTAGGTCAAACCGTTTTTGAAGCTCAAGGATGAACGAGGAGGCCTAGAGAAAGCCGTAGCTTGAATTTGGTGTTGAAAGCTTGCCCGGAACACCTCCCTACGACGGAGCAAGAAGGAAAATGGCGGAACCCTCCTCGGAGACGAAAACGGCATAGAAAAAGTCCAGTCTTCGGAATTAGGGCGGAACCTGCGAATTTATGGATTGTAGAAATTATAATGCAAACAATCTGTGGCGCACGACCAGTGGTCGTGTGCACTATGTCCAGTGATCGTGCGTATTGGCATGGCAGAACCTATTAAAAATTGGAATAAATGCACACGATCAGTGGCGCACGACCAGTGGTCTTGCACACTGTGTCCTTTGATAGTTCGTTTGACCTAGACAGAAGTTGGCAAAATAGAGAATAGAGTGCACGATCAGTGGCGCACGACCAGTGGTCGTGCGCTAAAGATCCAATGGTCGTGTGCAGTGTACCTGTACCATTTGGAGTTCAATGAATTGACCACGCATGACCAGCGGGCATGCGCTGAGTAGTCCACTTACCGTACGGGTGTAAAAACGCACGATCAGTGGACCTTTGGCTAAAAACATTCCCAAACAATCCCGAAACACTCACACGATCATTGTACCAACAGGAAAAACAAACCACTAATATGTGCAGACATTCCAGGCAATCATAAAAAGAAGTACAATCCATAAAAGTAACAAAAATACACAACCACATGCCTAAGAGTGCACTTCCTTTAGAAATAAAGATAAGATGAATTATATACAATAACAAACTAAAAGTGAAGGGCTTGCGAAAGAGAACTAGCCCAGATGAGTCCGAAAATCCATATATAAATAAGACTCATCAGTATCAGAGTTGATTGTTTTTTGCAGGGATCCCTGCTCCATCTGAAGTTAAAGAATCTTTAGAAGAAGCTCGCCATTTTCCACCCCCTGAGCTTTGGGTGGAGAGCTTCCTGGATGACTCGCTAGGCCCTGTCGAGCTTATACGACGAGTAGTGGAGGTGTTGAGGAAGCAGGTAATGTTTCCGATTTATATAGGGTTTTTTCGGACTCATCTAGGCTTATTATATTGCATGTGCACTACTATTTTTGTAGGAAAAGTCGTATATTTGATTAGGGCTTTATTTAGCCATTGTTGCACTATTTCAGCCCATTTTGGTTTGCGAATTGCACCGGGATGTCGGGTGTAAGTACTTGGGTACTCTCTGTGCGAAATTCATTATTTTATGTTGTATAATTATGCTGGGAGCTTTCGCTCCAGCTATGGTTTTTGCTGTGCTGGTGGAAAGTTTTCCCCCAAATCAGGAATTCTGACTTGTGGACAACGCACGATCGTGCGATTCCTTAGCGCACTGTTTCTACCAATTCCTGCATTTTCTGCAGGTTTCTCTGCAGGATTGACCAACCCGTGTGATTTCTTCATGCAATATTTCTTCTAAACCATGCGTGAAGTGGATGCATGGTTTTCATGTATGTATTTAGTTTTATAGCGCTCTGTGGTTAATCGTGCGATTTGTTCACGCACGAGAAGAAGTGCCCGTGCTCGAGTAAAACTCATGATTCCACATACTTTTCGGGGATTTCAGAGCTTTGTAATTACCCGTGCGTTTTCCTTCATCCACGGGCGGAAGCGTCCGTGCGCGATTAAAACGCACGGGTCAACTCATCTTCCTCTACAAGCTTTGTCCTGGATGTTAATATCACACCGTTAACGCACGGTCGTGCGCCAAACCGTGTGGGGCCATTTTTCTGACCTACTCGTATTTAAGCGAAGTATTTCACTGGATCAAGGATGATTCTGCCATTTCCCGTACTCTGAGCAAGAATATCTTCCTCCGACAATTTTTTCCTCTCTCCTCATTAGAGAGATCGTCCGGCCATCGTTCTTCCTCAAAAATTCACCGCAAGCGAAGATCTTCCGTTATTTTCTTCATCTTCATTTCAAGAGGAGCATTTGGAGCTCCTTCTCGCTGCCATTAAAAATCTTCTCGACGACTACAAGCCTTCACGGATCTTGAAGAAGACGGCAAAAATACCTTTGAAGCAGGTGACAGCACTTCAAGCTTCCTCGGACGTCAACCACCAGCCGAGCTCTGACGAACTCCGACAACCTTTGACTCCGGTCGAGAATCGTGGCTACAATTCACACATTGGGTTGAAAATCTCCTATTTACACTCATTTAGATGTTGTTTCTATGCTTCAGATGTTAGCTAAACTTGCTAGGAACACTTAACAATGTTCATGATGGTTTACTATTGCAAATGTTGTTGTTATTCATAATTTGGCTTTACTTCCTTTGCTTGCTTTGGGTTGTTGCTTGGTGATACGCCACACTAACGTGTGTTAGGGGTTATCTTGGCAAAGAGGTGTTTTCGACCATCAATAGTTACGACCACACGCCCTAATACTCATCAGAGTATTCCACCATTGCGAAGAGGTGAAGGCGACCCGCGTAATTAATTTTAGTTGTTTTAAAATAAAAACTCAACCCCCAAACCTTTCTTGCATTTACAATCACTTTCCAATTGGAAAGATCACACTCCCAATCTGCACTCCTCGAGATATTCAATACTTGAAGGATAACTTCAAGAGTTTATTACTTGACGATGATCGTTGCACTTGTCGAGATTTCATCAAGTTTTTGGCGCCATTGCCGAGGAGTGCAACAGTTGTGTGTATTTTTCTATTGGAATAGTTTTTGAAATTGTTTTTGGCATTTTGATCGGTTTTTGTGTGTTGTATGACAGATCCAAACCCCAGGGATAGAGGTGAAGATCTTGGAATTGATCTTGAAACCGTACAAGCGAGGCGAGCCTGCCGACGTACTGCTGATGAAGAAAGAGAAAGAATGGAATAATTAGTTCAAGGAGGAAATGGACTCGGTGAATGGGTCGGTGAGGACTAGGAAGAGGTCTAACACCGCATTAGGACAATGCACGACTTCACGAACCCTACAGTGAGAATTGTTTACCCTGGTTTCGGCCCGGCCATGGTGAACCACCACTTCGAGATAAAGCCCGTCATCCTCTACATGATCCGTAATAACACACAATATTTGTGCCTGCCAAGTGAGGATCCGCATCTCCATCTGGCAGAATTCTCGGTGATCTGTGGTACTTTCCGCTATGCCGTCATCACAGATAACGTTGTGAAGCTAAGGCTGTTCCTATTTTCACTAAGGGACAAGGCGAAAACAAGGCTCCACACTATTACTTTCGGGACTACGACTACGTAGGATGCTCTTTCCTTGAAGTTCGCAGACAAATTCCACCTGGTGGACAAAAAAGTGAATGCTAGAAGAAAGATAGCCACCTTTTGGCTGCTGGACCACGAAATAATATATGAGGCCTGGGAGAGATTTGCTGATCTACAGCGTCGATTTCCCTAGCACGGATGTGAGCCGTGGAATGTGGTTGAAATATTTTATTTTGCTGTTGAGCCTAATTACAAGGCCTTGGTCGAAGTGGAGGGTGGAGGCACTATCATGAATCTGACTCTCGATGAGGCTTTGCATCTCCTTTGTGACACCGCTTCTCATAGCACGTATTGGACTGCTGGAAGAAATTCACCTACGGGTGCGAGAATTATGTTCGAGGTAAATGTGGTGGACCCGCAAGCTGAGGCGAGCCATCCTACTATGGATGGAATGATGTTGCTGACCAGATCGACCCCTCCTCCATCTCTGGTGATGGTTATTTCATGTAAGGTTTGTGGAAACCCCAACCATCATACATATGAGTGCCCAGCTGTAGAAGCTTTTGCTGATCCCTCAGGTTAATCTGCTGACGAGAGTGTGAACTTTATAAATAATCAGAACCGAGTTGCACCCTATAATAATGCTTATAACCCGAATGCGGGAAATCATCCGAATTTCTCTTGGAAAAAAAATTCTCCCGGTCAAAGGTGGCAGGAAGGCCAGCTTCAGTTTGATGCTCAAGCTTCTAATAGCCACCAACGACCATCGCAATCGGGTTATAATTAGATCATGCAGGGAATCTGAAAGAGTTCGTTAGAAGAGATGCTGGAGAAATTCGTGGAGATGGCTCAATTCAACATGGCCACTCAGACCGCCTCCATGGGAAACTTGCCCATTTGTTCTCTGAGCGTACTCCTGACGCCCTACCGAGCGACACATAAAAAAATCCCCTTGAGCAAGGGAAGTGTGTTGGGGAGACGAATTAGTGTATTAAAAATGAAGTGGCTATGAAGTGTGAAATAAATGAGGTAGAGACATTGACCCTTTGTGATTCCGGATCATCTTGCAACATTCTTTCTTGGCAAGATGTTGAAAATTTTAATTTAAATATCAATTCAAATGTCCGAAAATCACTCTTGTTAGCAAACGTGTTGGTAATGAAGACCGACGATGAGATAAAGGATGTGGTAGTGATATTTAAAGGGGCGGTGATGGTCAGTGATTTCTAAGTGCTGGGACCAATGGGGAATGCTTCAAAACCCATCTTAGGGGTCCCCTAGCTTCCTGAAAGCTAGTGGGGCAATTTTGCAGTTTAACGCGAGCGACATCACCTTGGCATCCAACGTTGATTCGCCTTTTCCACCGTTCCTTCCCTCTATGATTTTGAATGAACTGAGAAAACTGCAGGATTTGAATGTTGTGTTATCTAACGGTTTGCCTATTGTTGTTAAGACATGTGTTCTGCAGAAAGTTGAAGATAGGGTGGTGAAGGTAGTAGAAATGCTAAAGATAGCTGAAGGGGAAACAAAAGCGGAGTTGCTTGGAGTGCAGCAAGTTGTGGATGAGATGGGTATATGTGAGCGGAGTGAAAGGCACGTTGCTGAGATGAAGGAGCGGAGAACGGCTGTTGGAAGAGTGCATAAATTAGAATCAGAAACTTATATTGAGCCAAATGATTTGCGTAAAATTATAAAATAGGTTGCATGGGCTGATCTATCACCCACCGCGGGTGAGTAAAGGATGCCTCCGGACGGAAAATCTAGAGCTACCTCTGAACTGGAATGGGTGGTTGTACCACCATGGCGATCTCCAACTGTGGATTGCAAAAAAAATAACTGTGAAATTACAAGGCAATAGATTTTCCCCGCCGGCGCGAGAAAGAAGAAGCGAGGGGTAGAGGAGAATCATCTTCCTTGGTCCATATAGCTTATACTTCTCCCTCGTCTCGCGTGTCAGGGGGGATCTATCCCAAGTCAGCGGTTAGCTGAGATGTGAAGGATCTTCGCCCCCCGCCCCCTCTTTTTCTAGTATAATTTTTGCTTAATGTTGTGTGTAAAGTTTTAGACTTAATCATTACGTACTGCACTTATGCACTTGAACTATATATAAACTGCTAATACAGGTATTTGGTCCTCCTTAACGATGGTAATGAAAAGTGGCTCCTGGGAGACAACCCATTATTTTGTTTTTTTTTTGCATATTCTTTAATATGGATTTTTGTGATTGGAGGTATTTTCTTTTGCAGGAGAAGTTCATTCGGGTCATGGACTTTCAATAGAAATTAAGGCAAATCTTCTGGTATGCTCATTTCTGAGCATTGGGTAACTCTTTCTCCTTACTTGCTTTTTTATTTTAACAATCACATTGATGCGTTATGATGTTTAGGCTAAGACTGGTGGGGAGAGTTATGTGGGGTACTCAAGCATGTGCATTAAACCATTGCCATACTAGAAGAATATTTTCATTTGTTGTCCATGATGATTGGCATTGCATACCACTACACCACACTTGAGCGCATTCTTGAACAGGAGCACATCGTGAGTTTTATCATCACTAATGTGCGATTTGGAAAATTTTGGCGCTGTCCTAGTATTGCGAGGCAGAGTAAAATGTTGCCTCCATGAGTGCTCCTAATCGAGTACTCAAGTCTCGTTTTGGATTATGTGAAGATTTAGATTCTTTTTATGCTCATAGCGTATTTTATTTATATTGCCATAAATCTTGTTTATTCAACTCGCCCACTTCGAATCCAGTGTGAATCAAACAGCACCATAGGGATGTGTGTCGACATCGCTAGGCTCGTATTTCTCGAGTCGGGAGGAAGGATTGTCTTTATCGGTGGCTAAGAACTTGCCTCTAGCTACTCTCGAAGCATGGGAGCTTGGTTAGTAAAGTGCGCGCGTGATGTAGGCCATAACTTTGTTCTAGTTTGATACTTGTACCATTACCAACGTCTATCCGTTGCTATCCCCGTTTAACCTATCCCTTCCTTTGGAATCCGTACACCTTTCTACCAAAGCCATATCGCCTTTCATACTCGCACACCCGAATGTGGTCGCTCGGTTGGTTTGTTTTATTGTAGTTTTGAATCTGTTATGTGTGGCTGTTATGCGGGAGCTTTGTCCCATTTGTGGTGTTGCCGTGTTTTGGACTCTTTTTGTTTATTTAGTTCAAAAGAAAAAAAGAAAAAATGAAAATGAAAATGAAAATTCCTAATGTGGAATAAAAGAAAAAAGAAAAAAAAATTTGTTGTAGATTTGTGTGAAAGTGAGGGATAGATCTGTCTTAACTTTAGAGGAGGGGTGAATAAAAAATTTTAAAACTTTGATTAATTTTTACAGTGGATTAAAATACGTGATAAGTATATGTGTAAAGAGAAATCAAAATAAAGACAATAACAGCACACAGAAATAAACAATAGAGCAATCAAGACGACACAAAGAATTTATAGTGGTCCCCTAAACTTTGGTACATCCACTCTTCTACCACCCTTGTAGGAATCCACTAACAGGTTTTTAATCAGGTGCCATACCACCATAGGTTTTTGCTCAGGTGCCCGATCACCATAAGATCAATTTCAAGGGAGATCTCACAACCCTTTGAGCTTTTGACCAGGTACCCAAAAAACAAACAAAGTCTTTTGATCAGGAGACTTGACAACCAAAAGTAATAACTTTTTAAGGATGTAAAGAAACACTTTTATAGTGGTGAAATAAAATAAAGATGATGTATTCTCTATCAACAATCAGATAGAAGATTAGTGGATATTTCTATTATTAAAGTTCCTGCTGAGATGAAGAAGAATTCAGGATAATGAGAGCTTTGTTCAGGGTGTAGGCCTTCATATTGAAGAATGATCTTCAGGAAACTTTTAGACTAATTAAGATAGTTTGTCTCTTAAAAAAGTCCTGAAGCAAAACTGAAGAAGACTGATATTGTATGAGATCTATTCCTCTTCTTTCAGTTTTCTGTATGAATAATTCAAATAAGCTTCTGTAAATTCTGACCGTTCTCTGTATATAATCTTCTAAAAGAAAATCTTTTATATTCCTTGAAGAAATTCGACTTTTGAATTTTTAATCCAATCATTGATTGACTGCAGAAAATCTGGAAGACTAAACGGCTAGAATTGTCTTAAATTTATTTCCTCAACTATCCTAGTAAATAAGCCAAATAATTACTCTGTGAATTCCATAATTAATGCTGCCATGGAACTGCTATATTCTTGTAAATATAAGCATTAGGTATCAGAGTATTACTGCTTTAATATAATCAAATAAATTGACAGTCGAACTAAGAAACTGAAGAGGAAAATGTCGAACAGAACCTAAAGGAAAATAGTCGACCTCAGGAAGAATTTCGTCGACCTGAACTCCATGTTCATCGAGCTGAGAAATCTCCTTCGTCGATCTGAGCTCAGCGATCATGAACTGAAAAAGGACAACCAATCTGAGCTCCAAGTTTGTCGACCAGAGAAAGACTTTCGTTGAGCTGAACTTCTGATATAAGATCAAAAATCGTCGACCACGGCTGCACTTTCGTCGAGATCAACTCAAAGAAGGAACTCTGAGTTCTTCGATCGGAGATCGACGATCGTCAAGCTGAGTTAAACTATCGTCGAGCAGAAATAACGAATTCTTTAAAACTGCTTGTCTCTAAGTTCTTGAGTCTCTAAAGACTTCTGAAGGCAAGTTCAAAGGCTAACCTAATCAGACTAACCTTAACCTTAGAATAAAAATGACCCTAGGCTATACATGATGGGTCAACAAACCTAATAGTGAACCTAGACCAAATAAAACCTTAACAAGGTGGGGTTCCAACAATCCCCCCCTATTTGGGTGAGTTCACTATGAACAATAATAAAAGAAAAATCACAAAGCATAAAATAATATCTGGCCGAATTATAAAGTTTCGGTAGATATAAACAGAAGTGCCTTATGACAAATATACAACAAATAACAGTTAAGATCAAAAACAAAAAAATGAAGAATTATCAAATTTTCTTTGAAGAACCCAGAGAAGTTCCAGTAGAAGGTTTTGTTAAGATAATTTTTCTGCTTGGATCAACTGCTCGCTGCTTTGACATCTTTAAATCTTCAACTCCAAGAATTATGACAGAAATAGTTCTTTGTATGACTGCTTCAGGATGCAAAGCCATATATGTATAAACATTAAAAAGATTTTGTATAAGATACTTTTCAAGCTCTTTCTTCCTATAAGAGGACATTGTTGTATAATGAGAGTTATCTTATCCTTCTTCTTTGGCTTTCTTGATTTGAGATAGTCATATCAATTCTTTGAACCTGGCAATCCTAGTGTTAGGATCCATCTCTGGATCACACACTGGGGATAAGGGCCTTTACAGACTTAACTTCTTAATGTCTTGAGCTTGTTGCTGCTGTTATAGTTGCTTGTTGGATTGAGACTGAGATTCTGATCAAGATGACAAGTCTTTGTTGCTATAAGAAGATCTGGAATGATAGGAATGAGAAGATAATCTTTAACCTTGAGAAATATTTCAATATGATCCAGCTGCGGGAGGAGGAGGGCCTTGATTGTTAAAACTCGCGGCGCCCCGCGGGTATGGGTTTGGTTTATTTATTAAAAGGAAAAGCGATGGTTATGTTTATTTGAAAGAAAGGCGGGGCGCGCGGATTTATTTTATATAAAAAAGGGTTTTAGACCGAGTTTTAACGAAAGGTAGACAAGTGCACCTATCGCGTGTAGTACAGTATATTCCCGTGTGGAGGAATATCGGGGTCGTATTGTTCTCGGGGTCGGTTTAACTATTTATACTCTTTCCCTGAAAGTCTATTATTTTACCGATAATATTTTTGTTTTATATAAAAAGAAAATGGCATAATAAAATAATTTAAAGCGTAATAATAATAAAACATGAAAAATGCAGGAAATATAAATAAAGCAGAAAATGAAGTGCAGAAGGCCGATGAAGAACTTAGCGCGACTATATCAAAAAGAGAATTTGAACTAAAATAACTTTTAATAAAAAGAGATCCGAAATTTAAAATTAATTAAGGAGGAGACTCGGCTGTGGAGGTTCCATAAGAATGAGCTCACTTATCTCTAGGACTATCGCTCACCTGATCGTTAAGACTATTCGACCGATCGTTAGACTGACGAAGGATTCCTCTTAACGCCCGCATTACGCTAAGAACCCCGCTATTGGGTGGGGAACCCAATCGGGTAGAGTCACGCGCCTCCTCTCTCGAGGATTATCGCGGAGCTCTCTTTACCCAAGGGTGATCGGTCCAAACACACGGCCTCACGATGTTGTGTATGGATAACGGAAATAGAGCCCGCACATCGATATGCGGTCCTATGCGTCGTTAACCAGGGGCAAACCTTAAGAAATTTAATTAAACTGAAAAACATGACCTTCAATTATTTAAAGCTACTTTATCTGTCCCAATGCTCTTCGATATTGAGAGCAAAGGGCGGTTAGCCAATCATCGGAATGGGGACAATTACGCTAGAAAGCAGAAAATAAAGCTGTAAAGAAAGCAGTAAAGGAAAGCTGGAAATTGCAAGTCCTACTCAAACGTGTAGGATTGAAGAAAGCAGTAAATGCGAATCCCGGCTCAAGTGAGTGGGCGGGGGTAAATTAATCTCATACACGCAAGCACTCTACTTAAATGAAAACACACACACACGCACTGTACATAAATGAAACACACACACGCACACAAATTTTCCTACTCAAGTGAGTAGGAGAAAATGAAAGCAATAAAATAAGTCCCACTCAAACGAGTGGGCGGGAAATGAAAGCAGAGCGCCATTTAACTCTTAACGAGTAGGCGAAAATAAATGCAAACGCACACACGCACTCTATAGAAATGAAATAAAGCTATAAAACTAACTCATACACACACGCACACTTGCAAAAAATAAGAAAAGCAAAGTTGCAGAAAAATTAAAACAACTGCATTTCTACCGCTCGAATGCGGTAGAAATGCATAAAAAGTGAAAATAAAAATTATCCGAGCGAAAAGTTTTTTCAAATAAATGCAAAAGTGAAGTGCTCGAAAAATTAAAACGAGCATATTTTCATTCTTGTATTTTCATAAAAACTCCTAAAAAGTGAAAGTAAAACTAAAATGGACGAAAAGTTTTACAATCCTAAAAAGCCTTAGTTAAAGAAAATAAAAACAAACACTTTTAAAGGAGTTTTTATAAGGCAGTAAGAATGAAAATAATAAAGAAGAAAAGCTAAACCTAAACAAGTAATGAGTACGAAAATAAAATCGTCGGCATAACGGCTAGAAATGCGAATAAAATCCTTAACGAGTTATAAAAGCTATAAAAGATGAAAACATAAAAGGAAAAGCAAAAAAAGAAGAACGAAAAATCACTTAAGTAAGGGTGCTTACAAATGAAAATTTCATAACATGCAAAGAGAGAAAAAACTGACATTGTATTAAATAAAAGTGATTACAAAGAAGTTAAAACAAGAAAGCTAATACAAACTAAGAGAGAGAGAGGGAGAAATTCTCCTTACATAAGCATGGAATCCGAATGGGCAGCACCTACACTAAGCAATTTGGACCGAAAAGTGGACAAGAAAAGCTTACTTAAAGCTTTAATTTATAGACAAAATTTCGGGTGTGACACGCCCTAGGTCACGGGCATGACAGGGGGCATGTCGGTCAAAACGTGGTTGACTTGGCTTATTCTGGCTGGCTGGCAAAATTCAGTAAGGTAGGGGAGTAACACGTGGCGGTCACGGGCGTGACAGGCATGGTCACGGGCGTGACATAAGGCGTGATCGACGATCTTCGAGCGCCGGCCGATGATCTGGAAGCTTCTAGAGGAGACACGTGGAGGTCACGGGCTTGATAGGCTTTGGTCAAGGGCGTGACATTGGGCATGACATGGACAGTTGGCAGCTCGATGTCGGCAGCGTTGACAGTTGACAAAGAGTTGAGTGTCGACTTCAAACACGGGCGTGACGGGTCTTGGACACGGGCATGACTGGGGCGTATCAGGACGGCGTTGAGTGTTGAATAGTGAAATCGTTGAGTGTCGACTGGCGAATGGCGTTGAGTACCTGATACAGGCGTTTCGGTCATGGTCATGGGCGTGACAGGTCAAAATTTGACATTTTCTTAAATTTTTCAGAAAACAAAAACTAAATTAAGTGAATATACACTTTACAAAAAAGAAGTATTTTATTAAAGAAAACAAACTATAAAAAGAGAAAAATAAACAAAAATGACTTAAATAAAATACAAATATATAGGTATATTTACAATTCATCAAATACCCCCATACTTAAGCTTTTGCTATTCCAGAGAAAAAGTTGGAGATGAACCTATAAGGAATTAAAAAGAATCCTAAATTTAACTAACGCTTAACTTAATTGTAAGAAAGATCGAAATTTATTTTCAGGGTTTCAGAATTAAATCCTAAATTATGAAAATGTTAAAATAGAGGAACTGTTTCAAAAAATACTTCTAAATGGAAAAGATAGAAAACGAAAATTATTTTTTTTAGTTTAACAAAAATGGATTAGAATTATAGAAAAAACTTTAGCTAAAAAGAAATTAATAGGAAATAATTCAATTTAAAAAGTATGCTCTCAAAAAGATTTAAATTAATTCTAGAATCGTGAAAATTATAAGTGGTTTGGCGGTTATGAAGAGGGCTTTGATATTTGAGGCGAGGCAATTTTTTCTCGAACCTCCATAATTGTTTTTTGATAATTAGGAAAATGAAATCTTATTTTCCTAACATTTTTTCTCTTCATAAATATAAATAAACCCAATGAATATATATAGGAGTAATGAATTTAATCCTCTTACTCCTTCATATAATCTTTTTAATTTTGGGGTGCCTATGTTTACGGGACGAAATCTTATCCCCATTGACCTAAGATCTTTTAAAGGTGAGTGGAGAATCATACCAATTGAGGCATGAAAAAAAGTGGAAGGGATTTTTTTTCTAAAAGAAAACTAGAGTTTAATAAAAAATTTGAGAGCAACCTCTTTAATTCGAACGTTCCTACGTTTCTAAAAGCATAAGTAGAAATAATATAAAATCCATAAATGTTATTTTCTTACATAAAAACATGCTTTTATTCAAAAAAATCAGAAGTGAAAATGAGAAAAACAAGTTCCTTATAATCAGAAAAAGACATAAAAAATTCTTTAAAATCTTAACCCCAGAAATCTAAGTCTATCGAGCTACAATTAATAAACGAATAGTAAATAAAGAATTAATTAAAATTCGCTTATAAACAAACTCGAAACGATTATTTTGGAGAGCAAAGAGGTTAAGAAATGAGGTATTCGAATTTTTAAACTCAAAATAAATTTTTTTTTATTTTTTGGAGTTTTTCTGATTTTTTTTCATATTCTGGGGTTATTTTCATTTTTTGCAATTTTTTAAAGGTTATACAAACTTTTTTTCTGAGGGTTTTGAGTTATAAAATTTTTTTTGGAATTTTTGATTTGCAGAGATATTTACAAGAAGAGAGAGAGAATTTTTACAAGATAGGAAAGAGAAGGGGAAAGAGACGAGAATATTTACAAAATATTTACAAAGTAAAAAAGGATCGCCCGCGAACAGACTCTTATATGTGGTTGGTTCGATAAGTCGAACGTCGCGGAGCGTTGTTTCAATTTTTTGAAGTTTATTATTATTATTATTATTATTAAAGCATGAAAATATTTTTTTGAAGTTTTAAATTTTTTCAAATTTTTTTGGAAATTTTTTTATTAAGTGCAGGAAATAAAAAGGCAGAAAATAAGAAACACCCCCATACTTAAGTCCAACATTGTCCCCAATGTTGCACTAAGTATGAGGAACGAGATATATATATAAAAAAAAGACTAAGCAGTTTTGTACAAAAAATTAAAAATAGGGGTTTTAGAAATCTTCTTTACACCGCATTCGGGGAAGCCCGTTAAATTAAGACCTGCAAAAGTTTACAAGAAATAGCAAAAATATAATATAAAAAACGAAAAAGATAAATTCGGCGAAAAATGTGCAGGTGATAGGGGGCACGAGTGAGTGTGACTCGTAAGCTAACATCTTAGCTAAGAGTGTGACCGATATGCGATCCCCTAGCGCTCACAATAGTGAAGCGCGCCGAAATGACAAAATAAATATATAATTAAAATTTTTGCTATATGTATATTTTTTTAGTTTTTTGAATTTTTTTAGATTTTTAAGTTTATGTTTTTTTTTAAAAAAAAATAATAAAAAAAGAAAATAAGTTAAAGGCAAAATAGAATAAAATAAAAAAAATATGGAAAATATATTTTTTGTTGAATTTTTAATTTTTTCGATGAAAATAAAAAAAAATTCATCATTTTTTTTATTTTTGAATTTTAGGTTTTTTTTAAAATTTTTTTTTTAATTTTATAAATTTTTTAAGTTATTTAGTTTTAAGTTTTTTTCATTTTTTAAAGTTTTTTTAGTTTTCTGATTTTTTTTAGTTTTAAAGTTTTTTTAAATTTTTTGATTTTTAGATATTTTTTAAGTATTTATTATTATTAATATTGATATTGATATTATTATTATTATTATAAATATAATTTTTTGTGGCCATTTTGTTGTTTTTATTATATATAGAAATAAATGGTAAAATTAATAGGTTTCAGGAATTCAAAATAGTAAGTCGAAATTTTCCCCGGCAACGGCGCCAAAAACTTGATGGGTTAAAACGAGTATGTTTCTTTTTTATTTATGAAATGAAAGTGGAGGTGATTTTTATTTTATAAAAAAGAAGAGCGTTTTATTTTATTAGAAACCGAGTTTTAACGAGAGAGAGGCAAGTGCACCTATCACGTGTAGTACAAGATATTCCGGTGTGGAATATCGGGGTCGTATTGTTCTTGGGGCCGGTTTAGCTATTTCTACTCTTTCCCTTAAAGCCTATTATTCTACCGATAATATTTTAGTTGATTTTTAAAAAATAAAATGGCAAAAAAACATAAAAAGTGCATATTAATAATAGCATAATAATAAACATGAAAAAATGCAGGAATAAATAATAAAGAGGGAAATAATGAAGTGCAGAAAGCCGAAGAAGAACTCGTCGCGACTATATCAAAAAGAAAATTGAACTAAAATAACTTATAATAAAAAGAGATACTAAATTTCAAATAAATTAAGGCGGAGACTCGACCGTGGAGGTTCCATAAGAATGAGCTCACTTATCTCTAGGACTATCGCTCACCTGAATGCTAAGACTATTCGACCGATCGCTAGACCAATGAAGGATTCCTCTTAACGCCCGCATTACGCTAAGAACCCTGCTATTGTGTGGGGAACCCAATCCGGTAGAGTCACGCGCCTCCTCTCACGAGGGTTAGCGCAGAGCTCTCTTTACCCAAGAGTGATCGATCCATACGCACGGCCTCTCGGCATTGCGTATGGATAACGGAAATAGAGCTCGCACATCGATTATGCGGTCCTACGTGTCGTTTACCCGGGGCAAACCTTAAGAAATTTAATTTAACTGAAAAACAGGACCTTCAATTATTTAAAGCTACTTTATCTGTCTCAATGCTCTTCGATATTGAGGGATAAAGGTGGTTAGCCACTCATCGGAATGGGGACACTTAACGCTAGAAAGCAATAAAGATAGCAGTAAAAAAGCAGTAAAGGAAAGCTATAAAGAAAGCAGGAAATTGCGAGTCCTACAAAAACGAGTAGGGCTGAAGAAAGCAGTAAATTCGAATCCCGGCTCAAATGAGTGGGCGGGGGTAAACTTATCTCATACACGCACGCACTCTACTTGAAATTAAAACACACATACGCACTCTACATAAATGAAACACACACATGCACGCAAAGTTTCCTACTCAAGTGAGTAGGAGAAAATGAAAGCAATAAAAAACAAGTCCCACTCAAACGAGTGGGCGGGAAATGAAAGCAGAGTGCCATTTAACTCTTAACAAGTAGGCGGAAATAAATTCATACGCACACAAGCATTCTACAGAAATGAAATAAAGCTACAAAACTAACTCATACACGCACGCACACTTGCAAAAATAAGAAAAACAAAGTAACTAAAAAATTAAAAGGACTGCATTTCTACCGCTAGAATGCGGTAGAAATGCATAAAAAGACAAAATAAAAATTAACGGAGCGAAAAGTTTTGCAAATTAACGCAAAATGAAAGTGAGCGAAAAATTTAAACGACGACATTTCTACCACTAGAATGCTGTAGAAATGCGTAAAAAACGAAATAAAAATTAAAAGAGAGAAAAGTTTTTTAAAATAAAATGAAATGCTAAGTTGGCGAAAAATTAAAACGAGCATATTTTCATTCTTGTATTTCTATAAAAACTCCTAAAAAGTGAAAATAAAGCTAAAAATACGAAAAGGTTTACAATCCTAAAGAGCCTAAGTTAAAGAAAATTGAAAATAACACTTTTTTAGGTGTTTTTATAAACCCTTAAGAATGAAAATAAGAAAAAAAAGAAAGAAAAGCTAAACCTAAACAAGTGCGGATTTTGAAAATAAAATGGGCGGCGTAACGGCTAGAAATGCTGATAAAATCCTAAACTAAACTAGTTATAAAAGCTATAAATGAAGAAAACATAAAAAGAACAAAAAAGAGAACGAAAAATAACTTAAGTTAGGGCGCTTAATTGAATTCCAAGCCATGCGAAGAGAGAAAAAAAAAACTAACATTTCATTTAATAAAAAGCTATTACATGAAAAGCTAAAACAAACAACCTAATACAAACTAAGAGAGAGTGGGGGGAGAAATTCTCCTTACATTACCATGGAATCCAAATGGGCAGCACCTACCCTAAGCAAAATAGACCAAAAAGTGGACAAGAAAAGCTTACTGAAAGCTTTTATTTATAGAGAAAATTTTGGGTGTGACACGCCCTAGGTCACGGGCGTGACAGGGGGAGTGTCGGTAAAAACGTTGTTGACTTGGCTTCTTCTAGCTGGCTGGAAAAATTCTGGAAGGTCGAGGAGTGACACGTGGCGGTCACGGGCGTTACAGGCATGGTCACGGGCATGACATGGGGCGTGATCGACAATCTTCGAGCGCTGGCCGACGATTTGGAAGCTTATGGAGGAGACACGTGGAGGTCACGGGCGTGACATTGGGCGTGACATGGATTGTTGACAGCTTGATTTTGGCAGCGTTGACAGTTGACGAAGCGTTGAGTGTCGACATCTAACACGGGCATGACGGTTCTTGGACACGGGCGTGACTACGGCTTGTCTGGACGGCGTTGAGTGTTGAATAGTGAAATCGTTGAGTGTCGACTAGCGGAAGGCGTTGAGTACCTGACACTGGCGTGTCGGTCATGGTCATGGGCGTGACAGGTCAAAATTTCACATTTTCTGAAATTTTTCAGAAAATAAAAAATAAATTAAGTTAGTATAAAATTTTAAAAAAAAACATTTTATTAAAGAAAACAAACTATAAAAAGACAAAAATAAACAAAAATGACTTAAATAAAATACAAAAATATAGGTATACTTACAACTCATCAAGCCTCTCCTGGATGGAGGTGGAGGGGAGTACCTCCTGCTCTTCTTCCTTACTTTCATTTCATTTTTAGAATATCTCATCCAGTTAGGGGAGTCTGGAGTGAAATTTATATAATGCAAAATATAATATGGAGTATCAGCAGATGGATTGGGCTTTTTTAGACGCCTAAGGAGGAGACTTTTTCTTAGCGTTTCTTTTCTTAGAGCTTGTATCCTCAAAATCATCAGATTTTTCATCATCATCATCTAGAGAAGAAGAAGAATTTACTTGATTATAATATAGAGCATGAATCTATTTCTATATATCATCAGCGGGAATTGGATGAGCCTGAGATTATTCTTGAATTACTGGCTCAATAAAAACTTTTGTAACATCTTGATCCTGAATAGAATCACTTTCCTCTTCCATGTCTGCAAACATTATCTCATCTAGATCAGGCATGGGAGACTCATCCCATCTAGAGGTTGGAGGGGAAAAATCCTTTGGCTCTGAATCAATATCTAAAATTGAAAAACATGTCCTAAGTTGTTCAGAAACATCAGGACTTATATGAGATGAATAACAAACTATAGCTTTTGACAAATCTGGAGCTGAATACGCAAAAACGGGTAGTATATTGCTATACAAAGAACCAAAATAATGTAACAAAGAAACTAAATCCACTATGGGATTTATGATGAAATCACCAATCAGTAGTTATTTCTATATCTTCAAAAGCAATCATTCTGTATCTGAATCTTCATCAAGAATAATAATAACTTCTGCTAGAATTTATGTATCTGGAACTGCTGCTACTGGAGGAGTTGCTATTGCTGGAGCTTCTTCACAGAAAGTCTCCCCCTGCATGGTTTCAAAAAGTCATCAAGCCCGGCCCCCATAAGAAGGGATAGAGGAGATAGCAGCAATTTTGTCAGAAAGAGTGGAGATAGAAGCAGATAAAAGAACAATAGCATCATCTTTTAGCAGCTTAAGGGTCGGAGAGATGAACTTGAGAAGATCTTTTGTTATAAGTGGATTGATGACCATAATTGGAACATATAGATATGGCTTGAGGGAAATCTGATTATTGGAATTCTAGAAATGATGCTGGAATGGTGGATGGTATATAAGTGGGGATATTTTTCCTGGATGGGGGAATGAAATGGAGAGTTGTGAGGATATGGTTGAGCAGATGGAGATGATAGTAGATTGATGTTTGGTTGAGTAGAGGTGGATGGAATGTAGTCAATGTGAGATGGAATTGGAGATTGAGGAGGTGGAGATGGTGGTGTATCCTCATAGATATGAATAGGTGATAATGGTTGAGATAGAGATACTAGATGAATGGAAGTGGATGTTTGTTATGGGTGAGTTGATGAAGGAAATGTTGAATGAGGTGGAGATTGTGGATAAACATGAGAGAAAGCAGGAGATTCTTGACGAGGTGGGGGAGTGGCCTAATAAGCCCTTGTGTTCTCAGAAGCTATTCTAGAAGAGGAGGCCCTAGAGGGCTTAACAATAGTCCTCTCCCATCTGCCAAACAAGGTAGAAGTAAGCCTCTTTGAGGAATTGATAAATGTGGTCTGAGAGACCAATAGATTTTGAGCCTTTTCCTGTAGAAATAGTCCTAGAATCTTTCCAAAACAAATATTTTTCTCACTAATTTTCCTCTTTATCAAATAAAACAAAATACTTCCCCAATTTATGAATTTTTGATTAACTAGGGCACACATAAAGTTGAACTGGTGCCTAGTGATATGATCATGTGCAGAGTGCTTTCCGAACAGCACTTTGCCGACAATATCAGCCAAAAATCTATATTTTATAGACAAGTTATTCTTCAGAAGATGGTTAGGGTTTCCTGTAGAGTGCCCTAACCTATCTATCATCTAATCAAACTCTCTGCTAGAAAATTCTATCTCATCTTCTCCATTCGCAAAACCAAAAATTTCTATCAAAATCTTGGGTGAAAGAGGAATCGGGTTAGCAAAAATCGAGCCGATAACAACTTGAGAATCCTGAATCTGTGTCGACAAAACCCATTCCTTAATCTCTTGTACTGGTAACTTGATCTTGGTAGTCAAGAGAAATTGCAGATTTGAACTTTAAAAAAATTTCAGAATATCTTGAAATATCTGATCAGTATGAGAAAATGATTCCATGTCTATGTCGAATCCTGCGTCGAACTTCATGCTTGAAAGGAGTGCTGGAGAAATCACCATTGCTCTACAAAAACAAACAATAAAAGATCATGTGCAGAAGGGAATTGGAATGCACGGGATTGAGTTCGATGAAAATCTTGATATAAGGTTTTAGAAGATGAAACAACGAACTCCGTCCTGCGAAAAGAAAAACTTCGAGCTCAATTCGATAAAAATACCCATAAAGAGTTAAAAGTCGTCGACCTAAGTTAGAAGAGCGGGAAAACAGATCGTCGATCTTCGTTCGAAGAAATATTTTCAGAAATAAATTAGTCGATCTCATTTCGACGAAAAAATTTCACAAAGTGATTTCGTCAATCCCCGTTCAACGAAAAAATCTAGAAGAGTTCACAGATCGTCGATCTTCGTTCGACGAAAAGTGATAAATTCTTAAGACCTTAGACAGAAATTAAATTTAGCCTTCTCCATTATTCATACCTAGCTTATTTAGGAAAAATGGATGTTTCTTCTCATCTAATGGTTTAGTGAACATGTCTGCTCTTTGTAAATCAGTAGAGATAAAGACAAGGTTAATTTTCTTTTTGTCCACATAATCTCTAATGAAATGATGTCCTGATAGCTTACAACCATACAACAGGTGCAAAGGTTTGATCATAATCAATTCCTTCCTCTTATGAATATCCTTGTGCTACCAGCCTTGCATTTTTCCTTATAATAGCTCCTTGTGCATCCAATTTGTTTCTGAATACACATTTAGTTCCAATGACTGGGTATTCTTTGGGTCTTTGAACTAAATGACAAACTCTGTATCTCTCAAATTTATTGAGCTCCTCTTGCATTGCAATAATAAAACAACGATCTTGTTCTCCATCTTTTATGGATTGAGGCTCAAGTTGAGATATGAAGCAGGCATGCATCAAATCTTGGTTGAGTTGATGCCTTGTTAGCACACCAATTGGCTTATCTCCAATCACTTGAGATATTGGGTGATCTCTAAGTGCGACAAGATCAGTAGGAGGAGTTTTTTCAACAACAACGTTGGTAATTAATTCCACATGTGGAATTATGTTGGTTCTTATTGGTTCATCTATTCCAATAGTTTCTGCTTCACACTCTTCATCAACTTGTGGAGAAGGATATGATATAACCTCTTATGTGAGGTTTAAATCATCAAATTTTTCACATAATTGGGGTACCAGCAATAAATCTCTTGTAGAAGAATCCTTCTCCTTGTAAAACATGTTAGCTTCATCAAAAGATATATGAACAAATTCTTCCATTTTCAATGTTGATTTATTAAATACCCTGTAGGCCTTGCTGACTTGGGAATATCCAAGAAAAATTCCCTCTGCAGCCTTGGCTTCAAACTTTCTAAGATATTTCTTGTTATTATTGTGTATGTAAAATCTACAACCAAAAAGTATAAAATAATCTATTTTAGGTTGCTTCCTTTTGAGTAGTTCATAGAGAGTCTTACCCTTACGTTTATGTATTAAACTTCTATTCAGAACATAATTTGTTGTGCTTACAGCCTCTGCCCCAAAGTATAGGGACAAATAAGCATCTGCAAGAAATGTCCTTGCAGATTCAATTAGAGTTCTATTTTTCTTTTCAGCTTTCCCATTTTGTTGAGAAGTTCTAGGTGCAGAGAAGCAATGCTTGATACCATCCTACTCACAGATTTCTTGCATAGGAAGAGATTCAAACTCAATACCATGATCACTTCTGATCAATCCAACTAGAGTAGAATACTCAATCTTTATGCTCTTAAGAAAGTCTGTAAGAACTTTAAAGTTATATTACGTATTTCTCGAAAAGAAAACCCAAGTGAATCTAGAGAAGTCATCTACAATAACTAAAGTGTACAATATAAGACCCCCCCTTTTTTTTTCTTTTTAAAACCCGGGGTCTTAGGCCCAGAATTGCCGCTTTGCGGTGACACCTTCATGTCCTGAAGGGTCATCACCACAAGGCGCCGATTCTGCCGGCCAATTCGATCACAGAAAGGTAGCATAATATTTGAAGTAAGAGAAAGTCCACTGAAAGTATATCACATATATAGAATAAAATCTCCACGAAGGGAGTGTCAACAGAATAACAATAATCAGAGTACTATAAATGCGGGCTTATGCCCGGTACATCATGTCCTCACTACAATCTCTCATGCGGAAGCAAAAACAAAACTACTCAAGGTCGAGACTCACGGTCCTGGCTGTATGAAATCCGGAGCTAGACTGCCCCATATCCAAGCGCACCGGTCTCTGGGGCTGCTCCTCCATGCTGGGCTCCGCGATCCCCTAAATAATGCGGTTCGAAAACCGTTAGTCATAAAGACTAATCCCTATCATCCCCTACCCCTTCCCCCATGGCTCCTAAAGTACCAAGTGGAGAGGAAGAAAGGGAAGGACATGAAGGTGGAGATTTAATCAAGAAATAGATGGCAGCAGAACTAATCTAGCAATTCTATATTAAATTTGACAGAAACAGAAAGTAGGAAAGGTAACCTTAAATTATGTGCGAAAGCGCATAAGCCAAGGGATCTTTTGTAAGGCTCCCATCGCATAGAGTGTCTCATACCACTTATACGTTGGGGTGTCGGTTATCAAACAACAACATATATTTATATTGAAATTAACCTTAATTTATAAACTTGCCCACACAAGCTTATAGACTAAGGAGTCGTTTTGCAGGTCCTAATGTATAAGCGTCTCATACCACTTATACTTTAGGTGTCAGGGTTAAATGAATCGATTATGCTATAACATGCAAGTGCAACTCACACACCCGACTCTGTGCACACAGACCTTTAGTTCCCCCTTTCGGAGCCGTTACCTCCCAGGATACCTCCGTAGTGGCAGACAGAAGCGGTGGGTTGGGCCTCGCCCACCTCTAGACCAGTAAAGCACTACCGGTCAAACCTATCATACGCCTCAACGCTTGGTGCACTAAGCGGACGCCTGCGTACTCTTGCCGGCTAGCGCACCGGACTTCTGTTGACGAAGTGCTAACCACACTTGCCGAGTCAGCGTATTGGCGTCGGTGCATCAACCCTCCAATACCGAAGACCCACCACCTTAATTTTCATTCCTTTTTATGCACATGCATGTTTAATCGTAAACACACAAAGACCGAGCCGAAGCTCCCCGGATCAAAACGTCCGTCTCTTAACCAACCGAGCCGAAGCTCCCCGGACCATTCCGTCTGTCTCTTAACCAACCGAGCCGAAGCTCTCATCAATCTTCCTGTGCCAACAGTGTTTGTGAAAGGTGCAGCCCTAATTACTAAGTTACTCTTGTCAGTTTGTTATTACAGTTTACATTAACCCAGGACTGCCCCCGAAATTCCCTGTGAAGGGCACTCAAAGGGCACTAGGAACTATGATGGTAGCTGAAGCCCATCGTTCCATTTTGCATGGCACTTATTGTTATTGGTTGATCCCCTTTACCCATTCCCTTCTCATATTACGATAGACTATCCTAGGGTGATTTCTAACCTTCCTCTCTTCGGGAAAGATGATATTTCATCGAACCCGAGCACCTCTGAACTCTAGCTATCACTACTTCTCTCTACTCTTCATATCATCCTATTATGATATCTTCCACAATTGTCCACCCAGATAAAAATGACTAACTCCAACGACTTTCTCAGATGCTGTCCTATTGCAATTCACAAATTTGCTATATGCAGACCAACCTAGACTATATGTCGAACCGGTTATACAATGATCCCAAAACTCATCCAAATGCTCTAAATTATTTACTGGAGACTTATCATGATATAAATAGCCAAAATCCAGAATGTGGTAATTTTCCTAATTTATCTGGCATTTAATTAATTTCCTCGAAAATCCCAAAGGCTACTAGTTTGAACATGAACTACCCTAAGTTCTCATGGAAGATGTCCAGCAAATTTATAATAAATAGTAGTTATCTCAACAGGGTGAATCCAAAGTATCATAATTTTTCTATAATCAAAAGGGCACTAAAATTATTTTAGCAATATTTACTATCTTCCATTAATTATGAACCAAGTACAGAGAATATTATTCCAAAAATTGTAAATAAATTATAATATGCAGATAAAGACTTAAAAATAGCACTGGCCCAGTTTCAAAATTTTTCAGCAACAATATCATCTGTAATTTTCCAAGCATAGAACCCCTTTTTAACATTTGTGAAGGAAGTACTGGATTTACTCAACTAAAAATTATACAAAAATTCAAGGTTAACCATTCTGTCCTAAAACATTTATTTCCAAGATTTCATGAGATTTCCATGAACAGAAAGGTACAAATAATTAAAACGACAATTAAGGTTATAATCAACTTTACAAATGAAGTGCTGGAAATAAACATCATAAAATTCCAGTAAAATTCCTATAGCTTCTACCCACTCCAAAACTTAATCTACTTGAGTCTCACAGCCTTTAGATAATGTTTAGTGACGGATTGTACTTATTTAGTATTTTACCCTAAAGTTAAGATTAAGGTTTTAAGGTATCTACTTGTCTCCAAATTCTCCAAGATTCCATTCCGATGATTCTTATCATGCTAATGTCAACTCTACAGAGTTTCAAGGCAATACGAGAACAATTGCCCCCATGTCCTTAACAACCCTCAACGCCGTCCATCTAGGGTTTGAGTTTCGATCCTAGGGTAAGCCAACCCTAAACCACACTATTTTCTCCAAGTGGGTTATAATAACCCTTCCAAGTCAGTGGTCAAGATATCAGCCTCAGTTGAGGTGATTTGACCGTTCCAACCTCTGGTGCACTTTTTACTCAAAAATGCCTCACTTTTGCCTAGTTAAGAATAGGTAACTCCCTATCCAAAACTCATCCAAATGAGTTGAAACTTTGTACAGAGCTAAGTTTTATAGCAAGGGACCACTCACCAAAATTTGGGAGGGTTTGGATGTTATTTGACTACATAAATAAATTCCTCTATTTTTATTAAATTAAAACAAAAACTTTAGGCAAAGTTTCTCTAAAAATTCCCATTTTTGGACTGCCTTTAGATATAACTAAGGTTAACCCCCTGCCCATATTTCAGGTCATTTGGACAAGGGACGAAGAGTGGGCATCCATTTTAATTTTTGCCAAACTCTAGGTATAGCCCCCACTAAAACGGGTGCTGCGGTCAAACTGCTTACCCAAACGAGTTGAAACAAATTTTAAATTAATCTAGACTCGAAGGGGTACAACTTTTGTGACTGGCCATTTTTCCTAAATCGGCCTTTTAGTGCCTCGTTTGCAGCCTAAAAATATACTCAAATAATATATCTTTTCATTATGTACTATATACATAATTTATATATTATAAAGTGATTTTACTGTTCATCTTCTACATGAACCCGAAAACTAGAACACAGAAACTCATATTTCCTGTAACCTTTCCGTGATCCGTCGTCGGCTATCCGATCACCTCCCTGGCCAGCCACCACCACCACCTCCGTTGAGGCGATGGCTATCGGTCGGCGGTGGTTTGGCCGCCGGAGGTGGCGGTTTCCGGCGAACTCAAAACAATATTTTTCCATGGTTTTCCATGAAAACACAAGGTAAGTCCGGCTCCTTTGAGCACGAACTTCATTTCTAAGATCCTAAGATCTACCCATAAGAGAAGAAGTAGAGGAGGACCTTGTTCGCGGTTTGAAGGCGGGATGAACATCGGATTGTCATGGCGCGGTGATGGCGTTCCCGAACTTCTCCTACAGCAAGAGCAAAAATCTGAATTTGTTTGATCGAGCGTGTAACCTTCTCCTCTTGCTCCAAGTGGGCTTTTATAGATTTCCCAATGGGGAGGGGAAAGGATGAAACATTCATGGCCATGAATGTTTCTTCTTAATAACGTTTCGGTTATGATACAGGGAAGAGGAAAAGGTGGAAAATGAATTGGCTGATCTAGGTGGCGATTTCCTATTGGACCTCACTCTCTCTTTTTCTATTAAATAATTAGAGAAGGAAACAGCCCATAAATATTCCTGCTGTACTTTCCCATAACCAGAATTGATTATGACGTCGGTTACCGAAATTTCCAGTCTAGATAACATTTCGGCCCTTGTCACGGGCGTGACACATAGGTCACGGGCGTGACAGGCCCGAGTGGAAAATTCTGAGGTCGACGATCGTCGAACTGAGATCGACGGTCGTCGAAGGGTGGTCACGCCCTAGGTCACGGGCGTGACACATGGGTCACGGGCGTGACACATGGGTCACGGGCGTGATAGGGTCAAGATGCAAATTCCGCGCTCGGCGATCGTCTCATTGAGATCGACGATCGCCGAAGGGGGTCACGCCCTAGGTCACGGGCGTGACACCTGGGTCACGGGCGTGACTTGGCCATGACGCAAATTCTGCGCTTTGACGATCGTCCTGCTGAGATCGACAATCGTCGAAGGGTTCGCGCCCTAGGTCACGGGCGTGACACATAGGTCACGGGCGTGATAGGCCCGGGTTGCATGTTCGATGATCGTCTCACGGAGATCGACGATCGTCAAAGGAGTCACGCCCTAGGTCACGGGCGTGACACATAGGTCACGGGCGTGACAGGCTCGGGTTCAAAATTCGACGATCATCTCACGGAGATCGACGATCATCGAAGGAGTCACGCCCTATGTCACGGGCATGACACATAGGTCACGGGCGTGACCAACCCGTGACCCGAAATCTCAGTCGATGTACTTCAATTCTTGGGCTTCTAGGGTTCTCTCATGACAGAACGACTCCTAGGGGTCTAGCCGGAAATGGGATGTTACATAAAATTTCCCTTCCAACCTCTGTACTACAATGGGTCCAAAAAGATCCATATGTAGCAAGTACAGAATCCTGGGTGAATCACTCTTATTAATAGATTTAAAGTTATTTTTAGTTTTCTTGCGTAATTGACAAACCCTGCAGAGACTTTCCTTCTTGTAGGGGCCAAAAGGTAATCCTCTAACAAGGTTGTCCCTAGATAATTTAACAATATTTCTTAGGTTTATATGTCCTAGTCTTTTATGCCATAAATCATTATTATTACAAATTTGATTGAATAAGCAAATTTTTGAACTAGCTGACTTAAAATTAACTACATAAATATTTCCTTATCTAAGAACAGTATAAAAAGTTTTGTTATCTATTGAAGTAATAATACAGGAAGATTTGTTAAAAGATACCTGATAACCTTCATCACATAACTGGCTTATGGATATAAGGTTATGTTTTAAACCACTAACATATGCAACCTTTTTGAATGTAAAAGCTCCAACTTTAACATTCCCATAGCCTTTTGTTTGCCCACAGTTAGAGTCTCCAATGATCACCTTTGGTCCAAGATTTGACTTGTAGTTAGTTAGGTTATCCTTGATTCCTGTCATATACTTTTAACACCCACTATCCAAGTATCACTATTGCTCCGTGGTAGGATAGTTCTGTACCTACAAGAAAAAAATTAGCTGTTCTTGACCCAGGTTACCTTGGGTCCTTATTTCTTCTCAAACTTATAGCTAGAAATGTAAGAATTATAAGGTTTGCCATTGTATCCTAAGGGGTGAAATATTCTAGGTGGAATTATCCATTGGGTAAAGGGATTAATAAATGATTTAGGTTGATTAACATTTCTTGAGAAATTTAGGTTTCTGTTGAAATTTTCTGAGGTCAACAAATTCCAGAAAGTTCGTCGATCTGTGTTCGATGAATAGGGATCAGTTCCTCGAACTCCGCTCAGAGAATGAAAGTATTCATTTCCTGTGCCCCAATTTCGTCGATCGTGGTTCAACAAACCATAAAATTTTTGTCGATCGTAGTTAGACGATTTATTATATATAAAGTCTGTGTTCATAGTTCGTCGATCTGAGTTCGACGAACCATATACATTTCGTCGATCTGAGTTCGACGAAAAGTGTTGAACATGTTTTTTATTTAAATTTTTATTTTTTCTTTTCTTTTGTTTGGGTTTTTGAAATTCTTCTATTTGTTGGTTGTTGTCTTCTAATTTTTCTTTACCCTTTTCAGATATGAATTTGATAGGGGTTGAAAGAATATTTTTCATAAGTATTGGTGGCTGACTAGATGAAGCTCCTAAGCCAAATTTACTATTAAACCTAGCATTTACTGTGCTGGTTATATCCATTAATTTAATACTTCTCCCATTTAGGGATTCTTCAAATTGTTAAGCCTCATTTAGTTCAGTTTTTAAAGAAATAATTTGTTCAGAAGCTATATTTTGTTCATCTTTTAGTTTTATGTTTTCAAAAAACAAGTTATCAAATTCAATTTGTTTGTCTCTGAAAAGTTTGATTTCCTTCTCAGACTTAATTAAATCATTACACAAAAGTTTGAATTCAGCTTTAAAATGATCAGATATGAAATCAAAAGAAGTTATTACCTGATCCTCTTTTGATTCTGAATCTTATGCTGATTCATCAGCTGCTGAATGACTGCATGAAGCATCAATTGCCATCAGGCAAATCTCTTGGCTTTTGCTTCTTCTTCATCCTCACTAGGGATGAAAGATGAACAGTCTTCTTCAGACTAACTCCAAGTCTCAACAACAAAGCCTTTTTCTTTCTTCTTATACGTGTTGGAAGAAGGCTTCCTGTAGTGCTTCTTGTATTCCTTCTCTTTTTTTATCCTTCTTTTGAGCATCTGGACAATCTGGAAGAATGTGTCCTGGCTACCTACAACCATAGCAGACAACTTCCATAGTAGGAGTCTTGTCATACCTTGGCTTATCTTCATTCCTTGTTGATCTTCTTCTGAAATCCTTCTTAGCTATTTTGTAAAATATCTTTGCTAAGAGACTAATCAACTCTTCATTTGCTGGTAGAGTTTATGATTCTTCAGATGCTTTGAATGTAATGCTTTACTCCTTCCTTCCTCAGGTAGGAGTCTTCTGTTCAGCTGCTTTTCTAGTCTTTATAAGCTGCTCATAAGACTTGAGTTTGTATAGCAAAGGCTTAGTAGAAATTTCATTTAGGCTTCTGGCCTCCTTTTTTGGCCAAATACTAGAGTCCCATGAGCTAGGGAAGCACATAAGGATTTTATCATTGATCTCAGTCAGTGATATGTTCTTATCTAGGTTCTTCAGCTCATTGATTATCAAGCTGAGTCTGTTGTGCATTTAAGCCACTAACTCTGATTCTTTTTTCTTGAAGTTCTCATATTATAAAATGAGATGTGATCTTCTATCTTTTCTTTCATCAGCTGAACCTGCTACCATTTGGTTGAGAGAATCCCAAATGGCCTTTGATGATATACAGTCAACAACCTTTTGGAAAATGTCATCTGACATTGTTTGTGCCAGGATGTTCATTGCTTTAGCATCTGCAACCTTTACTTTCATCTATTCCTCAGTCCACTCAGGTTGTGAAACTACACTGGTGTATGTAGATGTTGTTGCAGAAGTAGTGGGAGGACCTGTCAAAATGGAATTGTAGATATCTTCATCAACTGAATTCATATATAACCTAATCCTTGTCTTCCAAAGTGCAAACATGTTAAGGTTGAAAACTAGAGGTTTGGTGCTTAAATATTCTTTATTCGGTGCCATGATATAAAAATGGCACTAGAGATAATAAGATCTATCAAAGATCTTTTTGTTCAGGAGGTTTCCTGTGAAACCAAAAAACCTTACCCTCTGATACCAATTGAAAGTGAGGGATAGATCTGTCTTAACTATAGAGGGAGGGGGGATAGAGTATTTAAAAACATTGATTAATTTTTACAACTGATTAAAATAAGTGATAAGTATATTTATAAATTGAAATGAAAACAAAGACAATTACAGTACCCAGAAATAAATAATAGAGCAATCCAGATGACACAAATAATTTATAGTGGTTCCCCAAAACATGGGTACATCCACTCTTCTACCACCCTTGTAGGAATCCACTAACAAGTTTTTGATCAGGTGCCCTACAACCACAGGTTTTTTCTCAGGTGCCCTATCACCACAATATCTATTTCAAGGGAGATCTCACAACCCATTGAGATTTTGACCAGGTGCCCAAAAACCAAACCAAGTCTTATGAGCAGGAGACTTGAAAACCAAAAGAAATAACTTTTGAAGGGAGTTAAGAAACCCTTTTATAGTGGTGGAAAAAAAAAAGATGATGTCTTCTCTGTCAACAATAAGAGAGAAGACTAGTGGGTGTTGTTGTTGTCAAAGCTCCTCCTGAGATGAAGAAGAATTCAGGAGAATGAGAGCTTTGTTCATGGTGCAGGCCTTCAGATTGAAGAATGATCTTCATGAATCTTTTATACTGATAAAGATAGTTTCTCTCTTGAAAAAGTCCTGAAGCAAAACTAAAGAAGACTTATATTATATGAGTATTATTCTTCTTCTTTCAGTTTTTTGTATGCACAATTCAAATAAGCTTCCGTAAATTCTGTCTGTGCTCTGTATTTAATCTTCTAAAAGAAAGTCCTTATATTTCTTGAAGAAATTTGACTTTTGAATTATGAATCCAATCCTTGATTGACTATAGAAAATATCGAAACTGAACGACTAGAATTGTCTTATATTTTTTTCCTCAACGGTCCCAGTAAATAAGCCAAATAATTACTCTATGAATGCCATAATTAATGCTGCCATGGAACAAATATATTCTTGAGAATATAAGAATTAATTATCAGAGTATTACTGCTTAAATATAATCAAATAAGTCGATAGTCGAACTGAGAAACTGAAGAGGAAAAATGTCGATCAAAACCTGAAGAAAAATAGTCGACCTCATAAAGAATTTCGTCGACCTGAACTCCAAGTTCGTTGAGATGATAAATTTCATTCGTCGAGCTGAGCTCAACGATCATGAACTGAAAAAGGACTGCCAATCTGAGCTCCATGTTTGTCAGTAAGAGAATGACTTTCATAAAGCTGAACTTCTGATTTGAGATCAGAAATCGACGACCTCAGATGGACTTTCGTCGAGCTCAACTCAGAGAAGGAACTCTGAGTTCGTCGATCGGAGATCGACGATCATCGAGCTGAATTCAGCTATCGTCGAGCAGAAATACTAAAGTATTTAAAAATGCTTGTCTCTATGTTCTTGAGTCTCTGAAGTATTTTGACGGCATGTTCAAAGGAGAACCTATTAATACTAACCTTAACCTTAGAAAAACAAATGACCCTATATTATACATGATGGGTCAACAAACCTAATAGTGAACCTAGCCCAAATCAACCCTAAAAGGTGGGCTTCAAACATTTTGGTTTTATGGTTGTGAAATTTTGTTGTATTGTGTTCATTATGGGCGTCCACGTAGCGTTAAAAGGCCAAGTCTGGTGGTGCGGTGCACGTGTTTTTCATTGCATGTAGCTGTGAGTGTTTTCGAGCGGTCTCATTTTGTGTGAGTGCATCCTTCGTGTTTATCTTTGTATACCCCGCCTTCGCCTAAGCCTCCATTACACTCCAAGTCCTATAGATTCGTGCTTGAGTCAAACTAGTGTCGTGGAGAGAGTGTGAATGGGAGAGCTTATGGTCATCGACATTGGTGGATTCCATTGGAGGTTACCCCGATCCCTTGCTTTGGCAATGCTCAAATCAGTTATTGTCTGTTTTCTCATTCCGTAAGACAAAATGATTCCACTCGATTCTATAGTAGAGCAGTAATAATATTTTAAAAACCTTTAGAAATATATAGATTATTAGTGAATAATTAAAAATTCCTTCTACGGTATTATTATGTGCGTAAGCATGCGATTTCGCCTGGTACTCTGTTGCGCAGTTTAAGGCAAGCTATGCTAATTTTCCCATCCGTGTTATGGATGATTTGCTGGGGATGAGCAAATATTTAAGTCTGGTCGTGTCATGATTCCGATTTATATAGGGTTTTTCAGACTCATATGGGCTTATTATCTTGCATGTGCACTATTATTTCAGTAGGAAAAGTAGTACATTTGATTAGGGCTTCACTTAGCCATTATTGCAATGTTTCGACCCTTTTTGGTTTGCAAATTTCACAGGGATGTCGGGGGTAAGTATTGGAGTACTCTCCGTGTGGATATGGTTATTTTATGTTGTATATTGGTGCTAGGAGCTTTTGCCCCAGCTTTGGTTTTTGTTGTTTAGGTGGTCAATTATACCCAAAATCAGGAATTCTGACTTCTGGAAAACGCACGGTCATGCTATTCCTTAACACATGCTTTCTACCAAATCGTGTGTTTTCTGTATGTTTCTCGGGAGGATTTACCAACCTGTGTGATTTCTTCATGCACGGTCTATTCTGAATCGTGCGCGAAGGAGACACATGGTTTTCCTGTAGTTATCTAGTTTTATAGCGTTCTGTGGTTAATCGTGCGATTTGTTCATGCACGGGAAGAAGTGCCCGTGCGCGAGTAAAATTCACGGTTCCACTTGCTTGCCAGGGATTTCAGCGCTCTGTGGTCACCCGCGTGTTTTCCTTCACGAACAGGCAAAAGCGTCAGTGTATAAGTAAAACGCACGGGTCAACTCATCTTCCTTCGCAAGCTTTGTCCTGGAAGTTAATATCATACGGTTAACGCACAATCGTGCGCCAAACCGTGCATGACCATTTTTCTTACCCACCCGTATTTAATCTAAGGAGTTGACTGGAGCAAGTACGATTCCTCCATTTCCTCTCCTCTGAGCGGGAAAATCTTCCTCAAGCCATTTTTCCTCTCTCCTCCTTGAAGAGCTTGTTCGGCCACCATTCTTCCTCCAAACTTCACCATAAGCAAAGATCTTCCGCTATTTTCTTCATCTCCATCTCAAGAGGAGCATTTGGAGATCCTTCTAGCTACAATTGGAGAGCTTTCCAGCGACTACCAGCCTTCACGGATTGTGAAGAAGATGGGGAAAATACCTTTGAAGTAGGTGACTTTACTTCAAGCTTCCTAGCTCGTCAACCACCGACCAAGATCGGACGAAGACCGACAACATTCGACTCCGGCCGAGAATAGTGGCTAACCTTCACATGTTGGGTAGTAAATCAACTTTTTACTCTCATTTGGATATTATTTCTATGCTTTGGATGTTAGATAAACTTGCTCGGAACTATTAATAATGTTCATGACGATTTACTATTGCAAATGTTGTTGTAGTTCATAGTTTGGCTTTACTTCTTTTGCTTGCTTTGGGTTATTGCTTGGTGATACGCCGCACTAACGTGTGTTAGGGGCTGGCTTTGCAAAGAGGTGTTTTTGACCCTCAACGGTTACGACAACACGCCCTAATACTCATCGGAGTATTCCACCATTGCGAAGCGGTGAAGGCGACCCGCGTAATTTATTGTAGTTGTTTTAAAACAAAAATTCAACCCTCAAACCTTTATTGCATTTGAAATCACTTTCCAACGAGGAAGATCACACTCCCAATCTTTACTCCTCGAGAGATTCGATACTCAGAGAATAACTCCCCCAGTTTTTTACTTGATGATGACTGGTGCACTTTCCAAGATTGCATCAGGAGGATGCCGCCCTGCGCCATCTTCGAGCAGACAATTAATAGAGCGAGCAGAGGATGTAGGAGATGGAGAGGGACTATGTGCTACTCGCGGACAAGGAAGAGCATGCTTGGCAAGCGAGATGATGTCCCCCACCCTAGTTATAGAGAGAATTGAGGGGAACTTGTAGACTTTCCATCAGTACCTGGACATGGTCGGCGAGTTCCTCAACCTGCACTGACCTCTAGGGATGGGGACGCGAGGACTGGGTAGATAGAAATGGCTCCGTAGCTCGCACGTCCGAACGGAACTTTGCTTCTGCTTATTATGAACTTTCACTTTGGGGCTGTGAATGTCCCTGTTTGTAACAACTTAAACAATTTATTAGAATTTTATATTCTGTTCAAAATAATATGCTATGTCGACAAGGTTTAGGTTGCACTATGATTGGTCAGGTCATCAAGTAGCAAGTTGGAATCAGATAGCTGAGGCTGGCGAGCTAGAACGGCCGGTCAGCTCTGCCATAAATCAGGTTTTCTATAAATAGGCCCTCTCACCAACCCCCTAATCAATCTCCTTTTCTACATTAATACCCCTTGCAACTCTTCTTGCTACCTGCTCTGGCATCCCAACCCTCTTACAAACATGGTCAAGATGCGAGTAGATGTGGATGGCTGTTCTAAGTGTGCTCAGCTATTCGCCAAGTACCTCTTCTTCAAGGGAAACAACATCGAGAGTGAGAATGCCGCCTTTAAGATGAATTACCTGCGCCCCAACTATGAGGCGCGCCAACCCAGGGAGGGCGAGGCCTTCAACACTTTCTACCAGGACGAGCTAGCCTTACCCATCTCGCACTTCGAGGTGGGGTTGCGCATCCCCCTCTGGCCGAAAATCTGCAAGATCCTCAAGTACTTTTGGGAAATTCTGGCACAACTAAATCTGAATGTGATCGCCATGATGGTTGCATTCGCCTGCCACCTCCTCCGAGAGCGGATTGAATTCAACCACATCATTGTACGCAAACTCTTTACCTACCGTACGACCAGCGACGTGGTCGCCTTACTGATGGGCTCGTACATTAAAATATGCGAGACCACAAACAAAAACCACAACTGGGTCTCCAAGGTTGTATTCATTAAGGGCGACCTGGGAAACACTCCCTTCTCCCCCAGCAAAAGAGTGAGGAGGTATATCAGCCTTCAACGCTATCAAGCATGGACGCTGAGCTGAATAGGTCCTTCCTTGCAAAAGAGATTGAGTTTGCCTTCCTTCAAAGGGGCCTCGACTCTCTCCTCCATGTTTTACTCGACGAAGGTATAAATCTTCCCTCTTATTCCTTCAGACTGGCCTACTATCCTCGCTTCTCTAAAGTAAGTCACTTTCTGCAGGGGAGCGATCAATTCCCGACAATCTGCCCTAATTCGACTCAGGAGTCTACCCGGACTTGCTTGCACGCGAGCGTGTAGCAGCAGCGGCCTGCCGAGGCGATCTGGAGTCTGGCAGACCCTCCTCCAGCCAGAAACAACCTGGCCTCGAAGGGTCCAGCTCGCCTTACCGCCCCCCACAGCCAAAGAAGATGAAGGCGACGGTGGTCTCTCGACGGGGACTATAATAACAACAACAACAAGTTCGGGGGAGACCACAACAACAACAACAAGTTTACATAAGCTTGCCAGACACCATTATTTAAGGGTCTCCAGCGAGCTCGCTGAAGGGCTCGATAGAGAAAGATATGGAGGGTGGCGAGCCCTTCGCCTCCCCTGCCATAATGGAAATTATTTCCCGTGGCAGTGGCCTACAGAACGGCCACCCCCTCTTTGGCTTTGGGGAAAGTCCAAATACCCGGCCGGCAAGCCGATGGTGCGGTGGGATGTGCAGACCCATAGGGTTTCAATATCATCACTCCATCCCTCATGGTCGGGGAGTCAGCATGCCTCCAGAAATACTTATGCGCTCGGATTTGGCCTATAAGGGCGCGAGGGTGCTTAGGCCTACAAGTGCCTGACTCTTCATCAGATCGGTCGCAATAGTATATAGGACTAGATGCGGGCCTTGGAGTTGAACCACATGAAGGCTCGTCATTGCTTCAACCTCAACCATAAGCTGTTGAAAGCTGAACAGAAGCGCGACCTCGCCAAGGACAACATCTCCGAACTGGCGGGGTGACTAAAGGTCGCCAAGAACCTCCTCGCAAAAACTGCCGGCGGGATGGTAAGCGATGGCTACCCCCCTCCTTTTCCCCTTAGGATATTTCAAGCATATTAATCTTACCTTGTTCTTCTTCCCATGATGCCGAAGTCACAAAGAAGATACGAGCTCGCGCTATCGAGTTGGAGGCTCATGCCGCCGAGTAGAAGGCTCACATCGCTGAGCTGGAGAAGCATAAAAACAAACAACAAGATGAGAACAAAGGGCTCCGAAGCAAGCACATCTTGCAGACAGACATCTTTCTCCCCCCGTCCGACAGCGAGCCAGGCAACCCTCCCGAGTGGCCAAAAGTCAATAGCGAGGTTGAGGTTGCCGAGAGGCTGCAGATTAACTCCATAAGCACCTCCAACTACACCGTCCAAATGATGAAAGACATGGAGGTGTTGGGGGAGGGATGAGAAAAGATGACAGAGAGGGACCTTATGTTGAACGTGTTCCCACCGGCTACCCCTCCCAACGAGAAGGAGGAAAGCTTCGAGTCACTATTAAAGGATGTCAAGGGATACAAGGACAGCCACACATAAGGAGGGGAGAGCGATTAGGATAACCTTTCTAGGGGGAGGGCGAGAACTAACTCGCGCCCCTCTCGATTTTATTGTAATCCCCCCATTTCTTGTAATCTCGCTGAGGCAGGCTCACCATTATAATATAAAATATTCTAGTTAATTAAAAAATGAACTTAGCTTGAATTCTTCTCCTCCTTTTTTTTTAATTCGCTGTGATGTACTCACATACGTGCTGCCCACCTCCGTTGGGAGACCTCGCTAGGATAGAACTTGCCGCTAGAATGTATTTCTTACCTCTTCTCACAGTGACTTTGTACTGGCTATCTCTGTCACTTCCACACCTCGTTCCTACCAGGAGGCTCTTTCTATTCCTCATTTGAAGATGGTCATGGATGAGGAAATGAAGACCCTCACTGAGCGGGTTTCCTGGACTCATGTTCCTCCTCCCTTCGACACCGATGCTATAGGTTGTTGCTGGGTCTTTGTGGTCAAATTTGGCCCAGAAGGCCATGTGGATCATTATAAGGCCCGCCTTGTTGCTAAGGGATTTACTCAGACATATGAGGTTGATTACTTTGATAAATTCTCTCTCGTGGCTTGTCTCAGCACTATCCGGGTTCTCCTCTCTGTGGCGGTCAATAGAAATTGGCCTATTTCCCAGCTGGATGTCCGGAATGCCTTCTTTTGTGGTGATCTTCAGGAGGTCGTCTACATGGAGCTACCTCTTGGGTATGTTGCTCTGGGGAGACACGAGTATGCCAGCTGAAGAAGTCAATCTATGGCCTCAAGCAGAGCCCTTGAGCTTGGTTTGACAAGTTCAGCAACATCGTGGCGGCTGTGGGTTTTGCGCGAAGCTCTGCCAATCACTCGCTATTAATTCGCAAAACCTCCTCGGGACTGGTGGTTCTTACTATATACATCGATGATATTATACTTACTGGCGATGACAAGGAAGGGGTAGCTTTGACAAAGCGGCATCTTTGTCAACATCTAGTCACGAAAGATATGGGCCCTCCGAATAACTTTCTGGGGATCAAAATCTCTTGGAAGCCCAACTCCTTACTCCTCTCCCAACGTTATTATCCTCTTGATCTATTAAAAGAGGCAGGGTTGACTGGATAAAAACCTGCCCGATGCCCCATGGAAACTGGAGAAGATAAAACCTGGACAGATGATTCGCCTCCTAATTCCGATATTACGTGGTACAGGCATCTGGTTGGTAAGCTGATATATCTCATAGTGACTAGGCCTGACATTTCCTATGTGGTGGGCAAGGTGAGCCAATTAATGCAAGCTCCTAGGGAGTTCCATCTACAGTCCGCCTTGCGGATCTAGGAGTATGTCAAAGCAGCGCCTGGGAAAGAATTACTCTTTTAGAAGAATGATCATCTGAGGGTGAAAGCATAGTCAGATTCGAGTTATGCTGATAATAATGGGGATCGCAAGTCAACCTCGGGTTTTTTAACCTTTGTTGGGGGAAATCTTGTGAGCTAGAAGAGCAAGAAGCAGTCTATTGTTTCCAGGTCCAGTGTAGAAGCGGTGTATCGTAGTATGGCATCGACCACTCTTAAGTTAAAGTTGTTATGGGCTATCATGCTTGATTTAGGAGAGATCTACAACCATCCTCTACCTATGTTCTTGTGATAACAAGGCTACCATATACATCTCCAAAAATCCGGTCTTCCATGAAAAAACCAAACACATTGAGGTCGGATGTCATTTCATTCGTGAAGAGATTTTGAAGGAACAAATTTGCACTCCCTTTGTCACTTCTGATAAAGAGCTGGCTGACATCTTCACCAGGCCAGAGTCCGCCTCATTTCTTCATATTTGCGACAAGCTGGGCTTGATCGATATAAATGCTCCAGCTTGAGGGGGAGTGTTGGAGTGGGTGATCGGGCGGTCTAGCGGTCTTTGTTGGTGGGTTGAAGACGGCGCAGTCTGGCATTTTCCCTTCAGCGGTTTGGTTGCTGGGCTGTTGTTGTCTGGATTCTGAGCGTTCTAGCGCTTTGTCTCAAGCGATTTGGAGACCAGACAGTCTAGCAGTCTCCCAAGGAGACTTCTCTCTCTAGTGGTAACCGAGCGGTTATCCCTTCTCATCTAACCGCGCGGCATGTGCAGGTTGTTTTTTGTACAAATCGCTTAGTCCTGTAATTTTTTAGTCCTACATCTCTAATTTATATTCTCTCATTTCTCCTCCATTATATAAAAGGGAGGTCATACCTTTGTGATAGATACATTTTTTGGATAATAAAATTTCTGTTAATCTACTCCCGGTTTGTTCTTGTTCATTTCTAACAAAATTCCAATTAAAATTATAAGAGGGTGAGAATGTACTACAGAGGACAACCTCCCCTTGCCTTCCTTAGTAGGTGACAAGGCCTCAACTCAACATACCCTTTATACTGGCTTTAGAGATTTACCCCATTATTATTTGGCTAGATTGTTTGCCGAGCTGGGCCCGCGATCACCCAGCTCGACTTCTCTCTCTCTAGTGGAAGGATCCAACCCCTTATTATATTTTCATTCTTTGTCTTTGAAGTCCACTGTCTGATTCTGGGATTTAGACTTAGCCGTGTCTACTATGAATCCCAGCCCTATCAGCTAGGTGGGAGGCCGATGGTGGGTGTTGAGCTTCCACCGAAATCAGTCCTCCAGGGTCATAATGATGTCACTCAAAGATCCCGGACCTCCCAGCTAGGTGGAAGCATGACAACTAGAGCATCTCGAGACCTAACCCCAGATCTAGAAAAACTTTCCTTCGTCCAACCTCTGAGTGCTACCACCGGCCCAATTAGCTAGGTGAGAGTCTGACGGCAGGTGTTGAGCTTTCATCGGACTAAGCCCTCCAGGCTCAGAATGACATCACTCGAGGATCCCGACCCTCCTAGCTAGGTGGAAGCTTGGCAGTGGGAGCATCTCGGGACCTAACCCCAGAGCGAGAAAAACATTCCTTCGTCTAACCTATGGGTGCTACAACTGGCCCAATCATCTAGGTGAGAGTCTGACAGTAGGTGTTGAGCTTTCACCAAACTCATCCCTCCAGGGTCATAATGACTTCACTCATGGATCCCGGCCGTGCCAGCTAGGTGAAATACTGGTAGAGGGAGCATCTCAGGACCTAACCCCAGAGCGAGAAAAACTTTCCTTTATCCAACCTCTGGGTGCTACCACCGGCCCAATCAGCTAGGTGAGAGCTTGACGCCAGTTGTTGAGCTTCCACCGGACTCCACCTTCCAGGGTCATAACGATCTCACTCGAGGATCCCAACCTTACCAGTTAGGTGGAATCCTGGTAGTAAGAGCATCTCAGGACCTAACCCCAAAGCGAAAATACATTCCTTTGTCCAACCTCTGTGTGCTACCACCTGCCCAATCAACTAGGTTAGATCCTAATAGTAGGTGTTGAGCTTCCACCGGACTAAGCCCTCCAGGGTCATAATGACGTCACATGAGGATCCCGGCCGTGCCAGCTATGTGGAAGTCTGTAAGTGGGAGCATCTCGGGACCTAACCCTAGAGCGAGAAAACATTTCTCTATCCAGCCTCCAGGTGCTACTACTGGCCCAATTAGCTAGGTGAGAGCATGACGGTAGGTATTGTGCTTCCACCTGACTCAGCCCTCTAGGGTCATAATGACATCACACAAGGATCCCGACCCCGCATGCTAAGAGGAAGCCTGGTAGCGGGAGCATCCCGGGACCTAACCCCAGAGCGAGAATACATTCCTTTATCAAACTGCTGGCCCGGCCAGTTAGGTAGAAGTTTGGCAGTTGGGGCATTTAAAGACATGGATTGATAAATGCGATTTGCCACAAACTTGATCTACAAAAAGGTTTGAACATCAGAGGATTTCATATTCATTAAAGGAACGAACATACATATTTTCACGAGAAGAAACGGTTCAAGGCATCACTACTCCATGTATGACTTAGGGTCTATCCCTCCATATTCCAGAGATGGTTCCTTCCTATTGGGGTTGAGCTTCCCCGCTGCGGCTGATCTTCCTGCCGCATTCACCTACTTCAGGATCAAGTCCCCCTTTACGAACTGTTTGACCCTGACGTGCTTGTCAAAGTACTTAGCCATTCTTTGCTTTACCTCCTCCTCTCGGATGGCGGAGAGATCCTATAGTTCTTCCACCATGTCGGGGGAGAGTCATAACTCCTCCTCATTTTCAACTTTCCAATTTTCCTTGGCTGCCTCATCCTTGACCACACGAGGCGTCCGGACCTCAAAATCTATCGAAAGCATGACCATGCATCCATGGGATAGTTTGAAGGGGGTCTCCATCATGGCTGTGTTAGGAGTTGTTCTCAGATCCCAGAGAACCGAAGGAAGCTGCTCCACTTAGCTACCCTGCAAATTCTCCACTTTCTTTTTCAGGAGGTTGACAATGATCTTGTTTTCCGCCTCAACCATCCCATTTCTCCTAGGATGGTGGACCGAGGCAAACCTGATATCAATCCCAAGTTGTTCGCAAAAGCTAAAGAACTCGTAACATGCAAACTGAGGCCCATTGTCCGTGATGATGACCCGTAGTAACCGTGCCGGCAGATAATCTCCCCCCATATGAAGTTCCTGATTACCTGGGATGTCACCTTGGCTAGCGCCTTCGCTTCCAACCACTTAGGAATATAATCTATCATCACCAGCAGGAATCTCCTCTGCCCGCTAGCTTGGGGGTAAGTCCCTACCAAATCTATTCCCTAAATGGCGAAGGGCCAGGGGGCCGTGATATTCCTGAGCCGCTGAGCTGGCCTAAGTTGGAGGGGGGCAAACAGCTGACACTTGTGGCACTTCTTTGCAAATTATGCGGCATCCCAGCCTAGTGTCGGCAAAAAATACCCATGCTGGATGACCCATCCTTCCAAGGTTTTGCTCCCTAAGTGGCTCCCATACTCCCCAGGATGGACCTCCTCTAGAATCATCTAGACCTCCCTTTCGGTCACGAAACATTCCAACACCCCTAAGAGGGTCTTCCTGTACAGTTGTCTGTCCCGCATAAGATAGTATGCCGACTTGTATTTAAATCGCTTCTTGTCCATCCACTTTGGATACTTCCTTGTAGATAATAAAGTTGCAAAGGGTTCCATCCACGAGGGGTACTAGTAGACCTCAATCAGCTCCCCCTCCTCGATTGATGGATAGAACAAGTCAGTGATGGTACCCCCAACCCGGGGACTATGCTTTGATAGTTAATCTACCTGCTCATTCTCCTCCATTGGTACATGCCGGATGGAGAAGGTCTGGAATATACCGATGACCCCCCATCACCTTTTCCAAGTATAACTGGAGGGTAGGTTCCCTTGTCTCAAACTCCCCACTGATCTTACAATACAACACCATGGAGTCAGTGAGGACCTCCACATCATGCACCCCCAGCTCCCTGTCGAGGCATAATCCTGTTATCATGGCCTCTTAATCGACCAAATTATTTGTGATGGGAAATTACACCACCACTGTCTGCTCGATCCTCATTACCTGAGGGCTCTCCAAGTTTACCCCCACCCCCAGGGAATGCCTTCCTGAAGCACCATCCACCATCACCTTCCAAGGGACCGAGCGAGTGATTTCTGCCTCCACCACTTCTACCGTATAGTCAGCAACAAAGTTCGTCATCGCATGGGCCTTGATCGTGTGGCGCGGGATGAAGGAGATATCGAATTCACTCAGCTCTAGCGATCAGTTTGCCAACCTTCCTCAAGGCTCCACCCTTCGAAGATGTTACAGAGGGGGTTGTCCGTCACCATCCATATAGAGTGTGCCTGGAAATAGGGTTGGAGCCTATGAGTCGAGATTACTAGAGCAAAGGCAAGATTTTCAAAGATAAGATAACGAACCTCTGCCTTCCTCAGGAACCGGCTTACATAGTATAGTGGAAACTTCCTCTTCCCCTCCTCAAGAACTAGGAAAGAGCTCTGGGACTTTGCTCCGACCCCGAGATATACAGATATGTCTTCCCCTTCCTTCGGCCCTTGGAGTAGGGGGGCCTAAGTTAACTGCCTCTTCAAGGCTTGGAACGCCTCCTTACATTCCTTAGTCCATTCAAATTTATTGCCTCCCCTCAATGCTTTGAAGAAGGGAGTGCACTTCCTCCCAGCACGGGAAAGGAACTTTCTTAGCTCCGCCAACTTTCCCATCAACAGCTAGACCTCCTTAGCATTCTGAGGCGACCCCAACTCAATGATCTCTTTGACTTTGTCAGATTCTGCTCCACCCCTGCAAGGGTGAGAAGGTGGCCCAAGAACTTGCCCCTGCTTGCCCTGAAAACACTTTTCAAGGGGTTTGCTCTCATCTTGTACCTCCGAATGGTTATGAAGGTTTCCTCCAGATCTAGGATGAGGGAGTCCACCTCCCAGTTCTTGATCATCTGATCATCTACATATACCTCCAGGTCCCTGCCCTTTTGCTCCTGGAAGACCCAATTCATCATCTTTTGGTATGTCGCCCTTGCATTTTTCGACCCAAATGGCATCAACTTAATGTAGTAGAACCCATCCACATTGATGAAGGATACATTTTTTACATCGTGGGGGGGGGGGGGGGGTGCATCATGATCTGATGATAACATGAAAAACCATCAAATAAACTCATTTTAAGAAAACCGACGGATATGTCAACCAACGCGTCGATTCGAAGCAAGGGGTAATAATTCTTAGGACATTACTTATTAAGTAAGGAAAAATCAACACACATTCTCCACCGAACATCTCCTTTTTAAACAAGTACTATATTGGAGGCCCAGCTGCGGTATTGAATTTCGGATATAAAGCAAGCCTTTAGGAGTTTGGCCACCTCCTCCCTGATGGGCTCGGGCAACTTGTCCCGATGGACCTCTTCTTCTGCTGGATGGGGCATGCCTCTGTATCAGAATTGAGGCAGTGGCAAGCGACGTACGCATCGATCCCTTACATCTATGTTGCGCTCCAAGCGAAGATGTCAATGTTCTAATTGATGCGCGCCAGAATCCTCTCCTAGTCCATCGGGGTAAGCCCCCCACTGATCCGCACCTTCTCCACCTTTCCACCAAGGGTGATAACTTCCATCTCCACCACCACTTCCGCAACCTCTATGTTGGATCCCTAGTTGGATTTGGGCTAGGTTCACTAAGTTAGGATCATATGACCCAACATGTATAGCAAGGGTCATGGTTGTGTCCTAGAGTCTAGGCTAAGTCCTTAGAGTCAACAATACATTGACTAGCCATCAACAATCTGCCAAAGATTCCAGACTTAGATAAATATCAAGTCTAAGAAAAAGAGTTTGGCGTTCGTAAAACTCAGGTCAACGAAAGTCGTGCTAAGCTCGACGAAAGTCGTGCTCAGCTTGACCAAATAAGAGTAAAATTCTCTTAGATGAGCTTGATGAACTCAGTTCTCAGGTCGACGATTTCTTGATCATCTGCTTCAACACTCAAGTCCAGAAAACATCTCAACATTTCTAAGTCCAGAATCAAACTTCAGTCGACGAACTTGGTTCTCGACAATCTTGATGCACAGAATTGGAAAGAATCATCAAGCAGCAGTCAGTAGTTCTCAGGTCGTCGATTTTGGATCTCAGCTTGACGAATCTAGACTTGGTTATTTTCATTCTTCTGTCCCTATTATAATGCAATAATTCCTGAGTAATTAATGCTAAAATATTCTCTGAATATTACCATTAGACGAAGCATTAGTTATGGTCTTCATCAGGATTATTGCTAGCCATTTTTCAAAGGGACATTTGGGGAAATCAATCAATGCAAATGTTTTCAAGGCCGCAGCATTTAATGCAAGAAGGAATTCAAAAATCAAAAAGAAAATTTATATGTAAAATATAAAATGAATTTTACTCCTTCCGGCAAGATACAATAAAGAACAACAGACATACAGAAGAAAAGAACAACAACAGAAAACATGGATCTTCTGCTCTCTCTCTCTCTCTAAACAACACTCTATGACGCAGAGTACACAAAACAAAGTGATAGAGAGAAACAAGTGCTAGACTAGAGGAAGAACTTTAAGTTGAAGAAGAAGAAGAACAGCCATTCAAAAAATCAAGAGTCTTCTTTTGTCCTCATCCCAGGATTCTTCAAAGGACAATAACTATAGGATCAGTCAAGAAGTTCCTGGAGATCTTATGGTCAAAGAAAAAGTATGAAGGCCTATCACCCTGCAGTAAAGCTCCACCTTCCTGAACCATTCAATATCTCAGGGGGAGATCTTTGCTAAAGTCAATATCCACAAAAGTCTTCTCAGTTGTACTTGAGAAAGAGAAGACAAAATCATTCTCTCTCCCCACTCTATACAGGGTTTTAATTCCCTTCAAAATTATTCCCGGTTGCAAGTCACCTGATCAAAAGACTTGAGGTATGGTTGTTGATCACCTGATCAAAAGTTCATTGGTGGAAGTCACCTGATGAAAAACCTAAGTGGATTCCTACCAGGGTGGTAGAAGAGTGGATGTACCCAGGTTGGGGAACCACTATAAAATTCTTATGTTGTCTGGATGCCCTTTTCTTTTTGTTCTTGTTGTGGCTGTTCTAGTTAGGTTATTGTGGTTGTGACTACTTATATTTGTTGTTTTCCTGTGACTAATCATATAGGTTTAGGAACCCCTTTTATTTACAGCAAAAGTTTTAAAACTCAAAGAATACTCTATTCACCCCCCCTCTAGTGTATACCAGATCTAACCCCGAACATTCAATTGGTATAAGAGGACGTTCTTTTGGTTGTACAAGCTAACCCTTGAACCAAAGATCCTAAGTTAGATCTGACATTTCATTTCTATTTGAATCATACACACAGCATGGCACAGAACAATGACTATGCAAGCACAAGACCTCCAGTATGCAATCTAAACAAGTTTGCCATTTGGATGGCAAGAATAAAACTGTATATGAACTCTATTGATGAAGACATCTACAATTCTATATTGACAGGTCCCCCTCAGACATCTACCTCTATAGCAACATCCAGCAGTAATACATTTCCACAACCTGAGTGGACTAAGGCTCAGAAGAAGGCCAATATTACAGATGCCAAAGTAAGGAACATCCTGGCCCAAACAATGTAAGATGACATTTTTCAGAAAGTGGCCAAATGCACATCAGCCAAGGCCATCTTGGACTCCCTCAATCAAATGGTGGATGGATCTGCCGATGAAAGGAAGGATAGAAGATCAAATCTCATATCCTAATATGAGAACTTAAAGAAGGAGGAAGCTGAATTTTTAGCTTACTTGTACAATAGGTTAAGCTTTATCATCAATGAGCTAAAAACCTTGGATAAGGACATCACCCTCACAGAGGTGATTGATAAAATCCTTATGTGCTTTGCAAGCTCATGGGATTCAAGGATCTTGCCCATCAAGGAGGCCAGGAACCTAAATGAGATTTCCACTGAATCTCTTTTGGGAAAGCTGAAGTCCTATGAGCAGCTTATAAAATCAAGAGATTCAGCTGAGCAAAGAAGACCTCCACCAGCAAGGAAGGAGCACAACATTTCATTCAAGGCTACTGAAGAGACAGAGACTCCAACAATTAATGAAGAGTTGATGAGTCTATTTGCAAAAATATTCTACAAAATGGAAAAGAAGGATTTTAGAAGAAAGTCATCCAGGCATGATGAGAAGCCAAGGTATGATAAAACCCCTACTAAAGAAGTGATGTGCTTTGGCTGTAGGAAACCTGGACACTTCCTCTCAGAGTGTCCAGAGAATCAAAAGAAGGAGAAGAGAAGAGAGAAGGACTCCAGAAGATAGCAAAGCAGCAAGCCTTCCTCCAGCAAACATAAGAAGAAGGAGAAAGGCTTTATAGCTGCAAGCTTAAGTGAAACTGAAGATGAATCCTCATCTTCCAGCTCCAGTGAAGAAGAAGTGGAGGCGAGGGCCAAAGAAGTTTGCCTCATGTCCATTGATGCTTCCACGAGTCATTCATAGGAGGAAGAATCAGACACAAGAGAAGCCTCAGCATCTAAAGCCGATATGGTATCGTCTTCTTTTGATTATAGTTCTGAATCATTTCAATCTGAATTTAAAACCATGTGCATAGATCTAATAAATTCAGAAAAAGAAATTAAGACACTTAGGGAAAGACTAGGAAACCAAGAAAATGTTATTTCTGAAAATAATAGGTTAAAGGCTGAACTAAATTCTGAAAATGAAAAAAATATCTTTCTGAAATCTAAACTTAGCAAAGCTAAGATATTAGAAGAATCATTTAATGGCAGAAGTTTAAGATTGTTAGATATAATCGGTATATTAAATGCTAGAACTTATAATTGTAGACAAGGGTTAGGAGCTTCATCCAGTGAACCAATCCTAATCTAAAAGAATCATCTTTCTAAACCTGTAAATTTTGTTTTTGATAAAGGAAAGAAAAATACTGAACAGGTTAATAAGGTTAATGAAGTTCCTAAACAGATTGAAAGTAAGAACAAACTTAAAAACCAAAAGAATAATAAAAGTAACAATGTTCAGTAGTTATCATCGAACTCAGATCGACGATATATGAACAGATTGTCGACATCAGTACGACGATCTCTGAACGCAAATTTCAATAATTAATCATTCGTCTTACTGTGACCGACGAATTGTGTATGGTTCATCGAGCAGAGATCGACGAACTTGGGGCACAGAAAATGAACTTGTTCATCCTCTGAGCAGAGATCGACGATCTCATCCCAATTCGTCGAACTCTGATCGACGAACTCACAACATTTCGTCGAACACAGAAAGACTTGCTAATAATCATAACTATAATAGCAACTCTAATAAATCTAGGAAACCATTTAATTCATTAGCTGATTGGATAATTCCATGTAAAAGATATCATCCATTAGGATACAAATCTCAACCAGAATTTTCTGTAATATATAGCTTTTCATATCAGCAATATAAAGGACCCAATATAACCTGGGTCAAGAACAACTAACTGTTTTTCTTGCAGATAAAGAGCTGTCCAGTTGTGAATCAACTATGGTACCTGGGTAGTGGTTGCTCCAAACACATGACTAGCAATAAGGAAAATCTACCCAACTAGAAGACCAAGCTCTTCCCTAAGGTAATCTTTGGTGATTCAAAGTGTGGCCAATCATAAGGCAATATACAGGTAAGAATTAGAGTTGTCACATTCAATAAAGTGACCTATGTAAGTGGACTCAAGCATAACCTCATCTCCATAAGTCAATTATGTGAAGAAGGTTACCAGGTACACTTTAACTTAGCATCTTGTACTATTTCAAATAAAGAAAAACAAAATGTTTTAATTGAGAATAGACAAGGAAATATATATTTAGTTGATTTTAATGCTGTTAATTCAGATATCTGCTTACTTAAAATAATTAGTAATCAGAATGAATTATGGCATAAAAGGCTAGGACATGTAAACAAGAAAAAATATTTATAGGCTATCAAAAGACAAACTTGTGGTTTACCTTCTGGTCCCTACAAGAAAGAAGGCCTCTGCAGGGCCTGTCAACTAAGCAAGCAAACTAAATCTAGCTTTAAATCAGTAAATAAATGTGATTCACCAAGTATCTTATACTTGCTACACATGGATCTCTTTGGACCCATTGCTGTACAGAGCCTAGGAGGGAAATAGTACACTTTAGTTATTATAGATGACTTCTCAAGGTTTACTTGGGTGTTCTTTCTGAGATCTAAGTCAGATACCTTTAAAGTTCTTACAGATATTCTCAGGACCATACAGATTGAGTACTCTACTCATGTTGCATTGATCAGAAGTGATCATGGTACAGAGTTTGAGTCTCTTCTTATGCATGAGTTCTGTGAGAAGGGAGGTATCAGGCACTGCTTCTTAGCTCCTAAAACTCCCCAACAAAATGGGTTAGTTGAAAGGAAAAATAAGAACCTTATTGAAGCTGCATGCACATTACTTGCAGATGCTTACATGCCCCTATCCTATAGGTCAGAGGTTGTAAGCACAGAAAAATATGTACTGAATAGAAGCTTGATACATAAACAAAAGAATAGGATTACCTATGAATTACTTAAAGGGAAGAAACCTAAACTCACCTATTTTAAAGTATTTTGATGTGTATGTTATATACACAATAATAACAAGAAATATATTAGAAAGTTTGAAGATAAGGCTGAAGTGGGAATTTTTCTAGGATATTCCCAAGTAAGCAAAGCTTATAGGGTATTCAATAAATCATCTATAAAAATCGAAGAATCAATCCATATTACTTTTGATGAGGCTAACATGTCTTACCAGGAGAAAGAGATTTCTACCAATAATCCTTTGCAGGTACCTCACTTGTGTGAGAATTTGGATGGACTAAGCGTCACCCAAAAGGCTCCAACACATCCTTATCCACAAGATGAAGAAGAAAGTGAAGAAGAAGGCACTGAAGAGACTGAACTTCATCCAACAACAAACATAATTCCACAAGAGGAATTAAATCCAAATGTTGTTGCTGATCCAACTCCACCCACTGATCGATCTTGTCACACTAAGTGATCACCCCAGATCTCAAGTGATTGGAGACATGACAATAGGTGTACAGACAAGGCATAAACTCAACCAAGACTTGATACAAGCATGTTTCCTCTCTCAAGTTGAACCTAAATCCATAAAAGATGCTAAGCAAGATCCCCACTAGATCATTGCTATGCAAGAGGAACTGAATCAATTTGAAAGATATAAAGATTGGGATTTGGTTCCAAGACCCCAAGACTACCCAGTCATTGGAACCAAATGGGTATATAGAGACAAACTAGATACCCAAGGTGTAATTATGAGAAACAATGCTAGGCTTGTTGCTCAAGGTTATAGGCAAGAAGAAGGGATAGACTATGACCAAACATTTGGACCAGTTGTAAGATTAGAGGCAATCAGAATCTTTCTTGCCTGTGCTGCCTATAAGAAGTTCAAAGTATATCAGATGGATGTAAAGAGTGCTTTTCTGAATGGAGTACTAAAGGAAGAGGTTTATGTTGAACAACCTCAAGGTTTTATCTCTTCAACTCATCCCTATCATGTATTTAAATTGCATAAGGCTCTCTATGGTCTAAAGCAAGCTCCAAGAGCTTGGTATGAGACCTTATCTAGCTTTCTAATAGAGAATGAATTCATTAGAGGCATAGTATATAAAACCTTATTCACTAGACATCATAATGACCAAACTTTGTTAGTACAAATATATGTGGATGACCTTATATTTGGGTCTACTGATCCCAAATTATGCAAGAGGTTCTCTGACCTCATGCATTTAAAATTTTAGATGAGTAGCATGTGTGAGCTCTCCTACTTTCTTGGTCTCCAAGTAAAGCAGCTCCCTGATGGCATCTTTATCTCCCAAGCTAAATATGCTAAAGAGCTTATAAAGAAGTTTGGGATGGCTGATGGCTCAGCAAAGAAAACACCCATGGCTACAAATGTTGTAATAGACTCTGATGCACATGGAAAACCTGTGGATCAGAAATTATATATGGGCATTGTTGGACCCCTATTATACCTTACAGAAAGCAGACCTGACATCATGTTTTCCACATGTCTTTGTGCTAGGTACCAGGTGAACCCTAAAGAATCTCACCTAGTTTTTCTAAAAAGAATTTTTAGATATATAAAGAGTTGTCCCTATCTAGGACTCTGGTATCCTACTGAGTCAGAATTTGAGTTAACTGGATACTCAGATGCTTACTTTGCTGGATGCAGAGTGGACAGAAAGAGTACCTCAGGAACCTTCAAGTTCCTTGGTATGTGATTAGTGTCCTGGTTTTGTAAGAAGCAGTTATCTGTGTCAACATCAACTGTTGAAGCAGAATATATTACAGCTGGCAGTTGATGTTCCCAGATGCTGTGGATCCAAAACCAACTCCTTGACTATGGCTTCAACTTAAATAATTCAACTCTCTTATGTGATAACACAAGTGTTATAGCTATAACACAAAATCCAGTCCATCACAGTAGGACTAAACATATAGACATTAGGCATAATTTTATTAGAGAGTGTGTAGAAAAAACAAAATTAAACTTGTATATATCTACACTAATTTACAAAGAGCTAATATTTTCACCAACCCCCTGCATGAAAGAAACCACATGTTCTTTATAAATCAACTTAGAATGATCAATGGAGAAAACTTAGTTTAGTTACTGTCTACACTTGACAAATTTTTCAAAGTTCGTCGAACGGAGGTCAACAAACTCTTTGTTAGTGAAGTTAGTTTCGTCGACCTGAGATCGACAAATCTACTTCAGAAAACTTTCGCCGAACGGAGCTTAGGGAAATGTATTCAAACCTTTAGACTGAGCTCAAAGAATTGATTAACTCCAAATTATTTCTTCGGCCTCAAATCAAAGAATTATTTACTTTTAGTGGAACAGAGTTTGTCGAATTATATTCTGGAAAACCATATATTTAGGTTTTTTTCGACCTCCGTCCCACCCTTTCAGTTCCCTTGCACTTAATCTTCATTTTTCTCTTACAGGTGCTGTCATGTCGATTCCAACAGGAGCTCTCGCAGTAATGAAATTTGACATTGGATTTCATGTTGATTTTGAGTCATTTCAATATTCTGACCCCATCTTTCGGGAAATCCTGCAACAGTTTGAAGGACAGCAGTTGAAGAATCTGCTCTCTACAAGGATTAAAATACCTGGCACTGAAATCAGGGAGTGGGTTTATACATCCTCCAAAATAGAGGAGAATGTGATGACTGGAACTATATTAGGTAATGCTGTCTCCCTTACCCCTGAAGTTTTAACTGAAATTTTTGGTTTGAATAATGGGTTAGAAGAATTAGAAATTGAGAATGAGAATATACTGAGATGCTCAGCCAAATGGGTTATTCTGGAGGTAACCCTAACAAATTACTGAAGAAACAATTGTCTGTTGAATTCAAGTTTCTAGCAGACATTATAGGAAAAGTCTTGTTGGGCCAGCATATTGCCCATGACTACATCACCAGGCACCAATTCCTGGACATGTGTGCAGTGGTGAATAAGAAACAAGTTAACTGGGCTCAGATCCTGTTTGATCTGATTAAGAAAAAGAATACAAAGAAAGATGTTTATTTTGGAAGGATCCAAGGGATCTTCCTAAAGTAAAAGGCTGTTGAATCCATGGTCTCCCCGACCACATTCATAAATGCTAGAAAGAGGCTCACACGTGCCCTCTTTAGCAAATGGGAGTGGACCATCACCAAGCCCTCAAAGGCTACCCCCTCTTCCTTCAACACTTCAGAGAGTCAAAGGGCTACTCCAGCCACTTGCCACCTTACTAAAGAGGTTCCATCCACCACTACACAACCTCAAGCTCTCAAAACTCCATCTAATCAAGCAAATCAACAAACTTCATCTAATCAAGCAAATCAACAAACCCCACCTTCCCCTCATATTACAGTCTATACTCCCACACTTCCATCATCCTCAATATAAACATATCCAACCCATATTCCCTCCCCTACTCCTTCCCCCCATTATGATACATCAACACCATCACAACCCTCATCTCCTCTTTCAGCTCACTTGGATGACATTCCCCTATCCAATCTGTCATTCCTCTCAACCTTAATTCTACTATCATCACCCTTAAATACTCCTTTTCCTCAAAATGAATTTCCTCAAGACACTCATATACAAGATGCTCCATCTCTAACTCTACCAACTACTACTATCCTAACCTTTATCCCCATTCAAACACCCCCTGCCACAACCTCTGCCTCACCATAATTGGATCCCTCCATTATCCAACCACTCCTTGAACTACTCAAACCCCTACTCAAGACCATCATAGCAGAGGCAATTTCCCCTCTAGCTGCATCCATTTCCACCCTTACTGCCCAAATTTTTGCTCTCTCTGCTGCTCCCTCTTCAGGAAGGGGTCTGGCTTCAGTTGCCACTAAAACCAGGCAGGGGGAGATACTCAATGAAGAAGTAGCAGCAGATGTAATAGCAGAAGCAACAACAGAAATAGCAGAAGCAGCAGCAAAAACAGCCGAAGCAGCAGCAGAAACAGCAAAAACAGCAGAAGCAGGAACAACAGAACCAATAGATATAGCCAATTTTAATAACCTTCCAGCAGACAGCACTAAGTCATCCATGGCTATAATTCCTTATAACACACTAATAAGCCCCAAAGTTTTGCTCAAGGCCACTTTTGCTACTCCAGTGTCTCCTCCCAGAGTTGTTTCCCCCACTATCTCATCCCCACTTGCACCAATTTTTGTTATGGATAATTCTCCAATGCCTGATCTAGATGCACTGGTCATGGCTGACATAAAAGAAGAAAATAAGTCAGCTGCTGAAAGCACTGATGTGTATAGTTCTCCAGCTCCTCCTCTAGCTCCCTCCAAGACTGAAAAATCTGCACTATCTGATGAGATAATAAGAGAAATAGATGCACTATATGACAATCCACAATAGTCAGATGATGAAGACTCAGATGAGGATCCCAAGAGAAAGAAAGTCTCCAGGAAGAGGAAAGCTCCTCGACCTCCTGCCCCTAAACCCAATCCTGCAAATGACACACCATACTATATTCTGCAAAATATTACCCCGTATAAGGGTATGCCAGCAAGGATGTGGCTATCTAAGAATGAACAAATGACAAGGAAGAAGAGCAGGAGATACTCTCCTCCACCTCAGAAGTTTAGGTGAGGTCCTCCTCCTCCTACTACTACTGCTGGTGCCTCAAGAGTTGCTCCTCAAAGTTCAGAGGTATCCTCTAAGCCTACATCTTTCATAAGAACCTATCAATGGTAGGAAAGATCCTCCAGACATCAATCACAAGGTGACAGTCAGTAGCAACGGAAAACAAGGTAAGCTGAGCAAATAAAAGAAGTTGTTTACCAAAAGCCCTCATTCTCTCCTCCACAACAACAATCTCCTCCATATCAATCCAGAAGGCATAGTGAATCTCATAAGCCTAAAGGGAAGTTTAGTGAAGCTGCTCCTCCTAAATCTCTTTATACTCAAAGTGATGAAAAGCATAGCATGATAAGTTTTCAAGCTCAATCTACACAATTCAAACCTGTCACCCTGCTATCTCCTCAAGATGATCAATCAAATGTTAATCAAGATGTTGATCCAAATTTCAGAATGCCAAGGCTCCAAGAGATAATTGGCCTATCACAGATAAAGAAAGATATAGAAGAAGGAGAATATCCATCAAAATTCATTACTATGTCATCTTACAGAGAAAAGGAACTGAACAAACTTCAAGTAAGCAAGAAGGTCTTCAATCCAGCAGATTACATGACACTGCACCCAGAGGCTGTTATGCCTAGAACCTCAACCCTGAATTTGATTGGAGCATAATATATGTATATGTCAAAGAAAGAAACATCCAATCTCAACAGGGAAATCATATTCACTCAGCCTGGGGACAAAAGCAAAGAGGAGAAGCACAAGGAGAAGTAGCAGAAGAAATAAATTTTGAATTGCTTTGAATATGGTATTGTTAAAAATATTTTCTCATTCATGATACAAAGCTTACTCTATATATGTCAGATATATGTTTTTCTTGCTTTGTACAGTTTTTGTTTTGAGTCTGTAATTAGTGACCTCACAGCAATGGGGGGAGATTGTTGGATCCCTAGTTGGATTTGGGCTAGGTTCACTAAGTTAGGATCATATGACCGAACATGTATAACAAGGGTCATGGTTGTGTCCTTGATTCTAGGCCAAGTCCTTAGAGTCAACAATGCATGGACCAGCCATCAACTGTCTACTAAAGATTTAAGACTTAGAGAATATCAAGACTCAGAAAAAGAGTTCGACATTCGTCAAACTCAGGTCGACGAAAGTCGTGCTCAGCTCGACGAAATCAGAGAAAAATTCTCTGAGCTGAGCTCGACGAACTCAGTTCTCAGGTCGACGATTTCTGGATCATCTGCTTCAACACTAAAGTCCAGAAAACATCTCAATATTTCTTAGTCCAGAATCAAACTCCAGTCGACAAACTTGGTTCTCAGTTCAACAATCTTTATGCACAGAATTGGAAAGATTCATCAAGCAGCAGTCAGCAGTTCTCATGCCGACAATCGTGGATCTCAGCTCGACGAATCCAGACTTGGTTATTTTCATTCTTCTGTCCCTATTATAATGCAATAATTCCTGAGTACTTAATGCTAAAATATTCTTTGAATATTACCGTTAGACGAAGCATTAGTTATGGTCTTCATCAGTATTATTGCTTGTCGTTGTTCAAACAGACAGTTGGGGAAATCAATCAATGCAAACGTTCTCAAGGCCGTCAGCATTGAATGCAGGAAGGAATTCAAAATTAAAAAAGCAAATTTATATATAAAATATAAAAGGGATTTTTCTCCTTCCGGCAAGATACAACAGTTAACAACAAGACATACAGAAGAAAAGAACAACAACAGAAAACAAGGATCTTCTGCTCTCTCTCTCTCTCTCTGAACAGCACTCTGTGACGCAGAGTACACAGAATAAAGTGATAGGGAGAAACAAGTGCTAGATCAGAGGAAGAACTTTAAGTTGAAGAAGAAGAAGAACAGCCATTCAAAAATCAAGAGTCTTTTTTGTCCTCATCCAAGGATTCTTCAAAGGACAACAATTATAGCATCAGTCAAGAAGTTCCTGGAGATCTTCTGGTCTAAGCAAAAAGTCTGAAGGCCTATTTCCCTGTAACAAAGCTCCACCTTCCAGAACCATTCAATATCTCTAGGGGATCTCTTTGCTAAAGTCAATATCCACACAAGTCTTCTCAGTTGTATTTGAGAAAGAGAAGACAAAATCATTCTCTCACCCCACTATATACAGGGTTTTAATTCCCTTCAAAATTATTCCTGGTTGCAAGTCACCAGATCAAAAGATTTGAGGTTTGTTAATGAGCACCTGATCAAAAGCTCATTGGTGGCAGTCACCTGATCAAAAACTTGAGTGGATTCTTACCAGGGTGGTAGAAGAGTGGATGTACCCAGGTTGGGGAACCACTATAATATTCTTGTGTTATATGGATGCCCTTTTCTTTTTGTTTTTTCTGTGGCTGTGCTAGTTAGGTTGCTGTTGTTGTGACTACTTATATTTGTTGTTTGCCTTTGACAAATCATATAGGTTTAGGAACCACTTTTATTTACAACAAAATTTTTAAAACCCAAAGAATACTCTATTCCCCCCCCCTCTAGAGTATACCAGATCTAACCCCTAACTTTTACTCTAGACGAGACTGCTCTCCCCACTCTCTAATATCCCCCCTCCTGGGACAAGGCCCTCTTCCTCAGCTTCCTCCATGACCATTGACTCGGCCGGCTCCTCCTGGACCTCCGCCACCCCCACCTGGGCGTGGCGTTCTTCCACTACCACCTCCACTCATCCTGTCTCCTGCTCCTCCCCCTCCATCTTTCGATACATATCCTCGGCCCCCTCCTGCCAAGAAATTGTGTTGACCGCGGTGACATAGCACTCCCTCGCTTCCTTAGGGTCTCCTCGGACCCAGACCTTGATCCCCTCTATGTTGAACTTCAAGAATTGGTGGAAAGATGAGGGGATGCAGTGGAAAGCGCTGATGAGGGGCCACCTTAAGATTGCATTGTAACTACTAAGGGCGTGTATGATGATGAACTTGTATTTTCGGCACTGCCCCCTCCCCCCCAGAGTGACATGGTGCCCAACTCCTCCTTTGATCTCCCTACACTCCTCGGAGAATCCAAAAAAGGTTCGTCTGAGGCAAACACCCTCTTGGCCTCCACCTTCATTGCGCAAAATTCCATCTTAAAGATGACATTAACTGAGCTACCATTGTCGATGAGGATCCAGGTGACGGTGAAATTCTCGACCGTGGTCTTGATGACTAACGCATCGCAGAACGCATCCTCATGATCTAGCATATCGCTCCTAGAGAAGGTGATATTCTCCTCCAAGGGTGGGGTCTGGGATGTGGATCCAACGCTCCTCTAGTATATAGTGTGGAGGCTTACCTTCCGGGAAGCCTCAACTCCTACCCCCTCCCCCCCGATCCCGCCTGGGCATCAACTTCAGTCGGGTCTTCACATCTATCTTCCTTTGCTCGAGGAAAGACTTCCACGATACGCTCTCCCTGGCGGTCTAGCTGCCGCTGCTGTTGCTGTATGTTCCCCTGATTACGAGTAACTCCAGGCCCGTTGTCGTAGTATGGCCCTCCTCTTGGTGGAATTCGCAATAGAGTAACTCTACCGTTACTTCCCTCCTCCTCTACTACGGACCCCTCTTACTCTGCATCGTTATTGTCATTACCTCGTACTATTCAGGGAAAGGAGTCCATTGGCCCTACCTCCTCCCCTGGGGGTTGAACTGAACTTGCCCCCTGGCGATTGTCTCCTTCGTGGTAACCTCTCTACTGGCCTTGTTCTTGCCACTCCGGCTTCCTCCAACCGAGCCAGTTATTCGGGTCTTGGACCCCCAACCTTGGACGCTACTGCTTCTATTCCCACTATCGGTGTTCATCTCTCCTCACCTCTTGAGCTCGGCCTCCTCTTGGCCCCTTCTCCTCCTCTGTGGCCCACCTGGCCAGCTTCTTTGAAAACTAGGGGTTTGACGCCTACCCATCGACTTCCCTTACCGCCCTCTCCATCAACTCCTTGTAGGAGAGGAGTGACACACTCTTCAGTTAGATCCTAAAGAATCCTTGCTACAGCCCCAAGGTGAAGGCCATCATCAGGGTGTGCCGTGGAATCTCCTGGACCTGGGTGACCTCCTCCTGGAACCGGTCCACGTAGTGCCCTACGGTCTCGTTCCCCCTGCTTGATATGGAACAGGGACTCCGACTCCTTCTTCCTCTTCTTGGAATTAGTGAACCTCAACATGAACCCCCGACGTATGTCCTCGAAGAAGTAGATTGAGTTGGTCGATAGCTGGTTGAACCACTCCCTCGCCTTCTCCTTGAGGGTGATAGAGAAGAGTCTGCATTTAAAGGTATCTAACATCTGCCTTATCGAAACCACATACTCAAACAACTAGATATGCTTGACCGGGTCGTACTTCCCGGTGTAGTAGGAAATCTCCTGCTCCCTGAACCCCTCTAGAACTGGTGTAGAAGAAACCAACTCGCTGAAGGGGATGCCTCCCCCAGCTGGGCAAGCCGGAGGATCTCGCACCACCATCTTGCTGAACTGTCCAGCACTTGCTGACCCGGGGTAAAGCACTCGCCCAGGGAGATCACGTCCACTCCCCTCCTCGGCAACCTCCTTCCTAGCTTGCCAAGCCGGGTCATCCTCGCCTAGAGTTGGGTCTGCAGCGACTGGGATAGCTAGTGTTGAGCTGAGGAGGTATGTTTTCTCTCGCCCCCTCACGAATCGCCTGGGACTTGGACTACTGAAACATGGCTGACCAGGCTCCTTTCGACCACTATTTGACGGATATGGGGTTGTACATCAATAAAGCATTATAACGTATGTATAGATTACACATTAAATTATGGGGCACCACACCCTGTTTCAAAATTTATATCATTCATCGGATTACAATCGCGCGCATCCTTACCGGATTTCACAAGTAGCAATTTGTACAACCAAATCTTATCAAACCATTTTTCACTAATTTCCCCAAACCATTTGTTTATTAAATTTCTCCAAACTATTTTTTTATCTCGGCTACATATAACTAGGATCATCCAAACCTTGACATCAATTTGATACGTTGTTTCTACCTAGTCCAAACCCGGTTATACACTAACCTGAAAGAATCCTGCACATTAGTTGTTACCATACTACAACTTCGACTTGAGATTGCTAGAGCTACAAAGCTAATATGAAAACGTGTAACTATCCGTTGGAAAGGTATTTCCGAGTACTACAAGTTTCGTGTTCATCTCAAGACCTAGATCCTGATATATCACACCCTAAAGTTCCTCGAAGTCCACTGCGCGCAGAAAATAGATTTCCGCATGCATCTTAAAGCAAAACGAACGACATCAGTTCCTCTTCTTCCTCTTGCCATTTGTTCAAAACTACACACTGCTCTTCCTCCTCCCTTATTCACCCTCAATAGACAATTCCACTTCAGGAAAACAAGTCCATCATCTTCACACGAAGAGAGGACAGGTTAAAGAAAACAATCCTTTGGACAAAGTCCTAGCATGGTATCTTTCCTAGGATATTTCATCACGCACAAGCCAAACTCTTTTGAGTCAGCATCTCTCCTACATCATAACTAATGATCTAGCACCAAGGGAGAGGGTAGGAAGCTCATCTTATTTTCGGTCATGGATCTTGTCACTCTCCTCGACGGCATTGTTCTTCCTCATTTGTATCATTCTTCTCGAAAAGAAGTTCGGCCTCTAGAAAATCTGACTCCGGTGACTTCTTCTATCTCTGCTTCAGTCGGATTCAAAACTGAGATCGGCTCGGCAATAAATGGAAGTGATGGCTTGGGTTTCTCAATTCTTCCTTAGTTTGGTACTTTGGTCACAATGTACTTGATTTGAAGAAATCTTTTCAGCTTAATGATAAACACATAGTTTAATTTGAAGAATGTTAAGTTCTTGTGTGCAGGAAAATAAAGCTAAGTACCAAAGTGTCAAGACACTAGGCAAGTGTCGACATCTTTGTCAAGGTTGTGCTGAGATAAGAAGTAGCTATGTCGACACTCAGGACCAGTGTCGACACACTTAAACAAGGAGTGCTGAGTTAAAGAGAAAGTTGTGTCAACACCCAAGACTTGGGTCGACACTATGATACAAGAAAGCAACTGTGTCGACACTCAGGAATAGTGTCGACACACATTAAACAAGCTGTGTTGAGACAAGGTTAAGTTCGTGTTGACACATTCAGATGTATGTCGACATCTCTACAAGAGTAGTGTTGAAGCCCAGGACTGGTGTCAACATATCCAACAGTCAAGTTTCTTCACTTCAAGCAGAATTGTTTCCTAAGAGAAGAAATCAAGACGGATCCTGACAACTGTCAGAACTGTTAGATGTTGGTTATTAACCAGATCTGTCGGTTACCCTTGACAGAGCCTTTTTAAAGCGACTAAATCTATAGAGAAAAGTGCGAGAAGAGTAGTAAAAAATTAGAGAAGCAAAATTTAAGAAGTAATCTGTTAGAATTTAGAAGGTGGAAAGAAGCTTGATCAAGAATCGTCTTCAACATTCTCAAACCTAGATCTACCCTAATTCAACTTCAAGAAGCTTTGAAAAGCTTAGAATGGTCAGATCAAATCAATTACAACAAGGATCAAGGGAAGATGACTTATCAAGTTCAGTTCAAGAAGAAGTCACCCATTTCTGTCTTGTTGGGCGACTAATTCTTAATTAATTTCTTTTCACCATTATTAATCTTGTCAGATCTACTTGTAGATCTTAGTGTTATTTCCCTGAGTTGTTAGCCTGTACTATAAAGGTTGAGGTAGGGAAGGAATTGACTGAGGTAGGAGAAGTGGGTATTTATCTGAGGTGTAGGTACTGATTGTTCTTAGTTGTAGGGCAGTAGTTGCCTAAGGAGTAGGAGTATAGATTCACTCTGAGGTAGAGTTCTTGGGAAGAACATGAGATGTAGGATCTTGCTGATCTAAATGTTAAGATTGGTATATTCCGAGTTGTAGGAGCCAGCTGAGCTCTGAGCTATAAGATATGAGGATCTAAGTAAAGAAAGAAGGAGTTTGGCGGGATCTAGTTCACTGCTAGATAAGCGAAGGGGGAAAGTAGATGTACCCATAAATTGGGGAACCACTATAAATCTATATGTACTATGTTGTGATTGATGTGCTATGATGGTTTTAATTACTGAATAGTGTTCTTGTTTTATCTGACTGGGGTATTAATTATAAAAAAATTAATTTCAGAATCCAAAAAGTAGCCTAAAATTAAATTGGGCCTAATCACCCCACCCCCTCTAGGTCACTCTCTATCCTAAAACAAACATTCATAATTGGTATCAGAGGGGAGGTTCACTGAGACAGTATAACAACCTAGTGAGAATCCAAAGGATTGTAGAGAAAGATAAATCATGGCTCAGAGGGAAATCAATTCCATAAAGCTACCAGTCTGCTACATAGAAAATTTTGGAATTTGGAAGGGCTGAGTAAGATCATTCATGGAGGTAGCTAATCCAAGAATATACATCACAGTTATTGAAGAAACTTTCATTCCCATGAAAGTGTCAGTTCCTGTTGCAAACATAAAGACACCAAAGACCTACAATAATTTGCATAAGGATGAAATCATTCTGGCATCTATAGACAAGAGGGCTCAAAAAATTATAGTCAGTGCAATAAATGATTCCACTTTTCAAAACCTGATTAATTGTAAAACATGTAAAGAAATGTGAGAGTCAATGATTGTCTATATGGAAGGAACTGATGAGGTTAGAGATGATAGAAAATCTCTGCTAAACAATAAGTATGAAGCCTTTAGATAGGATAAGAAAGATTAAGTGGCTGAATGTTTTGAAAAATAATTCAGAATTATAAACAACATGAGGACTTATGGCAGGAGTTTTACTAACTATAAACTTAATGACAAGTTCTTGAGGTCCCTGAACAAGAAATGGGACATCAAGATCTGTGCAATAAGAGAAATGTGTAATTTATCCAACATACACCCCAAGGATCTATTTGGCAAGTTATTGTACCATGAGTTACAGCTCAATCTCAGGAAGTTTGAAGAAGATTCAGCAAGGGCACACAGAAGAGAAAATTCCTTGGCCTTAAAGGCTTAGACTTCCAGGAAGGTCAGAGAAAAGTAACCACACTCAGAGAGACAAGACTCAGTCTCTGAGTGTTAACAATCATCCTCATCCGGAGGAGACCAAACTGAGGAGGAACTGTCTCTCTTCTTTAGACATTTCAAGAAGTTGTTGGGGAGAAGCAGGCAGGGCAGCTTGAAGGGTCCAACTGGAGTCTTTTCTCTCAAGAAGACCAATCATTCAGATAAACCAAGGAATAAGAAATTTGGGGACATGTATGGTTCTTCACAGAACAAATATATTAATACTAACAATGTGTGTTATTGTTACAATAGGGAAGGGCATGTCATAGATGATTGACCAACAAAAAGAATGGAGAAAAGCGAGAGAAGTAGAAGAATGGAAAGCACAAGAAGGCTGACAAAAGCCTCTAGGAAAAGAAACAGTCTACATTGTCTGATAGTGAGTCTAGTTCATCAGAATCAGAAGAGAGGGAGGCTCTCATTGGCCTGATGTCTATTGAGGAGACCCAATCAGGAGAAGGAGATCAGGATTGTTCAGATCCTACTAAGATAAAACCAATCTCTCATAGTTTAGCCTTAGATTCTTTTTCTGCATCAGAAAATGAATCAAGTTCACACTCCTCTAATAATAGAGTACATGATTCAGACATACCTTGATTGCAAAGAGCTTGTTAAGGATCAAGATAGAGAATTAGAATCTCTGAGGGGAGTAACTTTTCAGTTGGATAAGGCCAACATAATGTTGGACCAATAAAAACTGAAGCTTATTGATCTAACTAATAAGATAGATAGTCAGACAGAAGTAAAGGTGGAACAGGTCAAGACTGTCAAGTACCTGGAAGCAAAGCTAACATAGGAAAGAATGCTCTTGACTCAGTTCTCAAAACTCAAGTCAGTGTTACCTATCATAGATACCTTCTCTTCACCTTTTAGAAGTGGTGTAGGGTATAGAAAAAATAAAAAGGTTATTAAAAAGTCTGAACCTAAGGGTAAAGCCCCAATGGGTCCAGTTAAACTACCTTCCAAGTATCTGCCTTCTAATAGATGCTTGAGATCATGTGTTCCTTGATATATGAGGTCTGAGTGCAGTACCAGCAAGGTCAATAAAGATCCTTACTGGAAGGGACAAACATCTAATGTCAATAAAGGAAAAAAACCACCACAAAAGTGATCAATCCAAGAAGTCAAGAAATTCTTGAAGCTGGTCCCAGTACACTACACATAAATCTGATAGGTAAGGGTGTGAATTTAGCACCACTACCTTTGAAGATTGATGACAAGTTTAAGGTACACAGAAGAACAACTTCAAATGTGCTACCAAAGAGAAGATACAATCGATTTGAGTGTCGGTATTGTGGGAAGGTTGGGCATTTTGCCCTAGATTGTTGGTATAATCCAACAGTACCTTCTTATAAGACTCAACCAGTTTTGTTTAGAAAGCCTGTTGTATTTCACACAGTAAAGCCGAAAAGGAACCAAGGCCCCAAAACTATTTTGGTGCCTAAGGTGAACTAATTCTGTGTTTGCACTTGAAACCAAGTATTATAAGAAGACCAATATGGTACTTGGATAGTGGCTGTTCCAGACACATGAGTGGAATAATGAGTTTGCTAAGAGATTACACTCTAGTTAGGAATGGACCAAAAGTCATCTTTGGAGGGTTAGAGAAAGAACTCACCATTGGATATGGTAACATTTCTAATGGCCTAGTTACCATCACAAAAGTGGCTTATGTGGAAGGATTAAACCACAATTTGATAAGCAAAAGTCAATTTTGTGATATAGGTTATGAAGTTGTTTTTCATAATGACAAGTGTCTGATAAGGAACCAAAGTGATCAAGAGATCATCTTGACAGGCACTAGGAGTGAGAACATTTATTTTCTATATTTTTTAAGTGTAATTGAGAAATCACCTGTATGCATAGTAGCTAGTGAGAAAGACTCAATGTGTGTGCAATGGCACAAGAGGCTGGCTCACTTAAAATATAAAGCTATGAGCAAGCTATTCTCTATGGACTTAGTTAGAAATAGTCCTCAGCTCAAATGCTCCAAAGAAGGCTTATGTCCAGCATGTCAAAAATGCGAACAGACAAAATCCTCCTTCAAGACCATTCAGTCCAAAGACATTGAGAGGTGTATGTTCTTACTTCATATGGACCTATTTGGTCATATGAGAGTCCTTAGTTTAGGAAGGAAGTCCTATACCTATGTGATTGTGGATGATCACTTTAGGTTTGCTTGAGTATTCTTCCTAAGGAGAAAATCTGAAACACTAGATATGCTTGGTGATTTTGTAAGACAAGTTTAGAATGAGATCGGATTATCTATTTTCAAACTTAGAAGTGGCCATGGTATAAAATTTCAATCTAAAAAGAGGACAAACTTCTATAAGGAACTAGGGATCTTTAAGGATTTCTCTTCACCAAGAACACTACAGCAAAATAGAGTTGCTGAGAGGAAGAATAGAACTCTCATAGAGGCAGCTAGAACCATGCTGAGTGATACATCTCTCTAAGAATATTTCTAGTCTGAGGCTGTAAACACAGCATGTTATGTTTAGAATAGCACCTTGATCTACAAGAATCACAACAAGACTCCCTAATAACTAGTGAAAGGCAAAAAACCAAATCTATCCTAATTCAAAATTTTTGGTAGTAAGTTCTATATTTTGGACAATGGGAAAACATATCTAACTAAGTTTTCTGAGAAATACTATGAAGGAATCTTTGTAGGTTATAGTGCACATAGAAAAGCATACAGGATCTACAGCTTGAAACACCAAGTTGTAGAAGAATCTATAAATGTAGTTTTTGATGAAACATCTGTATTATATAATGAGATTTCTAACAACCTTAGTCTTGGTGATGTAGACTCTAAAATGGAGAAGTTAAATATTGGTGACTCACGTGATTTAGAGTTACACACTAGAGACAATGTAGAAATTCCTATAGAAGATACAGTAACTGCCCAGGGGGAGGAAGAGAATTATCCTAATCCTCCTGCAGAACTAGGTGATGCTAGGCACTTTCCAGTAGCAGTTAGACACCTTAAAGATCATCCTATTGATTAGATAATTGGTGATGCCTGATTAGGAGTGACTATTAAGAATAAACATCTCAATGAGGTTCTATACTCAAACTCTCTCTCTCTCTCTCAAGTAGAACATAAAAAGTTTAAAGAAGCCAATTCAGGCCCAAACTGGATTTTGGCTATGAAGGAAGAGCTCAATAAATTTGAGAGATATAAAGTCTGGAGTATAGTTCCTAAACCCAGGGATCACAATGTCATAAGCACTAAGTGGATTTATAGAAATAAAATAGATGAGAATGGGGTTATAGTTAGGAACAAAGTTAGATTTGTGGCTATAGGATATAGACAAGAGCAAGGAATGGACTTTGACAAAACCTTTACTCTTGTAGATAGGCTAGAAGGCAAAAGGTTGTTTTTTGCTCATGCATCAAACAAAGGATACAAAGTCTACCAGATGGATGTAAAGTCTGCATTCCTAAATGGTACACTAAAGGAGGAAGTCTACGTAGAGAAGCCACCAGGTTTTGTAAACCATAAATTCAACTCCCTTGTCTTCAGATTACACAAGGCATTTTATGGGTTAAAATAAGAACCTAGGACCTGGTATAAGACCTTGTCTACCTTTCTCATAGAGAAAAATTTCTCTAGGGGAAAGATAGATACAACAATATTCCTTAAGTACATCAAAGGATCAAGTATCCTAGTCTAGATATATGTAGATAAAATAATTTTTGGGTCTACTAATGAGAAGTTGTGTAGAAAATTTGCCAGGCTTCTGCAAGGCATGTTTGAAATGAGCATTATGAGTGAGCTAAAATTCTTCTTGGGATTCCAAGTTAGACAATCTGAGGATGGTATATCATCTCTCTGTATAAGTTCATAAAGAAGTTGATTAAGAGGTATGGTATGGAGAATTCTTCGACCATGAGAACTCCAATGGATTCTTCAATATCACTACACAAGGATGAATCTTGGAAACCAGTTGATGAAACTATGTATAGAGGAATAATTGGATAACTCCTCTTCTTGACTGCTAGTAGGTCAGATATTATGTTCTCAACATGTGTCTGTACTAGGTACCAAGCTTGCCTTAAAGAGTCTCATTATACTGCTGTAAAGAGAATACTGAGATATCTTAAGGGCACACAAAATCTTGGCCTTTGGTATCCTAAGGATAGTGATTTTGAACTCACTGGGTACACATATGCAGATTTTGGATGGTGTAAAGAAGAGAGAAAGAGTACTTTTGGAACTTGCCAGTTTTTAGGGAAAAGACTCATCAGTTGGAGTAGCAAGAAGCAAACGATTGTTGCAATTTCTATAGTAGAATCTGAGTACATATCTGTTATGTTTTGTAATTCTACTAGTGCAATTTCTATTTTTAATAATCATGTTTCACATAGTAGAACTAAACATATAGAAATAAGATATCACTTTCTTAGAGAGAATGTTGAAAAAGAAAATATTACCTTACAGTATAATCCAACAGAAAGAAAAGTTTCTACCATTTTTACAAAACCCCTAGATGAATGCAAGTTCAATTATTTAAAATTTTAACATTTTCAATCAGTAATAACAAAAGTTCGTACAACTTATAAAAATGACTAACTAGGTCAACAAATCTAAATAATAAAGAAAGACTTGATATAAGTCAAGAAATTATATTTAGAACCCAAATTTTGTCCAAGTTTAAGAATTGTGTCGAGACACCACAGTGTGTGTCGAAACTATAGGTAGTATTGTGTCAAGACACCATATTATGTGTCGACACAATAGATAGTCATGTGTCGAGACATTAAAAATTAGTGTCGAGATATAAGGGTGTCGAGACCCTGAGGTCTGTGTCGAGAGACATGATCCTTGTGTCGACTTATGTCCACACATCTCGACTATGTAGGTTTTCCATGTCGATACTAGACATTTCCCGAATATTTAGAAAATTCTAAATGCAGCGCGCCTTCTCGTCTTCTGCATACAGTTACTATAAATAGGGTGTGCAAGGAGTTGTCGACTACGCTTACCAGAAAACTTCAGAGATTGTTCCCTGATTGCCGAGACCTAGAAATCCTTTGTTCATACATCTCAATCTTAAGCTCTCTCAACTCAAATAGAACCAAAGATGGCCGACAACATCAATGAGGGTTATTAACTGGTGCAAAATGCATTCGTCTCCGCACAAGAAGAGATCAAGAATGTTATATACCTTGTAAACGAGGCAGGTCTTGAGTATCTGCTTTCTGAAACAACTAAGATATAGAAGAGAGAATTAACTGAGTTCTATTCCAATGCTTCACTAAACCCAAAGACAACCAAGTTTAAGTCAAGTGTAAATGGGGCAAGAGTAAAGGTCACAATCAATTTGCAAGCTAAAGTCCTTCAGATTCCTAGAACTGCTCAGGAAGATGAACTGGATTCCTACAAAACTTTAGAGGCCATAAAGTTGTGTGGACTAGCTCCAACCACTAGGTTTGATAGTTCACTGAAAAGCAAGGGAATGTATTCCTAGGGCAAGTTTTTTTCTGAAGTAGTAGGAAAGGTGCTCCTCTGCAAGGCCGGAGCACATGACAGGATTTCAACTTTTATGTTTAGCCTGATGACAAGAATTATTTTCAAGATCAAGACTAATTGGAATAGGGTTGTGTTCGATATGATTGCAGAAGGGATTCAGAAACCCAATATGAGCAGAATTGTTAGTTTGTATCTAGTTAAGACAATTCCAGATAATATTAACTAGAAAGTTGGAACAAAGATCAACCACATGAGGAGAATGAACCTAATAATTTTTTCAACATGGGACAGAGTCTCTTCTAAAGAGACTCCAAATCCCAAAAAGACAAAGGAGGTAAAAGGTAAGAAAGTAGTAGTAGAGGAAGTTGAGTCTTCAAGTTATTCTGAGGAACAAGTAGTGTTCAGTTCAGATAAGGATGTTAAGGAAGAACAAAGAGGATCTCACAGACTCTCACCTTGAAGAAGTGATTAGGTGTAGGGGGAGAACAATCTAGAAAAAGATCAAACTGAGGGAGAGAACCTCACTGAATTGCCAATGGATATAGCTACTACTATAATTATGGATATTGTACAGGAACTAGAACAATCAAAGGTTCCTGAGCAAGAAATATCTGAGAGAGAGATGGAGGATGAAATTCCAAAAGAGTCTGAAGAAGAAATTCTTTTCTCTAAAGAAACTAATATCCAGGGGGAGATAATTGAAATTCCTCAGATTGAAGTTCTTGATGCTGAAATTGAGCATGCAGATGTTAACTTGGAAAGTATCAATATTAATGCGAAAGGTACAAGAGTTGAGGGGAACTTGGCCCCAGATACTGTCAAAACCAAAGAGACACCACCAGTTAAATAGATAAGTTCTTCTGAATTTGACGAAGAAGAAGAGTCTCAGCTGAAGAAAAAGAAGCTATCTGGAAATAAAAAGAGGGGCACAAGCTACAAAAAACATTTATAATCTGGGAGACCAACTGCTTCTACAGGAGATACTAGCTCTCTACTAGTACAATTTCTAATAATGCTAGATAAGCAAAAGAAGGATATAGAAAAGTATGTAGATGAATGCCACAAAGAACTATAATTTCAACTGGCTTAGGATATATTGCTAAACAACAGCAAGTAGCAAAGACAACTGCAGATGAAATTGTTGTCAGACAAGGCTATGTCCTAGAAAATCAAGTATTTTGGATGAAAACATGACTACTTTGAATACAGAAACAATGGTTAAGCTGACTGAGCAGACTACTGAGTTAGAAAAAAAATAGTTGCTGTTACAAAGGCCATGGAAACTCAACTGACAAACCTTTCAGCCTCCTTGCTTAAAGATATAAAGGATTCTAACAAGAGTTTGGACATCAATTTACTGAGAGTGAAAAACACTGTAACTGCAGGTATCAATTACTTAGATGAACAGGTAAGGTTTCACAATAATGATCTCAGAGATTATATTTAAAGAGAAGTCATAAAGGGGGAGAGGTTAATGATCAGGGCAAGTTTTGAACATGCTACCTGGATATCAAATAATATTAGAGACACTTTAAGCCATCCTCCCCTATGGTATGATTGATATCAAACTACTGAGTCTGGTAGTCAGCAGCTTAACTTGAAGCACCTCATGTTACTAGAACTTATGCTACTGAGCAAACCATGTACAATCCTACAACACAAGTTACATTGTATTCTATCCAAGAAGTTGTCCATCACATGTACAGTCCTCCACCATCAGTTCAAAATGTTATATATGAAGAGGTGGAGATGTCTGAATCTACTATGTTGAAAGAAATAGAAGCTCAGATTTCAAAGAAATTGTTTAGAGAACAAGGTGAGGCTAGATCAGATTTGGACCAGTAGAGTCTAACCTCTAGATCAATAATACTCACTGCATGGAAGGCAGTCAATGCAAATATGACAGATAGAGGTAAATGGTATTCAGAACCGGGATGGGCAAAACATTTAAAGCAGTAAGAGGTTATCCATAAGTTCAGACATGATTTGAAGAAACAGAAGATACCTGCTAAGTCATTTGAGCCCAGGAAATATTTCCCAAAGCCTTACCATTATTTTTAAAGACAAAAGCTGAAAGAGGAAGGAATTGCAAAGGCAAAGTTTGATAGAGGGATAAAGATAGCTGATGATAAGGTGCCGAAGATTATAGCCACATCTAATCTTGAAAGGGCATTGTCATCAGAGAACCAGAGTTGCCATAGGATGTTCTTAGTGTTGTATCTCATGTTAAATTTGTTCTGTAAATTTTGTATAACCAAAGTTTATAGTTGTAAACCTTTAGACAGATAATTAGTGAAAATTTTGGTTTGCATAACATTTCTTGTGCTATTAATTAGGATTGCAATTATTAGCTTTACTTTTTGTTCAACATTATTATTGTTAATGTCTAAAGAAATATGTATTTTTATCTGGGTTATTTTACATATTGTACATCTCTGAAATCTTAATGTCTTAATCATCATATTTTGGTATCATGTTATATATCATTAAATTGGGGTTATGAATTCTCCAAATAGGGGGAGATTTTTGGTAAATTGGTCATAATGTATTTGATTTAAAGAAGTCCTTTCAGCTCAATTATATACCTATAGTTTTATCTGATGAGTGGTAAGTTGTTGTGTGCAGGAAAATAAAGTTAAGTGCAAAAGTGTCAAGACATTAGGCAAAAATCGAGATCTTTGTCAAGGTTGTGCTGAGATAAGAAGTAGCTGTGTCGACACTCAAGAATAATGTTTATAAACTTAAACAAGGAGTGTTGAGTCAAAGATAAAGTTGTGTCGACACCCAAGACTTGGGTCGACACTATGATACAAGAAAGCAACTGTGTCGACACTCAGGATTAGTGTCGATACACATTACACAAGTTGTGTCGAGACAAGGTGAAGGTTGTGTGGACACATTCAGAAGTATGTCGACATCGCTACAAGTGTAGTGTCGATGACAAGAACTGTTGTCAACACATCCAATAGTCAAGTTTCAACACTTTAAACAAAATTGTTTCCTATGTGTAGAAATCGAGCAAGAGGTCCTGATAACTATAAGAACTGTCAGATGTCAGTTATTAATCGGATCAGCAGCTTACCCTTGACAAAACCTTTTTAAAGGGCTCAACACTTCAGAGAAAAGTGTGAGAAGAGTAGTAAGAAATTGGAGAAGCCAGATCTAAGAAGTAATCTGCTAGAATTCAGAAGGTGAAGAGAAGCCTGATAAAGAATCGTCTTCTCCAGCCTAGATCTACCCGAATTTCAACTTCAAGAAGCTTTGAAAAGCTAAGTAGGGTCGGATCAAATCAATTACAACAAAGATCAAGGTAAGCTGACTTATAAAGTTCAGTTCAAGAAGTAGTCACACATTTTTCTCTTACTAGGTGACTAATTCTTAACTAATTTCTTTTCACCATTATTAATCTTGTAAGATCTACTTGTAGATTTGAGTGTAGGGGAATCAATTTCTCTGAGTTGTAATCCGGTGTTATAAAGGCTGAGGAAAGGCAGGAATTGACTTAGGTAGGAGAAGTTGATATTTCATTGAGGTGTAGGAACTGATTGTTCTGAGTTTTAGGGCAGGAGTTGGCTGAGGCGTTGGAGTGTAGATTCACTCTGAGGAAGAGTTCTTGGGAAGAACTTACGGATTAGGATCCTTGTTATTTGAGTGGTAAGACTTCTATAGTCTAAGTTATAGGAGCTAGCTTGGGTTTGAGCTGTAAGATCTGAGGATCTTAGTAAAGAAAGAAGGAGTTTGGTCGAATTTAGTTCATTGCTAGATAGGCGAAGGGGGAAAGTCGATGTACCCATAAATTGGGGAACCACTATAAATCTGTGTGTACTATGCTGTGATTGATGTGTTGTGATTGTTTTAATTGCTGAATAGTTTTCTTGTTTTATCTAACTGTGGTAGTAAATATAAAAAAAGTAATTCTCAGAATCCAAAAAGTTGCCTAGAATTAAATTGGACCTATTCACCCCCCCCCCTCTAGGTCACTCTCTATCCTAAAACAAACAATCATAAATTTTTTATAGCAATGCATTAAGGTTAAGTCTTGGTCCCACGTGTCTCCTCCTCATGGTACCGCCATAATTATTTAAATTAAGTCCTATTGAAAAGACCGGTCCAAAGAAGCGATCAACACTCATCCCAAAATTGATTCCAGCCAATATGTAGAAGACAACAAATTCCATCCTGGCAGCAAAACTATCTAAAGTAAATTCATCGAGTATCCCTATTCATACTCGACAAATCGTTGGAATTACCGGTGTTATAAAGACGAATTGGCTAAACGTTATCCGATGAATTCTTATCAACCCTTTAGACAAAAAATGTTCCAATTCCAATTCTTCTTTTATTCTCGACCAATCGTTTAACCCTCCAAACAGTCTCGACGAATTATTTAAGTCACACTCGACGAACTCGTCGGATATCCTTGATGATATCCGACAAAATTTTCCTAAGATTATATCGCTGAATTCTTCCAAGTCCAGCGTCGTCTCTGTCGTGTGTTATGTGAGTATATTCGACGAATAACACTCGTCTCAACGAAAGTACCCAAGTCATTCTCGACGAATTCTCCTTAGTTGAAATTACAAAGTCCAGCTCCATTCATTCTTCGAGTCCGTCGAGTGTTATGTGACAACACTCGACGAATAGTACTAGCCTCAACAAAAGTACTCAAGTCATACTCGACAAATTTGTCGGATATCCGTGACAATATCCGACTAATTTTACTTCTCAGATCTGGTGCACCCCGAGCCAGAGTCAAGTCTCTTGACATAAAACTCGTGTGAGTGGTCTATTTTTAAATTAGGCATTACAGCTGATTCCTATGATTTGGATAATCACAGGTATGTGAAGTGGTTCTACAATGGGTTGCGAGATCCCCTAAGGCAAGAAATTTTGTTTATAGCAGACTTGAGCCAAGCAGAGATTATCGATATGGCAAAGAGATTGGAAGCAGACCATTTTAGAGTCCAGGCTTGTAATAAGAGACCCGTCGAGGGCATAATGGTAGCATGACCCAACTTCAGAATGAGATATAATAGCAAAGGTGGACTAATAAACCAAGGAGGTGCCATCCATTTCCTTCAGAATTTTAGGATAGAAAGTCCGGCACCGTAGTTAATACTACTTCCACCTCCGCAGTTCTAACACAACAAATAACTAGGAGGAAAATTCAGGCAAGTCTGTTATCAGTGTAACCATCCGGGCCACATTCAGCATGATTGTCCACGGCTAGGAAGAGATGTCCCTGTTGCCCCTCCGGTGGCTCAGTGATGACGAGCACGGGGACATGGTTGAGGACCGCAAGGAAGGAATCTGGGACCTCCACGGGATCAGATGTTCACTCTGGATATGACTGAAGAGTGAAATCCTTAGAACGTGATTGTAGGTATGACATAAGTTGTTTAATATGTTATAAACTTTCGAACTTATCGTGCCTAAAATGATGCAAAAATCTTGTTAAAATATTTATAATAGAAACTTAGGCACTATGATTGTTAGTGGAAAACAAGCCCACACGCTATTCGATACCTGTGCCACAAATTCATTCGTCTTGGCGGATTTTATGAAAGATTTAAGTGGCGTCCAATATTTTACCGGTATCACTCAGAGAGTATGCCTCCCTGATAGCTCCGAGATGACTTCGCCCCCCAAGTGTGATTTGGGAGTATATATTAGAGTAAAACTTTTTGAAACCCATATAATGGTACTAGGAATGCGAAAATTCCATCTTATCCTGTCCATGGCATGGTTGGATTGGAAGCATGCTAGAATTGATTGTGCTGCGAAGCAAATCACCTTGAGGCACTGATATTATGAGATAATAGTTTAAGGTATTACAATCATAAGCTGAATGTTATTGTCTTCAATTTAGGACAGTAAGGCCCTTATGAAAGGGGAGGAGGTTTATATGATATGTTCTGAACTAAAAGAGATGATGACGAGCATGAAAGAATCCCATCTCTCGGACCCCTTACAGAATGGCTCCAAAGGAACTCACTGAGTTTAGAGTTTAGTTGTAGGAGATAGTAAAATCAGGGTTCGTTCGCCCCAGTTCATCACCCTGGAGAGCCCCTGTTTTGTTAGTTAAGAAGAAGGATGGATCCCTAAAGTTTTGCATAGACTATTGGGAACTCAACTATCTGACCGTGAAGAACAACTATCCTTTAACCCGGATCGACGAGCTATTCGAACATTTGGTGGGAGTGTATTTGTTTTCCAAACTGAATTTGTGCTCGGGGTACTATCAGTTAAGAATACAAGAGGAAGAAATTCCGAAAATAGAGTTTAACTCGAGATATGGCTTATACGAGTTCACATGGATGCCGTTCAGGCTCAGGAATGCCCCATATACCTTCAAGACTTTGATGAAAAGGGTGTTTGAGCCGTATTTGGACGTCTTTGTCATCATCTTTATCGATGACATTTTGGTAGTCTCGAAGACAGAAATGGAGCAAGCTGAACACTTTGCCTTAGTTTTGAAGAAACTGAGAGAGCACTCCTTATTTGCTATGTTTAATAAGTGCGAGTTCTGGATCCGAGAAGTTTCCATCTTGGGCCATGTTATTAGTGGTGCTAGATTATCTGTTGACCCGTCCAAGGTACATGGTGTGAAGATGTGATCACCTTGAAGTCGGCGTTCGACATGCGAAGCTTTCTTGGACTTTCGGGGTATTATCGCAAATTTGTGTAGGGATTTCCAAAGGTCGCCCTTCCTCTCACTGCCCTGACAAAGAAAGGTGTTCCATATGAGTGGACACCCCAGTGTGAGGCTGCATTCCAAGAGTTGAATGATCGACTTACCTCCGCACCAATCCTAGCCCTTCTATTTGGGAAGGAAGGATTTTAGGTTTTCACCGACGCATCTTATCAAGTTATGGAAACGGTGTTGATGCAACATGGGCATGTTATTGCGTAGTCTTTATGACAACTAAAGAAGCATGAGGTGAATTATCCGGTACATGACTTGGAATGGTGGTTGTGGTGTTCGTCTTAAAGATTTGGAGACAGTATTTATATGGCATCCACTGCGAGATATTTTCGGACCATAAGAATTTGAAGTATGTTTATAGCCATAAGCAGCTAAATTTGAGGCAATAGTGGTGGTTAGAATTCCTATGTGATTATGAGTTTACGTTGAACTACCACCCCTGGAAAGCGAACTCCATAGCAGATGCATTAAGTAGAAAGATAACAACGTCGAGCCCTGAATCTCGTATGATGGCTATGGAATTGGCTCGATTGCTTTAGGAGATGGAGATTTTTTTTGGTGAGTAAGGATCATTATGAGATATATATGGAATACTTGGCAGCCTTCAGTATAGTATACGCCATCAGAGAGCGGATCCGGTAGAGCAATGGAAGGATACTGCCCTGGTCCCTATGTTTAAGGCAATTAAGAGCGGATCTACCGAAGAGTATACTCTGAAGTAAGGCCTCATTTATTTTCATAGCTGGCTCTATATACATGAGTGCGGTGGAATCTGGGAAGAAATCTTGAGAGAGGCTCATTGCACCACGAATTATGTGTATCCCGGGATTAAAAAGATGTATAATGACTTACAGAAGACCATATTTTGGCCAAGAATGAAGAGAGCTGTTAAGTACTACATTATATATTGTGAGGCTTGTCAAAGGGTGAAGGTGGAGTGTAAGAGCCCCGGAGGAATATTGCAGTCATTACCCATACCTGAGTGGAAGTTCAGGGATATCTCCATGGATTTCATCCACGGGGTGCCTCGCTCGTGCTCCTCGAACGATTCAGTCTGGGTGATTATAGACCGCATGACGAAGGTTTCTAGGTACATTCCGATGAGGAAGGAGTTTCATGTTTATGTTTTATGCGCCTCAATATGGAGAAGATTGTGCGGTACCATGGGGTGCCCAAGACAATTATCACTGACCACGATGGTCGCTTCACATCCAAGGAATGGTGGGTGGTTCGAGCTTATTTGGCTCTCTCCTTACCTAAAGGACATCTTTTCATAATCAGACGGATAGCCAGTCTGAGAGGACCATCAGAAGTATGGATTATTTGTTGAGATTGTGCGTGTTGGATAAGGGTGAGTCGTGGGGATGGCTCTTGCCGCTAGCGGAGTTTTCATACAATAATAGTTATTTAGCTAGCATTTGGATGGCACCCTATGAAGCACAGTATTGGAGGAGGTGTAGAACTCCACTATCGTGGGTGCAGTACAAAGACCCGAAGGCTTTATGAGTGGAATATATTTATGACACTAATGTCCTGGTTTGATTGATACGAGACTGCATGCTGGAGGATCAGAGTCCGCAAGAATAATACTATAATGTGAAACACAAGATGGTGGATTTCCATGTGGGTGACAAGGTGTTCTTGAAAATAAGGCCAATGCAGGTAGTGTCACGTGTGCAGTAGAAAGATGCTCAACCCGAGTTATGTGGGGCCTTATGTTATATTGGAAAGAATTGGTCCTTTATCCTTTTGATTAGAGCTACCACCAGAGCTAGAAAATTTTTACGACGTCTTTCATGTGTCATCGCATCGGAAGGCACTTCTATGGACCGATAAACATGTCCCCACCACAAATGAAATAGTGGTAATTGATAGGTCTGTCCGACTAAATCCGGTGTGTATAGTGGATAACGAGTGTTGGGTACATTGGAAAATGTGTACCTGATTTGAAGAAGCCCAACTTAGCTCAATGATATACATCAAGGTGTATTTGATGTTGTTTTGAGTTGACATGTGCAGGTGAAGAAGTATTAAAGAATACAGAAAAATATTCTAAGTCCACATGTCGACACCTGAAGAAATTGTGTCGACACTTCAGAATATTTGTGTCGACACTTCAGAATATCAGTGTCGACACAGAGGAAGATAGTCGACCACATTTATGTCGACACTGGGAAGCAGTGTCGACACATAAAGAAAATAGTCGACTTCAACTATGTCGACACTGGGAAGCAGTGTCGACACATAAAGAAAATCGTCGACCTCAGCAATGGGAAGCAGTGTCGACACCGTGAAAGATAGTCGACTAGTGAAAGATAGTCGACTAGTGAAGGTTAGTCGACACCGTGAAAGATAGTCGACTAGTGAAAGATAGTTGACCAGAGAAAGATAGTCGACTCACAGAAGAAGATAGTCGACCACAACTGTGTCGACACTGGGTGGATGTGTCGACACCAGAAGACTGTGTCGACACATATTGGCAGAAGTGGACTATGCTTGTGTCGACACCAGAAGACTGAGTCGACACATTTTGGCAGGATTGAAGATTGCTGTGTCGACACCTGAAGGCTGAGTCGACACATGCTGAGTTCTGAATCTACAACAACTGTGTCGACACACAGGACTTGTGTCGACACTCTGCAGAGTCTAGACCAAGTTATTTTCCGAAGAAGCTGTGTCGACTTAAAGGCAACTCAGTCGACATCATCAAAGACTGTGTCGACACCAAAGTCACTTGTGTCGACACAGATAGACAGATTTGTCTCGACACTTTCTAACAGACTGTCTCGACATTTTGCTGTCCAAGGCTAAGGTACATGAACTGTTTGAAGACTTGACAGCTGTGGGTTGCCACAGTTTAACTGAAGCTATCAGACCTGTCAGAAAACAGTTAGAAACCGGATCAGCCAGTTACCATGAAGAAAGTCTATAAATAGACACATTCAGAAGGAATTAGAAATGCAGCCAAGCTAAGAAAAATAATAGAAAAAGATCTAAGAAGAAGAAACAGAGGGATTACGATCCTGTTGAAGTTTCAATTCAAGAAAGTGAAAAAGAAGATCTTCATCAGAAGGTCTAAGAAGAAGAAGTCTGAAGTATCAGAAAAGGTGTTGGATAGAGGGAGATCCAGTCATCTTGAAGAAGAAGAAGGAAGCCATCAGTGATTTCTCAAGAAGCTGTTTGGAAATCAACTCAGCTAAGTTCAGATTCAAGAAGCTTTGAAGAAAGCTCAGATTCAGTTGATTTCATCAGCTGATCAAGAAGTGTCTTGTCCTCTTCTCTCTCAACAAAGGCAAGACATTAAAATATCTTTTCTAAATTTCTGTAGGATCTGTTTATACAGATCTGAGTTGTAAGCCTATGTTATAAAGGCTGAGTGTAGGAGAGGTGATCTCTGAGTGGTAGGGCTATTTGCCTGAGTGTAGGAGAAGGTTATTCTCTGAGTGGTAGGCCTTGAGGCAAGGCTGAGGTAAGGCTGTTGAGCCTGAGTTGTAGGAACCTATCCTGGTTCTGAGCTGTAGGATCTGAGGATCTCAGTATAGTGGAAGTTTGGCCGAATCTAGCATATTGCTAGATAGGTGAAGGGGGAAAGTGGATGTACCCAGACCTTGGGGAACCACTATAAAACATTGTGCAATCTGTGATGCTTAATTATCTGTGAATGCTGTGCTAGATGTCTTAATTTGTAATTGAATTCTGCCTAGATTTATAAACAAGAAATTAGAACCTATTCACCCCCCCCCTCTAGGTGTTTAGGTTGTCTTGAAAGTAAAACTATCAAGTGGTATCAGAGGGATTCCTCAAAAAGGACTTAACAGTCTGAGGTAGATCTTATAGGCAGAATCAAGATTCAAAAAGATGGGTTCTGGTGAGAATCATAAGGAGCTAGGGTCTATGAAATTACCCATATGCAAGAAAGAAATTTTTGGAATTTGGAAAGAAAGAGTCAGACTGTTTATGGAAGCATCTGACCCAAGGATTTACATCACAGTACAGGAAGGCCCCTTCATTCCAATGAAGGTATCAGTTCTTGATGCAAATATCCAAACTCCAAAGAGTTATTCAGAAATGACCAAGGATGAAATCATCTTGGCAACCATGGATAAAAGAGCTCAGAACATTATTGTTAGTGCCATAGATGATTCAACATTTCAGAATCTGATTCACTGCAAGACCTCCAAAGAGATGTGGGACACATTGATTGTCTACATGGAGGGATCTGAAGAAGTGAGGCAGGACAGGAAATCTATGCTCAATCAGGAGTATGAAAGTTTTAGACAAGGAAAATCAGATAGCATAACTGAGTGCTACAAGAAATTCTATAGAATTGTGAATGAGCTTATGTCCTATGGAAGAGTCTTCAGTACTTATGAACTGAATGACAAATTCTTGAGATCCTTAACAAAGGATTGGGACACAAAGATCTGTGCCATAAGAGAAGTGGCTAAATTGGCAGAGATATCTCCTCCCACCATGTTTGGAAAGTTGTTATCCTATGAAATGCAACTTATGGTGAGGAAGGAGGAGGAAAAGAATTCAAGAGGAGAGCATAGAGAAAAGACTGTGGCATTCAATGCAGAAGCCACTAGAAAGAATAGGAGGAAATCACCATCTCCTCCTAAGGAAGTTGCAGAAGATAGTTCTGAAAATTCAGATAAGGGTTCAGAATGCTGTGATTCAGATGCAGACTTTGCTGCATTCACAAGGCAATTCCAGAGGTTCTTGAAAAAGAAGCAATGGAAGTCTAGGCCTTCCACATCACAGCATGTTGATGACTATTATCAGAAGAAAAGGTCATCAAGGAAAGAGAAGAGCAGATCAAAGCCCAGCAAAGCCACTACTTCAAAGATTGTCTGCTATTGTTGCAATAGGCCTGGACATGTAGTGGCTGACTGTCCTGATAAGAGAAAGGAATCTTCAGACAAAAACAAGACTTATCAGAAAGGCAAGAAGGAGAAATCCTTTGTTGCAAAGAAAGATAAGAGTCTAACAGACCAGTCAACTTAGGAGTCAGAATCTGAAGCTGAAGCATATATTGGACTATATGCTGCATCTGAAGAAGAGGAGTTTCTGCAGTTGCTAGACTCCATCAATGAACAAAAGGATCATCAGTGTATGGGGCTGATGGCAGGATCAAAAGAGGACATATGCCAGAATCAGTCTGGTCATAATAAGGTACAATGTCCTTCTATTACATCTGTTTGTTGTACAAGTGAAGAATCAGCTACATCTGCATCAACAGATGTAGATGCATCTGAATCTGAAGGAGATGTCTATCAATTGATAGACAAGTATGGGGACCTGTTGTAGGCCCTTAAGAAAAGCAAGAACCTGGTTAAATCTCAGGCTCAGGAAATTGTTGAACTAAGGGTTGCTACAACTGAGTTAGAGAAAGTTATTGATCAAAAATTAAATGAAATTGCCAAGCTGAAGAATATAACTATTATTCAGATGGGCACAATTAATTATACTAATGATCAAGTGAAGAGTCTGGAGGCCAGACTTAGAATTGAAAGGGATTTAGTGGCTAGTTACTCTAAGCCAAAATCTGTCTTACCCTTGATAGATGAATTTGTCACTCAAAATGGTAAGGCTGGATTAGGATTCAAAGGTAACTTCAGGGCTGGCAGATTCAAGAGGAAAGGCAAAGCTCCTGCTCAGCCACTAAACCTTTCAGTCCCCATAAAGTTTAGTAAGGTGAAAGTGCCTTCTAACAAATATGATCATGAAGATATTCAAGGTCATATTAAGACTAATGTTCTGAAGAACAAGGGTGTAAATGCAAGCAGGCCTACCTATGGTCATAAACCCAATGGTTTTAAGAAATCAGTAGGTGAAGTTGCTGCAGCACCAGCAATGAACAGAAATTCTTCTGACAAGGATGTATCTAGATCTAAATATAATAAGTTTGAATGTTGGTGCTGTGGCAAGAGAGGCCATTTTGCATTAGAATGCTGGTATAACACAAGTGTTATAATGAACAATAGTCTACCTGTTAGAAGAGGTTATGGTAGCTTTATTAATGCTAACCTGAACCAAGGACCCAAGACTTACTTGGGTTCTAAGGGTAAGTAATTCTGTGTTGCAGGTGAATCCAAGTAACCATGCCCCTATATGGTACTTGGATAGTGGTTGTTCCAGGCACATGACTGGAACAAAGTGGCTGCTGAAGGAGTATTCATCTGTCAAAGATGGACCTAAAGTGATCTTTGGTGGATCTGAAAAAGGAGTCATCAAAGGGTTTGGTAACATTTCTTCTAACCTAATTACTATCACTCAAGTGGCTTATGTAAAAGGTTTGAAACATAATCTAATAAGCATAAGCCAGCTAAGTGATTTAGGATATGACATTTCATTTGTTAAAGATGGATGTCATATCAAGAGGTCAAGTGATCAAAAGATCATATTGACTGGGTATAGGAAGAGAAATGTATATTGTCTTAATTTTGAATGTGAGAATAAGGCTTCTCACATCTGTCTTGTAGCTGATGACAATGCTTCTCATTGTGTTAAGTGGCACAAGAGATTGGCTCATCTAAACTACAAGACAATTGGCCAACTCTTTAGCAAAGAGTTAGTGAGGAATGGACCTCAAATTAAGTGTATAAAGGAAGGGATATGCTCAGCTTGTCAAAAGGGCAAGCAGACAAAATCCTCCTTTCAAAGCCTTGAAAACAAGGATTCTGTGAGGTGCTTATACCTCTTGCATATGGATCTTTTTGGTCCTATGCCAGTTCATAGTCTAGGTAGGAAGGTCTACACTTTTGTGGTTGTAGATGACTATTCTAGATTTACATGGGTGTTCTTTCTGAGACAAAAATCTGAAACCCCAAGTGTATTACTTAATTTTGTAAAGCAAATTCAGAATGAACTGAATAGTATAGTGGTCAAAATCAAAAGTGACCATGGTACTGAGTTTCAATCTGAAAGCATAACAAACTTGTGTAAAGACTTTGGGATTTTCAAAGAGTTCTCCTCACCTAGAACACCTCAGCAAAATGGAATTGCTGAAAGAAAGAATAGAACATTAATTGAAGCTGGTAGAACTCTATTGAGTGACACCTCTCTCCCAGAATATTTTTGGGCTGAGGCAGTTAACACTGCTTGTCATGTAATCAATAGGGCTACTATCACCAAAAGTTACAAAATGACTCCCTATGAGATTGTGAAAGGCAGAAAACCAAATCTATCTTACTTTAGGATCTTTGGTTGCAAGTGTCATATACTTAACAATGGCAAGTCATATTTGACTAAGTTTGCTGCCAAATCCCAGGATGGGATATTTGTTGGGTACAGCACAAATAGTAAGGCCTATAGAGTCTTCAACTTGACCACTCAAGTTGTTGAAGAATCTGTGCATGTTGTGTTTGATGAAACAAGATTAATCAACTGTGAGTTGTCTTGTAGATCAAATGACTCAACAGGCATAAGCAAAATTATGGACAAGCTTTCTATTACTGAAGTATCAAAGGAAGATGGGGCATTGGAAAATGAAGGCTTCAGTCCAGGGGAGAACAAGACACTATAGAAGCTGATGAAAATCAAGAGAATCAGTTAAATGAAGGAGCTGGAGATGTTCAACCAGAAGGAAATCTTCCTCTAGCTACAAGACATTTAAGAGATCATCCAGTTGATCAGATAATAGGTGATCCAAGACAAGGGGTGCAAACTAGAAGCAGAAATCAAAATACAGTTCTACATTCAAGTTTCCTGTCACAATTGGAGCCTAAGAAGATTGAAGAAGCCATCCAAGACCTTCACTGGATTGATGCTATGCAAGAGGAGCTGAATCAATTCAGAAGGTGCAATGTCTGGGAGCTTGTTCCTAAACCAAGAGGCCACAACATAATTGGCACAAAATGGATATATAGGAACAAGCTAGATGAAAGTGGAATAATAGTAAAGAATAAAGCAAGGTTGGTTGCAAAAGGATACATGCAGGAAGAAGGGATTGACTTTGATCAAACCTTTGCTCCTGTAGCAAGGCTAGAGGCAATCAGAATATTCCTTGCCTATGCAGCCTATCAAGACTTCAAAGTATATCAGATGGATGTGAAGTCAGCATTTCTGAATGGTGATCTTAAAGAAGAAGTATATGTAGAGCAACCATCAGGTTTTGTAGATCCTCTTAAACCTGATTTTGTTTATAAGCTTAGGAAAGCTCTGTATGGGTTAAAGCAAGCCCCAAGGGATTGGTATGAAACCCTGTCTACTTTCCTTATTGAGAACAAATTCTCAAGAGGAAAAATTGACAAAACTCTATTCCTTAGGGAATCCAAAGGCAAGATCATCTTAGTACAGATCTATGTTGATGACATAATCTTTGGATCTACTGAAAAGAACCTTTGTAGAAAGTTTGCCAAACTTTTGCAAGGGAAGTTTGAGATGAGCAGTATGGGGGAACTGAAATTCTTCTTGGGACTCCAAGTAAGGCAGACTGATGATGGCTTGTCCATATCACAGTCTAAGTTCACCAAAGAATTGATTAAGAAATATGGTATGGAGTCATCCTCCACCATGAGAACTCCTATGGGAACAAGTATGCCTATATGCAAAGATGATGCAGGTAAACCTGTTGATGAGACTTTGTATAGAGGGATAGTTGGCTCACTACTATATCTCACTGCTAGTAGACCAGATATTATGTATGCTACATGTGTCTGTGCTAGGTATCAAGCCTGCCCTAAAGAATCTCATTATACTGCAGTTAAAAGGATTCTGAGATATCTTAAGGGCACACCTAATCTAGGTCTTTGGTACCCTAGGAATAGAGATTTTCAACTAACAGGCTATTCAGATGCAGATTTTGCAGGATGTAGAGAGGATAGGAAGAGTACTACAGGTACTTGTCAATTCCTGGGAGGAAGACTAATATCATGGAGTAGTAAGAAGCAGACTAGTGTGGCAATTTCCACAGCTGAGTCAGAGTATGTTGCTGCTAGAAGCTGCTGTGCACAGCTATTATGGATGCAGCATCAGCTAAAGGATTATGGTATTCAAGTAAGTAGAACACCTCTTTTGTGTGATTCTAAGAGTGCAATTTCTATTGCTAATAATCCTGTTTCTCATAATAGAACTAAGCATATAGAAATAAAATACCATTTTCTTAGAGAACATGTAGAAAAAGAAGACATCTCATTGGAATTTGTGAAAACAGATTATCAAATAGCAGATGTGTTTACTAAGCCCCTAGATGAGACAAAATTCAATAAATTCAAAATTGAATTAGGTATGTTAACCATTGATTAGTGTAATCACAAAATCATCAACAATAAAGTTGAAGTGGTAACAAGACATTCAAGTGATATTAAGACACATTGAAGTAGTATAAAGTACTTTGTTGTACTTATAAGTTGTGATGAGCAAACAGAAATTGGCTAAGTAAGATGGTGTCGACACATTCAGTAATTATGTGTCGACTCAGGGTAGTAATGTCGACAAGTCAGAGATATTGTGTCGACACAGAAAATGTGTCTCGACACTTAAGAATCTTATTGTCGACTTATCCAGGAATGTAGTGTCGACTTCACCAGGATAGTGGTGTCGACACTTACAAATTTTGTGTCGACACTTATACTAAGAGTTGACACAGAATTTTTGATGCTCTACTATATATCTCTGGTGTCGATATAACCGCAAATGGGTGTCGACACATAGTAGACGAACTTATAGTCGAGATAATAGAAGCTTGTGTCGACACAATCCATCTGTGTCGACACTTATAGTCTGTTTTTGACGACTTTTGATCTTCTTTAAACAGAAGGTATAAATAGGTCAAAAACTCATTCTGTCGACACGCTTACAAGGTTTTCGAAACCTAGTGTCGACATTCTCTCTCTCTCTCTCTCTTTCTCTCATCCTTCAAGCTTTCTCGACTGATCAATGGCGCCAAAGATTGAAGATAATGTTAATGAAGGATATGAGTTGGTGCGCCAGGCCTTTGCTGCTGCCCCTCCAGATGTTCTTGGGGTTATCTCTCTCCTCTCCGACTCAGGTTTAGAATTTCTGGTTTCTGAACCATCAAAGATATGGAAGAAGGAGGTGCATGAGTTCTTTACCTCTGCATCTGTAGACTCTAAATGTCATGCGATAAAATCCACAGTTCATGGGTCACCTGTGGAGATTACACCAAGTAAGATAAGAACACTTCTGCAATTACCTACAATTGAGAATGAAGAGGATGTCCCTGCTTCTAAATCTAGGGAGGCTCTTCAATGGTGTGGATTGGAATCCACCATGAAAATTGGAGCTGCGTTCAATCGGAAAGGAATGAATCAACAGGGCAAGTTTCTGTCAGAAGTAGTTGGAAAAGTTATTCTGTGCAAGCCAGGTGGACATGATAGGATTTCTGCCTATATGTTCAACCTAATGACCAGGATTGTGTTTACAATTCCAACGGATTGGTCATCTGTAATCTTAAAGAAGATTAAGGAAGGAATCAAGAAGCCAAATCTGGCTAGGATAATGAGTATATACCTAAGTAAGGAGATTCCTGAGGTTATGCAACAACAACCTTGAACTAAAATTAATCACATGAGAAGGATGGACATGAGATTGTTCTCAAGATGGGATAGGGTGCTGACCAAAGAGATGTCTGAAGTGGAAAGGCAGGATTCACCTGAGAAATCCCCAGGTCATGCTACAAGTACTGGGCATCCACAAGAAGAGCAAGTAAGACTAGAGGTTGAAGATCAGCCTGCATCTACACAAGTTCAGGATGCCCCAATACCTGCAGTTCAAGAAGAAGAAGTAAGTATACCAGCTCAGCAAGTTTATTCACCTACACAAACTGTATCTACTCATGACCAGGTACAGGTGCAGGGGGAGCTGGTGTATTTTCCTATAAAAGAGATTTCTAATATTTCTATTTCTGCACAGGTCCAGGGGGAGCAAGTGCAAAAAGATGCTCAAATTGATCAATCTCCAAATTTGAATACTGCACATGATCAAGCCCAGAGGGAATATACTATGGAGGAGTTATTTCCAAATGATGAAATAATTACTGATAGTCTGGAAGTGGAGCAAGAAATTGAGGGGGAGCCAGTGCATGTTGAGACTGTACAACATGGCACTGAAGCAGCTGTTTCTCCTCCTCCCAAAGAAAGAGTTCAAATTGATAGTACTTCTGATTCAGAGACTGAAGAAGCCAGGGTGGCTAAAAAGAGAAAACTTATGGTCTTCCAGAGAAGGAGCAAGAGCTATAAGCAGGCTCTACAGTCTACAGCACATCACACTCCTTCTGACTTTGATTATAACAAGTTCTTGGTAGATTTATAAGTGAAATTGGATGAACACAGAGTGGCTATAGAAAAATATGTTGATGAGAACAACAAGTCCCTGCAATTTGACTTAGCTCAAGATATAAAATAAATTAGGTTTGAGGTCAATATGCATAAGAAGGAAATGACAGATTGCTTCCATAAGGGAGGTAATGCTGTGGTATATCTGGCAAAACAACAGCAGACTATCATCCCTAAGGTGGATGACATTGCTTTAAAGCAAAGCTATGTCTTGGAAAATCAGCTCAGGATGAATGACAATTTAACTGAATCTCATCATGAGATCATTGAGGAATTGAAGAAGATTGTTCCAGGCCTGCCTGCAGATAGAGCAAAAGAAATGGAAGAATTTGATAAGAACTTTCAAGCTGCTATTGCTTCTGTTAAGACTGCAATCACTACCTCTCAAAAGGAAATATCTGACAAGCTTCTAAAGTTAAAACCATTTTTTAAAGAGGGTGTGAATTATCTGGATGGCCAAATCAGATTTCAAAAGGAAGATCTCAGAGATCATGTTTCTAGAGAAGCCATAAAGGGGGAGAGGATGCTAGTTCATGCAGGCTCAGAGCACACCAAATGGGTGACCAATAGTATTCGAGCCACATTGGGATATCCTTCATTGTGTGATGATGCTATGGTGGCTGAGTCAGGAATACAAACAAGTCTACTTGAAGGCAATCAACCTGAGGTTGCCCAAGTCATTTACCCCCCTCCAGATTATGATATGATTGATCAGCAGGTTCAAGGGATGTATAGTCCTCCAAAGGAGGTTACTAATATTGTTATTGGGAAGGTTGATAAGCCTGAGGCTACTTTGAAAGACCAGCAAGATGCTCTTCTATCTAAGAAAAGGTTTAGAGAGCAGGCTGAACTTAAGCCAGACTTTGAGCAGTGGAGTCCTACTTCCAGAAATATAATACTCACTGCATGGAAGGCTGTCAAAGACCAAGTGCAGGAAAGAGGCAAGTGGTACAATGAGATGGAATGGCAGAAGTATGAAGCCAGGCAAGAGGCCATTGTACAGTTTAGAAGAAAAGCCAAGCTGGGTAGGCTGCCTACAGATGCTCAGGAGCCAAGCAAGTACTTCCCAAAGCCCTTTCATTATTTTGAAAGGCAAAGGCTCAAGGAAGAAGCAAAGAAGAAGGCTGATCTAAAAGGCAAGAAGCCAGCTGAAGATTCTGAAGCTCCTATAAAGGCTCAAGTTCTATCTGGCAAAGGGATTGTCATTAAAGAGCCTGATCAGTCTTAATTTTTTAGTTCTTTCAAAGTATTTTGTAATGTTTTGATTAAATCATTAAATGTAATTCTCTGTATTCAAACATTATCAAGTTATAAACAAAATGTTGTTTGGCATCATATAATGTTTATTCTGTGATGGATTGTTTTTATGTTTTATTTATATTAAGTATTCCTGTTATGTCATATATCATAAGTTTATACTTTTTATAAATGGTGTATATCATTGGCTATAGGGTTATGACTTCTCCAAATAGGGGGAGATTGTTGGGTACATTGGAAAATGTGTACCTGATTTGAAGAAGCCCAACTTAGCTCAATGATATACATCAAGGTGTATTTGATGTTGTTTTGAGTTGACATGTGCAGGTGAAGAAGTATTAAAGAATGCAGAAAAAAATTCTAAGTCCACATGTCGACACCTGATGAAATTGTGTCGACACTTCAGAATATTTGTGTCGACACTTCAGAATATCAGTGTCGACACAGAGGAAGATAGTCGACCACATTTATGTCGACACTGGGAAGCAGTGTCGACACATAAAGAAAATTGTCGACTTCAACTATGTCGACACTGGGAAGCAGTGTCGACACATAAAGAAAATCGTCGACCTCAGCACTGGGAAGCAGTGTCGACACCGTGAAAGATAGTCGACTAGTGAAAGATAGTCGACTAGTGAAGGTTAGTCGACACCGTGAAAGATAGTCGACTAGTGAAAGATAGTTGACCAGAGAAAGATAGTCGACTCACAGAAGAAGATAGTCGACCACAACTGTGTCGACACTGGGTGGATGTGTCGACACCAGAAGACTGTGTTGACACATATTGGCAGAAGTCGACTATGCTTGTGTCGACACCAGAAGACTGAGTCGACACATTTTGGCAGGATTAAAGATTGCTGTGTCGACACCTGAAGGCTGAGTCGACACATGCTGAGTTCTGAATCTACAACAACTGTGTCGACACACAGGACTTGTGTCGACACTCTACAGAGTCTAGACCAAGTTATTTTCTTAAGAAGCTGTGTCGACTTAAAGGCAACTCAGTCGACATCATCAAAGACTGTGTCGACACCAAAGTCACTTGTGTCGACACAGATAGACAGATTTGTCTCGACACTTTCTAACAGACTGTCTCGACATTTTGCTGTCCAAGGCTAAGGTACAAGAACTGTTTGAAGACTTGACAGCTGTGGGTTGCCACAGTTTAACTGAAGCTGTCAGACCTGTCAGAAAATAGTTAGAAACCGGATCAGCCAGTTACCATGAAGAAAGTCTATAAATAGACACATTCAGAAGGAATTAGAAATGCAGCTAAGCTAAGAAAAATAATAGAAGAAGATCTAAGAAGAAGAAACAGAGGGATTACGATCATGTTGAAGTTTCAATTCAAGAAAGTGAAAAAGAAGATCTTCATCAGAAGGTCTAAGAAGAAGAAGTCTGAAGTATCAGAAAAGGTGTTGGATAGAGGGAGATCCAGTCATCTTGAAGAAGAAGAAGGAAGCCATCAGTGGTTTCTCAAGAAGCTGTTTGGAAATCAACTCAGCTAAGTTCAGATTCAAGAAGCTTTGAAGAAAGCTCAGATTCAGTTGATTTCATCAGCTGATCAAGAAGTGTCTTGTCCTCTTCTCTCTCAACAAAGGCAAGACATTAAAATATCTTTTCTAAATTTTTGTAGGATCTGTTTATACAGATCTGAGTTGTAAGCCTGTGTTATAAAGGCTGAGTGTAGGAGAGGTGATCTCTGAGTGGTAGGGCTATTTGCCTGAATGTAGGAGAAGGTTATTCTCTGAATGGTAGGCCTTGAGGCAAGGCTGAGGTAAGGCTGTTGAGCCTGAGTTGTAGGAACCTATCCTGGTTTTGAGCTGTAGGATCTGAGGATCTGAGTATAGTGGAAGTTTGGCCGAATCTAGCATATTGCTAGATAGGTGAAGGGGGAAAGTGGATGTACCCAGACCTTGGGGAACCACTATAAAACATTGTGCAATCTGTGATGCTTAATTATCTGTGAATGCTGTGCTAGATGTCTTAATTTGTAATTGAATTCTGCCTAGATTTATAAACAAGAAATTGGAACCTATTCACCCCCCCCCCCTCTAGGTGTTTAGGTTGTCTTGAAAGTAAAACTATCAACGAGACATGGAGCTTACGGTGAAAGAGTGTTCCTTTGGTGAAGGTGTTGTTGTATAATCATGGGAGATAGGAGTATACTTGGGAGCCGGTGGACTGGATGCTAAAGTACTACCCGTAGTTCTTTCCCCAAGGTAAACTTAAACGCATACCTTGTATCTTATTTTTCACCCACAGACTTAGCTTGATTACAGGGATGAAATATTTTTTTGTTTATAGGATTTGTAAAGACTCGATTCGTGCTATACCCCTCGCATGCGTTTTGAGTCAAGAGACTTGACTCAAGCTCGGGGTGCACCAGATTCAACAGGCGTCGAGTGTGTTGACTGGTGGGCCGGCGTCGAGTGACACTCAACGCATTAGAAGAATGGGACTTAGAATAATTTCATCCAGTAGGGATTCATCGAGGTTTATCGAGATTTATCGAGATTCGTCGAGTGATCATTATGCCTTGACGAAGCGTCAAATGATACTCGATGCATGCGAAGAATAAGGCATGAATTGTTTCGGTCAAACAAGTACAATTCGTAAGATATCTTTAAAGATATCAGACGAACTCGTCTAATATTACTTGTTTAATACAGCGGGATTCATACTGATTCGTCAAAAATCGTTAGGTAAACTCGATGATTTGGTCAAAACTGCTTTGAATGGTTAACCGATTCGTCGAGATGATACAGGTAATTTCTATTATTCATCGGATATCACAAAGGATCCTCGATGAATATGACTTGGAAGAGTTTTTGCTAGGCTGTGTTCGCTGATTCATGCGTATGGGTTGAACCCGGTTCGGGTTATTTGCTAAATGATTCCTTTGAACCGGCCTTTTCAAATAGGCTTATTTAATGAAATTATGGGCATTCCAATGATAGAGCGACATGTGACGAAGTAACCTAAACCCTAATCCTCTCTTATAAAAAGGAATACACGGAGGTAGTCATCATCGTTCTTCTTGCCGAAACAATGCTGAGCCCGATGGGAATGAAGAAGTTGTCGGAATTGCCTGGAATAATTCTGAAATTCTTTTCCGTGAAGAACGATACCAATGAGAAAACTTATCATGCCGCCAAGGAGGATAACAGATATATATCCAGAAATGAGGTGCGCTTCCTACCCTCTCCCTTGGTTCTAGATCTTTTGTTTTGAAATAGGAGTGATGTCGGCTTAAAAGAGTTCGACATTGGTGAGAAATGATGATCTCCTTGGAAGAGACCATGTTAGGACCTTTGTCCAAGGGTTTTATTGTCTTGAACCTCTCATCTCTTCATTATGAAGGCGATGGAATAGGTTTTGTGAAGAATGGTGGTCTATTGAGGATATATAAGGGAGGTGGAAAAGCTGATTGTAATTTTGTAGGATTGTCTAGAGGAAGAAGACAAATCGTTGTGGTTCGTTTTACTTTATGATGGGTACATAAATCTATTTTTTGTACGCAGCAGACTTCGTGTTGGATTTAAGCTATGATTTGAGCATATTTAGATCTTGGGCTGAACACGAGAGTTGTATTCCTCAGAAATACCATTCCATTGGATTGTTGTACGTTGATGGTGGAGTCTTGTAGTCCCAAGAGTGTTCATTCAAAGTGGCTGCGTTGTTTTGGTTCCAGAAGCTGATTGTAGTAAAATGATATTTGGATTGGGTTAATTTATATTATGTAAACGAATGGTTTATATAAACAAATAGTTTATTCATGAAATTAGGATTTTGTGAATTTATCTTACGAATTTATTACTATGATATTCTAATGGTTTTGGATGTTGTATAAACATATGATTTATTCATGAAGTTCGGTAAAGATGCATCTTGGATATAATGACACGAATGGATATATGTTGGAAAGGGTTGTTACACAAGATGCATGAATGTGTGGTCAGGTAGAAATATGATTGGCATATTGAATGTTTTATGGTTTAGAATCTATGAAGGATGTATGAGTCGATATGCAGGTGCCTGCTGAATTATAGAAATGGGGGCTAGATGAAAAAATGCCCATGGCCATGTGACATGTTGAATCTTGATCCCAGGTATTGGAGGAATAAATAGAGTAGTCAACTGATTAAAGTTATGTCTCCCTATGGGTAGTAGTGTGGAATTATCAAGATGTATAATGTGGCCTGAAACCTATGTCATGGTAAGACAATAAGTGCTTGGGGTACGAAAATGTCAAAGGGTTGGTAGTGCGTGTATACTTGACTACACAAGATTGGTATGATGATAAGGGACTCAGTGTGGATCCCTTTAGTGATTTTGAGCACTGATTTGTGTAATGATGAGAAGGGACTCAGTTGGAGCCAATGATTGTTTATTGGGTTGGCCAAGTGTACTTGCATGCGGTGTGAGTTGATACGTGGTGTCATAATCCTGAGTTGAGGATAGTGTGGTATGCCTACGGGATCACTAGTCATCACACCGACGGGAGTTGGCAGATATAACTTGGGCAGTTGGGATTGGTCATCAATACTCATTCATGAGTCTCCTTTCGTGCCACGATTATAGGCCAGTTTGTCTATGTTCTTGTTGCATATCTACCCGAGACCCCTTTTGAGCCATAATATGCAGAGGCTCCACTATTGTGTTCTTAGTGTTGATGTGTACAGAGGCCTAGGCTTGGTAGTGTGGATAGCTGCTTATTAGTGGAGATGACGGCTCCACTATCACCATTTGGCAATGACGGATGAATCCAAAGAGGTTTGCTACATGCTTGAAAAGTGAGAACTAATGGACTGTATTGACATAGAAACATAGTGCGTGAGTTGCATGGGAGCATCATAAATCATCATGGCAATGCATTGTGTTACATTATACAAAATCCTTATCATATAAGTTTGTATGGGCACTCTTATATGATGAGTTATTTTTATGTTAAGCCGATCATTAACTTATAAAACTATGTGGACATTTTTATAAGTTAAGTTACATTACTGATGTAGAATCATAAGTGATGTGGTTGAATAATTTTTCCTTTATTGAATTGCTAACAGTAGAACGATGCTACTACTTGTTATATAATATTGATTTGCTACTCCGATGATAAATAGATTTATACAACCTGCATGTGCTCAAAGATATATATATATATATATATATATATATATATATATATATATATTACTTCTTTCTTTCTCCCTCCAAGTTCCTAAGAGTAGATGGGGCGAGCGGATGTTATAACCACTTAGTCTTTATGACTAATGGTTGCTATATCTTCCTTTTTAGGCAGAAATCCAACAGATAGAGCTGCATCGACAAGTATTGCAGGAGGAAAACTAGACCAGGGTGAAAGGGCCTTATATGACGATACCCTTGCTGTCGTCAGTGATTGATGTGAGTTTGAGCATTTTGGCATAGCTTTTGTCAATTTTCTATTGTACTATTATATTAAAGGAACCGATGTTATTCCTTATTATTCATGTACTGTGCTTGGACATTTGACTTACTATTATGATATGACTTATGTACTTTCTTTATATATTGGGTTTTGCTAGGATGGCACAATAGTTGTGCACGCAATGAAAATAAGGAACAAAAAAACTCAAAAGAGTTCGGATCTAGCGATGAACATTGATCAAGAAGAAAAATGTTATTAATAAAATGTACCTTTAAGGAATTTAGTTAATACTCAACCAAGGTGCTCTGAATGATTCCAACGAACAGCAACAGCTGGAGTTCCGACCGTTGAATAGTTTCCACGCCTCTACGGATATCCACACGAGCATGGAGAACCCAAGACACTTGCCACATAATATATTGTTTGGAAATAGGTTTTCCCTCTACGTCTCTACAGACTATTAGATCCGTTCAAGGAGATGCGGCAACGACGAAGATGATGCCTTGGAAACTCTTTCCGGCAACAGCAAGAAGGATTGTGGTTAGTGGGAAGCAGCGGCGGTCGCTTATGCGAAAAACTTCTGTCATTAAGAAATCGACGTCGCTCAGTTAGGTCGGGAGAATGAACAGTTATTGATCGACACACTATATAAATTATATTTATACAGAAAGCCTAACCAGCAGACCCTGTAGACCAACTAAACCAAACTTAAAGGAAATAAACTTGAGGAAACAGAATTCGTCGAGTATCACGTCGATACTCGACGAATCAAAAGATATTTGTCGAGATGACACAGATATACTCGATGAATCGAGATAGGGAAAAACGTCCAAGTATTAAAGCAATATACGACGAAACGGTGTCTAACACGTCGAATCTGTCATGATGATATTTTACGAATCTGAGACAAGTGTCTCCCTAACTTTGGATCGCCTATTATTACTTTAAATAAGTCATGTTGAAAAGATCGGGTCCAAATAAGTCAATTGGCACATTTCTCGAAAACAAGGTTCAACCAATTTATATGAATCAGAAAACAGTCTGGGCCGAAAAATACCCTAAGTCAAAATCGTCGAGTGTACATACACTCACTCCACGAATCGTCAAGATTCGTCGTGACCAATTGACGCCTATGAATTCCAGAATCATTTCAAGTCAAAATCATTGAGTATACATGACAATTCGTCAAATGGGGTCCAGTTTACTCAACGCACTCGACGCATCGTCGAGTTACGTCGAGTCCACTCCACAAATGCAAAGTCCAGAATACTTTCAAGTAATAATTCATTGAGTGGCATTGAGACTCAAATCACTCGCTTCTTATCGAGTCAAGAATTATTCTAAGTCTGAATTCGTCGAGTGGCGTTGAGACCACTCAACGCACTCGACACTTTATCGAGTCCATATTTAATCTAAGTCAGAATTCGTTGAGTAGCGTTGAGACCACTTAATGCACTCAATGCTTTGTCGAGTCAAGATTTACTCTAAGTCAGAACTCACTGAGTGGCGTTGAGACTACTCAACGCACTCGACACTTTGGCGAGTCTAGATTTATTCTAAGTCAGAATTCGTTGAGTGGAATTGAGACAACTCATCGCATTCGACGCTTTGTCGAGTCCAGGTTTATTCTAAGTCAAGAATTGGTTGAGTGGCATTGAGACCACTCAACGCACTCGACGCTTTGTCGATTCTAGATTTATTCTAAGTCAGGATTCGTTGAGTGGCATTGAGAAAACTCAATACACTCGACGCTTTATCGAGTCCAAAGTTATTCTAAGTTAGAATTTGTCGAGTGGCATTAAAACCACTCAACGCACTCGACGCTTTGTCGAGTCAAGAATTATTCTAAGTAAAATTTGCCCTATTAGTCTAGTATCACTCGGTGCCTGTTACCAGTGCACCCCGAGTTTGAGTCCGCTTTCTTAACTCAAAACACATGCGTGGGGTCTATCACGAAATGAGATGTTACATAATATTTATGAAAGAGTACTCTGGCTATTATTACCCTCTAGAATATCCAATACTACTACCGCACGGGACATACAGTTGGCATGGAGACTAACTATTTGATCAATCAGAATGAATTAGCTGCAGCGACTACTACTCATACTTGCTACAGGTAAAATAAATAAAGAAACAGATATTATTTGCATGCTATTTTTTATAACTACCCGCTAATTTAGAGATTTTATATGTTCTAACGCATAAACACACCTTCCATACTACTACATGTTGGGCATTTACTACAACAATACATGGTTGATATATGCATAAAAGTTGAAATACAAAAAATATGATGGATTAAGTCCCACCAAAGTGATATAAGTGTAGGGCATTATAAGGGTTTACACGATTGTTTATATAGTGGTGAAAACGATGCAGGTACATATATTATCAATCAAACTTTATGGAAAATTTATATATATATATATATAACTTAGGGTTCTACCTTATTTATAAAGTAATTCTATTTAATAACATTACAGGTAATGAGGGATGTAGAACAATCTTACCATTTTTTTTTGAAGTCCCAAAGATATATAACAGAGGTATCATGCTGCTATGGCAGTTGTGCAAAATTTTGGCACCCAGATATTTTTCTAATAATGATGTGCAATCCATGGTGGCCTGAGATAATCAATGAGCTTTCTCCTGGACAAACGCCTCAAGATCACCCAAAAGTAATCTCCAAAATTTCCATGCAAAGCTAGAATGTTTAAAGAATAATGTTTTCCACAAAGGCATTCTTGGTAGAGTGGTTGCTCACGTTCGTGTTGTTGAGTTTCAAAAGCGTGGACTACCATATTCACATTTGCTATTTATTTTCAACGAGCACGATAGGCTCAATAGTCCAGATGACTATGACGGGGTCGTAAGAGCATAATTACCGATATGAACAGAAGTACCTGAGCTATACAATGCAGTACTTAAGCATATGATATACGGACCATGTGGGCGATTGAGACCGAACGCGCAATGCATGAAAAATAATGTTTGCAAAATTGGATTCCCAAAACCTTTCATTGAAATCACAACTCACAGAATTGATTCGTACACCTATACCGTCGTCAGGATGATGACAGGAGAATAACACTGGGTTATGATCACAACTTTGTATTTGATAATGGTTGGGTCGTTCCGTACAACCCCTGGCTTATAATCAAATATGATTATTGTATAAATGTGGAAATATGCAATAACATTAAGAGAATCAAATAACAAGTACATATACAAGGGTCTTGCCTTGGTTGCTTTCGAAGTACGCTCTGGTCAGAACTATGATGAAGTAAGTAAATACGTGGGCGGATGTTGGATTTTCCCTCTCCAAGCTTCATGGAAGTTTTTCAAATATCATATGTATCAAACATATCCTTAAGTTGTAATATTATAATTACATTTACTGAATCAACATCAAGTTAGATTTCAAGCTAATCAGACTATCTCCAATGTGCTCGTTGATGAACGTAATTCACGAACAATGTTAATAGAGTTATTCAAAGTATACAACGTTGAGTTAGAATCCACACAATTTTTATATGTGGACTTCACAAGACAGTACAGTTGGCTTACTCCAACAAGGAAATGGATAAAAAGACGTAGGAATCGAAGTCATTGGTCGCATTTATGCCGTATCTCCAATGGAGGGTGAGCGATTCTACTTACGTCTCCTACTAAATCACATTACAGCACCTACATAATTTGATAACCAATACACTGTCCATGAGCATCATTGAGCAACATTTAAAGAAGATGCTAAGATGCAAGGGTTGCTTGAAGAAGACAATAGCATTAGAGAATGTCGAGCTAATGCCAGAAATTTCATGATGACTTCTGCATTACGAAGATTATTTGGAATAATATTGTTGTATTGTCAGCCGACTGGTTTCAGAACACTCTGGGAAGAAAATCTTATGGCAATGATCGAAGATTATGGTAGCACCAGCAATTCAAATAGTAATTTTTTAATTTACAAATGACTTTGTCAGCTAAATAACATTTTCGAACGATATAATAAAAGCACAAAAGATTTTAACTTGCCAAGGTTAAGCGAGGGCATACAATATTCAGTAGAATTACCGTGTTTGATTGACAACAAACTTTCAATTCCAATATGTGATGCAGATTTAGATTCGACAACACTCCTGAAGAATGGACAATAAATTGCGCACAACACCATATGCAACAGTATAGTAGAAGGAAACAGAGCTATTTTTTGTTGACGGCCCTGGAGGAACTAGTAAAAGTTCTTCTACCGGTCTATATTAGAAACTTTCCATAAAGAAGGTGCATTATTATATCTACTGCAACTTCTGGTATAATAGTAAATTTACTTCCAGGTGGCGTTGAGACCACTCAATGAACTCGACGCTTTGTCGAGTCCATATTTATTCTAAGTTAGAATTCGTTGAGTGGCATTAAGACCACTCAACCCACTCGATGCTTTGTCAAGATTTATTCTTAGTCAATATTCGTCGAGTGGCATTGATAACACTCAACGCACTCGACGCTTTGTCGAGTCTAGAATTATTAGTCATGTATCACTCGATGCCTGTTACCAGTGCACCCCGAGCTTGAGTTAGCTTTCTTGAATCAAAATGCAAGCGAGGGTTCTATTATGAAATAGGGCATTACAAATCCTATAAAAAAAAGTCTTTCATCCTTGAAATCAGGCTAAGGCTACGAGGAAGATAAAATACGAAAATACAATATGTTTTATATTTTACCTTTGGGAAAGAACGCCGGGTAGCGCTTTTGCATCAAGTCCACCGGCTCCCAAGTATATTTTTCTTTCCCATGGTTAGACCACAAGACCTTCTCCAAAGGAAAACTCTTCCAACGCATCTTACTTGTCTCAGTGTCCACTATCTGTACCGGCTTTAGTAGCACAGACCTATCAGTTACAACTATTCCATTTGTGGCGGTTACATGCTGATTTGGATGTAGTAGTTTTTTCCAAATCGACGACACATGGAAGATGTAGTGCAAATTTTCTAGCTCGGGTGGTAGCTCCAGCCGATAGGCCAAAGGGACAATCCTTTCCAATATAGCATAAGTCCCCACATATCTCGGGCTGAGCTTCTTTCTACCACTCACTCGTGGCACTCCATACATCAGCCTGATCTTCAAGAACTCTTTGTCACCCACATAAAAATACATCATCCGGTGCTTCGCATTATAGTACATTGCCTGTCGACACTGAGCCTCAAGCAAGCTATCCAGTATCAATCTAACAGCAATATCGATATCCTCAATATATTCAATTCCCAAAATATTTGGATCCTCATCGTGCACCCATGACCTTGGAGTTCTACACCTCCCCCCATTAAATGCTTTCTGGGGTGCCATCTCGATGCTAGCTTGATGAGTGTTATTATATGAGAATTCCACTATCGGCAAGATCCTTTCCTACAGCTCCCCTCTATCCAATACACACAATCTCAGCAATTCTAACATTATTCTGATGCTCCACTCGGACTGACCATCCATCTAAGATAAAAGGTTATGCTAAAGGTAAGGCGAGAACCCAAGTACACTTGAACTACCTTCAAGTCCTTGGAGGTAAAGCGGCCATCATGGTTGGAGACAATCGTCTTAGGCACCCCATGGTACTGTACAAACTGCTGCACAATGAGATTCACTAAAACATCAACATGCGACTCCTTCTTCAATGATATGAATCTGGCAACCTTCGTTAAGCGATTCACAATTAGGCAAACTAAGTCATTCCCCGATCACGATCGGGAAGGCCGTGAACAAAATACATGGAGATATCTTTAAACTTCCACTCTAGAATTTGTAACGATTGTAATAATCCTCCAGAGCTCTTGTACTCCACCTTCAACTTTTGGCAAGCCTCACAGTGTGTAACTGGTGTCTACTAATCGTGAAGAAAATAAAAGCAACCGAACTAGCAATCCATCTAGGCAAGTATACCTATCGAATTGTAGCTAGGGGACACAAGTGTCGTATTGAAATCCAGGGGCTGCTGAGTACACTTACTCACATGAAGACTATTATTTTATCGAATGAAAAACTTGAGGGTTAAAAAGTAAATTGCAATTTTGAAAGGAAATACAGTTAAAGTTGGAAAGAGAATTACTACAGTAAGTTAAAGAGTTATTAGAAGCGATTACGATAAAGGGTTGAAACAATGGGATGAAAATGCACTCGATCAAGAATCACCTCGGCTAGAGTTAATAAAGAAATGCGATAACAACGTAAACTTAATAGGGAAAAGTTTCTTGACCGCGGAGGTTCCTAAAGCTTAAACACGCTTCTCTCGAAGTCGTGCCCAACTGAGTTTAGGAAGGTCCGACCGACTTTCGTCTAAATCAGAGGCCTAAAGCTCGCTTTACGCGGTGAACCCCTCTATTAGATTTTACTCCAATCCGGGAGATTTGGACGACTGCCTCTCTCGACGGGTGCATACAAATCCCTTTCCTCTAGAGTGCTCACTTCAAACTATCGGCTTCTCGGCTAGCCAAGCATGAAAGCTAAGGCGGAGAGTATATATCGATGATATGTCTCCAACCCGAAAGAAATCAAGAGTAATTCAAGGCTAAACCCTAAAAAGAAAAGGGAAAATTAAAGCATCATAACTTAATCACTCAAACCTCGGATCATCAAGATCGAGTACAAGGAGGATTTAGTTACTCATGGTATAGAAAATGAAAACCATATTAATAATATGAAAAACAACACCGAGCAGAAGGGAAAGAGAATAGCGAACTATTTTTTTTCTTAACGAAGAGGAATCACAAGTAGGGCACACGGATACTATAAGAACACCTTCTACGATGCTTACAAATACTGTAAAAAGGAAGTACAAAAGTGCTGAAAGGGCTTGAATAAAAAAAACATAATTACTTGAAATGAGAAAGGGGAAGAGAGAAGCTTAAGACATGTAAAACTAAAGTGGCAGCACTACTCCTCCTAAAATCTGCTCCCTGGGCTCAAGGAGAGGGGTTCTATTTATAGAATTTTTTCGGCCGAGTCACGCCCTCCGTCACGCCCGTGTCGGGGGCGTGTCGGGTTAGGTACGAAAGCGATGCAATAACTCTGGCAGGAAACAGCTGCTGGCAGCTGTTTTTTCTCGGAACTTGGGGTGACACGCCCTCCGTCACGCCCGTTTCTGGGGGCGTGTCATCTGTGTCTTCCAGTAGAAAAGTCAAAGTTGATGCTGGCGCTAAAACTGTGAACTTTGTAGGTCACGCCCTTCGTACACGCCTGTGACTAGGAAGACACGCCCGTGACTTGTTGGTGAAGGATGGAAATGCGCTTGCGGCGGAGAATTTTGCGGAAATGCGGGTCATGCCCTATGTACACGCCCGTGTTGAATATGACACGCCCGTGTCGGGGGCGTGTCGGATGGAAATCTTTGGCTCCTGTCTTCGGACCGTTTGCTTCATTCCAGCAGGTTACATGCCCTAGGTACACGCCCTAGGAGGGCGTGATCATGGGGCGTGTAACAGCAAAACTTTGTAAAAACCTGCAAAAAGAAGGAAAAACGTTAGTGACAATAATATATACAAAAAGGGGCCAAAATATAAACATACAAGACGTGATTTGTAAATTGAAAACTAGAAAACACCATAATAGTTTAGGCTACAAAACGAGCTATCAAATTCCCCCAAGCTTAAGCTTTGCTTGTCCCCAAGAAAAGATATAAAAACTAGCTAAAATAATAGGTGACCAATCAGGAGAATTCTAATTATGTCAACACAAGTATCATGCGAAATTCCAAGTAGGGAGAACGTGAAACGTAAACCCTAAACAATTACTTAAACATGGTTTACAATTTATAAGCTTTACTAACGAAAATAAATCATCCACAATTTCAACAAAAATCCTTTAAGCAAATCAACCAAAAAAAATGCATTGAGTTGTTACTAGATCCAAGAGGCAAATTATAACCATATCAATCAAATAACAAAAATCTAAATTTAAATCCAAAACTTCACTAGTCTACTTTTCCTTTTTACTTAGCTAATACAAAAAATAAAAAGCATGAATAAAGAGGACTTAATAGGACTGAAATGTTTGGTTTAGGATTATGATTAGGAGTGGAATTCAAAGATAAACAAGGAGGCTTAAAATCACACTAAACCAAAACAACGAGTTTCAAAAATTTATAATGAACAAAATAAAAATTTTCTCTCTTTTTTTTTCTTTTTTTTTGAAAGGAAAAAAAACAAAGGCCATAATATTTGTATTTTCATTTGGAAATTGGCCATTTAAAGTCAAACACTTCTTTTGAGAATACTTCCTTTTTTTTTCAAAATTTTCTTCATGAATATCCCAACACAACCTATCATGATTATAAATTTTTTATTGAAACTCAAAAAGGTGTAGTGCGATTAGATAGGTTGGAGAAGTTGGCTTTGGTAAAAATGAAATGGTAAGTGGAGCTATCAATTGAAAGTAGAAGAAGGCTCAAAAGTGGCTTACTAAAAGTAAAAGAATTTTAGGTTGGCAAGAGGGCTCAAACGAAAACAAAAACGGCCTAAATCATTTTCATGCTTTTTAAATTCATTTAAAGCATAGATTTGAAAATTTTCAAAAAGCCAGTCTTAGATAATAAAGAAAGATTTATGAAATTATCTTGAAAATAGAAATAAAAAGCGACTTGGATCGTTCACATCTACTACTCTAATCAGAGGTTGATATTACAAAAATTATGAAAAGGAAAATAGTGGATGACGAATTTTTGAGAAAGTAAAGAAAATAAAGGATGAAAACCATAAAATAAAAAAAATTTAGAAAAAACGTTTCAATATTAACATGCTACCGTGAATTAGAAACACAGCATGACCAACATTTTACTTGTGAAACATAATTAAAAAAAACGATTAAGAAATGTTATAATTAGCTAAGTTGTTTATATGGGATTTTGGAAAAAAAACAAAACAAAAAGCGAGGGGTACTATTGCTTAAACTATTAAAGTAAAAAAAAAAATATATACACGAATGGCAAAATGAAGGAGGAAATCCCCCCCAAGCTTAAAATGGACATTGTCCTCAATGGAGAAAGGAGGTTAGAGAGAGAGAGAGTAAATAAAACATGAATGAAAGTACAGAATTGAAAACATGCACTTCTCCGGATTTATGCATTGCGAATGTTGATTGATGCTTCTCCCACATGCTTGTGCTTTGGAACTTTTAGCAAAATCTTCTTCGGACTTTATGATAGATCCAACAGCACTGGAGCGGGTGATTGCGGAGGCTTTGGCTTGTTTTAGTTATCCGGGGAAACCAAAAAAAAGTGTAAAATAAAGAAAACAGAAAAATCACTTGGGTTGTCTCCCAAGAGCGCCCTTTGTTTAAAGCGCCGTTTGAGCTCGACGCATCAAAAGAATATTGATGTCCCAATATATTTTGTCCAAAATAATAATGTTCAAAGTTCTAATGATAAAACAGAGTTTTTTTTTCAAAATGTTTGAGAATCTAATCATGGAGGATAGAGTTAACACAGTTAGGAATGACATCACCACAGAAATATAGTTTAAGACGCTGACCATTTACTTTGAAATTACCCTTATCAGGGTGTGAAATCAAAACAGTTCCGTACGGAAACACTTCTGAAACAGTAAAGGGCCCAGACCATCATGATTTTAACTTGTCCGGAAATAAACGTAAACGAGAGTTGTATAAAAGAACTTGATCACCCGGCTTAAAGGTTTTTGGGTGCCTTAAGTGTTTGTCGTGAAAATGCTTCGTCCGCTCTTTTTAAAATTTGTTATTTTCATATGCTTAAGAGTGCCACTCATCGAGTTCATTAAGTTGAAATTTCCTAAAGTCACCGACAGAGTGGGGATCGAAGTTTAAAAATTTTAAGGCCCAAAAAGCGTGGTGTTCTAATTCTACGGGTAAATGACACGATTTTCCATAGACCAACCGATACGGCATACATCCGAGGGCAGTTTTGTACGCTGTTCGGTAGGCCCATAGAGCATCGTCTAGTTTGGTTGACCAGTCTTTCCTAGAAGTTGAAACAGTCTTTTCTAAAATTCTTTTAATTTCTCTATTTACTACTTCGACTTGTCCGTTAGTTTGGGGGTGGTAGGCTGTAGAAATCTTATGCGTAATGCCGTATTTAGTAAGGATTTTAGAAAATTGTGTGTTGCAGAAATGAGAACCCCTATCACTAACGATGGCTCGCGGCGTACCGAATCGAGAAAATAATTTTTTTAAAAACATAACTACAACTCGGGAGTCATTCGTAGGAAGAGCTTGGGCTTCTACCCATCATGAAACATAATCAACGGCAACTAAAATATATTTATTTCCGAAGCTAGAAGGAAGTGGGCCAACAAAATCGATCCCCCAGAGGTCGAAAACTTCGCACTCAAGGAAATAATTTTGCGGCATTTCATTTTTATTAGAAATGTTGCCCGACCGTTGGCAACTATCACACCTACTCACAAAGGCTTGCGCGTCCTTAAATAGGCTTGGCCAGTAAAAACCCGCGCTTAGCACTTTATGAGCGGTGCGAGCAGCTTGATAGTGCCCACCTGTCGGTCCTTCATGTAAATGTTTTAATATATCAGTTCCTTCTTCACAAGAAACACATCTCCTTATTATTTGATCAGCACAGACTCTAAAGAGATGCGGGTCTTCCCAAAAATAGTTCTTCAGCTCAGAAAAGAATTTCTTCTTTTGCTGAGAGGAGAACTCTTTTGGGAGCACCCGAGCCACTAAATAGTTGGCGATGTGTGCGAATCAAGGAGAAGTAGATGCATTAATTGAAAGCAGTTTCTCATCAGGAAAATAATCATTAAAAGATTTTTCATTTAATTTTTCTATAAAGGGATTGTCTAATCTGGACAGATGGTCGGCGGCCAAGTTCTCGGCTCCTCGCTTATCACGGATCTCTAAGTCAAACTCCTGGAGGAGTAAGACCCAGCGAATCAAGCGTGGCTTGGCATCTGTTTTGGCAAGAAGATATTTAAGGGCCGAGTGGTCCGTAAAGACGATGATTTTTGAAAGTGTAATGTAGGGACGGAATTTATCAAAAGCAAAAACTACAGCTAGGAGCTCTTTCTCGGTCGTGGTGTAATTTTCCTGTGCAGATGTGAGCGTTTTGCTAGCGTAATAGATGGGGTAGAAGTTTTTAGATATGCGTTGACCTAATACGGCTCATACTGCAAAACTACTTGCATCGCACATTATTTCAAATGGAAGGTCCCACACCGGAGCTATCATAATTGGTGCGTTAATCAATTTTTCTTTTATTAAATTGATAGCAGCAAGGCAAAGATCATCAAAAATAAATGGGGTGTCTTTTTCTAACAGATGGGTAAAGGGCTTGGTGATCTTCGAGAAGTCCTTTATGAAGCGGCGATAGAATCCTGCGTGGCCTAGGAAACATCTTATAGCTTTTACATTTGTAGGCGGCGGCAGCTTCTCGATAACTTCTATCTTAGCAATGTCTACTTCAATACCTTTCGCAGAAATTTTATGACCCAAAACTAACCCTTCCCTCACCATAAAATGGCATTTTTCCCAATTTAGGGCGAGGTTAGTTTCTTCGCATCGTTCTAAGACTTTTTCTAGATTTTCTAAACAACTATCAAATGCATCACCGAACACGGAAAAGTCATCCATGAATACCTCCATAATGCTCTCTACGTACTTGTCAAATATAGCGAGCATACATCGTTGGAATGTAGCTGGCGCATTGCACAATCCAAATGGCATTCTTCGGTATGCGAAGGTGCTAAAGGGACAAGAAAACGTTGTTTTTTCCTGGTCCTCGGGAGAAATGGGGATTTGAAAATACCCTGAGAGACCGTCGAGAAAACAATAAAAGCTATGGCCGGATAATCGTTCTAAAATCTGATCGATGAACGGCAAGGGAAAGTGATCCTTGCGGGTGGCATCATTCAATTTCCTATAATCTATACACATACGCCAACCCGTCACCGTCCGTGTTGGGATTAATTTGTTATTTTTATTACTAACTACCGTTATCCCTCCCTTCTTAGGTACTACCTGAACGGGGCTAACCCACTTACTGTCTGAAATAGGGTAGATAATTCCTGCGTCTAATAACTTTATAACCTCGCCCTTAACTACTTCTTTCATATTCGGGTTTATACGGCGCTGAGGTTGAATAGAGTTACATGAATTATCTTCCATTAGAATTTTATGGGTACAGAATGATGGGCTTATGCCCTTGATATCAGAAATTTGCCAAGCAATGGCTTGGCGATGCTTACGTAGAACTAGAAGAAGTTTCTCGTTTTGCGTATCCGTGAGGTAGGCTGAAACGATAACGGGTAACTTGGAATCTTTTTCTAAGAAAGCATATTTAAGGTGTTCAGGAAGTTCTTTAAGTTCTAGGGTAGGGGGTTCTTTATAAGAGGATTTAGAAATTCTTTCTTTTTCAAAAATAATATCTTTATAAAAATTTTTATAAGGAACATAATAAGGGGTGGGGCTAGCATCTAAGACAGCTTCTTGTAGCAGTTTAGTTGGAAGAAAAGAGGAAGAACAAAAATCTGCAAATTCTTTTTCAAATTCAAAAAGGCAATCAGAAGATTCATCGCTTCCTTGCAGCGATTCAGCGGGAAGAGGAGAGTAGGGAAAAAAATCAGAAAACTCTTTTTCGAAGTTGGAGAGGCAGTAGGAGGATTCATTACTTACGGTGTCTACGAAAAAACATGAGTCATCATTTGCTAACGTGTTCTTCATCGAAGGTGTGATAGAAAAAGTGACTTTGTCGTCGCCTACTCGAAGGAAGAGCTTACCATTGCTCACATCAATGATGGCTCTGGAGGTGGCAAGGAAGGGTCGGCCAAGGATCAGGGGAACCTCGACGTCTTCTTCGATGTCCAAAATGACAAAATCCACCGGGAAGATGAACTTGTCGACTTTAACTAAAACGTCCTCCACAATCCCTAACGGGTACTTGACCGATCGGTCAGCTAGCTGGATACTCATCCGCGTGGGATTTAGGCTACCAATTCCAAGCTTTTTAAACAACGAGAGGGGCATCAGATTTATGCTTGCACCTAAGTCGGCTAATGCATGCTTGACAAAAAGGTCACCGAAGACACACGGAATAGAAAAACTACCCGGATCACTGATCTTTTTTGGCAAACCGTTTGTCAAAACAGCAGAGCACTCGGCGTTTAGCGTGACGTACGAAAGGTTCTCTAACTTCTTCTTGTTGGTGAGGAGATCCTTCAGATACTTGGCGTATTTCGGCATCTGGGATATAGCTTCGTGAAAAGGCAGATTTATGTGGATCTGTTTGAACATCTCCAGGAAGCGGGAATACTGATCATCCTGACGTTGTTTATTAAGCTCAGAAGGGTATGGCGGGGTTGGATTATTTTTAAAGATGGGTGTTGGAGTGAGATCTTTTTCTAAAGCAGGGGTGATAACTTCTTCAGCAGAGGGTGGATTTTTTGAAATGGGAGTTGAGCTTGCCTCGGGCTCTGTGTAAACCATGCCAGAACTTTGCTTCCCACTCCGAAGAGTCATAGCTTTCGCTTGCTCTCTTGGGTTGGGCTCGGTATTGGCAGGAAGAGACCCGGCGGGTCGCTCAGAGATAATTTTTGCGAGTTGTCCTACTTGATTTTCTAAACTTTTAACAGTCCCGGCAAGGGTTCTTACTGTAGCGTCATTTATATTCATGTATTTAGCAAACATTTCCTCCAAACTTTGAGGTTTTGGAAAATTTTGGGTAGGTGGTGGTGGAGGTGTAGAAAAATCAGTTTGTATTGGCGGACGTATTGCGTTGGAGAGATTACTCCACGAAAAGTTCGGGTGATTACGTAAACCAGGATTATAGCTATTCGGAAAAGAAAAACCAGGAGCTGGATAAGTAGGAGCAGAAAAATTATATAGAGTGTTTCTAGACATGTTGTTAACATAGTCCAATTGTTTGGGGGGAGGGGGAGTTGTAGATTCCCATACCTGAGGGGTGGAGGCAGCAGTCATCTCCGTTATCTTTTTGTTTAAGATTTCAACTTGTAGGGCGAGCTGGGAGACGTTGTCCACTTCAAAGATACCTGCAGGTTTGTTCGGGCGGGACCTAGGCACATTCCACTAATAAGTGTTCATGGCCATGTCCTCAAAAAGATCAAGAGCTGCTTTCGGGGTCTTATGGTTTAAAGTACCTCCAGAAGCTGCGTCTATCATTTGCTTTGTATTTTGATTTAGCCCATTGTAGAACGTCTGCACTTGTAACCATATAGGCAGCGCGTGATGTGGGCATCGTCTTAATAATTCTTTGAATCTTTCCCAAGTCTCGTATAAGGTTTCAGAGTCGATTTGTCCAAAAGCGGAAATGTCGTTCCTAAGTTTTGCAGTTTTAGCCGGCGGGAAATACTTCGCCAAAATTTTTTCGATTAATTCATTCCAGGTTGTGATGCTATTTTTAGGTAGTGTATTCAGCCACTGCTTAGCCTTAGTTCTAAGAGAAAAAGGAAATAATCTTAGCCTAATAGCATCATTTGAGACACCATTAATTTTGAAGGTGTCACAGATCTCAAGAAAGCTAGCTATATGTGCGTTCGGATCTTCATCCTGAAGCCCGTCATATTGCACATACTGCTGCACCATTTGAATTATGCTAGGCTTTAGTTCGAAATTATTGTTAACAATAGCGGGGCGAACTATGCTAGATTCTGTACCCTCCAGGTTTGGTCTTGCATAATGGGACATAGTCCTTTGCACGACTTCCTCTTGGTTGGGTAATTCCATTCTTAAGGTAGAATATGAATCGGAATGTTCAACCAGTATTTGGAGAGTAGGGCCTTGAAATCGCAATCTTCTCTGATGAGTACGCTCAATTTCGTGGTCCAAGTCCAAAATAACCGACGGACTTCCCCGGGTCATGCACTGGAAGAAGAAAGAGAGAAGTATTGTTTTTTTTTCTTCTTTTCTTTTATTATTAATAAAATATATATATATTTTAGATGTTTTAGCTCCCAAACATCCCAAGGACTACCCGATGAAGGGTTCGCAAGGTACTAGACAAGATAGCGGCACTTAAAGCCGCTTTGCCCTTTTTGAGAGAATTTGTTGGTGTAGGAAACTTGTGATGTGGGTTTCTATTAAGAACGGTAATAAATATATATATATAGATATATATATTTTTTGAATTTTAAATTTGTAAGAACGAGGATAAAAGTAATAGATTCGTGTTTTCAATATATCAACAAAAGTTGATTCCCCGGCAACGGCGCCAAAAACTTGGTGTCTACTAATCGTGAAGAAAATAAAAGCAACCGAACTAGCAATCCATCTAGCCAAGTATACCTATCGAATTGTAGCTAGGGGACACAATTGTCGTATTGAAATCCAGGGACTGCTGAGTACACTTACTCACATGAAGACTATTATTTTATCAAATGAAAAACTTGAGGGTTAAAAAGTAAATTGCAATTTCGAAAGGAAATACAGTTAAAGCTGGAAAGAGAATTACTGCAGTAAGTTAAAGAGTTATTAGAAGCGATTACGATAAAGGGTTGAAACAATGGGATGAAAATGCACTCGATCAAGAATCACCTCGGCTAGAGTTAATAAAGAAATGCGATAACAACCTAAACTTAATAGGGAAAAGTTTCTTGACCGCGGAGGTTCCTAAAGCTTAAACACACTTCTCTCGAAGTCGTGCCCAACTGAGTTTAGGAAGGTCCGACCGACTTTCGTCTAAATCGGAGGCCTAAAGTTCGCTTTATGCGGTGAACCCCTCTATTAGATTTTACTCCAATCCGGGAGATTTGGACGACTGCCTCTCTCGAGGGGTGCATACAAATCCCTTTCCTCTTGAGTTCTCACTTCAAACTATCGGCCTCTCGGCTAGCCAAGCATGAAAGCTAAGGCGGAGAGTATATATCGATGATATGTCTCCAACCCGAAAGAAATTAAGAGTAATTCAAGGCTAAACCCTAAAAAGAAAAGGGAAAATTAAAGCATCATAACTTAATCACTCAAACCTCGGATCATCAAGATCGAGTACAAGGAGGATTTAGTTACTCATGGTATAGAAAATGAAAACCATATTAATAATATGAAAAACAACACCGAGCAGAAGGGAAAGAGAATAGCGAACTATTTTATTTCTTAACGAAGAGGAATCACAAGTAGGGCACACAGATACTATAAGAACACCTTCTACGATGCTTATAAATACTGTAAAAAGGAAGTACAAAAATGCTGAAAGGGCTTGCATAAAAAAACGTAATTACTTGAAATGAGAAAGGGGAAGAGAGAAGCTTAAGACATGAAAAACTAAAGTGGCAGCACTACTCCTCCTAAAATCTACTCCCTGGGCTCAAGGAGAGGGGTTCTATTTATAGAATTTTTTCGGCCGAGTCACGCCCTCCGTCACGCCCGTGTTGAGGGCGTGTCGGGTTAGGTACGAAAGCGATGCAATAACTCTGGCAGGAAACAGCTGCTGGCAGCTATTTTTTCTCGGAACTTGGGGTGACACGCCCTCCGTCACGCCCGTGTCTGGGGGCGTGTCATCTGTGTCTTCCGGTAGAAAAGTCAAAGTTGATGCTGGCGCTAAAACTGTGAACTTTGTAGGTCACGCCCTCCGTACACGCCCGTGACTAGGAAGACACGCCCGTGACTTGTTGGTGAAGGATAGAAATGCGCTTGCGGCGGAGAATTTTGCGGAAATGCGGGTCACGCCTTATGTACACGCCCGTGTTGAATATGACACGCCCATGTCGGGGGCGTGTCGGATGGAAATCTTTGGCTCCTGTCTTCGGACCGTTTGCTTCATTCCAGCGGGTTACATGCCCTAGGTACACGCCCTAGGAGGGCGTGACCATGGGGCGTGTAACAGCAAAACTTTGTAAAAACCTGCAAAAAGAAGGAAAAACGTTAGTGACAATAATATATACAAAAAGGGGCCAAAATATAAACTTACAAGACATGATTTGTAAATTGAAAACTAGAAAACACCATAATAGTTTAGGCTACAAAACGAGCTATCAGTAACATAATACTTTACAGCACTTTTCATTCAAGGAAGAACATTGTCTTTCGTAAGTCACTATACATCTTGGAAATCTCGGGATGCACCTAATACTTGGAGCAATATGTTTCTCTCAAGATATCTTCCCATATTTCACCGCCCTTGGGAATGTAGAGCCTTCCAAGGAAATGAACGAGGCCACCCATCAGATTATACTCTTCAGTAGATCCATCCTAAATTGCTTTAATAACAAGGGAACGAGTAGCATCCTTCCCTTGCTCTACCCAAATTCTATCTCGAATGTCACATACTAAACACATACCAGTTACGTACTCAGTATACTTCTCAGAATAATCCTTGCATACTAACGTGATCTCCATCCCCTCGAGCACTTGAATCAATTCCATATTCATTAACCGAGATTCAGGGCTCGACTCTGGTACTTTTCTGCTAAATGCATCAACTAATGAGTTTGCTTTCCCGGGGTGGTACTTCAATGTAAAATCGTAATCACAAAAAAATTCTAACCACCGCCGTTGCCTCAAGTTCAACTCCTTCTGTGTGCGAGCATACTTAAATTTTTTATGATCTGAAAAGATCTCGTAGTGAACTCCATACAAATAATTCCTCAAAACGTTTCAGGCGAACACCAGTGCTCCCAACTCCAAATCATGTACCAGATAATTAACTTTATGTTTCTTCAACTCCTTGAAGCGTAAGTGATGTAGCATATGTTGCTAACGAGTTCAACATGAGGGAAAGATCTAGTTCGCCTTTCAACACGTTCTTGTTCCGCCGCACTTACACTAGCATCTATCGCTCCCAATACGGGTCGTCTCTCGACCCAAAGCATAAATACAATCAGAGAATGGTCGACTCTAAAATAGCGGTGAAAAATGAGTCGACTCATTCCTAAAAATTAATGCAAAGGTTGTCAATCCTTTTGAGAGAAAGATCAAGGCTATATGCCAAGATCCACTCAAGAAATATGGACCTACCCGGTCCGGAAATAGGAAACAAGTACAATAAATATTTAAGTTCTAAGATTTGAAAGCGAAAGAAATTTAGAGCCGTGTAGAACATGATGGTTTACCTTCCACAAATCTAGAAAAGAAGCACAAAGAGAGGGGAAGAGTTTTCCAAACCCGTTGATGGAAACACACTTGATAGCTTGTGGGAGAATCACTCTATCCACGATTCCCACCTACGTCGCACCAAATGGATCCACCGGCATCGCACCAAGTGGGGTTGCCATCTTTCATCCTTGGCGTCGCACCAAGAGACCACGCCGGATGCTCCACAGGGGGGGGGGCAAGATTGAGAAGAGAGGGGGAAAGAGGGGGGGGGGGCGGCGGCTAGTCACAAGCCTCTGCCGAACTCCTCCTTTGGGGGCTACTTAATGGTTCAATCTTCATCATCACATTCTCTTAATAAGCCCCCTATATATAGGAGTTACAAAATAGATCCAACCATCCAAGAATGAGATGAAACTCCATCAATCCGGATGGCTAGTAGCCCACCACAAATAAAATTCAGAAAATTAAAAATTACAAGCTTGAAATAAACAAAAGCATTTTAAGGAAATATGAAATGTTCTTCATATAAGCCTTTAAGTGGGCTTGACGCGCCGCAGACAGAGATTGTAACGTTGCCTTCCGTTAGCAGCCAAAGAGTGGTCATGTCGCCTGAAATCTGTTCGTTGTTGCATCTCATCGTCCGGATCATCTTCAAGTGGTGGCGGAGAGGCCACGACATCAATCCTCTCCCTCTCAAAATCACGTATCACCGATGCGTGGTCCAGGAGATAGCGGCGAAGAAGAGCAGTATCCAATTGGTATAGCTCTGTCTAGAGAACCCATGAGTCGTCGGAAGGAGGGCGGCCACTCCAACGGATGAGAAAGTGCCGGGTTGTACCATCGATAGTAGTGTGCAACTCAACATCAAGTATCCTGTATGGTATGAGAAAGGTTTTGGGAAACCTTGGAAACATGTCAGCAGTGGGAATAAAAGAAGGCAACTTACCATCTGATGCCAATTCTGTGGAGACCAGAGGAGAGAGATAATCCGTGCTACCACTCCCCAAACCCAAAGAATTTTGAGTGGAAGGAGAAGACGACAAAGAAGTCAACTCTTATGGAGGAGAAACAAACATCGTAAAATCTGAGACAATAAAAATTGGTGAAACACCACAATCAGCCGGCAAATCTAAGAAAAAAGCATTATCACCGAGTTTCTTTATAATCCGAAAGGGGCCGACGTGCTTTGGAGCTAGCTTTCTAATGGTGCCAGTTGGCAGTCGATCGGGAACTAAGCGGACTAAGACTTGATCGCCGAATTTAATGTGTTACATTCTCCTATGTTGATTAGCATATGCTTGATAGGATTCGTATTGGGAGGTCAAGGTTGCTCAGATATGTGCGTGCAAGTCATGAATGTGTTGGGCGAAAGATTGTGCAAATTAACTTTCCTTATAGGATGGAGGTAATGAAACCAAGTCAAGAGGCAAAAGAGCCTTATACCCATGAACAATCTTGTTTGGGGACATACCCGTTGACCTATTCTTAGAGTTATTCTACGCCAATTGTGCATGGGGGAGAAGTAGATCCCAAGTGCCCTTGTGATCACTCACAAGAAACCTTAGAAGATTTCCCAAACTTTGATTGACCACATCCGTCTGTCCGTCGGTTTGTGGATAATATGCAGCGGAAAATAATTATTTGGTTCCCAATAAAATCCATAAAGTTTTCCAAAAATAGCTTGTGAATTTCACGTCCCTATCCGAGACAATTTTCTACGACACTCCGCTATGACTAACGACCCCGTTAAAATATAATTTATCTACATGAGATCCGTCGTTGGTCCTGCTACAAGGGAGAAAGTGTGCCATTTTTTAAAATTTATCCACAACTACAAAAATAGAGTCTTGTCGAAGAAGAGTGGTGGGGAGGCCTAATATGAAATACATGCTCACGTCTTCCCATGGTACAGAAGGAATATGTAGAGGGGTGTATAACCATACATTAGTTTTAGTGCCCTTAGATACTTGACATGTACAGTAACTACTCACTATCCGTCCAACCATCGCCTTACGTTTAGGCTAGTAAAATTTTCCCTCAACCAGTGTAATGGTCTTATACCTCCCAAAGTGTCCACTCAGACCTCGGCTATGTAATTCCTAGATAATGTGGTGTCGAAAAGAGGATCGCGGAATACACAACTTCCCGTGCCTAAAAAGATAACCGTCCCTAAGAACAAATGCGGATACGGTCGTTGGAGAGCTATCATGGGCGGATAACTACACCTCTTGGATATCTGGGAAAGTGGTATATTCTTCCTGAACTCGTTCGAATCCTATAACATTAACTTGCATGGTGGACATCAGATGGGTAAGGTGGCTAAGTGCATCAGCAACTCGATTGTTAGACCCCTTAAGGCGCTTAAGAGTAAACGTGTACCCTTGCAAGAATGCTACCCACTTAGCGTGACGCGGGCTGATTTTATGTTTACCGATTATGAAACGCAAAGCGTCATGATCGAAGAGGATCATAAACACCTTGGAGAGGAGATAGTGCCTCCAATGATGCAAACATCGAATAACAGCAAGGAACTCTCTATCGTAGTTCGAATAATTCAATTAAGCGCCCGCTATTTTCTCAATGAAATAACTGACCTGGTGACCTTCTTGGCTTAAAACACCTCCAATTCCCACCCGGATGCATCACAGGTAAGCTCAAAGACCTTGGTGAAGTCAGGTAATCGTAACACCGGTGCTTCAGTTATGAGCTTCTTAATACGTTGGAAGGCAAAGGTGGCGTACTTTGTCCAGGTGAACTCACCCTTCTTCATGAAGTCACTAATTGGTGTCATAATGCTACTAAAGTCTCGTATGAAGTATCGATAGAAAGTAGCCAAAACTTGGAAACAACTCACCTCTCAAAGGTTAGTTGGTACGGGCCAATCCTTAATCACTTGAACCTTTCCAGGGTCAACTCGAATACCCTCAGACCCGACTATATAACCTAAAAACTCTACCTCTGGAACTTAGAATATACACTTCTTAAGATTAAGAAATAAAGATTTGATGGAGACGACGACCCGCAACATTTTAAAGACGGCGACGACGTGCTTACGGATTACCATGTGGATCGTCGCCATAATATCTGTCCTGAACCCACACCAATATATTAATAATTAATAATAATTTATTAATTATTAAGTCATTCTCATGTTTTGTTTTATTTTAGCATTTTTTATTTTTATTGCATTTAAATAATCCATGTAATGATGGGTGCTTATAACTATCATAGGTTGTTTTAATTATTTCATTTCTTGTAATATGATGTTGCATATAACCATCATAACTTTCATTTTGAATTTTTAATTTTGAATTTTGATTGGAGGGAGATTGAGTGGTGTAGGCTATATATAGCCATGTTATGAAGGAATAATTAGAGAATGAAAAATTGAAAACCAAGAATTCAAAATTTGAATTTCCCCTCCTCCTCTCTCTTCCCCTCTTGGAAAATTTGTTTCCTCCTGCTCCTCTCCCCTCTTGAAATTTCGGCCAAGGCCTTCTCCCCCTCTCCCCTTGTATCCTCCTTCTTAGCCGCCAACCACACCACCACCTCCACTTACAAAAAACGAGCACCACCCTCCATTGAAGATAATTCGGCCAAGGCAATAATGGTTGCTTCCTTGTAATTTCCAACTCTGGCGTGAGCGACGAAGGCGAACAAGTTTCCTCTCCTTCCGACGTGACTCCAACGGATACGTTGAAGAGTGATCCACGTAGAGATAATCAGAATCATCCATTCCGGTTGGGTAAAGAAAAATTCCTACCTTCGTGTGATTTCTTTTTCCTAGATATTCTTGTGGTGAATATCCTTGGCATTGAAGTTTGATATCATTAATTCATCGTGGTTTTGTTCACTCAGTTTGTGTTTTTCTTGATTGAGTTAAATTCGAAAGGGTTTGTCGAACCTTCGTTTTCTTTTGTTGGGAAAGACCTACCATTTCCAAATCATATATTTTTTGGTAGATCTCTTTTGGTACAACACCGCTCATTCGGACCGGGTAGGTCCTTTTAACTAGAAAGAATATTGGCATATCGCCTCTATTCGACCCTAATTTGTTTGGCTACTCGTACGCTAGCATATAATTTATAGGATTAATTAACGTGGTGTCGCGTAGAACGATTGTGCGAGTGTAGGATTGGGTCATTAGAGAGGCAATCGTGTTCGTCCGCAGATATATCTGGTGTCAACGTACAAGCCTGCATCAAGATTCCTTCCTCAAGATGGACAGTGTCACTCTAAAGTGGGAGATGTGCTCGGCAGGGGAGGTGCTAAAGACTAAGATGTCGTCGAAATAGACTACCACAAACTCCCCCAAGTACGGTCGAAAGGCGTGTGTCATCATCCGGGAGAAGGTGTTGGGGTCATTGGATAACCCAAAGGGCATTACAAGCCACTCATATAACCCATCCGTAGATTTAAATGCAGTCTTCCATTCATATCCCTCACGGATCCTAATCTGGTGATAACCGCTCCTAAGATCTAAATTAAATAATATACTGGCGTCAGACAAAACATCCAAGAGGTCATCTAAACGTGGGATAGGGAATCTATACTTGACGGTAATCTTATTCATAGCCTTACTATCAACACACATTCGCCACGAGCCATCCTTCTTGTGGGCAAGCAGAGCTGGTACATCACATGGTATAACACCCCTATCCGTCGCATAGAATATATCAGTAGGTTCGGACAGGGCCCGATGTCAAATACCACAGACAGACCGGTGGGTTACTCAATGAAACCATTCAACCAATACACACGTCCTACACAGAGCATCTAGCGGAAGCAATTTAATAAGTTGCAATAATAAGAACCCTGCAACCAAGCGTGAATGTCGACTAACAGAAAACCCAGTAGGAATGAAGTACAAAATACACAAAAGTACTGGCATTATGGTCTTACAAGAGTTTATAATAATTAAATAGTGTTTACAAACTTCGGCTCGCAGGCTGTCCACACATGATTTAAATAAGTAAACAAACAAGGCCATCGAGGGCCGGCTCAGTAACTTAGGCTTTGTCCCGCTATTTTCCGCTCGGCTCCGCATCACCTGCAAGCACAAATCACTGCAATGATCGCAAACAAGAATAACGGTGAGCTAAAGCTGACAAAATTATAACGATTCCGCCCCCAAACTGGGGCGGCAAAGCTTCTTCCCTGCACCTGTTAGCAAAGCAAGCAACATAACAAATAAACATCACATCACAGGTGCACGCTCACACGGCCGTACACCTTATGCTCTCAGGGCACTTACTTAGCAATGCCAGTCTGAACCGAGTTTGTTCCTCGACTCCACCACCACCCCCAGGGCGGCAATCTCGTGAGCATTTAGTCCTTTCAGCCATAGCCTAGACTCGATCTCCAAGCCTCGGCAAGTCCCGCGTAAAACTTTAGGTCACTTTAACCGAGCAGATGGAGCGGGTAGGGGTCCATCAGCCCGTTGATCACCCCATTGTTGCCATTTGTCCTTTGATGCGGGCTATGCTTCCCCAGTCCAAACTATCATTCAAACATGGTATATAGCCCCACTATGTACCCGGTTGGCTCCCATGCCACTGATATGGAAGAAATTCTCTTCTGACTAGATTTCCGAGTGCACCTTGGGTTAATCCCAAGACTCCCTGTTGCAATCTACCACGTAGAAGCCCGAAAATAACATAAAGGTACGAAGTCTTCTCCGGCCAACCATGCATAGCAAAAAATCACCGATCAAGACAACCTTGTCCGGGTAGGTTTCACACATCATGCCTATGTCTGTACTACGATTCCGGACTCTAACAAGGGGGACTTTATATATCTACCCCAAAGAATACCGCAAACTCGCCGCACACTCGCGAGAGAAGGGTTTTCCCATGCAAAGGAAGAAGAGCTTCACATGCTAAAGATGAGAATCGTTACCATAGCATTTTTCCTCGGCGTCATGACGATCCAGTCGAATGTAAAGCACCGTATCGGCTTCGCCTTCGCAGATCTGGACTCGTACCGAGAATCGAAGCTCTCAAGCTCCACTGGCAGCCGGAGTTGACCTCCTTCTTTTTCCTCCCTGCTCTCCCTTCTCTAATGCTTTTAGAAAGAGAAAACTAAAATGGAATGAGGGTTTCCAAGCCCTATTCACGAATATAACCCACCAGGAACAGCCTCGAGTCGTCGGATCCCAAACTAAGGAAACAGACGGCCACGATTCAGCCAAAAATTAGAAATCTTGGGCCGAACATGGGTTGCAACACGGTCGTGTTCAGGGTTGTATCACCCATTCGCCGTCGAAACCGACACTCCACGAAAAGAACACGGGAACCTCACACGCCCGTGTCTGGCTTGACACGCCCGTGAAACCCAGTACACGCCCGTGTCACTGGGCATGTTCCCCCAATGACACAGGTCCATAACAATCCGAGCACAACAAGACCATTTGACACGCCTGTGTCACATGCCGTGTGCTAGACACGCTCTAGGACACGCCCGTGTCCCAGGACGTATAACTGCCTTAGCAAAAAATGCCGAATGACCCGAGAAGGACACGGGCATTCGACACGCCTGTTTCGAATTGCACACGCCCGTGTCGGACCCAGACACGCCTGGGCTCAGGCCATGCATCCCTCACTCAATGATCGTTGAGTGTAAGGCTTTGAGTGACTGACACGCCCTGGGACACGTCCGTGTCCCAGGCCGTATTCACCCCCCCCCCCCCCGCCCCCCCGACGATCGTTGACTCAAGAATTGTCGATAACGCGACCAATGCCGAATCCGAGCTCGACACGCCCTGGGACACACCCGTGTCCATGGCCGTGTCACCTCTATAAAACCCCAGATTTGGCTTAAAATGCCACCCGCCACTCTTTTGAGTTTCGGGGTGTTACAACTCTCTCCCTCTTAAAAGAATTTCATTCGCGAAATTACCAAAGGAAAGATAAGCAAAACCAAAAGCGTTACCTGAGTGAAATAACTCTGGGTACTCTTCCAGCATGGTTTGCTCCCTTTCCCAAGAGAGCTCCTCACAACCGCAATTGTCCCAACGGACCCTCTCGGTCTGCCCATCCGTCTGCCGATGTAAGACTATACTAAACAACACTTAGTCCCCAGTATTTACTGCACCAACTTCCAATCATTGGACGTACAATGCCCATCTCGATCGCTCACGATGTTGTGGGGCACACCGTGCAGTCTAACTATGATATCCATAAACAACCTTGCCAGTTACTCCACTAAATCATCCTTCCTATGTGGAATGAATTGTGACACTTTTGTTAAACAAACCACGATCACCCACATGGTGTCGTTTCCCTACTGCGACCTTGGCATGCCATTCACAAAGTCCGTCGGTATGTTGTCAAACTTCCATTCCGGAATAGGCAAGAATTTTAAGAATCCTCAAGGCTTTTGGCAATCCGCCTTTACCAAGGCGCACGTTTTACACTTAGCCACAAACAGTGCCACGTCCTTCTTGAGCCCTGGCCACAAAAAAAGATTCTTTAGGTCCCGATACATCTTCGTTCTCCCTGGGTGGATTGAGTACTTGGTATTACGAGCCTCGTACATCAACTCCGCCCGTAGAATTCTCTCGCTTGACACACACAAATGATGGTCCTTCCTTAACAGCCCATCCTCAACTAAAAACTAGGAATTTGACCCGTACAATGCTGCATGCAAAAGCTCCTACATGCTACCATTCAACTCCAATGCCTGCCGAACGCGATAAGCAAGGTCATACTGAACTTCCGTCCAGTTCAACAATGCTTTAGTGCTAGTCTGCTTGTCCATGTAACACATCTCCAACGCCTCCAACTCCTTAACTAGCCTCTCATCGTGAACCAACAACCAGTTGGCTTGGGCGGGAGCCCTGCGACTCAACGCATCCGCAACATCATTGCCCTTCCCGGGTACATAATGAATCTTGATCGTGTAGTCCCCCAAGAACTCCATCCATCTCTGCTGCCTCATGTTGAGATCCTTCTGATCTAACAGGTACTTCAGGCTCTTGTGGTCGATATAAATATCAACCCTCACGCCGTACAAGTAGCGTCTCCACAACTTAAGCGCAAATACCACGACCTCCAACTCCAAGTCATGGAACGGATAATTCCTTTCGTGCACATATAGCTGACTCGAACCATACGCTATAACACTCCCATGCTGCAGCAGCACGCAGCCCAAACCACTACCTGAGGCATCACTATAAGGCTCGAAGCCCTCGGTCCCACTTGGCGAACTTAGACTGGCGCCTTGGTCAACCGACTCTTCAACACCTCAAACGCCTGCACGCACTCCTGTGTCCATAAGAACTTCTGATCCTTCCTTTCCAACTTTGTGAGAGGTAGCGCTATCCGCGAGAAGTTTTCTACGATGCGTCTGTAGTAGCCGGCCACCTCAGAAAACTCTGTACTTCCGCTACCGAGACAATACAGGCCACCCTCGTATCGCGACTAACAACGCTGGATCCATGCACTCCCACTTTACCAACTATAGGGTCGAGGAGCGCTACCGAGGATTACCCAAGACTCGCGTTTTGAGAACTTGCCGTATAAATGGTTCCTTCTTAGCGTCCCCAAAACCAAAAGTAGGTATTCAGAAGTGATATTCTTCCCACTTCAAGTACACCAATGCGTCGTCGATGAAGACGATCACAAAAATTGACTAGGAACTCCTTGAACGTTCTGTTCATCCCGCCTATGAACACTGATGGCGCATTTGACTACCAAGATGGCACAATCGTAGACTCGGATTTCTCATTCCTCGTACTTAACGCCATCTTTGCGATATCACTTACCCTTATTATCAGTTGAGGGTAACCGGACAAACGATCCACTTTTGAGTCCACTGAAGACCCGACTAACTGATCAAAAGATCATCGATTATTGGGATCTAGTACTTGTCCTTTTTCTACAAACTTATACAGCTCTCTGCAACAGATACAAAGATGCAAGCTCCCATCCTTCTTCTTGGTAAAAAGGACTGGTGCGCTCCAAGGCAATGACCTTGGACGCACATAACCTTGATTCATCAACTCTTCCAATTGAGCCTTTAGCTCCGACTTCTCCTTAGGCGTAAACCGATATGGAGAGCATGGCATAGGTTTGTCACCTAGCACTAGCTCAAACGTGCGATCAAACTCTCGCTATAGTGGGACTCCAGGGAGACCATCAGGGAAACACATCAGGATATTACGATACCCCAAAGATATTATCTGATGTAGGCCTAGGCTTCGAAGCCTCCTATAGTGGCTGTAACGACGCTAGCAAGTCGAACTCCTAACTCCCAAACCGTTACCTTGTGACACAGACAATCTCTCTCTCTCTCCACGCATAGAACGGCCATTCGGCAACAACACATCAAAATTTCCCTTTATAATCGAAGGAAATACTCTGATGTGCAATACTACACCTTCGGGAAAAAGGTGTGTGAAGTGTCCGTATCGAAACTATGCCCTCGCCGGGTGATCAAAAGTCCAAAACAAAGCCTAGAACTTCCAGTCCTAAGCTAGCACGCATAAGTTAACGGGTATAAGAAGTTAAATTGCTATCAATTAAACCATACCTGACAACCCGACTGTCAGCCACAAGACCTCCTTCTGACCAAGGATGTCCACCGTCGATTGGGCCGGCGTAAACAGTGATGCGGTGGACTCCACTTCCTTGCCCTTCTCCTCTGATGTTGCCCCCGACTTCTTATCGGACATTGGGCATCAACTCCTATAATCCCGGGCATAGTGTCCCGGCTTTCCACAGTTATAGCATGCACCCGGGGTTTGTCCTATAGTCGCTCCGGATATGCCAGAGGAAGGGTATAGGCCTGACATCCTAGCCTTCTTGTACCGCCTACGATACCCAGATTTTGAGGTTGGCATTTTGAACACCATTTCCTTTGCACTAGAGTTTTCAACTGCTCCTACCATAGCTTTCAATGTCTTATGAGCACCCTCCCGACAACCTCGAGCAAAGTGCCCTTTCTTGCAACAAGAATAACAATTATAAGTGACTTGGCTACTAGATGATCTAGCCTCTTTACTTAGCGATTTTTGGTAGGCAGTCCTTATAGTATCTGCAGGTTTTGGTACCTTATTCACTGGTATTTGGGGAGTTTTCCCCAACTAAACTTCCAAAGCTCTGGCCGACTCCACCAAAGCTCGGAATCCCAATAGCTTTGGTCCTAGCAGTAGGATACGCAACTCGCTATGCAGACCATTATAAAATCTATCAAGTATAGATTGCTCGCTTTCCCATTCAAAGCCTGGGTAGCGCCTTATCATAAGGAACGTATGCAAATAATCGTCAACTGAGTGCACTCCCTGCAACACAATCATGTTCATCTGCTGACTTAAAGGGCATATACATGCCATTTGCTCAAACACACCGCCCGGTGTTGGGGCCATCTCAGGGACAGAGGGTTGCATATTTCTTCCTTGTTGTGCATTGGTCACAGCGAACAACGCTTCAACTACCCTTCTTATGGTTTCAAAAGAAGTAGGAGTCTCAAGCACGTCGCTTGGTGCAGTACTTTTCTCAGAAAGTGTGCATTCAGGCTACCACGCGCCACTCTCGGACACCTATAGTCGTACAAAACACCGAAAAGTGACCAAACAACATTGCAAAATGCAATTACAGGAACACGCAGGTTCCTCAAACATGTGTATTTTCATTCCTAAGTGGACATTCAAGGGTTCTTTTCATGTTATAACAATCACGCACACACATGTGCTCACCACCCCTTAAAGTGAATTCGTCCACGAATTCATTTAAGCTTGACCGAAACCGATAGTCTGATACCAAATTGTAACACCCCTATCCGTCGCATAATATATAGCAATAGGTCCGGTCAGGGCCTGATGCCATATACCACGGACAGACCAGTGGGTTACTCAATGAAACCATTCGACCAATACACATGTCCTACGCAGAGCATCTAGCGGAAGAAATTTAATAAATTTCAATCATAAGAACCCTGCCAACAAGCGTGAATGTCCACTAACAGAAAACCCAGTAGGAATGAAGTACAAAATACACAAAAGTACAAGCCTTATGTCCTTACAAGAGTTTACAATAATTAAACAGTGTCTTACAAACTTCGGCTCGCAGGCCGGCCACACATGATTTAAATAAGTAAACAAACAAGGCCTTCGAGGGCCGGCTCATCAACTTGGGCTTTGGCTCGCTATTTGTCGCTCGGCTCCGCAGACCTGCAAGCAAAAATCACCAAACGGTGGCAAATAAGAATAACGGTCAGCTAAAGCTGACCTAATTATAACGATTCCGCCCCCAAAATGGGGCGGCAAAGCTTCTTCCCTGCACTTATTAGCAAAGCAAGAAACATAGCGAATAAACATCACATCTTAGGTGCACGCTCACATGGCCGTACACCCCGTGCTCTCAGGGAACTTACTCGGCGAAGCCAGTCCGAACCCAGTACGGTCCTCGACTCAACCACCACCCCCAAGGCGACAATCTCATAAGAATTTAGTCCTTTCAACCGCAGCTTAGACTCGATCTCCAAACCTCGGCAAGTCAGACCTAAAACTTTAGGTCACTTTAACCGAGCAGATGGAGTGGGTAGGGGTCCACCAACCCGTTGCTCACCCCGCCGTTGCCATTTGGCCTTTGGCGCAGGCTAATCTTCCCCAGTCCCAAATATCGTTCAAACACGGTACATAGCCCCGCTATGTACCCGGTTGGCTCCCAAGCCACCGATTTGGCAGAAATTCGCTTCCGCCTAGATTTCCAGGTGGACCCTGGGGTTAATCCCTAAGACTCCATGTTGCAATCTACCACGTAGAATCCCAAAAATAACAAAAGGCACGGAGTCTTATCCAGCAAACCATGCATAGTAAAACATCACCGATCCAGACCAACATGTCCGGGTAGGCTTCACACATCATGTCTATGTCCGTACTATGATTCCAAACTCTAACAAGGGGAACTTTACATATCTACCCCAAGGAATACTGCAAACTCGCCGCACACTCGTGAGAGAAGGGTTTTCCCATGCAAAGGAAGAAGAGCTTCACAGGCTCAAGATGAGAATCATTACCCTAGCATTTTTCCTCAACGCCATGACGATCCATTCAGATGGAAAGCACCACATCGGCCTCGCCTTTGCAGATCTAGACTCGGATCGAGAATCGGAGCAACGAAGCTCCACCGGTGGCCGGAGTTGACCTCCTTCTTCTTCGTCCTTGTTCTCCCTTCTCTCTAGCTTTTAGAAAGAGAAAACTCAAATGGAATGAGGGATTCCAAGCCCTATTCCCAGATATAACTCACCAGGAACAGCCCCCAGCCGTCAGATCCAAACTAAGGAAACAGAAGGCCACGATTCAGCCCAAAATTAGAAATCATTAGCCGAACACGGGTTGCAACACGGCCGTGTTCAGGGCCGTGTCACCCATTCGCCGTCGAAACTGACGCACCTCAAAAAGAACACGGGCAACCAACATGCCCGTGTCAGGCTTGACACGCCCGTGTAAGCCAGTACATGCCTGTGTCGTTGGGCGTGTTCTCCCAATGACAAGGGTCCAAAACATTCCGAGCACAACACGGCCATTTGACAAGCCTGTGTCACATGCCGTGTGCTAGACACGCCCGTGTCCCAGGCCGTGTAACTGCCATAGCACAAAACGCTGAATGACTCGAGGAGGACACGGGCATTTGACATGCCCGTGTCAAATTTCACATGCCCGTGTCGGACCAAGACACGCCTGGGCTCAGGACGTGTGTCCCCTGTTGGTACCCTAGATGTGATTTGGCTTATGTAATCCCTTTCCAGCCTCTCTTGATCTATATAATTTATATATGATCATGTTTAGACATTGCTTAGTCTCCCTAGGGCAGTATATGACTGACCTAGAGTTTAGGCTAGTAGTTTTAGAATGTGTTTTGGTTAAGGCTTTTTCCGTTCGACTATCGTCGAACGAGGCCTCGCGATCGTCGATCATTGATCGACGATAGCAGGGCTATTGAATCGTTGAAGTCAAGACAATTATCGTCGACCGTCGGTCGACGATCTCAGAGCAAGCTTACTACGCTCTGAAGGTTGGTCGACGATCTGTCATCAACAGATCGACGATCGTGTTCTTGCTTCACGATTTCTGTCTCGACAGATATTTGCCATTTGCTGGTCGACTATCTGTTAGCTGGTCGACTATCTGTTAGCCGGTCGACGATCTATTAGCTGGTCGACGATTTCCGTTCGACGATTTCTGTTCCAACAGATTCCTGCTATTAGTCGACGATCTGTTAGTAGGTCGACGATCTTCGAACTCCTGTTCGACGATTTCTGTCTGCTTTTATCTTTTTGTATTTATTCTATTCCTTGGTTTATTTCCAAGTGTTTTAGTTGGTGGTTAGATTGATTCTCTGATATTATTGTTGCTAAATTTATGGTTTAAATTCAAATAAATTGATTACAAATTCTGTCAAGCATAAATCACGGGATTCAGTATTCTTGATAAAGCATTTTGTCCTATTATACAAATTGCGTTGACTTTATCTTTCCAGCCTGTTTTCTAGCTGTTGGTACTATGTACTATTTCCAAGAATAGTACGTCTTTATGCTGAGATATTTTTCCCGCCTATTTTATTCCTTATTGGGACTGACAGAAAGTTAATAGGCCATTCCATTCCTATTGCTATATTCTATTTTGAGATAATCTGTTGCAGGGCTCGAGAATTCAAATCAATAGAGCCGTTCCAAAAGAAAAACGTGAAGACATATTTAAAAGAGATTCTTCTCTCAGAAAAGAAGAAGTTACAGACACAGAGAAATATTATCCATTCGCTCAAGCATCATCAGAGCAGCTCTTCACAATCTCACAACAAGAAGAAGAAAAGTTTTCCTGAAGCAAAAGCCCAGAGCAATCATCTTTCATTCTCAAGTCTCCTGAGCATCTGCTTAGAGTCTTCAAGACTTCAGAAAGAGCTCCAGTTCTGCTTCAAGTGCTCCAGAATCTTAAGACCTGATAAAAATCAGTCTTCAGATTTCTGAGGATTTAGTTTCAGTTTATCTGAAACTCCTTCATCCTGAAGCAAAGGCTTTCCCTGGACTTCCACTGAGCCAGGGGAGACTTTGATTCTTTAGAGAATCCACAAATCTTCTCTAATCTGTATTTAAAACAGAGAAGATAATCTAACCCTCTCAACCCCTTGTGTAAAAGAGTTTGTTCACACCTCTTCAAAAGTGAACATTGGTGACAGGGCACCTTATCAACAACCTGTGGTTGAGCATCCTTATCAAAAGCTCAAAGGGTCTGTTTGATCTACCTGAATCAGATCATTGGTGGCAGGGCACCTTAGCAAAAACCTGTAGTGGATTCCTACCAGGGTGGTAGAAGAGTGGATGTACCTATTTAAAGGGAACCACTATATATCCTGTGTCCATCTGGTTATCTTGTTTATTCATTTTATTCTGTGGCTGTGATAGAACTACCTAGGATTGCTAGTTGCTGTGATAGGCTTGTAGTTAACTGAAATTTCAGTCAACTTCGTCACTTGTGCACTTCACTGTGTTAGGCTCTTAGGGTTCAAGTATCAGATTTTTTATTCCGCAAATAAACTCCAAGGGAGCTGACTAAGTGTTCATAAAATTTTGAATACTCTATTCACACCCCCCCTCTAGAGTAGTTTACAACTTATCCCCTCACTTTCAATTGGTATCAGAGGGAGGTTAGCTGTTCATACAGGCTAACACCTGAGTTAAAAGATCCTGTGATAAGTTGTTTCCTGATACCATTCACAAACACTTTCACACATGGCCCAGTCTAAGGATTATTCAAGCACCAGACCTCCTGTATGCAACTTGTCCAAGTTTGGCATATGGAAGGCCAGGATAAGACTATACATGAATTCTATTGATGAAGATATTTTTCTTCTATTTTGACAGGACCACCTGCTAGGCCTGCTGCTGCTTCCACTTCTGCTGATCTCAGTGCTGTGCCACCACCTGACTACAATGAAACTTACAAGAAGGCAAAAGCAGCTGATGCTAAAGCAATGAATATCCTAGCTCAGACAATGTCTGATGAGATATTCCAGAAGCTGGCTGAATGTACCTCAGCCAAAGCTATGTGGGATTCCCTCAACCACATAGTTGCTGGCTCAGCTGATGAGAGGAAGGACAGGAGATCCAATCTCACCTCTCAGTATGAAGATTTCAAGAAGGATGATGCTGAAGACATTGACACCATGTACACAAGACTCAGTTCAATAATAAGTGAACTGAGGTCTTTAGACAAGGAGATAACCTTGTCAGAAGTCAATGACAAGATCCTGATGTGCCTTCCCATCTCATGGGACTCAAGGATATGGCCCATCAAGGATGGAAGAAACACTGTGGAACTCTCCACAGAAGCTCTGTTGGGAAAGCTCAGGTCATATGAGCAAACCTTAAAGAGTAGAGCTGCTGTAACTGAAGTGAAGACTCCTACTCCTACAAAGAAAGAGCACTCTCTAGCTCTTAAGGCTGCTGAGACTTCTGAAGGAAGTCAATCAAATGAGGAGTTACTGGCACTCATTGCCAAGAGATTCTTCAACATGGGAAGAAGAGACCTCAGAAATAAGTTCTCCAAGCATGAGGACAAGCCAAGGTATGACAAGACTCCATCTAAAGAAATCATTTGTTATGTTTGCAGCAAGCCTGGACACATTGCTCCAGATTGTCCAGAGAAGAAGTACAAGGAGAAGAAACATGAGAAAGAATACAGGAAGCACCACTCCAAGTCCTCATCACACAAATATAAGAGGAAGGACAAGGGATTTATGGCTGCTACCTGGAGTGAAACAGAAGAGGATACCTGCTCCTCTAGCTCCAGTGATTCAGAAGAAGAAGAAGAGAAGAAAGCCAAAGAGGTCTGCCTCATGGCCATTGATGCCTGCAGCTCTCTGTCAGCTGCAGAGAATTCTGAAGAAGAAGGAGACAATGAAGAAGATTCCTTTATGGAGGACCAGGTAATCGACTCATTTGACTTCTCATCTCCTGAGTTCAAACTAAAATTTAAAACTCTATGTTTAGATTTACTATTATCTGAAAAAGAAATTAAGTCACTTAGATTAAAAATAATGGAACTAGACATGGAAGGTACTGAAATAATCAGATTAGAAAAGGAATTAGAGAGCTCAAAAGAAGAAGTAACATTCTTAAAATTAGAACTAGCTAAATCTAAAAGGTTAGAAGAACAATTAAATGGCAGAAGCCTTAAATTATCTGAAATAACTAGTATAGCAAACACTAGGGTTGGTAATGATAAACTAGGCTTAGGTGCTACCTCTAGTGAACCCATCCTCCTCACAAAGGAGAGATTTAGCACTCCAGTAAAATTTATTTCTGAATCAGGAATAAAGAATACTGAGGAAATTGAAAAGTGCAAGAAAATTCAGAATAAGATTAAGAAAGAGAATAGGAAGAAAAAATTTCTAGCTTTACAAAAATCGTCGAACATTAATCGACGATCGTCAAACCAATCGTCGAACGTCTATCGACGATCTCTGAACACCTTCACCAAGTATGATATCTTTGGTGCAGGAGATCGACGATCTCATCTTGAGTCGTCGACCAGTGATCGACGATCGTTGAATCCAGAATATAGCTCTACTATAAATGATCGACGATATGGCTTGCGATCGTCGACCATTGATCGACGATCTGGACTTAAGCTGGAAAATAAAAATCAAACTTCCAGAACTTCAAATCCTAATCACCACCCCAGGTTGTTAATCCTTCAACTGAATGGATTATCCCACCTAGGAGATCACACCTTTAGGATATAAATCTAAGCCTGCAAAATCTTTTTATATCTAGTTTTTCTTTTGTGAAGAATACCTGGACCCAAGGTAACCTGGGTCCACAATGTGTAAACTGTTCTATATATCCTAATTTTTTTTCTCTTTTGTAGAATGAATACTGAACCTACCAAGTAATACCATGTTCCTAAAGCATGTGTAACCGGAATTCTTTGACTTCTTTTTTTTTTTTCAATCCTGCAAAGGTGTAGACCTATCCACAATAAACATGACAAATTGGTA